>JAWWMO010000043.1:29098798-29125907 GCA_035047845.1 Dendrocincla fuliginosa | reverse complement strand
AGAATTGAGTTGGAGGCCTTAAGACCCCTTACTTTATGCCACTTTCCCTTATTGGACCTTCTCCAAGGTTGCCGGGCTTTGCTTTCTTGTTCTGACAAACATGGTATCTAGTTGTCTTAGCTCTGGTACTTGTTTCTTTTGCATGGTGTTCCAGCTATTATCTGACCTTTAAGACAGCTAGTACAGGGATAGGGGCTGCTAGCTACTCTATATGTGAGAAACTACCTAGAAGTATAAAAATCTACAGATTCATGAAAACCCTAAAGCATCATTTACTAAAGTCTCATCCTCCCTGCCTTGACTACAGTCTTAGATTCCAGTTTCAGTGCCTCTGAATTCTCACTGCTAATCTTAAGTCCTTGCTCAGAAAAATATTTTAAAATTATTCAGCCCAGGACTGAGTCGCCTGTTCAGACAAGAACACTGTGACATTGTACCTGACAACTCCATTCCAATTCCCATTTGAAAAACAGTCTGTTGAAAACTAAGGTAGTGCTCATGCACTTGCATGTTAACCAAGGTACATATAACCTAGGAGGTATACTGGTTTAACTACTATAAAGCTGAATTAATGTGGTAATGTTTCAAACATAAATGACGGATACACTCACAAATATGCTCACTGTATGTATAATGCATAATGCTGAAATAGAGATTCCCTGATTTCTCTTGTCACATAAGCAGGAAGCTCATGATAATGTTCATGTCAGTTGGATAGAAAATTGGAACAAAATTTTTAAGGTTCATTTATATAAGCATATAACATTACGCAGATACACTTGAAAACTAGTTATAACTGTAAAATAAACACTTTTATGAAAATTGCAGCTCCTCTGTGCATATTGGCAAAAAAGTTTCATAACACATGAAGAATGAAGTATGACTGCAGTTCTAGATTAGCTAAAATTGGTATGATCTTAGGTCTAGTATGAAGTATTTCTCATGTAAAAATACAGTATATACAGTCATTTTAGGTTTGCATTAGGACTTCCTGAATCCTCTACAAATCCAAAGTTTAATAGAGACCTTTATCAGCTTTGAAAAGTCTGTTCATTTTTTGATGGGAAAATGAGCCAAGAAAACAGACAATCAAAGATGACTGAAACAGGTTCTAGAAAGAAACTCTGTGGAAGACAGAGAGAGGTGTGGAAATGATAAACCACTAAAAATTAGAGTACGAGGTTGAAATAAGCTCAGTAAATTGACATCCAAATGTAGAGCTGGGAAAGAATGGTGATCCAATTCAAGGCTTAAAAGTACTTGCTTACTCTTCCTTCAACAGAAAGGATTGACACTGACAGGGAGATTATCCCTAAATTAGAGAAAACTACAGCTTTAAACTAGATACTAGAATATTTCATAGGACATCTCTGGTTGACCATTAATTCCTGAATTGTTCAAAACAGCTGTTCAAGCAAGAAAAGAGACCAACCCACAAGAGAAGGACCAAGCCAAGCCAGACTAAAGACATGACTTTTCTTCTGAGCAGAAAGCTCAGGTCTAAGACCCCAATGCTATCACATGCTTGAGAGATAGAAATTAGATACTATCTGAAGTTATTAATTATAAAATACTCCTAATTAGGGAAGTCTGTAGATTTCACTTGCATGAGTAATTAAGATACCTTCAAAATATACAGAATCCAGACCTGTCGTGAATCATGGAAGAATCACAGAGAAACAATGCATAATTGCTTAGTAATTTATAAGCTTTACCATCTCCCTGGATAAATATGTCAAGAGACTTTATATGAGTCTTTGAAGATCTTTGGTCCACTATGCAGCAATGCTACAACACAGGAAAGAAATCTCTAAACTGGCATCAACACAAACCAGGGTATGTTCTCAGTGGACTTCAATGCCATCTGCATGTACTTAACTTTGGTTCAGTGGCAGCTGATCTGTAATGATTTGGCCTCCTGAGAGGCAGGCAGATTAACTTTGATGAAGGAGCACAAAATACAGCTTTCATTTTTTTGACCCAAGCCTGACATCTATTGTGCACCCTTGTGCTTTTTATGCTGGGGTTTGCATATACAGATTTGATTATTTTTTCCATGACAAATTAAATGTAATGAAGGCAAACTGATTCATTACATGAATTTTTCAGTACAGTTAGTAGGTTAAAAGGTTAAAATATGTTGTAATCCTGTATTCAGCACACAGCAATAAATGTAGTTTAGCATGAGAAGACTCCAGAGTTTTTTCTTTCCTCTTATTGATGTTCTATCAACTGTTGATTCATTAAGGCTTCTTCTACACTACTGTGCAAACAGAAGGGTGACTAGCACTGTTGAATGAAGGTTCTCTGTACCACATACATCTAATGATATATCTTCACCCATCCCAGCAACCATGAAACTTTTGGGTTCCAATAATGTTGAACATAAATTTGAACAGCTCTTGAATCCTGTGTTGTAAAGCTACCTATCCTCAGCTTTTCATGCAAATGTACCTACAATAAATCATTTTCATTACAAAAATGAGGCTGTGAAATATCTGGGACAATCCTGCAAACAATTTATATACAGAATTTGCAGACAAGTTTGGGATCAGGCAATGACTGCAGAATCACATTGTTCAGTCTCAGTTCTTAAACCACAGCACAATTAGTATATCACAATCAGTATTAGAAAGCAATATTTCTGCCATTTTTAGTAAAATTGGTTTTTCCATTTCTGAAACAATTACACACAAGAAATAAAAAGCTGGCAATTACCAATGACAGTAAACAGTTACTTGCAATCTAGTGCATAGAATTGATGGAACTAATCAGAAAAATTACTATTCGCTAGCTGTTTCACTGTAACAACCAAAGTAGCATAAAACCAGCAAACAAGTGATCCCCTGTGCCATATACTTGTACTATATATATATAATAAAGACACATATATGCATACTGCCTCTGTTGGGTACCTGTATTAAGCCCTCTTACAAACAGAAAAAGGGTGATGTAGGCTTTTGGAAAAATAAATTGCTTGATGGAGTAAATGTTTTTAAATTACATTAATGATTAGTTTATTATTAACGGTGAATTTTTTTACAGCAAAATAAAAGGCGATAGTTTTTAGCTACTACACATGCAAGTGCAACTTTATACCTAAAGGACAGGCACTTTTGCATTTCTTGTTTTTCACTTTTGTTTATGTGTGTATCTGATGAATAAATATAGGATTAAATATTTAATATGCATATGCCTTTTTGGCCTGAAAAGTGCTCTTAAGATCTGACTGGCAGAGACTAACAGCCAAAAAAATTAACTTAGGTCCCAGTTTCACAAAGAATTTTGTATGAGCTGCAGTTTACAGACTGCAAAGTCAAGTGCAGTCAAGTATCCCTGGTTCAAGCCTTTGCCCCAGTCTCTAAGGCAGGGAAGTCTATTATACTGGATTACGACCACACTCTTTCTCAATGATCTTCCTGCTATCCACCTGCCTCCTGATAGTGTGCTATCCTAAAACTGGTCTCATTGTGTATCTTTCCATTCCTATAATGGAAGAACATTACCTAATAAAAAATCCAGATGATCTCAATGCTTAAGACTCTTTTGTACAAGTTCAGAGATTAATTTTGTCCTCTCCGGGTTTTTCTCCACTGATTCTTATGGTTACACAAAATGACCTAAAAACATTCTTTGGGAGTCAATGAGAAAGCTCAACATTTGTCAAATTTTTGGCAATCTGCATTGGTCTCTACACTCTCACAACTCCACTGTGATTATTAGTTACAAAGTAAATTCAAAAGTCTAGGAAACAAAAATGGGCAGTGAGAAAGTGCTTCTAGAGAGGAGGATGAAGCAGAGCCAAAGATGCTACGCTGCTGCAGATGTGCTACACAAGCAAAGAATGAGCTACTTCAAATGAAAGAGTTTAATATCAGGTTTAATTGCATACACAACCAAAATAAGGCATATATACATTTGTTTTAGCTATCGCATCACAAAAGTCCTCATTTGAGCACTGAGAAAGATATTTCTGAAGGGTGCTATTTATAAAGGGCATTGTACCAAAATTCTTTTATGACATCCTAAATATATGGTATGCACACATCTATACTATTTTTACAGCAGAATGCCCAATCAGCACAGACAGCATACATAAGGTTGCCCTTAATAAATTATTTCACAGCATTCATTCTGCTGTAGAAAGATACTGAAAGAGAGCTAAAATACATTTTGCCTCTGCTCATTCTTGGTTTTGTAACTGTCACCTGACGAATTAGTTTGAGAGTGCCTTCTTTCGCATTCTATTGTCTTTATATTTTTCTGATCAATAAGTGTCTGGCTTTTTAATTTTTGGGGTATTTTTCTTAGCAAACATTGTACAAATGTTTTCAGAGAAAATTCATTAATCATAATTATTTTAGCAGTTTTTTAGAAGTTTTATAGGTAACTTGAAACATTTCTTTCTTTTTAGTAGTGTGATAACAACAAAATTCCATCTTGAAAGTAATTCCTGTGGTTTCTGACTACATTTTTATCATTAACTGCACTACAAATTAGAAACCCAACAATAAATATTATGGCATGATGATTAGGAATAGATTGTCAGTCAGTACGTGACTAGCAGCAGATTCCTATGACTTACATTGCTTTGTGACCTTTTCTCCTTATGAAAATTGGGGACTTTCAAATCCGTGGTTAGCTTTCTGAGATCAAAATAACAACGCATTTGGCTGCATTTTAAACACTCTGACTTTGCACTTAAGCTGATGAAGGGTTCCCATGAGCCATTCTGCTGACTCATGTGTGGCTGCAACATCTGCAACTGATGGATGGTAGCAAAACACTGAAGAGACCACTTAAGAAACTTCGTCATGGCCATGACCATCTTCACTTCCACACTTTTGTCTGACCCCCACGTCATCACAGTAATAAGAACATGCTGCTTTATAGCTCCTGGAGAATACAAAAAAATAACCAGACAAGCAGTACCGACCACACAGAAATGTTAAAGAAAGCCACTGAACAAAACCCATTTAACTTCAGCTATTTGAGCTCAAAGGGACTTGCTCAGACAGCTTGGACAGTTTGCTATACTGGAGATTTCAAAATTTTTTCATCAAAGTAAATACCAAATTATGGGCACATTTTGAACATGCTTTATTTTTTTAGAGTTGCTGTTGCAGACACATGATATTTAACTTCTCGGTAAAACAGTGTAACATGACTTGCATTGTAGATAATTTTCTAAGATAATGGTACTTCTTGGCCCAGATCTCTAGTCCAAGAAGTATAGCTTGGGACCATCCAGACACCTACTGGAAGGTAAACTGGTGTGAGAAACTTCCTGGAAAAATCCAGGATGCTGCATACGAAGGAAAAATATTCCATATTTCTGTGAAACTCCCCTTTGAAAATTTAACCTTGTGATGTTTGATGTGAAAGAAAAACCTCGGCTGTTCTACACATGGCAATAGAAATGGATTTGCCAAACCAAAACAAAAATAGAGGAGTTTTTGATTCACATGGAATCCAAAAATACCTTCCACTCATTTTGAAGGTTAAGGGCAGTTCTCACTCAGGATTTGCACCTTGCCAGAATCAGTGGAAAGTTTCCATAAAAAAGGATGAAAGGGCTAAATTCTGCTTTCCATTACACAGCTGTAACCTAAGTGCAAGCCCATCAATGTGAATGTATTGGCAAGAAAGATCATTATTTCATATGCACCTAAACGAGAACCGAGTTCCTCTTAAATTCTTTACAGTTCTTCCCGCATTCTTATCCTTCACAAAGCAGTCAGACTTTCCTGTCACAATTTATTACACTTTCACCAGAATTGTTTGATGTAAATTACAGATCTGATACTCTTGGTGTGTGTCACTTGTTCCTCATGAACAATTTGTAATGCATCGATGGGGATCATGCTCTTAATTTAGGAACAGGTATGCTATAAAGTTGCTGGAAAGTACATATGAAATACAGAACTTAAAATGACAAAAAAATCTGCATTACATAAACTGAATTAAGAAAATTTTTCAATTTTAATTATAGGACACAGCTTAAAAATTTAGATAAACAGTTTTAGAAATTATACCAACTGCAAAATAGTTTCTAAATATTAATTAAGGGTTCTATTTAGAAATATCTCACACAAGATTTCCTTACCATCTGTATTTGTAAAGCTTGAGAATAAGAAAAATGTAACCACATCTGGTTAAAATTATTTGAAGGTACCAAGGCTACAATGCCTGTTCCTAATTGCAATAAAAGTAGTCACCCTCCTTAAAAACATATTCTTTTCTAGTTGAAAAGACTACCAATATATTCTTTGTGTAGACCTGTCATGTTTCTATAAGCAATGTCATACTCTATTTTTAGCTATGGAATTTATTTAATCCCACAAGGCTTTATCTTGCCTTTATGTTGACAAATGAACAAGGCTGAAATATACAGGATCTGAGCTCCTGTCAAGATACACCTTGTTTCAAAACTCATTGTTCTTGCACAGGTGCTTTCTTTAAGCTGTTGACTTAAACATAGTTTTATTGTTCTTTTGGGCTTATTACTGAATTCCTCTGTAGCTGCAATTAATTAATAAAAGTCTCCAAGCTTTACTTTTCTAGACCAGGCAAGGGAATGCAGCAGAAATATAAGACGGTACCAAGATGCGACAACTTGGCTTTAGCAACTCTCATTCAACATACACAGCTGTTTTCTGGCTAGGTTTTCTTATTACCATGTTCCTGTTTTTCAAATATACTTATGACATATTACTGGATTAATATGCAAATGCTACCTGCATTGCTTCTAACGCCTTTTAGTTACAGACAGCAATTTTTAGTAGTATTAAAATAAAGTATTGGTTCACATCTTGGGCTTCATTTTACCTTTAATGTGTCTCTATTGAGTGATGAAAAAAGACTCTACCAGCTCTGTTTCTTCTGTACTAATAAACGGTGCATCTCAACATTTTATAAAGAAATATTATTAATTTCTAACAGAAAAAATGTGAAAGTTTTATTCTATTTTTTTAATAGATTTTTTTTTCCCCACAAGGTATTACATTCTTGGACTAAATTAAGCCTGGGAACCGCCCTAGAAACTACTCTGTCAGAAAAAACAGTTTTTCCAGAAATTTTTGATACACTCAAAATGTTGTGCATTTATCTCTTTCAAGACTCACATAGATAACCTCTGGTAGACCTCATCTAGAAACACTTATTATGAGAAGGTTAACCACAGATTTGTAAATTTAGTAATATTCTATGTGCGACAATTACATTCATCTTACCATCACAAGCTAAATCTTGGACTCCTAAGTTTCCATTTATGTTGAAATAAAAATGTAAAATTTTACTCAGAGAACAGGGAAAAAAAAATGCTTGGTATTGTTCTGTACCACCAGGGATCTAACAGACTTGCTCTGGACAACCCCATTGCACAACCAGAACTACAGGTTTTCCTTCATCCTACAGAAATAATTAATCACATATCCAGTTTGCCAGTCTGATGGCTCCTGTGGAACCAGAGCACTCTCCTCTGCTTTGCAACACTTCTGGTAGTTGGTTGCCCATTCCAGTCCTCAGTAGCTTACAGGAGTATTATGGGACTCTGACTTCCTTGGAGCTATGTTGCTACTGGTGAAGGGCAAGTAGCTAATGTGATTCCTTCTACTAGCTCTGGAAGACAGGAGGGAAGGAGGGAGGAAAGCAGACACCTACTACCAGAACAGGCATGTATTTACTCTCGAACAGTCAGGGTTTTCCTCAATCACTTCAAGGCAAATTACTTAACTAGAACTGCCCTGTTATAACAAAAAAGATTATAATTCTGTAAGGGATGATAACACTGATGCTACTCAGTCGAAAGAATGAAAGAACTATTTGGATCAAAGATGAATGACTTTTTTAAGTTGGGTCTGACAAGTGTAGAAAATCAGCATGTGAACACTGAGCATTCCTGAACTCTACTAACTAGAGGTGTCCTAATAAACAGCAACATCTGTACAGCACAAAGGGGACGTAAACTCTTAAATAATTTAATTACAACCAGTATAAGCACAAGGAATATATGATGTAAAAAAGAGTAATGTTTCTCTTCAGTACATGCATTTACATCCACTGCTCTCCTCTCATCTACCCAGCCAGTCATTCCACCACAGAAGGTATGATATCTCATAAGATTAGTCAAGCATGATTTCCCCTTGGTATTTTCTTCTTACCAATAATGCATACAGGAGCCTTCTTTCTCTCACATAACTTTAGAAGTTTAACCGCTGTGTTTGACAACTCTATAACCGAGATAGCCACTGTCAGAGGATAGTCAGCTGTTGAACAGACCGAACTGCCCTCTGCAGTCTCTCTCCAGTATCTAGAGAGAAACACAAATGTGTTGACACTTTGCACGTAGGTGCTACAGTTAAGTGCTTGAGTTAGCAAGTTGGCTTGCTGAATATAACACCCAGAGACAGATTCCTTACTTTCAATTCCCACATCATTTCTGCTCAGCATTCTTCACAAAGAGCTCTTTCTCCTGGTTTTTAACATTTATGATAAATGGAGGGTTGCTAGGCTGCCTATGAAATTCAGTAAGGTGCACAAATACTTGAAAATAAGTGATTTGCTTGTTTCTACCAACAGAAGCCAGTGTAGGAACATCCATAAAATGCTACAGTAATGTCAGAGGTGATAGTAGTGTGTTTTCTTCCTTTTATTCAGTGTCACTGTGTGTCAATACATTCTCTGCAGAAACCTGATTTTCGATAATACTTCATGGTCTTGTTAACTCCTCTATGTAAAAATATTTTGAGAGTATGACATGAAAACTGTTTGCACAGAGTAGTTAGTCAAGCTGTCAGACATGCTTATGAGTCTCCTCTCTTTACATTTAGAAGAAGGATACACACATTTTTTTCTTAAAGCACTAATTACTTCAATGGGAATACTTTTTAGATATTACTTCCAAATAAATTAAAAGCTAAAGAAAACACTGAAGAAGAACAAAAAATTATAAGATTACAGACAGGCTGCTGTTCTTTAGTTACACACACATGAATAGAGAGATAAATTTGAACCAAAGTTCTTAACAGGAAATTCTTAATCCTCCAGTCAACAACTGCCATCCTACAAGCAAAGTGGGGAACACATAAACCTCAGTCTGTACCCATGAAGACTGTGTATCCTGAGGATGCATGGTATGCACGTGGTGCAAGAACTACTCCTAAATCCTATGAAACAACTACTACTTCCTCTTCACCCACAATGAAGACCACAAAGAAAGGAAGACAATGCCATCTTACTAAATATCAACTTATTTTTGAATTAAGTACTGAAAAACACCATTCTCTTCAGAATCTACCAGACAGAGACTTGGCAGCAGGGATCCACACATGTATGATCTCCAGATTGATTGCTGTATCCCATTGTATCCAAGAATGAAAAACATATACTGTGAAAAAAACCTCCCACTGCTACAAAAAGCAGCTGCTAGTCTGCTTAGTAACACAAGCCACTGTGAACACATCATTCTGGCATGCTGGTCTCTGTGCAAATTCCCCCATGACTTCAGAGTCCAGGTGGAGGTCACTGCCACATTCCTCAAAATTCTCTCTGGGGCTCGCCTTAGGTACCTGAGAGACTGCCATCCCCTTTGCAGTGATGACCTTTTCTGACAGCTGTGTTCCCTTGGAACAGTGAAACTGTCAGCCAGGGGAAGAAGCTCTGCAATGCAGAAGACCTAACTTTACAGAAGCTAAATCTTGGTGAGAGTGCTACCACTCAGAAGAGGGAGATAAATAAATCTCATCAGCTGAAATCCTCACTTTTATCTGGCCTTCCCCTGTAAGTTTCCTCCCCACCCAACCAAACTCTGCAAAATGGATGAATGGATTGGATACCAGCCTTCAGTGTATAATCACTGTCAGATGTAAATACAAAATAGACATACATAATGAGAGGAGCAATTTAATTCCGTAATTGCACTTTTGTGGTTCCTAGACTAGAAACAAAAAATCCTAGAAAACTGCCTATCTACTCTGTCTCAAATGTATCTTACACTGAGGCCAATGAAAATCATTGAAAACTGAGCTTCAAGTCATTCTTCCCATTCCCTGTTCTCTGAGTTAGAATTATTGGTAATTTCAATTTAAGTTCTTTCCCTACAAAGACAGTGGTCCTTACCACCAGCAAAGACACTTCACTCTCCTCCTGTAAAATGCTTTTACTTTTACATTGGGGAACTACTTAACAGTGATAGGAAATCCCAAGCAGTTTTCTTAAAAGTTCTGTTTTTAAGTGCTCTAGATGGACAGAAAAATTTCTTCTTGAGTACTTCTGTAAAAGGACAGGAACATTCAGTCTGAGAAACATTTTACTCACTTTAACAAGAGTGGTTAGCATCTGAAAGAAAAATTGCACAGGCTGTCATAAACATTTATTGGCATCAGATGGGATGAGCCTGAACCTTTAACACTCTTTTCATACTATCATGATGTCACACTTAAGTCACAGGACTTTATCCTTACCTGAGATATGGGTGTTACTGAGGAAAAGTGCTGCACAGACTTCAAAAACATGTCAGCTGGTAGAAGCAATAGGACTGACTATAAACCTTAGGGTAATAAGATGACCTGGCATGAATACAAAAGTATATCATTCACTCAAAGGATTACATTTCTGACATCATAAACTATAAGAACACTGCCTGAATGCTTTATGGACTGCAGCAGAGCCCCAAGAGTAAAATCAACACTGCTCTCTGAAGTCATTCAATATTTTAAATAGAATAGACCATGAACTCTTCAACATTTGAAGTTCAGAAACCTTTAAAAACACAATGAATAATTCAATTTTTCTGTCAAGTGACCTTAGTGGGGGTGGGGGCTGGATGATGGTGGGGGCTGGATTTAACATTCATAAGTGAACTGAAACTGGAGCAGCAGCTAGTAGTGCTTCGGCCTAGAAGGAGTGGGAGCCCTCTTAAAACATTGAAAGGGATCCTACTCATTCCTTGGTATGTAGGCTTGATCTACACACTACTTTTTACACAAATACTGCTGCACTGGTTGTGGGATGATCATTCTCACATTTTTAAAACAGTTTTGATAAAGGTGCAGTTATATTACTACAAACATGGTGTTGAATCAACCTTTTCTTTAAGAAATATCTTAGCTCTAACTTCATCAGAAATAAAATTGTTTTTCTGACTTTATCAGTACTGCATTGAGACCTCACAGGTCTTTTCCAACCTAGCTGATTCTGTCATCTTGTAATGCTGATAGTTAGGTCACTTTGCACAGATGTTCACAAGCTGTAGCCATGTGGATGGCACACTGAGTGCTTATGTAAGGCAGCCGTGTTGTTTTTCTGGCTGGTAACATTCATTAATGAATTGTACACAAGTTAATACAGTGAACTGAGTACATTTTTTCTGTGCTACTACCAAGTTTTATAGATATATATATATATATAAAATGTATAAAAACATTTTATATGTTTTATAATATAAAAACATATTATGTTTTTAGCAATAAATTTTATTTAATGAATCACAATCTCTAATGCCAATCTGAGTTTTCTCTGGCAAGTCAGCCCCACATTCTAGTGTTACAGTCAAAGTATTTCAGTCAGTGTCTGTGCATCATTACTCAGAGCAAGCGTAAAAACCTAGTTTAACTGCAGAGAAAGCACCACATTGACCAAGTCTCACCTTGTGCAACTCTGTACATGATAACAGGTACCGCTAGGGTTAATTCAGGGTTAATTAAAACTGAAGTTTAATGTGCATTGAGAGGCTATTCAGTATAAAAATACTGGGCAAGAGGCTTGGAGTGAACAAATGACTAAGGCAGAAGGAAATATGAGTTTAAGACATCATTGTGTGGTGCTCAGAAAGGATGACAGGAAGAGAGACAGGTAGAACTAGAAATAAAGGATACTTGGGAACCACTAGGAATATCCCAGAATACTGACACACAGAAATAAGAATAGAAAAAGACAATCTTTTTAGTAGCTACAGTTTGAAATGAATAACACTTGATGAGTTAAAAACCAAAAGGCAACCAAAGAGCAAAAAGCTAATTTCTGAGGTAACAGGTGAGCATCATTCAATGCTAGATTTCAGAGCTTTTAATACAAGCCCCACCTTACACCTAACTTCTCAGTACCTTCCTTCCTGCTCTACTCTACACTGGTGGCCTCACCTTGAATATCGTGTGCAGTTTTGGTCACCACAATATAAGAAAGATATTAAGCTCTTAGAGAACATCCAAAGAAGAGCAACAAAGATGGTGGAGGGCCTTGAGGGGAAGCCGTATGAGGAGCGACTGAAGTCACTTGGTCTGTTGAGCCTGGGGGAGACTGAGGGAAGACCTCTTTGCAGTTACAACTTCCTTATGAGGGGAAGAGGAGGGGCAGGCACTGATCTCTTCTCTGTGGTGATCAGTAAGAGGACCCAAGGGAATGGCCTGAAATAGTGTCAGGCAGGTTAAGGTTGGATCTTAGAAACAGGTTCTTCAGCCAGAAGGTGGTTGGGAACTGGAACAGGCTCCCCAGGGAAGTTGTCACATCACCAAGCCTTACAGAGTTCAAGAAACATTTGGACTCTTCAGGCACATGGTGTGACTCTTGGAGATGGTGCTGTGTAGAGATAAGAGTTGGACTTGATGATCTTTGTGGGTCTCTTCCAGCTTGGCATATTCTGTGATTCTGTGATTCCTTGTTATCCCTTCTTCGGAATAACTGGATTTTTTTAATACTTGTCAGTAATTCAGGTTTCATTCTAGCAATACAAGGCTTCATTCTGTTTAGCGCCAAACAAGCCTTCAGTAAGCCAATAGACCAGCAGCATGTAACATTAGAGTGGCTTGCAGGTATCACTGTACCGTATCTTCAGCTCACAAATCTCTGTGCCTTTCCAAAGGAGAAAGAAGGTGTACACCTGACCCGACAAGAAGCCAGAGATAGTCCTCAGAGTGGAATAGTCAACTGGTGTCGGCCTCTGCTCTGAAATCATTCTCAAGTATCTGGCTTTGAGCCTCATGTGGCTGATTCAGACTTTTCATGCTACCTCAACTCATTTAATATTCCTTAATCTACTAAATAGCATAAGATAACTTTGTAAATACATTAAATCAATGAAAACAGTAGGTTAGAAAAGCGTGAATAAACATTGTGGATATAGGCTCAGTCTGTCTTTGGTCATGCCAATAAGAAAATGCCTGCAAATTACCATAGGATAGGACATTTGGGGCAAATCAGTGAGTCAAAGTTTTCTGAGGCCACAGATCAGCTTAGCAATAAATGTTTGCCTTCAGTTGCCTTTTAAAGATTAAGCCTGGTTTGTGTCAGTAATCAAAGAACACAAAAGGCTGCCTCTCAGGAACAGTGCCAAATGTGTGCATGCATGCACACACACACATGCACAAATGTTTTTATCTATTAATGCCCAGAGACTTTCTTTGAAATGAGTCTTGAAATGTGGATAACTTAAATAATATTTCTTCTTAACAGTTTTGCTAACTTCAATGCAAAATTCAAAGTTCCAGAGGAAATACTGTCATGCTTGTTCTCATTACCATAAATACAATCCTTGATTTAACTTTGCTGTTGTATGTGTATTTTTCCTGTTTTATTTGTGTTATGGTTGAATTTATTCACTACTGCACAAGCCTCGGACTTTATGCTAAGTTCTTTCATTGTTTCTTCAGGAGAGCCTTGACTCTCTGGAAGTATTCCTTTACCTTCCTTAGTTCCCAAGGGATGTTTGACAGTAAACTATGCCATGTTTTAACTCTGCTAGTTTGTGGGACAACTTCTGGCATTTCTATACTTCCTGTATCCAGACACAAGACCTTAATAACTTGAAAGGTAAATATCTCAATCTGAGTCACCCTATAATTCCTTTATTACCAGGGGAGGGAAATAAGTGGGTTTATAATGTGATTAATTTCAGATGTCAGCTATGCTCCAATGACTTAGTAGGCCTTTTTGTTCTCTGTTGATTGCTAAGAGAGTACAGAAAGTCAGCTCGGATTAAAATAACAAAATCTGTAGCTATCTAAATGCAAATCTTACCAATCCTGTGACCAAACCACCATTTGGTCCCAGAAACCATACCTTCATTCTCTGGGTCAAGTATTAACCTAAGCAAAGTTCAAATATCCCCACTTCCAATTTCTCTTATAGTAAAGACCACGTGGCAAATGGTTAATTTAGGACTTTATTGTTAGGCAATGTACAGCCATACAGGGTAAAGCCTGTTCCCCATCTGCCATGGATATTCTGGATGTCTATGAGACATAAAAATAAGTTCTTGCAAAATATGTCTGCCCTCTGAAAAGTATGGGCCTGCCTAATGCAACAATTAAATGTCGTAAGTTGAGCTGTGCCCTGCACTAGTGCTGGACCTTTGTCAGTGATACACTGATGTAAACATACTTATATGATTTGTCTTTATTCTGATAATCCTTCTCACAGGACTTGTCCATTATGAAGGAGATTATGTTGTCTTAAAACTCTGCTCAGGTTGTTTCTTTACTATAAAATTGGGGTGTTGAGTGGTAAAACTAATTTTGTGGCAGACCACCTAATTTCCAGTTAAGAGAAATGGAACATACGCCTTGATTCTCTGCAACAAGACATTAGTTTAAACTCCATCCCTTTGGTAGAGTTACACAAGCATAAAAGAAATGCAAAGCAGAAGAGAAGACAGGCTCAGAAATGAGCACAGAAAAAACCATCATAGAAAAAAACATGTACTTTGTAGTTCATACACAGCTGAAGCCAGGGGAAAGGAAAGCAAAGTCCAGGACATCCACCACTTGGAAGCATCTCCAGTGCACATACATGCCATTTCAATTTTCCATAAAATAAATTATTCAGTTACTTTGCAGAGACAGATACCTTTTAGATACAACAGAATGCTGCCATCAGTGGGGATAGGGAAAACAATTTTCCTTAAAATTTGAGAACAGGGCTGGAACGAATACAAAGCTGAGAGCAGGCTCTTATTTCAGCTCCATCACCAACTCCTATTTTCTCTTTCCTTTTCCTTTGTTTCAGTTCTCTATTGTAAAACAGGCACATATTAGCATATGTATCTCCATGAGTTGCTATAAAGATCAATCCCTAGTGTCTGCAAAATGCAAAACCTTTTTTATTACTGCAAGTGTAGGAGGCAGTGATTTCTTTTGTAATTTGGAGAAGTGTAGTACTGTAAGAAATTACAAAAATAGCTTTTTAATGTAGGTTTTAAAAGTACTTACAAAAGTTTAAGTGAAACTTTACAATCTTTCTATCCATTAAAAAAGTACTTCAAGTTCCTACTTCAAGTAATGTAAAAGAACAATAAAAAGAGACCAAGAAGATATTAGACTCATCTTATAGTGTCCTCTATTACATTTTTATAAGGAATTTTAATTCAAATCCATTGACATTTTTTAATATTTCAGTTTTTAAGAAGCAATTGTGTATTTTAAGCCTGAGAGAGTCAGTAGAATTGCACTGAAGTTATTCTTGGGTTTTGGCAACAAAGAGCTTTTGGAAACTGACCTATCTGATTTTTTTCTGTTTGAACAAACTGAATTTTCCATGTTTCTTGAGCACAGTCACAAGTACAGATATCGAAAAAATTACATTCTGGCTATGGTACCATAAGTCTAAGTTTGACAGTTACTAAGTATAGGAGAAGAAAAATGGAAGATTTTGGTGAGGAGGGAAAGATAAGGGTAGTCACTCAGGGAAGTGACTGTGGTTGGGGAACACCTAGCATAGGAAAGAGCTCTTTCCCACAAATGGGGCTGTGTGTGTTCTCTCTGTCTGTAGAGAAGTAACTCCCCCGCTCCAAGGAGAGAGAAGATTCTCATAGACATGCCTAGGGGCACTTGATGGGAGCCAGCCAGGCCATAAAACATGGAGGAGAATACAGCCTTGAAAGAGTTATGTGGATGTGAAAGGTGTTCTTATAAAAGCCCCAAGACAGGTATTCTGCTTTGCTTTTTTCCGCCTGCTGCATAGCATTCAGTGATGTATTGCAGTGTATTAGGGTCTCTGACTACAAAAATAAACCATTCCTTAACACCTTGGCCATAGCCTGGTGCCTGGGGTTACCTCCGTACCTATCAATTCCCACACTAAGATTTCTCCAGTTTAGGCCCAGCTTTACAGTTACCTTCCATACATGTAAGAGAGAGTTAGTGATTTCACTTACAATTCAGGAATCCTCAAACAAATCAATTCAGGTTCATAGCAGGGTTGTTTAATGGAAGACTTCTCACACCATATTACAACAAATTCATATAGGATGCAGCACTGCACAGAAAAATAATTCTGCACTGTATTTACACAAGCACTTGCTTATTTGCTCTCCTGATATATTGTGGGTTGAGTTGACCTGTGGTAACATGGAATACAATTTTTTATGTACTGTTTTAGGTAGCTGTTGTGAGAATAATCTTCTTTCACTTTTAGGCATAATTAAACATAAAATGAATCATATTCTGGTAACTTGTTTACGCCATTACTTTTTGGCCATATTCTAAATATACTTTCTCTACAGAACATCCACCCCTCAAAATATTGCAGTTTAAGACTAGCAATAATCTCTTCCATAGTTTACCCGTTTCAATCACACTCTTCCTTGTAGAGAAGAACAGATTATGTACAACACTTTGTTAGGTAAGAGTGCTGGGATATGTTTTTTCCTAATAGAACACCCTTCTATTCTTCTTTCCCTTTAGAGAGTGTATAATAGTTCATCCCATAGCTTCTGAAGGAATTCAGAATTAAATAAATGCATTGCTGTGTACCACTGCCATCTGCTGCTAATTTCTCCCTGTGGATACAGAAGGTCTTATTTCACCCTGAAGGTGTGTCAGCGGAGGTTTAGGTTGGGTATTAGAAAAGGTACTTCACTCAGAGGGTGGCTGGGCACTGGAACGTGCTCAGAGAAGTGATCCCAGCACCAAGCCTGACAGAATTCAAGAAGCATTTGGGCAATACTCTTGGGCACATGGTGTGACTCTTGGGAATGGTCCTGCGCAGGGCCAGGAGTTGGACTTGGTGATCCTCTTCCAACTTGGCATATTCTGTGACTCTGTGAATTTCAGTTTCAGTGAGAAAATTATTCTCTTCCACCAGTCAGTGAAAAAGGTTTGTGCTTGCAGTCTCATGCAGAACCAGACTGTTCTAGAGAGGAAGTGTCCATGTTAAGGACTCCAACGGTTTGCATGTTTGCCATCTGTACTCGAAGATCTTCAGTAAGAATATGTTATTTCTAGAGCCCCACTTCTGCAGCACTTCTGACACCTACTCATTCACACCATTTTTAAGGAGTACATCATGTCAGAATGCAGAATTGCTGCATAGTTACTTTAATTTATAAGGTACTCTGACTTCAGTTTCTAAATACATGTAACCAGGATATATGAAAATCTGTATAAATATCATCAAGAAGCAAATATAGTTCTACATGAAAAAAAGCAGAGGAGTGTATGATAATAAGGAAGAGAAAATAAAGGACCTCAAGTCTCACTTATAGCTGTATGGCTAATTGAAGCTACAATACAAATCATTTGGACAAGACTTGAGCTGCAGAAAAACATATCCTCTACTTTACAACTTGTCTTTTGAAAAAGATGGAGTTATATCTTTCATCTACAACATTTGAAAAACAGAATATCTCCCATTAATATTTCATATGATCTTTCATGCACTTTTAGATATGGATCCTAGGCAGCATAGAAATGTGTACAAGGTCACAAAAATATGTAAGAGTTTATAAACCTTGAAATTAAAAAAAAAAATACTGGAGAAAATTTCCCACCTATTTTAAAGAACTCCCCAGGACTACTTTCGTTTGTCTTTGAAAGATGTCAGCCGCTGCTTTGGGCAAACAGGATATATTTTGGCGATCTACTTTAGGGCTTCCATTTCTTACTCTTGAGCTCTGAGATGGAGCTGGCTGTGGCCTTCTTCAAAAGAAAATACTGAGGCTTTTACGGCTGGTTATACTAAGTGCATGTTTTAAAGCCCAGATGATGGTTGTCAACCAAGGTACCTGCTGTGACAACGAGTTGAAGGAACTCACTGGCTGGGAAATGGACAGGGATGGAGTAACACCTCTGGCAATGCCTGGTCAGAATTGAAATGACAAGGTAACAGGGGAATACAAAAAAAGAACAAGCTTAAAAAGGCAGATAATTATAATCTAGAGCATATGAACAGATGGCAACGCCATCAATCAATGAATAAATAATAGTGCAATCTGACTTGATGGAACAATTGGGTGAACTCAGATGACACCAGGCACATTCCACCTTATGTAACCAACTAAGTGGCAGTCATGAAGCAGAGCAGGATGCGAGCACATTCATACCCTACAAAAGTGAAAATACAAAATTAGCAGGTCTTATATGACTGGATATATTTGAACTGCAATTGTGAAGATGAATTTATATGTGGGTTATCACCTGGAGATAAAACTACTAGTTACAGAGCATCTCTGCAGCTGCACTGGCCCTTAACAAGAGAAATGAAAAACAAAACAAGGAACACAGGTGAACAAAAAGGGTAACTAGAATTCTTCTCTGAATGGAAAGAAACATGTCACATTCCTGTGCAGTCCTGGCAAGTGAATTTAGTAACATGTGTCATCCACTTTGCTCCTTCCAGTTCATGTTTTATAGTTTAATTTCATTTCCACTATTGAAGTACAGCAGAGTGGTTAGCTGTACGGTACTTCAGATGCTGCTCCAAATTCGATTACAGTTTTATTTTGTCATTTGATATGTCAGTGGAACAGAAACAATCAAGAAGATTGACACTGATCATAATCTCAATTGCCATGCCCAGTCCTTGACAGAGGCATAGGTTAAAAAAAGTGTCAGTCATTCAAGACTCCTGACTCTCCAAACTACCTTGTAATGTGCATCAAAATGGTGGATTTTTCACTGCTTGAAAATAAATATCTACATTATTCTTTGCTAAACAGAATTTCCTAGATAGAAGAATTACTTTTTAAGATTCACAAAAATTTAAGTGACCATTTACGGCTATTATTTTAGTTTTAAAGTTACATACAAAATCCAAGGAACTTTATTATTTTTAATGATGATGTAATGTTTTCTTTCCGCATGTATTATATACTGGTGTCCTTCTCTGTACTGAAGAAGATTTTATTTTTTAGTCACATTAGTGTTTTATTTTCTATCTATTTTCACTGCCATAATTTAGTGTGTCTGCTATTTTCAGCAACATGATAGTATTTGCAGTGTTACTCACTTTGTGTGAACACACCCTAGCAACACATACTCACTATGAGAGTAAATAAAATACAGAGGTAAATCAAGCTGTTCTCTGCACAGTGGTAACAAATCTTTCATTAGTCTAGAATGTCAACTTAGTTACATCAGAGAAAATGAGAACAACAACAATATTCTCTCTTAATGGACAGAAGGAAAGCACTTCAAAATCATTGATTAGCTAATTCTCCTATTCTACAAATAAATGGTGTTTTTCATGATCACGATGGCAACAGGAAGCATCTCAAAATACTTTTAAAGCTCTTACCAATAGATACTCTTGCCTATAGATTACAACCCGTTAAAAATGTTTTAATGGCAATAAGTAAACATCTATTCTTATTAGAAAAATTAATAAAGAAGAAAGTACACAGAGCATAATCTACAGGTAGCAGGTATCTACCAGAAGATAATATCATGTGATGGGTTTATTAAAGTACAATGCATGGGCTTCATTACTTCTTCCCACACCATGCAGCATATCAGACCATTATGCTTCAGTTTTTAGAGAAGACTAGACCAGCGTTTACAAGGTCAAAATGAAGGAACAAATACATATACATTTGGGGCAGCTGAACACTTCTATTCCAAAGTACAGCAATTAGATTGTGTTCACTGCCTGTACAGCAGGGAAGGAAAAAAAAAAGGTGTTTCTCAGAAAGAAGATCACGTAGGGCCCAGGTTCAAAGAATTACTTTGGCAGACACATGTTTTGGTGTCCAAAATTATGATTCAAAAATTCTACCTATTAAAATATTGGAAACTTGTTAAGACTTTCCCTGTTCAACCTAAGAGATCCAAAGACTATGTAAGGTTTCAGAAAAGGGTGGTTATGTATCTATAGTTGATGTTCTCTGAAACATGTAATCCAGGCCATACTCAGAATATAGGTTTTACCACAAATTCTGAAGACAGAATTTCTGTCTTCAGGATAATATCAACAGCCATGTTCAGGCTCGGTTGACCCTTCTGCTATGTGCAAGGACATACAAAACAAAATATTCCTGCCTTAACTTTTGTTCAGCTGCAGAATAATGCCCAGGGCATAAGACAAAGGGGTGTTGAGGGAAAGGGAGAGAAAAAATTAATGATAATGAGGCAAAATGAACATGAGGAAATAAGCTCTGTCTTTCACTGATAAGCCACATGAAGATGGCTACATACTTTTTCACACATTCACAGCTTCTGAGCTGTGACTTCCTCTTTCCTGCAAACAGCACTTTCATGGCCATCAAACATTGTCAGAATACCTCTTTAGTGGCATCAGGAATGTCTGCGGTTGTGAAAGGAGTGCTAGGGGCCTGGCTCTGTAAATATCAGGAATGGGGATATTTCAGAACAGGATTACTGAATGAGGTCAACAAAGCTCATAGATAAAGGAGATGTGGTTGAAATAGGCTAACCTGAATTTTCTAATAATCTTTTAAAAAATTCTTCATCATACGCTTCTACTTCTATTCAGAGCTTTAGGGAAGGTCTTTATGTTGATAAATAACTGGTTAAAAGACAGGGAACAGAAGGTAAGTAGGTTAGCCAGACAGCTCTAGCAATGGAAGGAGGTCATTAGCAGAGTTCCACGGGGATTTGTGCAGGGATGCAGTTATTCATCATATTCCTAAGCAACCTGGTAAAATGGGTGAGCAGTGGGGTGAGAAAGCCTTATAATGATATTAACTTATGCACAGTGAAAAGGATGATGGCTTGCTGACTGTGAAGAATTAGGAAAGATGCTTATGGAAGAAAGCCCCTAGGCAATAAAATGGCAGATGAAATTCTTTGTAGTCGAATGCAAAGTGATGCACAGAGGGCAAAACAATTCTAGGATCAAGAGTTATTTTATACACAAAACTGCATGCATTTTGAGACAGCGTTAGAGGACCCTACCACATATCACTGTCTTATTCTTACTCTCCTGGCTGCCTTCTGCTCACAGTCACAGTTTGAGGTACGATGCTAGTTTGGCTGGATTTTTGATCTGACCAGGTTCAACTGTTCCACTCTTACTTAGATGTGTAGCCCGAGTTCTATCATGTTGTACATGACAGAAAGACCTTCTGCTTTAGGACTCTGAAGAGTTACTGTGTCCTTGTGTGGTAGTAACCATTAACCTAAACCTATCAGCTATTGATGCTAATAGCATCAAGGACCCCGGGGACAGGTTTCAGCCCTCCAGAGTGTTCTTTATGAACCAGTCTGAGGCCTCTTTACTGACTACACTGTGACCACTCACATAAGACATGCAAGTCACATAAAATGGGAAAATACAGAAACCTTCTTTGCCAGAGGATGAAGGAAAAAAGTGTTTGATATAGAATCGTGAATGAAAAAAAAAAAAGACAAAATCTATTTCTTTCACAACTAGTAAAGCCATAAAACAAAATAGTGTGAGATTGTCCTCTGGAATTATAAGACTAAACCCCCTGTCCATTTGGCCAGATAAGTTTATTTCCTGGAGCTTTTGCAGTTAATGCTGAAAATCTCAGAGAACAGAAAATCTTTCTTGCAGAAGAACAAATAAGCTTTACCAAGAGGAGCAGCCTTCCACCACAAGTTATATTTCAGGATGAGTAGGCATGATCACCTAATGAAGTGATTGTCTGGAAAAGGACTCTGTAAAGATGAGCAACCTGCTGCAGCTGTGTTTTTTGAGAGGGACACATTCCCGATCATGTGTGGCAAGGTATGCTCAGAGGATACCTACAGGAATGGGCAGCACTGAACACAGAGGGCAGAGTACAACCAGAGCCTCCTCTGTTCTTTATAGCTTCCTGGTGAAGTGGAACAGCCTCCTTCTTTCCTGGTTTAATAAGCCACTCCTCACTGTACTAGGGTAATATTATTAGTTATTGATTACTCATTTTTAAATTGGAATTTCATCTGTTCTGCTTTATTTTTTTATTCCCAGAGTTTCCAATTAAATAGGGAATTAGATCTTAATTCCAGTATGGCTCAAACACAGCGAAGTGAAGGCTACATCTTTGTTTCTATTTTCTGCTTTGGAGTCTATGGATGGGTGGCTCCTTTAAAGAAACTTCTTAAACATTAGAAAATACAAATACTGCTGTGAAAGGCAAGATGAGCAAAGGTTCCTTTACAGGTTTGTTCTTTCTTTTCTGTCTTGAAATAGGATGGGGAAACATCACAAAATATAATAATACCACAGAAGATCAATATCACTTTGACATCAATTCCATACTGGACTTTACATGCAGAAAGTCAAGCCAAGTCAAATATAAATAATGCAACAAGTTCTGTTCATATAGCGTAAGATAGATTGCTTAAGTTAGACCGTGCGGGAGATCTGCACCAATGTACATGCCCATGCATCACCGTACATGTCCAATCTCCTCTCTTACTAATCCCTCTCCACCTGACATTGTAGCTTTGTTTGATGTTCCTAGGCTTAGCTGCCCTTAAACACTGGTTCATATACTTTGCCTAGAGATTTGTATTGCAGAAGCAATATCCCTACTCTCTTTTGCTCTGAAGAACCAAACACCAATCATTACACCTCTTAATTCTCCCTGTGCAATCAAAGAATGCCCTAAAACACACTTACCCTCTAACCCCATGCTCTTCCTGAAAGCTAATAGAACCAGCCTAATTTAAATAAACAGTTTCTTCTGTCCAAACTACCTCGGTAGTCTCTCCCAGTCTCTTTCCCATTCTTCACTGATAATTCCATCCACCCCTGGGATCTGCTGTGGCACAATCCAATTGTGCTGCCACTGCTGAAAACACCTGAGAGGACTGAGTACACAGAAAAGGGTCAGGATTCTCATGCCTCTTGAATTAACCATTTCCATGCTTTATACAGTGTGCATTTAACAGTTTTATTCATGGAAGTGAGAAAAGAGGGACTGAAAAAAAATACCCATTACCTAATGTAGTACAACTTGTACATAATCTATAACTGGAGCTCTAAGACACATATGTATGATGAACATGACTTCCCTCTCAATTCTGCTTAACTTATGCAACATCTCTTCTTCAGTAGTAGAATAAAGCTGTGGAAGCCCAAAAAAAAAATGGGTCAAGCTAAAGGTATTCAGAAGTATTCAAGAATTTCAATACTGATTCACATGAAACCCACATTAATTGTAAACCTTGGGCAGTGCATCAATTCTGCAATGTCCATACTGTAAAGCATGTACAAATTATTTGCTCTGCACTTGGTTTTCATGGCCACCATTTCATAGAGCACAATTTGTCTTGGACAAACCACTGACACATATTGAAAAATCTGCTGAAATATTCCTTGATGCTTTTTTCCCCTCTTTTGTCTGTTGTACTGTATGTTTCAAGTATGTGGACTATAGAAGACGTTAAAATGCAATTGCTAAAATTTTATACTAACCATAAAAATCTAAACTAAAAAACCCCAGTAAATTCACTTTTTATCACTTTGTGCTTAATACTTTTCCTGAACAATTCAAACATGCACATGTTTTATTTTGCATCTAATTAGGTATCATTTTCTGGTTCTCTTCCACTAAGCTGATTTTGTCTTGCACACATTTCAGAAAGAAGCCTTTGTGCTCAAGTATAATCCAAGTGAGAACTTTATTTTTCTGAACCCTAAATTAGATACAAACTTAATCTGATTGTTTCACATCAAACAGACTACCTTCAAATGTTGGTATGTAACAGGCTTGCTTTCTCTCTCTAATCTCCATTGCTCTTTTTCACACCTTTTTGTTAAATTTTGCTTCTCTTTTTAGTCCTTCTCATTAGACTTGTTTATCTTCAGCTGTTACTCACTATTTCACCAGAAAGCAAGTCATGATGTTCATAGTGAAGAAGGGCTTAATCGTGCTGTCCTAGCAGCTGTCAGTGGCAAAATTCCTTCTCACAAAACAAAAACATTAAATATCACCCTGATACATTTTAGATGAAACTCTTCTGGACTGCCAGATAATTAAATACACTGACACTATACGTTTGTTAATTTTTTACTTTTCTATTCTTGAATACTTCAAGAAATTGAGTTTTAGCCTCTCGTCTTTCCCTTGAAAACAACAAACATATTCGGTTCCTTTCAGAATGTAATTGTGTTTCTTACCATCCACGCTGTGACAAAATCTCCCATCCAAGTCCCAACTGCAGCTACCTTCATAAAATTTTCATTCCTGATGCCCATGAAGTCTGTTATAATGTATGCACTGTGGAAACAAGAACACAGACCGTAAGCTGTACACATATGCTTAATGCAGTCATAAAGAATTGAATTAGCGACCAAATTTATGATTAGCTGTGAAAGATTTTCCATTTCTTTCATAATAACTTTTTCTGCATGATCTGAGTTTTGACATAGAACTGAACCCATATGGGTCAATTCCAACTAGAAATGCAATGTGAATCTCATTTTGAAGCCCATGTCTCTTTTGAAGGTGCTAAAATAACAGTTGGCAAAGCCTTTAGGATTATGTAAGGCTTCTGCAAGTATAAAATGTTTTACAATTTTTACTTATTCCTTTGAACAAATGGAATTGCAACATTCTCGGAATTGGGGACTTTGCAAAAATTTTATGAATAAAAATTAAAATCTTAAAGATCTCTTTAAAAACATAATTGATCTACTTGACTTTTCACTCTACCAGTTATACAATCATGGGGTTTTTAACAGTGCAAGCAAGCTCTGCCGACTTTCAGGGAGATGTCACTGTTCCTAGATTTATACAAGGCATTTTCACAGATATATTGCACTTAAAGGCAGAAGAAGCATTTTCATTCTGCTTAAATAATGCAATACATAGGATTTAGAACCTCATATGATATTTTGACTGCTAACTTCAAGTTCACCAAGATTCTATGAGGACAACTAAGCAGGGAAAGTTACTTGTGCTGGTTTAAAACCTTTCTGAAAAAAATACAGCTTTAAATATGCTCATATCCTTTACTAAAAGATTTTTATAATGTTCAAGAAGTGACTCTCTTCAAGAGCTAACATATTGAATAATGATGGCAATTGTATTTTAACTTTACAAGTGATATCTTTGTTTTCAAGACACTTGTAAATATTGTTTATGTAGTGTTTTGCCTATTTAAGGTATGCACAAGTGACGTAGTCACACGTAAAAATGTCCATGAACATTGTGCTATCTACTATTCAAATTTTACCATTATTATATACCAAATGTTGCAATGTCTAGGAGCTAACAGACCATATCCTTGCAACTGGATCAGTGCAAACTGATCCCAATTTCTAGGCCTGTTCTGTTAAAGTCTAAGTATCTGATCAGGATAGAAGACCTTGCTAGAACAAATTAATGGACAGCACAGCATCATTTCTTAGATGCATTTTAATATGTTCTAGGGAGAAGGTGGCAGCAGAAACCAAGGAAGACTGAGAACAGCAAGTACACCCCTCACAGATATATTGTCCCAGATGCTTTATTACTGGAAAACATTTGGAATTCCTTTTTTCATGCATATTGGGTATGCTGTTCTTGTAGCATCTGTGAAGGCACAAAATTATCAAGTCTTTATTCCTTAAGAAGGTGTCTTATTCACAAAAAAGACAGGATGATAAAAGGTGTTTGAAAGAACAGGCCCTCAAATGCAAAGCATATCTTAATCTTCTCCATCCATGGGAAAAACATATAACCCCAGGGGGTTCTAATGTTTTCTCATATACATTGCACATTATAATATGTGTTACACACAATTACAGGTGTACAGTAAACAAGCACTTGTACAACGTTCCCAGAACACAGGCCACTTGGGTGACTCCTGTAGCTCCGTCACATATAGTGGGCCTGCCACAGCCACCCCTGGCAGGCTGTTGTACACAAGACGGATTATCCAAAGGGGCTGAGAGGTCACAGAGCATTGAATATGGGTATAACCTAGTAGAAGAGATATCAAACCAGACATAAGCCATTGTTTTTTAAAGGCAATTTAAATTCTCAGTGTAATCACTTGTTTTTATGAATTTTAAAAGTATCAGAAGGCCTATAATAAGGTCAGATGAGCTGGATACAATACTTAAATACACAGAAAGGCCTTGAAAGCCTCACATCATCCTAACAGTTTTAAAATTTGAAACATAAAAGCATGAAAGAAGACTATTATAAATTGTGCATCATCGTCTATAAGCAATGACTAAATTAAATATGCAAATTGACAGACCTTCAGTTAGAGCCAAAATAGCATATTATCACAAAGAAACTCCTAAGAGCATAATCTGCGCATGTTTTAAGTGCATTTTTTGGGAGCTGCAGGACACTGAGCTCCAGATTCCTGGAATGCCTGGATAATGAAAGAAGAAGATTAGAAGGAAACAAGAAGACATATATCATGGTCTTGAGTAGATCAAACAGGCCTTTTGTGCAAGGGAGTAGTGAAGGGTCAGGCTGAAAAACCGCCAGTGATAAGATTGCACAGAGACCATGTCTTGTGACTGAGAACAGTCGCATCCCGTGTGAATGTTTTGCCAAGGTTCCTGTTTGGCCTCATAGCTCATATCTGTATCTGTATGGTATAAATATAGAAGAAGAAGTACAATAAACAATTTGCCTGATTGCACCACAGAAGCCTGCTCTCAGATTTTCTCAGCTGCTGCAAATGTCAACCTGTGTCCGACTTGAGTAACTACAATTTCACAGCATCTGCACAACCCGATGGGGAATTTCTGGTACTGTCATTTCCCTGGAACAAGGTCAGTGATACCCACTGGACAGGGAATTATGGGGTTGCATTAGATAATGGGTCAAGGAGGATCCAGAGAGCAGGAATTATATTTGGAAGTTCTGCAACAAGTTCTGAAATCATCAGGCTATTGCATTTCAGATAAGCAAGTCACACAATTACTATTATGGGTTAAAGCACATTGTAATTGGTTTTCTGAAACCAGGTCTTTTAACACTGAA
>JAWWMO010000043.1:29026529-29096524 GCA_035047845.1 Dendrocincla fuliginosa | reverse complement strand
AGTTGCTGTGTTTCAGGTGCTTTCCACAGCTGCCGAGGCCTTCTTCCAGAGGGGAGACACTGGACCTGTGTTTTTGGATTCTGAGCTCACATTTCAATTGGCATCTGGCTCGGCTGGAGTGGTTTGTGCCTTGCTGTTCTAGGTGGGCAGGTGCCGATCCTGGGCTGTTGGCATTGTCTGTCAGATACTGCTGAAGAATACTATTTTTTAGAATGGATTGTTCTACTCCATGCTCTGAAACATATGGTTACTGAAACAGTTGACATGATTACAGAATTAATTATGTGTGGCAGGCACCACACTCAATCCTTACCTGGAAATGACCTGTTTCTGCTGCTGACTCCCACAGACTTCCAGTTTCTCTATTCGCAGTCTATTCTGTTTCAAACCACTCTGGCTGATTTTGTTGGAGAGGTGCGTTTTGGCACCCCAAAACATGAACTACTTAAAGCTTTAGCAGATTCAATCTCTCCCAGAAAAACATTATTTCACACACTCTGACTACAGATGCCTGAACCATTTTTGTGGTCTGGTTCTGGTCGCACAGGTGAGGCTGTTGTTGTGTGGTTTGAAAATAATGAGTGGCAGTCTCTAGCTAATATTATTTCTGGCTCCACACAAGCTGATGAACTTTTTGCAGTCCTTTGCAGTCTGCATCAGTTTTTTCAAATCCCTTTCAATATAATCTGTGATTGAGTATGATGCACAGTTAATTCCGAGACTCGAAGCTGTTTGAGCTTTTGATAGAAGTACAGATTGAGCTTAACAATCACGATCACGCAATATTCATTGGACATATTTTGCTCTCATTCTAAATGGCCAGGACCTATTGCTGAACGCATTGCTGTTGCTGATTCATTTACTGTTAACACAGTCCAGTTTCACATTTAGTGATTAAAATACAACTACAACTTTGTATGAACAGAGGGAATAATTTTAGCACTGTCACCTTATTAGAAATACCAATGTAATACGCTACTATTTTATTAACTCTTAGCATTACATGCTGTGTCTTTTATGCTCTCTGCAGTATTGTTTTCATTTCAAAACACAAAGAGAAATTGACTATTTTAAAATAAGGATTTGGGGGTGCCAAAACTAAAAAAAAAAATTAAAAAAAAAAAAAAAAGAGAAAAAAACCCCCAAACCATCCAGTTTTCATTTCCAGGTTTTGTTTTAAATATAAATGAGAATGGTTGACATTTTCAAAAAAAAAGCTATGCTTTTCTGATAATGTTATCAGGCTAAATATTATAGCAGTACCAAATGTAAAATTAATTTTATTGTGGAAAAATCCCCATTTTTTTCTAGATTTAGCTAGTAATTAGACAGTTTTCTTTAATTGTTTAGTCTGTTTCCTGGCTAGGACCCGTGTCTGCACTTTGCAGGAGGACTAATAGATTCTGGGTTTCACTTAACTGTCACGGTTAGTCCAAATTTCCTATAACTTGTCAAAAGTTTTCTGTTTGATTTGCCATATATGTATTCTGCATCAAGGCAATTACATTGCACAAACAACACAATCTAAGGAAACACTGAGTGAAAAAATGCAGCACTTAGAGTAAAAAAGCTCTTCAGTAAC
The DNA here is from genome assembly GCA_035047845.1 of Dendrocincla fuliginosa. Classification (NCBI taxonomy): domain Eukaryota; kingdom Metazoa; phylum Chordata; class Aves; order Passeriformes; family Dendrocolaptidae; genus Dendrocincla; species Dendrocincla fuliginosa. Next base: position 29,094,942 of record JAWWMO010000043.1, on the reverse strand, counting down.
AGGATAAATGTAAATAATTAAAGGCTGAGAAGCCAATATTTCTGAATATTATAGATAAAGGACAATTTTGCAATTGGGATTTGAGCACATTTGACAATAAGACTGTATTAACCTTTGATAGCAAACCTGGAAGCTGCAGCTCTAGGGAAATGGCTCTTAGGCCAAAGTCAAAGAAAAGTAGACCAAAATTTTGACAGAATGAGACAAAACAGAGCAACCAAAAGACAAGAGACTTGACAAACACAGTTCTAAACCAAATTTTAAAAAATAAAAATCAGAAGGTACTGCCTACACACATGTTGATGCAAAAGATATATTAATAACCATGAGTCAGTAAAAAGACGTAGGAGCTTGATATATTTGATCACTTTCCTAGAGTTAACAGCAGAGTGTTCACAGAGTGGACAGACAGGCAAACAACAGCATTAGCCTGGAGAAATTCTTCAAAGGAAGATATCACAGCATGTTTTCAAAGGACAACATTTCACCAGATGCTAAAATGACTGAAAGTAAAAGGAAGTTTTTTAATCTTACATTGGATAAAGACACACAACTCGCTGTGGTGCTATTGACACAGTTGCAGGCACTGGAATATGACTGGACATGACTGAGACTCGGCGCTGAGATGGTTTTCCTGACCATCACAGGAGCTAAAAAGCTATAGCTTGAATTTTGATATGTACATTTAAGTGTAAACCAGTAAGTCAAACTCAATGGAGCTTAGTCAGACTAGTAAATGCAGATTAAAGCATGATTTATCCTTATACTACTGTCCACATTCTGGGTCAGTGATTTATGTCTTACATTACTGCTTGATGGCTAGCATGTCAAAACAACATGTTCCATTATCAAAAGGCACTGTTAAACCAATGTGACTAAATAATTCCCAGTGCTGTGACATAACCCAGTCTCCAGATGATAATTCCAAGAAAACTGAATCTCACAGGAGGTCTGTGACACAACTGACAACTCAGACATCCAGACATGTCTGAAATACACCCTTTGTGTCTCAAAGGACAGCAATGAGAACATAGACACATTGGAGAAGTTTTAGTCGCCTTTTAAAGCCACCTTAGTGACCTTGATGCATTTTAACTAAACTTCAGCAGAGTACTGAAGGCACTGGGCTGGGACATAACACACAGGGCATGTTCTGTACATAGCCAACAAGAACTGCATTCACAGAGAGTAGTAACTTAATGCTCTTCAAAGAGCAGGGGAGACCTAGATATTTTTTCTGTTAAGTAACAAAAAGTATATACATGTTCTGCAGTCTGATATGTGCTTTTCTGAGGTTGTTTTATTATCTGGCATTCCCCCTAAATAGCTGATTATCTATATGGAACTCATCTTCCTTGATGCATCTGACAAAGTGAAGTGCTTTGACATTGGCAAACAAGTGACAGCATGGCAGTTCACACAGGCTGCAAAGAAGTATGTGTTTAGACATGGCACCACAAGCTTCCATTACTCTTAATTTAGCAGAGGCAGAGAATGTCAGAATAGCTGAAAACATACATAAAAGACTGCAGATACAGTTCCTGATCTGTATTTGTCACTCTACAATGACAGAACGGCAAATGAGACACTTGTTAGCACTTTGCTCAGCTGAAAAGCTATTCTTCTGCCACTAGGAATTGAAGTCAGAGGCACAGGGAACTGGAAGGTGCACAGAGACAGCAAGACTTGCTGTTTTGTAAACTTAATGAGGATGGCATAATGCATAGCTACTAGCAAATAGTATAGAGAGCACAACTAGTCATCCAGTCCCTAACCACCCCCAGTGCCTTCTCTGTAGATGCAGATAAAAATTCTTCTATGACACCAGAACAGAGAGAATTAAGAGACACTGAACCAGGAATCTTGCTTGACAAGATATCAAAGAGATAACAGCCACAAGAAGCTCAGTAGGCTAATCTCCAAGACACAAAAAAACTAGGATGTGAAAACAGCTTGGCTATTGTGAGGCGGATCCACAGCATAGTGCAGAACCCGAGACTGATGGACTGATGTTATAACTGACCATCACTGGTTGGTAACTCATTTTGTACACAGTTTTTTGAAATCAGGCAACAGAGGTGTGATTCTGAAAACCTCTGCTCATCAGTCTACAGGCCTGAAGGCTGCCTAAGATACTCTAGGACTTTGCTTTTAAAGCTCCCAAGCTATTTAAATTTCTGCAGCTATGTTATACAGCAATTGCTCACTCTCCACAAGAACAGGCCATTTGGTTTGTAGTTTCAAAAAGCTGCCTATTAGACAAAGCCTATTGAAAAATGCAGCAATTACAATTCTGTCTGTTAATGTAGAAGAGGTGTATGCTCATAAGTGGTAGGGGAAACACATGATATCCAGTCCCTATTCCAAGGAACACTGGTTCAATGACCTTCAAAGTTGGAGAATTGTACCTCACTGTCATTCTCAATAAGAAAAGGTAATGACCACTTCTATTATGAAAGGAGCAGAGTTTGTATATGGCAGTGTCCAAGGGGATGAGAAATGTGTTTTTCAGCCTCTGTTGGGTTAGATTCAACTGAAGCTGCATATTCTGCACCTTGTAAAAGTATCACCTTTCACATATAAAAGAAATGCTCCCTTTTAGAGAACTGAAGTGACTGCCACTGCTCAGAATAGCTGTTCAGATTAGATCACAAGTACAGTCCTAATTAAGGTGCTTAAGCAAATTGGGACAGATTTAAAACATATTTCTGTCCCTAATGTAGTTTTTAAATTGCAGATTGTAGCAGTTTCCTGTATGGGTTTTTGTGGATCCTATTCCAACAAACCCTCAAGTACTTGATGCCCAACAGAGTCTGGACTTCTCCATAGGGATCAGGTGGTATTCATACAGATTAACTTTTGCCTAATGATGCTACTCTTCCTAGGCTGTATCCTTAATCAATGGATTTTAAAGAAATTCAAAGGAGGATGTTAATTTGGATGATTTTATTTCATGGCATAGAGTTGCCATACAGGAAAATGGCCAACAGCTTGCTTCTAAAGGAGTTACAAAAAATAACTTATAATGACAGGCCCACTCCCAGAGACTGGGAGTCTGCATCTCTAATGGAAACATCTTAGGGATCTGCAAATTCAAAAGTATTAAGGAGTCCACTGTAGGAGGAATGCAGTCTCCCTGGGTAAAGGTAAACTTTGGTGAGTGCCGGCACATACTTCCAGCAATTTTAAATGACAGGATTTGCCACACCAACATTTTTTGTGTGTGTGCCAAACCCTACATGATATAAATGAAGTTGGAGACAACCAGTGGATATGTTGGGAATTGAACCCAGATTTCTTCCCTCACATGAGCACTTTTCTCCATCGTTATGTAAATGCTGTAATGAAAATTATGTACTACCCCTATAGATTCCACTAGAAGGCATCTATGATGGACAGGATAGTCTGGGAAGAAGAATAAACAGTTCCTGACAAAAGAATTAAACAAACGGATTTTTCAAATTTATTATGGTGATGTCCAAAATTATCTGTTATAATTTTCCAGGATTTTTTTGCTATTCATGTGCAATGTGTATCATAAAAAATTTACATTCTCTTTATTCAGAAAGAAAAGAAAAACAAAGGCTGCCGAGTGCTTTAGCATCTTTCTGCAGCAAATAAAGGCTAAAATGCTCAGCCAAGGCTAGGCTGCAGAAAGCCTTCTAATGCTACTGTGCTAACAGATGAATGCTCACCTAAATACCCATAACACAGCCCTACCTGCCCCCACCACACACAGACACATGTACTGCAGCTGCTTATATGCAATTGTTTATGTTTCTGTTTCAAGTCTGTGACCACTGCATGGGTTGTTTTTACTGAAGCAATGAAACATGGGGTTGCCTATTACATGCCAATTTGATACTACAAGATAAGATTAAGGTATTTTCTTACTGCTAAGAGAATTGCTTATTGAACTTTAGTGGACAATGAAACAAGTTAAGAGAACTGTGACAAGCTAAGGGATTCATGTCACTGTTTAGCATCCCTTTTAATAGGCCAGTAAAATTCTGTGACTAATCCAAAACACTGTAGTATGTGCTGGTACATTAAATGCCTTATTTGATTCACTCTATTTGCCTACATACTATGCTATCAAAACAGTTTTACAGTAAAAAGTTCCAAAGTGCTAGTTAAAACAGGTGCCCAGGGACACAAATAAGAAAAGTGGCCATAAACATACCAATTTTTTGAGGGGTTTTGAGGGGTTGAAGAAGATCTTGACTCCTCATCCTGCAACACATTCTGCAGACACACAAGTTTGCAGTCTCAGCCCTTGCTATACGAATCCTGAGAAGGATAACAAATGCTAATTTTCAACAGGATGCCAAACAGCAAGTTAAATTATACACATGCACATTGGAGAAAAATATATGCTCAGGGTTTCGGAAATACAGAAGAATGTTGTAAACTGGGGTGCGGGTTTTTTTGGTGGGTTTACATTCAAGCTTTTTTAAAATGGTGTAGTTATGCTTATCTTAAAATACAGATAATTTGTTTGTTGTGTGATATTTCAGAAATACCTCCTGAGATTAGAAAATAGCATTAACAGAAGCTAAAGAATATAATAGGAAATGCATTTAGGAAGGCAAAGTTAGATTAGTAATTTAGAAAGATAAATGCAGTGAAGCATCTTCTTTTAAATAAATAATTGCTTTGCTTTTAAATGTGGCAAGATGCTGGTAAGAATGGTTTTGAGTAATGCTGCACTGGCTGAACTCTTCAGAATTCATTGTTGTTAAATTGGCTAAAATTATTTTGTTGGTTTGTTTGTTGCTTTTTCACTACAGCAGTACAGAGAGATGTTTTAATTTTGATATTTTTGTTTCCAAAGTTTTGCCACAGAGATCTGTCAGAGTATCTGAAGATGAGAAGACACACTTTATAGGTTAGAAGGTGATTTAACTGACACACAGGCTTTAAATGACAATTTCAAATCTATTCATGTTACCTTTTATATAAGACATGAAGATATTCAGTTTGGCTTGTGTGCTTGTACTGCCAGTGCTGATGAAACCTCTGTCCCTTTCTTCAAAGTTATCAGGAGTAAAAATGGTCAGGAGTATTTTACTATTACTATAAAATTGTAGGTCATGCAGAGCCTGCAATCACTTGAAGAAACTTACTGCTTTTAATAGATTGGGAGGAAGAATCATAAATCTGAAAATATAGACATATTTACAAAACACAAAAAACTTGTCATCTCTCAAATTGAAAATAATCTTGTGATTTGATTTCAAAATTCAGATACTTAGAAAGAGCTTGATTTTTTTTAATCTGTTTCTATGGTAATTCAAGCTTTCTTTCTAAATCTGCATATCATAAGCTTTTCCATTATTTTAATTTCTTTTGCTGGTTTGGAACAGGAAATCCTTCTAATCTGAAAATTTTTTTGGGAAAAACTGCTTCATATCCAAATCACTTTGGATTAATATTTATTGTGCAAGATTTTCTTTCCGAAAAAATTATTACTACCCACGATACAGAATAAGGACAGATATTCCTTTAGAGAATTCAAAGTTTAACTACAGATATGAAAATGTTCATCCTTCAGAAGTAAGGTTATTTGACACTTAATTACATCTGAATGGTATCAAAATTGTTTTGTTGCTTTTTAAATATTATTGTTTCACAAGACACTTCTCATGCTTTTTTATGAATCAAGTCCACAAAATATAAGAAAAGTTGTGAGATACTGACTGTGTAGGTTCTGTAACAACTATTTCAAGTAATCTAAAACAGTCTGGGACTTTGCATTATGATTGTTCAAATTGTTAAAAAAAAAAAAAAACTACAGAAGTGTCAAGGCTGTAGAACAGGTGACTCAACTAAACTGATCTTTTAAAAATAAGCATTTCTTTAATTATTCTCTATAAGACAAGTAATATTTGAAATTAATGAGTCAGTCAGAAACAAGACCAGTCAGTGAAAATATCAGAATGAATGGATGGATTGTAGGGCTACTTAGCATTGCAGAAGTATCGATTTACTAAGAAAGGGAGGCTAAGTCATACCTGCCTGGGAGATTGTGGGATATTTGCACAATGAGTAGAAAAGAGATAGGACTTTATGGTAGTTTATGGATAGGATGAAGATTTGTTAAGTATTAGATCATTGAAAGATCAATCAAATAAGCAGGTTGTAATAATTAAATAAAACATGTAAAATCACAGAAGGAAACTCAAGGGATGAACTTGTCCAAATCCTATTTAAAGATTGGGGGCGTTAAGCCCCATTTATTTAAACTTTTTATTTAAACCCAAATCCATTATCAAAAGTAAAGTTAACATTATTTAAATGTCTGAATAAAATTTAAAAGGGCACTAAGGAATGAGTACACTTTACAATTGATTGCTCCAGATTTCTAGTTCAGGCGGTGTCTTTCTATTTTCCCAAGACCTCACCCATTTAACCCAGTTCTACAGCAGCCAAGGATTTGGCATAGAACACTTCTCTGCAAACAGCCAAGATTTTTCTCTTCCTATTGTGTCATTAGAATTCAGTAAATTAAAGTATATGCTGCTATACATCACCCCAAACAGTTTGAAGAAGACAGAACTTCATTTTTAACTCCACATTATTATATAGTTTAGTATTTGTAAAATATCCTCCACAAAATATAAGTATTCCATAGTAATATAAAAAAGTAATAATAAAAGTTAGTCATACTGAGAGGCATTTATTGCTTATGCAGAATATAAGTTAATTTTTTTGATATTCAGAGACAGAACACATCAAAACACTATGAGTAAATTAAAATACAAGCTCTGCTTACTATGGGATCTTTCTGCTGTATACAGGCAAAGCCTAAAAATAAGTGTAGCAAAAGCCCTTGGATAATCTTTGCTCAGTTGCTTCTTCCTGAGCACTAATAACACACCTACTCCATGGATTCCACCACTAGGTGCTTGGATCTCTCATCATGCCAAATTATTGAATGCTGAATTTGTTAAGGACTACAGGGAGACCATCAATCAGCCAGGACCAGAAAAAATAATACACAATAGGGGAAGAAGAATATTAAAAAATATATTTAATAGAAGGTGAAAACATAGAACAACTGGGAAACTGACTGACAAATTTTATGGAAGGGAAATTATAAGTATAAAGAGAGATGCAGACATATAGTCTAAGTAAAAAAATATTTGTAAAAGAAGAAAGACCATAGCCCAAAATGGAGCAGATGTGATCATAATCCTCAAATGTTTTTAAGAGAAATATTTACATTCAGTTGTATTTTGCTACTCCTATGCTGACTGAACAGCATAGAATCTCAGCACTGTACAGCAAGTCTCACTGCAAGAGTTATAACAGAGTTGCTTTCTTCCTTGAAAAGCACACAGTTAAAATCTTAATTTCAAACAAGGGAATATGCCCAAGCTTTCTGTAATGTCATTTTATTGCTTAGAGCTGCCTACAGACCCTTTGCTGTATTAAGGTGTGTGCATATAAAAGGAGACTGACACTGCAGTTTGTTCAAGGAACTGAGAGTTTATACCGGCCCAGATCATCAGAAACACAGAACCATAGAATGGCTTGGGTTGGGAGCTACCTTAAAGATCATCTTGTTTCAACCTCCCTGCCATAGGCACGGACACCTTTGCACTAGACCAGGTTGCTCAAAGCATCATCCAACCTGACCTTGAATAGCATGAGGGATGGGGCGTTCACAACTCCTCTGGGCAACCTGTTCCATTTCCTTACCACAGCCAACTTCCTCCTAATATCTAATGTAAACCTACTCTCTTTTAGTTTGAATCCATTTCCCCTTGTCCTGTCACTCTTGTAAAATGCCCCTCTTCATTTTTCTTTGGTACATTCTTCTTCAGGTACTGGAAGGCCACAATTCGGTCACGCCAAAGTGTTCTCTTTTCCATGCTGAACAAACCCAGTTCTCTCAGCCTTTCCTCATAGGAGAGGTGCTTCATCCCCCTTGGAGTCATCCTGTTGACTTACTGGACTCATTCACTCCATTTCTTTCTTGTACTGAGGACCCCAGATCTGGATGCAATACTCCAGGCAGAGTCTCACCAGAGTGGAGGGGCAGAATCACTTCCCTCCACCTGCTTGGCCACGTTGTTTTTGATGCAGCCCAGGATACAATTGGCTTCCTGGGCTGTGAGTGCATATTGCTGGCTCATCCACCAGCAGCATGCAATGGCATGAATAACTGCACAAGGGTCTTATAAAGATCAGAAACAGCATTAACATGTCAGCTTTACTGGGCTTTTCAAAGAACCATGTCAGCAGAAACAGTAATTCAGGCCAAATAAACCAAGAGTGTATTCATATGGAGAATGGATACTACTACAATTCAATACAGCTACAAATGAGCCCTAAATAAGAACCTTCTGAAGCACTTTCTCTGCAAATGCTTTGTTGTAAAACATAATCCAAGTTCTACAGCCTGCAGAAACAGCCATTATTCTGTGGATAAATCAAAATTAATGAGGAAACTGTCATAGGACAAAAAGTTGTTATTTAAAAGTACTTACAGGTCCAAAATCAGAAAATATCTTTCAGGTTGGATGGGGCTTTGAGCAAGCTGGTCTAGTGGGTAGCATCCCTGCCCATGACAGTGGGGTTGGAACTAGATGATCCATATTGTTACTTCCAACCCAAACCTTTCCATGATTCCGTGATTCTGTTATGAATGTTTGGTTTTGAACCTGTTGAAGATGACTGGTGTATATCAGTCTTGCTGCAGTCAATAAAATCAGACTGAGATACAGCAACTGCTACAGTTGTTTAGTAAAAATTATCTACCATGCTCACAGGTACTTTTGAGAAGAAATGGAAGGAAAATGAAGCTTGACAACTCAGGAGCTGGTCTGAGGATTTGGTTGGCTTCACTCATAATGTACTATCAGCAGCAGATTGCAGAGCAGATGGAAAAGAACTAGACTTCAAGCAATGTACAAACTAACAAATTGAGGTGATTGTTTCTTTACTGTGTTACTTGAAAATTGTATATAAAGAACAACTGGGTCTAGGGCCAGTCATTTGACAAGAGCTGGCATGCAATAGCAGCAAAGAATTTCACATGGAAAACTGAAGAAGACAGCCTGTTCTTCCACTCCTTGGCTGACAAAGCAAATACCTTTATTGTCACTTCTTAACCATCCAATGGCTGATATCAGTCCAACACTTGATCTGATATAACTTTGCCCTGTTTTGTACTCAGTACTTTAAATAAAATTATCATTGAAATAGAGAGGGGAAGTATCAAAACTTTTTTGAGATTTTATCTTCAACAGACCTCTATGGCAAACTGTCTACTTTGCAATACAGTCTTCTTCTAATGACTCGAAAATGAGTTATCAGAAGACAGACACATCAGAACCACACACTGCTCAGGTTATTGCTCTGGCACTGTCACCTGAAATGCAACTTTTAAGACACACAAATGAAGAAAACACACAATTTTTGGTCTCTATGAAGACCAAAAAAAAAAAAAAAGAAAAGAATATTCTCCTAATTTTTCCCAAGTAAAAGAGTAACACATCATTAAACAAAAATGGAGAGAGAGATGTATGAACATGCATTTTTGATAGCCAGACACTAAGTTGTGATGGTTTGGGCTGAATTTCTAAGGTCAGTTAGTTACAACTATCATGTTTCATCTCAACTACAGACTTTAAAAAAGTCCCAATTTCAGCTAGTAATGCTAGGATTGCCTAGAAGAATCAATGTCTCTCCACAAGCAACGGAGAAAAATAAGCACTTTACAAACATAATTCATCTGATTTATCTTAAACATCTGCACTTGGTCTGGCTGAGATAGAATCAATTTTCTTTATAACATCTTGTATGGTACTGTCTCGTACATCTGTGACCAAAAGAGTGTTGATAACACACTGATGCTGCCTACCTATTGGCTTAGCTTATTAATGAGCAAGAACATGTCAGAATCAGCTGAATCATCTGGGTATTTCAGTTCAGTTAAATGTAAAAGTAGTTTGTTAACTTTGAACTCATCTTTATTGGATTCTTAAACTGTGAGATATGACAAAATATGGATTTTTATGTTTTAAGACTGCCACAGTTCAGATTACTAGATTGAAGGTCTAACATTCATAAAATGTCCTTGCAAGCCTACACACCTCTCAAAGTGCAAGTAAAACCAATGACATACTTAAAATATGCAGTTTGGAAAAAAAACCATTCTAACTGAAAAAAATTACCTTCTACTTAGACATAAGATGGGAAAAGACAATTCCAAATAGTGCAAAAGATTACCTAATAGAATTTTGTCAGTAAGAAACCTTTACAAGAATTAGTAAACTGCAATTAAGATTTCATTAAAATAGTAAGTTAAATCAAAAGTTGAACAGATGGTTAGCAGGACAGACATAACCAGAATTAAATAAACTGTGGTGTAAATATTCTATCTTTGTCTGATGCTCACTGTGGAAAATATTTCAAAACACTACCAGTCAATGATAATCTGATCCAGAAATAGTTTTACACTGCCTGAAGGGTATCATCTACATGTTACTAGCTGAAGCAAATAGTGTTCCTAATAAGGATACCTTGAGATCTCTGCCTTGGATGCATCCAAGCTTCAAGAACACCACCAATGCATTTTATGGTATTTTCTGAATTTACTCATTGATTATGTGTGAGATTTTGTAATTCAACTGATATTCTACAATGATGAATGGAAGAAATAGAAGGTTGCTGAATGGCTTGGAAAAGCAATTCTAAACCCTTCTCTCTGCTCAGGAAAAACCACTGCAAGAATCCTCTCTGCATTCTGAAACCAACTGAGAATGTAAGAATAGATAGAATTGCCTTGTTAAACACAGATAAGACAGAATATAATTCTTTAGGTAAAAACAAGTCTTTTAAGCCTTGTACAACAATATTTTACCTTTTAAATGAAAAGATAGAGATAGTAAGCTGCTCAGTTTCAAGCAGTAATGGACACACCACTAGGAAGGTAAAAGGCAGTAAAATACTGTGACATCTAATCAGTAGAAACTAATGGCTAGAGAGAGTATGATTAAATTTCAAGACTTTAAAATTCCATTTGTAATTAACATTTATATATTTCTTTAAACTTTTATTATTTTCAAAATAAATATTTCGCTAGCTATGTATCAGATATATTATCCACTCTGTGTTTTTTGACATGCTTTGAACATGAACAAAAAAAAGATATGTACATCTAAATACAGGTCACAGCTTTAGATCACACATAATACTGCACATCTCCTTTTGGTATATGCATTGGGGCTGGTTGGGATAGACTTAACCTTCATTATAGCAGCCCATATAGTCCTGTGCTCTGCATTTGTATCTGCAGTGGTGTTGATAACACACTGATGTTTTGGCTACTGCTGAGCAGTGCTTGGTCAGCATGCTGTAGATGGACAAGAGGTTGGGAGGGGAGACAGCTGGGACACCTGGTCTGAACTGACCAAAATGATATTCCATACCACACCATACCCAGCCGTAAAAGGGAGGCTGGGAAGGAGTAGGAAGGCATATTCATGGTTATGGTGTTTGCCTTTTGAAACAACTGCCATGTGTGTTGATTCCTGGCTTCCCAGGAAGTCACTGGACATCTGTCTGCTGGCCTGAAGTAGTGAATAACTTTCATCTGTTTTCCTTCCCTTCCACAGGTGGCTTTTGCTTTTCTTATTAAACTATCTTTACCTCAACCCATGAGCTTGTCCATCTTAATTTCTTCTCTGTCCTCCTGAGGAGGAAGAGTGAGAGAGTGGGTGAGGGTCTGACAGCCAGCCAAGATCAGCTTTCCACAATGTATTCTGTTCATGTTTTATAGTAACAAAAAGGGTCCACAACTGATAAAATAGCACTGTGATTTAGTTTAAATATTAATTTAAATATTAATAAAGCAACATTTAAAATATGAATCATTATTCCAAACTTCTGGTAGGATTTTCATAGATCCCTAGCATCTACATTCATCATATTTATCCCTCAATAACATACTCTTAAAATATATATGATTAAAGATTTCAAAAAAAATAAGCAGTCTTCATCTGCTAACATCAATTATTTACCAAACTAATACCAACAGGTCCATAAATTTCCATTTTCACATTTTGTTCAATTCCCCTTCATCCAAATAGAAGTGCTGCATTCTTATTTATAGATTACCTTTGTATCATCAATTTTTGGCCACTCTCTGGGACATTTACAACATTTATGTCTTCAGTTAAAAATTTATTAACTAGAAAACTTCACAATGCATGTAGTTATATTTATGATAAATGTATCAACCTAGTGAGAAGTCTCAACATTAACAGGATAATGCAGGTAATTTACAAAATCCCTAAAAATAAGTATCACCATGCTTGTGATTTATCTCCTGTAATGCTTAAGGAACATTTTCTGGTCTTTGTTTGAGGCCTATTCAGTCAGTAGTCTGTCACATTTATGAATTGAAATTCCATTTCTTGTTCTGTACTGCAAATGAAAACAAAATCCTCTGCTAGATAGGAAAAAAAGGAATGGATTGTGACACTGTCTCTTTTGATTTACTGGTTGTACAGGCACACTGTGCATTACACTGAGTCATCTCTTTAATTTCCCCAAAGATTGTACCTCAGAACTGGCAGGGGATCTGCCTCTTGCAGGAATCCAGTTCCACTTTTTCACATCCAGTTTTCAGATTTCCTATTATACTAGAGCAGGGGGCAGGGCTCATTTGCCAACACTTAAAGCTGATGGATTTTTACTCTTTTTCTCTACTGACCAGAATTCAACTGTTCTACAGTTGACTCTTTATTCCAAATAAAACCGCAGACAAATAACAATGCAAAATTTTACATACCTTTTTATACTTCTCATGAACATATAGAATTTAGGTTGGAAGGAAACTCTGCAGGTCATTTAATCCAAACACCTGCTCAAGTCAGGGCTGATGTCAATTTGATCAGGTTGAGGGAAGTCGGGATCTTCCCTCAAAAGCAGAGCACAGCCTTGACTGTTATTGAAGTTTCAGACCTCCACAGCTGCTGCAGTCAGAAGTGAGGAGAGGGACAAAGAATAACCACGTCTGCACCAAAGATGCCACTTGAGAAACTGTTTAGGGTTTTATTAAGGTAATAGTACAAATATCCCTGTCCTCTTTTGCAGCTTGGATGACCAGTTTCAGGAAGACTGACAGCAGTAACTCCAAAAGGAAAATTTACTCCATATTCTACTGATTTAAATACTTAAAATATGCTTCAACTAATCAGATTTGGAACAGCAAATCTGAAGTAAAAAGTTCTCTCTTGTTTTATTCTTTTTTCCCTTGATCCAAAATGTATCAGTTTACTAAATTTTCAGGTTTTTTCAAGATAAGTATTCTGAATTCATGAAAAAGTGCAGTCAATTTATGAAAATTTCAGATGAACTACATTCATCTTGGAAGTATTCATGTTGTTAGATAAACACAGTTCAAAGTCAAACCAAACACTGTCAACTGGTTTTGGACAGAGAAGCCTACGGAGATTTCTTGTTAAAAAAGGATTTACTAACAGAAATAAAGAAATAGTTATACTCTGGGATCTTTAACAAGAAATCATCACTGGGTTGGCCTTGGTCTTTCACTGAACTGCTGAAATTGAGAGCAATTATAATTTTTTTTTAGTTGCGGGTTTTTTTTGTTTTGGTTTTGTTTTGTTATTTGGGTTTTTTTTTAAATTTTCTTAAAGAAAAAAATAATTTGGCATTAGAAAATCACAAGGTCAGGAAGATTTTCTAAGGCTGAGGGAATGCTTTCTTATGAACAGATCACTCAGGAGTGAAAGAAACCCTGCCACCAATGAGGAGTACAAGAGTGTCCTCCACAGGACAGACAGATTCTTAATGTGCTAATGTGATACATTTTCATTTACTTTTCCAACACACTGTTTCACCTTGTGCTGTCTCTAATCTGCTGCAGGCTTGACAATGCCTGGCACAGCCCCATATCCATCCTGTAACTCGTATGGCTGGCTATAACAGCAAGCACCACAGTGCTGCCTTCCTATGCAAAGGGTCCTGTGGGAAGACAGCAAAAGCCATATGGCTTTTTCCAGGCAGCAGAATAAGTTGGTGTTTGGAAAATAAATACATGAACTCTGCTGGTACTGTGCCTTCAGTCTGAAAAGACTAGAGAGAACTTTTCTGAGGGTTTTATACAACTTTTCTTATTTCTCTTTGTTTATTGCAGTCCTATCATTACATGCATTGCTTGTGTGTCTCGCAGGTAAGATTTAGTTGTCAGCACTTCCATTTCTCACAAAATGTTATATGACCACCATCAGATAAAACTGAAACTACAAAGGAAAATTTATTTCGGGAAAATACAAAAATAGAGCCTTTTGTCCACAAAATAGATGATCATTAAACCAATGTACAGCTTTTTTTCTTTTTAATGGTTGACAATTCCAGGTATATAAAATCTAGTTTTAAAGCCTTTTCATCTGCTTAACACAAATCTTTTTCAATTGAAAGCAGTGATTACTATAACATTATTTACATTATAGAAATGACATCTAATTAGGTAAATGATAGGAAGGTTTTATTTAGTTGCAAAATAGATGATTGTTCCTTGAGTCAACATGGAAGTAAAGAAACATCAAATTATTTGGCCAAACAGGCTGGGTACAAAACAGTTATGCTTCAGATGCACTCTCTTATCACAAACTGGTTTTCATTTTAAAAGATCATGTTTCCCTTATGGAAATTTCATTTGGACTGATTTTTAGAGGCATTTTTAAGAAAGACACAGTGTGGATGTTTCTGTCCTTTCTGCAGCCAGAAACCTCAAGTATCTTCATTCGGTCCAATTTTGATTTATGATTAAAAAGATCTCTTGATGAACTCATTAAACAGAAAGTGGGGCCTGAGTACTGGAAAACTGAAGTTTTGGGGAACAAAATGAAAAAAATTTCTCAAAGGCCAGTGCTAGGATAACAGACCAAAGCTAAAAGGGTTAGCACAATAGATTGCTAATTTTCCAGGTCAACCTGCCGTTTTGAGAGGAGGAATATAAGCTCTGCAGGTATGGACAACACTTTCAGTCCAGTGGAACACCAATCTGCTACACTTATAGCCTCCATCACAGAATTTTTGAAAGACTAAAATCTTGAAGGTAAAAGCATGAAGGATAAAAGTGAAGCTGCCTCTGAGAATGTAGGTGGTATAAGACGACACACTGTGGTTTAAAACACGTTTCTTACTAAAGCAGATGAGGATTCAATTCTCAGCTGGGGAAGTGCTCCCAGAACAACGTTCTTCTGACTGAAGGAGAAACTCATGGAGAAAAGAAGAAGAAACTCACAAAAAACTAATTGAAAATCATAATTAAAGCAGCATAAAATAGATATAATAGAGTCTGAACAGAAAATGGAAATACTAGTAGCAGATACTATTTTCACTACTTTTTAGAGCCTTGACTTTTTACTTGGTTTACCGAGGGTTTACCCCTCTCTGGAGGTCCAACTTTTTCTGTCGTAATTAGTATTCTCACAGACTTAAGCAATATAAAGAGGACAACTCACATGTTAATCTAATAATGATGCACACTAATGATGTATTCGTAGAGTTAAACCAAAAATGCAGCAAACATATTTAAATACCTGAATAATGTTCATCCTTATATTCAAACAGTAGTGTGTGTGAGGCATTATGAGCTTGATTTTATTCAAGTTCCTTATGGAAACAAGACTAAGTCATCTCTGTTCCATAGCATCGTTCCCTCCTCTCTTCCTGACAATATTTTTCACAATCTTCTTTAATGATGTTGACTACAGTGCACTATCATTCCTTTAACAATTCTAAACATCAAATTATATTAATAAATACAAAATAGTATAGGTAAATACATAAAGTATGCATTTCTACACAGAGGTATTTAAGCTCATTTCATACTGATATAATCCAAACAGGATTTGCTATAACATTTTGAAGAGAAAGGCTATTATGAAACAAAATTAATGTTTCTCAAAATCTCAAATCAAAACACAAATTCCTTTAAGCCAATCTTGTACATAACTCACAATGTTCTCGTGTTAGGTAGGACTCCAACCTTTGTCATATACAGACAACTTTACTGGAAAATAGTTTTGTAAATTCTACTTTTCACTAAGTCAAAACTACTGTTAAAATGAAAGACCAAGTAACACAGTAACTGCATGGGTTACTATTTAACATCAACAATACTTAAAATAGTTTGTGCAATGGGTTCTTAAGCCACTACATTACATTGCCAAAAAAACCCCTAAAATGTCAGTATGCTATTCATCAATTTATTCTGACAGGAATTCATTAATGGAATTGCAAGGCATCCCATTACTAATCTGCTAGGCTTCCCTAAAATAACCTGCTCAATGAGATTAGGGATTTATGTGTATACACTGTCAGAGGGCTTTTATCTTGGACCCATTCCAGCCTTGAAATAGGTCCCACTGGGAATCATTTACTTTCAAACTGGCAAGAGTCAATAATTCTAGAAGCTCAATTGAACAGCTTCAAGTCAATACAATCTTACAAATAAGTTCAAAGTTTAAGATGCTTGTTTAGTATGACCAGGTTATGGGATTCAATAATTTTTACAATGTTTTGAAATTTTCAGCTAACCATGTTTATAACTGTGTTCTAACTTTTGTGTTTTAGAAACCTACACTCAATATCTAAACAAAACCATAAGATGCTTGAAGCAAACAATATCCCAGGGACTACAGTATTTCCATGGGTTTATAAATTACAATTAAGAATAAGTATTGAGAGAAAAAGATGCATCAGGGAGTCAATGAAAGGGTATATTCAAGTGCAAGACACAGCATGTAAGGAGTAGTGAAATACACGACTGGCCCCTACATTCATATGGCTCCCAGGAAAGGGAAGAACTTAGGGATTTTACTAGCAATTAGGTACTGAAATATCTTTGTTGTTTTGGAAATAAATTGTGCTGCATACTGACTGTTGCAGTCCACTACAGCAGAACATTGACCATCATGTTTATCATTAAAGCTACTGATATTAGAAAGTGTGTACTTAAATTAATTGTGGTTTGCTGAACCATGCTACCCTAGCAAAACCAAGTTCTTTAGAAAAATAATCTAATAATTCTGGGGGAAAACTGACCTTGTTTTTTTTAGTCATTACAGAACAGATGTTTATCAGCTGGCTTAGGTGATACAGTCTGCAGACTGTCCTCAGCATTTACATAGGAAAAGTGAATAAAACCAGAATTGAATAAACAAACAATCAAAAAGATTTTAAAACAACTGTTACGAAACTACAAGCATTACAGGCCTAGTTTTTATAGGTATAGAGGACTTCACAGAAAGTGAATATAAAGTTACTAAGGAAAGTGGTATACACTTCCTTTGGCAAATGACTGGATTACTATCAGGAACCTGGATAAAAATTGCCTGTACACATAGCTAAACAATGCAAGCTAAGACAAAGTCACAATATATAACCATCGTAGGAACATACAAAATCAGAAATAATTTATAAGCAGATGTAATTAATTGTAACAAAACAAAATGTAACAATAAGTGTTCATGTCAAGATTTCCATGTAGAGACTTGCTTGAAGAAAAGACAAATGAAATTACAAGTCACAAACACTAGATCAGATAGTCAGTTAAGGAGAGCAGCATAGTTCCTTGGATTCACAAATTTAAACAACTCATGGTTTCATCTCATCTGGCCCACCTTTAAGTGAAATCCTTACATTTTCAGGGTCATGTAAGTTGAAAATAAAGGGCAAATCCAATTTGATCAAAAAGGGCTAAGGCTGAATATGGGCTCCTAAATCCACAAGTGCCATAGTAAAAGCTTTCACCTAAAAAATACAATACTAAACTACTTATTTCTGGACCATCACAAGGACTAAAACTTTAAAAAAAATTAAAAATTCAGATCATTAGTGCAAGTTGATCATAAGTTTTCAGGAATTACTTTCAGAAGGAATTAATGAAGCAGACAATTAAGCAAAAGCAATAGATCACAATGAAGTGGCATCTGTTCCTGACAGGTTCACTACTAAAAGTAGTTGTCAAATAAAGTATAAATAAATAGTTGGGTATAGCTGCAGTTCTGTTTAGAATTGTCAGTTTCTAAAGAAAAGTTCACTTTATCTATTGATATACAATGTATTTTCAACATATTAATTAAACTACAGCTATGTGTTAGCTTTATGAGTCAAATAAGAGCAAAAAGAATATCATGAATTTAACATACGTAATTCTGAACCTCTGCACAAAGTCATGAAATGCTCTAAGTAGGTGTGAACTCATGTAAATTGGACTGCTCTGATTTACATTCACTGATGAGCTGGCCCTACCTCTCACATTTATCTCATTTCATTAAGATACATGAATAATAGAGATTATCCAATAAAGAAATAAAGAATCTCAATATGAGATAGTTGATGGTCATTAACAGTGCATGCTACCTTGTTGTTAAATTGCACAGAGATTAATTTCAGCAAATATTAGCTATAACATATAATAAAAGGCTCAAACAATAATACTTCAGAAAACTGCTCTAAGATGAAGAATGAAATATCTACAAATTTAAGACTATTACACATTTGAATTTGCTGTGCTGAAACACCCTCCTCAGCAAAGTGTTTAAGGACACTTTCAGCTTATGGCAATTCCTCAGGTAAGAATTAAACACATACTTCTAAGCATTTTTGAATCAGACCTAAAACCAGTCATCTTACCGAATTTTCCCTCTTTTACTGCATTTTACAGCAATTGCCACTGATTATGAAACTATCTGTTATTAACAGAATTGTGGGGAAAATCATCTGACTCCCTTATTCACATTCCCATTCCTGAGTCTTTACACCTTTTATTTATGTGCTTATTTCTGTCATCTCAGTCTTTTGGTTTTCTATTATTTCTCCTTATGCCACCATTCATCTTGCCTGCTTAGATTGTGAATTACACTACTGGAATGTAAACTAGGAGATGCTGACACTGCACATCTGCCTGGCTGAAGAGGAAATAATTCTTTTAAAAATTGATATCCCAGACACAGGCCAAGGAAACCACATGAAGCTGACAAGAGATAAATAAGATTATGTTGCTAGAATCACTTGCCTTGCTCTAGAAAATGCTAAAATCAGAAGGGCTGACATTCCCACTAAAATTTCAAGGTTCTAAACAAATAGAAATAATTTACCTTAACTCCTTGTAGACAGACATTCACTCTCACCAAAGCACTGAATGTAGTTGAGCAATGTAAGAGATTGTATTTCAAATGAAGGTTACAGAAAAAAAAAGGAGTTCCATACAGATTAGCACAAAAGCACAGTTCTAATCAAATTCTACATTGGAATGGGATATAGAATTGGGTGTGTTTATGTCAGAAGCATTCAGGTTGTTGCTCACATTTCTATCAATTCCAAACTAATTCAGATGACAGAAAAGAATTTATGTATCTTTGGGATAATATATTTTTTAACTTCCAATAAATGACATACTGGGTTTCTCCATTCAATCAAAGAAGCAAAACCAAACCAAAGGTCAGTCGTACAAGGGGATTTGGAAACATTTCAGAATACAGAAATTATTTGGGTTGGAATGGGCCTTAAAGATCATCTAGTTCCAATTCCCCTGCCATAAGCAGGGACATCTTTCACTAGACCAGTTTGCTCAAACCTCCATTCAACCTGATCTTGAACTCTTCTAATAATGGGGTATCCACAACTTCTCTGGACAACCTGTTCCAGTGTCTCATAAAACATTTCTTATATCCAATCATTTTCCATTTAAAACTGTTGACCCATCCTATCATTAAAGGCCTTGGTAAAAAGTTTTTCTCTCCATCTTTCTTATGAGCTCCCATCAGTACTTTGCTGATAGTGCTTTTTCAGCAGAGCCAGTTCAAGCAAGGAATAGGCACAAATACTGAAAGGCTTCTAAAGGGTCTCCTTGGAGCCTTCTCATGTCCTAGCTGAACAATCACAATTCTCTCAACCTGTCTTCATAGTAGAGGTGATCCAGCTGGCTGATCACCCTTGTAACTCTCCATTGGACCTGCTCTAACAGGTCCATGTCTGCCTTGTACTGGAGTCCCAGAGCTCCAGGTAGAATGACAGCAGAACACAGTAAAGGATCACCTCCCTCGATTTGTTGGCCATGGTTTTTTGATGCAGCCCAGAATAAGACTGTCTTTCCAGGCTGCAAGTGCACATTGCCAGGTCATGTTCAATTCTTTTGGTAATGCAAGAAAGGTCTTTGCCACAATGACCCTAGAGATATTTCCCACAGTTTTATTTACAAAAATATCTAGCTTCAGAGCCACTGTCAGCAAAAACTGTAATGCAGAACAAAATACAGACATGCTTCATACAAGCAATGATGTTAATGAACTGTTTGCATTGCTTGCAGCAGGTTAAGAATAGTAATCCTTTGTTGCTGCCAAGTATGGTAGGTACTTTCTATTTGTTATCTCCTTGGAAACTTGTCATAGTATCTCATGGCAAAGGTGTTTTTACATTCCGTAGGCTAGCAGTTAAAAAGTACCTGCCTGAGATCACTGATTAGATTATATATGTCACTATATGGCAGCACTTTAAAGTTTGATTTTAGAAATGGTCTACACTTTAAAGATGACTAGTTCTCCCCCTGAAGTGCTTAAGGGCCTAAATGTGACCCCAATTTCCTGGTTGTGCCTACTTTTAACAAGCCAGTGTATGTCCTGCTGTATCTCTCTACAGCTGCTCTGATGTTATTTTTGCCTACAAAAGGCTTGTTCTCACTATTTCAAAGGCCACAGACCCTGAATACTTTTTTGCACAACATGAATGACTAATGGGAAGTACACTGATGTTTATAACTGTGAAACTTGAAAAACTTAAAAGAATTCAGCATCAATCATAACACTATATTGCATTTGCAATTATATATAGTTAATTAATCTGAAATACCTGTTGCAAGATTTTTCATTCCTGTCTAATTTTTCTTATAATTATTTCTTTGCAAATATTCACATCACAAACTGAATGCATTCCAACTACTAACACACAAAGCATGCATTTTGTGAAAAAGTTCTTACAGGTGCTACATCCTGTTATTGTGTGATTCCTAGTCCTTATTGCAAAGGCCAAATATATAAAATACTCTGTACTTTATTCCAAGGTTCCAGGGATTTTTTTTTCCTTTGATTTAACTGAAGAAAAAAAATCCTTAAAAACTCTTGAATTAATTGATAACTTAATATGCAAGTTTAAGCTAGAAAAAAAATTAACTTTCTATTTTTGATTAACTATTTCAATACTCATTTTTCCCTGAAACTGGGGCAAAAATTTGATACAGGAACATGTACATGGGAAAATGAATTCTGAAAACTTGCAGTTCCAACCTGTAGTTTTGAAAAAATGTCTTCTATACTGTGTTGTGGGCTATCTATCCCTCTGCCACAGAAGATACAGTACACCATGAGAGGTACAGTCTGCCTGCTGATCATTGGTGATGGGGAAATATGATGAGTTCTCCAAACCATACCTCCTATAATCTCACAAGCCACCACAGTGCTTAGATTCATTCAAGGAGTAATGGAAAATTCTTTTAAAATCCAACATTTTAAAGCTACTTTTCCTTAAAAGTTAAAAAATGTAAACACTGTCTTGTTGAAAATTTTAATTCGGCAGAAAACTAAGTTTCTGTAGAAAATTCTTAATTAAAAGTTTTAACCAGTAGTAATACAAATTTATGAGGGTTGGTTGGTTGCTGGTTTTTCCCCTGCTGGGTTTGTCTGTAGTGCCAGTTTTTAGTCAAACAGTACACTTGAAGAGCCAGAGCGCTTTCCACCTCAGTCTAGCTACAATTATCTTGACAGCAGATGTCAAGAAAAATCTGCTGCAGGGAAACCAGACACATGCAGAACAAAAGTGGGGAAAGACTTCGGGAATGGTAACGTGCAAACATTACTAATGGCATATTGCAGGAGTGCTGAAAACCAGTATTTTGAGAGTTTCAGACCACTGTTGAAACCAGTAATTTTTGTAAATACAGACATGTCAACTAAGTTCTCTGCCATAATTTCTCCAGCAGATTTAGTGGCTGATAGAAGATACAGCTACGTAATGAACACAAAGCTCCTTGTAGATTAAAGGAATTACATAACTGCTAAAGACTATTACTGCTGTTCAAACAAAATTTACTTATTAAGAGGTTAGAATTATGTTAAGATGTTGTAAAGACTCATTATTGAGGTATCAGTAAGAAAACATAAGCAGAGCTAACCATGCGTTTTTTGTATTGCAGTGGTGAAAATGGAACAAATTAAACCAGAAAATGAGATGTTTTGAACATGGACTTCCATGTCTACCTAGAAGGACATTTGAGGAAGTTCTATGACATGAAACCCCATTTGGAAATACTTGTGCTTTGCTATTTCCATTACTCTTTGCTCTTGGCCTCACAGAGTTATCTCTCTCCTAGCTCTCAGCATCTGAAGAGGCTTCTCAAGAAGTTTTCTACCTTCACTCCAGTTTTGCAACTGCTGATGCCAAAACTGTATGTACATAAAGCATGAGTAAGATTCTCGACAATGTCCACAATTAGAAACAAATGTACCTTTCATTCTCCTATTCCTTCTCTTGAATATGTAAATCCGCTGACAGATGCTGTTTCTTTTCTCCTTCTTAGTGGTCCACAAGCAGGAAGATATCCTTGGAATGGCAGCATCTTCCATCAGACTGTCCCTTTCAAAGCTTTCATTACTGAGCGGCAGATACAATAAAGCTCTTAAAGTCTCGTTGCAAAACTTCTGAAGAGAGGGCATATCTTGCAAAATTAATGCTTTGTTCTGAAACTCAATTATCTAATGGGCTTGCACAGAGTAACCACAGGTTTAAGCAGAACTCATCACCAACTTCATTGAAGAATGTATTTTTACTCCATCACACTCTGAACTATTTCAGTTTATTTCAATTTCAAAATGGTAGCAGCAGCACAGTGTTACCCTTGAATTTCAATGCCCTGTACTCTGTTCAAGTAATTTGTTCAACAACGTTTCTTGTTACCTTAACTGGTTTCACCTGCAGGCATCAAGATCAAATTCTTAAAAATTAGTAAATATTCTGTGATGGCATAAGCAGGTGAGGAAAAACTTCTGTTGTAGATGTTGCCACTATACAACTCACAAAAAATTAGGTCACATTTTGGTCCCAAAGCCCTAATAACATCTTTTCTATTGACAAATATATTGACAAAATGTTTTCAAATGTTCTGAAAAGAAATGACAATCTCAAGTACTGTCGCTTTTATATACTAAGAGTTAGAAATACCAGTACATTAGATAAAAAACAGACAAGATGGTCTTTGAAGCGCTGTTTGCAAAAGGAGCATTCCCTCCTGAGTCAAAACAGCACTGTTGTCCAGCAGATTGAATAACGTCATTTTAGCCATGATGAAAAAAGGGATATATAGGAGATACTATACAATAGAGGCAATATGCAAAAAAATCATTCTCTCCGCTCTGCTCCATTTCGCTACTCTCTGGGTGTAATAACAATCCTTTTTTTCAATGGCAGTAAGCAGAATTTCAGCTTTCTTTTGCAAGGTGTCTGGCACCAGCTAAATTGCCGCACTAATACATATGGAGCAATAAGAAATTCTAAGGGAGTTACCTGCATGCAGATATAATAAAGGGATGAAAAATGCAGACTGTGACAATTTAGGAAATTCAGCTACCTAAACTCTATGAATTACCCTTTATGGTGATTTTTTTTTTTAATTTTGTATGTCTCAGAAAATAAATTCCATTTTATCTACATTTTCTGATAGCAGTGTGATTCTTCTTTCACCATAAACTGAAATTTCAACTGGTGATGACCCTTCATGTACAATAATGTCATTAACTCAGGATGGCCATTGTCCTCCCTGTCCTTCTTCTGCATTCTTTTTTTTTTAAACAAATTATTCCCCACTTCTGTTTACTGGCTACCACTGAATACAATGCCATTTTGAGGCTTAATCTGGGCACTAAAGCAAAAAGCAAGTAAACAACAGCAGAAGACATACACAGGATTATAAATTACAAAATTATAAAAGGAGAAACAATATGAACAGAGGGTATTATTCATTCTGTTTCTTAACACAAAAACTAGGATACAAACAAAGAAATTATCAGGATCTTAAAAAAGCAAGTATTATCCAGAGTGCATAATATAAACCTAGAGTTCTTGCTGGGTGCCATAGTAGCAAAAAATGCAGATAATTTGAAAAAATTGCTATTATAAATTCATGTAAGAGTATTAAGTACCACTATATAGCT
This sequence comes from Dendrocincla fuliginosa, assembly GCA_035047845.1. Classification (NCBI taxonomy): domain Eukaryota; kingdom Metazoa; phylum Chordata; class Aves; order Passeriformes; family Dendrocolaptidae; genus Dendrocincla; species Dendrocincla fuliginosa. The sequence continues at coordinate 29,070,691 of JAWWMO010000043.1, read as the reverse complement.
ACACTGTACAGGTCTTAAAGATTCTGAGCACTGCTCTGGTGAAAAATGTGAGGCAACACTGGAAAAGTCATCACTGTATCCTTTATCAGATATCAGACCACGGTCAGAAATAGGACAAACAGTTTGATGTTACAACCTTTTTTATATTCTCATGAGGTGGTAGATATTTGCAGGTAATAAAACAAAAAAAGAATATTTCTATGATGTGTGCAAACAGCCATAAGAAATATATTGGCAGGTAAGGTTACTTACACAGTTGTAAACTGGTGTGGAAAAAAATGGTATCACCACAGAAGTTTTTTGTTGTTTCTGAGTCCCAGTGCAAACAAACATACAGCAACAGTGTTTTATTTATGTATATGCTGGCAACAACACTGGTAAATTATTTATTCATGTCTTACTGTTCCTCCTGGTACAACACAGTTTCATCCAGGGACACCCTGGAAGACTCCTCAGAGTAACTAACCACTGTTTGTCTGAAGTGCAGGCAGTTTCAGAACATTTTTTTAACATACTGTGGTATCAGTGTGCAAATTTTAACCCTAGCAGATTACAACTCTCCTTTCTCAAGAAGTTTTTCTCAAAACAACCAGCAGAAAAAGACAGTCCCTCTGAAGTTGTAATGGTCTTTGGCATAGAATACCAGCAGGCGATCATAACTTGGTGCATCTATTGAACAAAAGATACTTTGACAAAAAATACACACTATATGAGGACAGGAATCAAAATTTCGTTATCTCAGTTTAGCCCATACTTCTCCTCTACAATATTGCATCCAGAGAATCACTGGCTTTCAGATGTCTCGTTTTAGTGATCCACAGAACTTCAGAGAAATTATACAAAAGGAATTATTACAACCAGCCTAAAGAAGCAATGTGTTTACTTACTCTGAGACAGAACACGACTGGACCTTCCATTGTATGTGACCAAATGCTATTGTACATCCCTCTCCAGAGAGATGTGTTTGACCACAACACAAACCTTTTTCAAGGCTGCATTGCAGAACAGTGCTGTTTTGCATCCTAGACAGCAGCTGTCTCCCAATGGTGAGAAATACAGAAAGTGAAAGAAAAAAACTGAAACTGAAAGGGAAGGCTGACCCCTACCGAGGTCCCAGCTTTCTACTCGGTTCCAACCTTCTGTGCTCCTGCAATGCTACTGATGCTCAGTCCAGGATAGACAAGAGCCAGGGTGAACTCCCTCACACACCCAACATACTCCAAATTGCATGTAGTGAGGATGTGTAGCCCTCAGCACATTGTGTTTTCTTTACAGAGCCACTCCTGTTTTGCTACACAACTTGCTAACAGAAATAGAGGCTGCACAGGTTCCTCTTGCCTAGTTGGAAGTAAGATGAGTTTGTGTTTATTCTTATTCTTCTGAGAAGGCTGGCAGTTAGTCCTCACTTAGCACAGAGCCTTTTCTTGTCATTTTAACTGCAAAAGCGGTTACATCCCATGCCTTTTCCTTTTCCAAGCAAGGGCAAATTTTGTCAGGATAAACCGGGCAAAACTATTATGGAATAGACCGAGATTCTCAACAGAAAAAGGTTATTATATCTAAGCTCACAAAATCTATTATCATCTCAGAAGATAAGTTTTCACAGTGGGTGTCACAATAAAAGCCAATCCTTCGTAAATGGTAGATCTCACTCCTGCAATGTTGAGTCTATGATGTGTAAGCACCGCAGGGCAGGTCTCCTGGGTGATGTAAACAGATTTGGGGAAGAAGAAAGAGAGCATCCATCAAATAAGTAACAATAAGGAACAAGACTAATCACAGTACTTCTTGACTGTGCCAATTAAAGTGGTCTTGTGAAGATAAGACAGAACAGAGCACACCAATCAATTAGACTATTCATGTGAAAGACCTATAGATGGTAATAGAAGTTTCTTTCTTGCTGCAATATTGACAACAAGGAAAAGCAACTCTAAATGGTGACCCTTAGGTGGCCACAAAAGAGAAGTCAGACCACAGGAAAAGAGTGCATCATGCCTATATTTAAGAATTTAGACAGATTTAATGATCTGGGAGAGTCATATGAAGTCTTTTATCCCTTCTTTTCTCAAGGTGGTGAACAAATTGATCTGTCTGAAGAATTTGTGCCTTATACAGTCTGCATGCAGCTCTGTAGCCTGGCCACTTCCATTCAAATTTCCTGCCTAACTGTTAGGAGGTGGTGGAAGAGGGCTCTGTTTTTCAGGCTCTACTCCCTCCCCTCTTTGAGTCTCTTTCCATTTTCCAGGTGGGAAAGTTCACCTTTCAGCTGGCAACTTACAATCAAGTCAGACTCCAAGGAGTTTACAAATCAGAAACTGATTTTAAAACAAGTACTGGCACATCTTTTGGGAGCAAATGGTTTACTAATACTAACTGGTTTACAACTGAAGAAAATCTGTGGCCTGGAGACCTAAACTACACTTGTCGGTCTCCCACAGATATTTTCACCACCCAGCTATCTGTGCACATTGTTCCTGTGGTACTATCATTTCTATCTAATGAATTAATTGCTTCCAATTAACTGATAGCAGTCTCATACTGTATTACCGAAGGATTACAAATTAAATATTAATTATGCTTCATTTTGCAGGAGAAATCAAGTTAAACATAATCACACTCCATTATAAAGTAAGTACACTAGACATTTTCCAGAACAGATGCACACTGTCCAAATTATAGTCAATTTTGATATATTGTAAACAAGCTAAGTCTCATTTATTAAACTGAAAGTATCACACCTCCCACACAGAAATGTATGAGACAAATGTTTAAAGCTTCAAATTTTCACAGATGGTAGCAAGAAGTAAACACTCTTATAAGACAAGTATTTCATGCCTGCAGGCTTTAGCAATCACTGGTGTTCCACTGAAAGGAAACAAAATTTCCAGCACAGCTTTTCCCGTACCACAGTATCAGTCAAATCACTTAATGGTCACTGTGAGTTCAGCCTGATATCATGCAGAACTTCATCCATAACAACAGGTTGCCAGGTACCTAACTCCAAATTCCAAAAATACGGCTGAAAACAAGTCTAATGGTTGTTCAGGGCAGAAAATATTCTGTAATAAGGGCATCTAAATTTAAAAAAAAAAAAAAAAAAAAAAAAAAAAAAAAAAAAAAAAAAAACAACAACAAGAAAAAAAAAACAGACCAAGAAAAGAAAGCTTAGAGAAGTGGAGTACATCTTCACCAGTGCAGCGCCTAAGAGAGAACAGCTCTGTTTTCCTCCTCATATTCTGTGAAACTTCACCCACTCTGGGAGAGCATGAGGAGTATTTTTGGAAGTAGTGGGAGGAAAAAGGATAAAGCAGACACAGATATCTCCAGAGCAACACTTCTTTTCTCTCTCAAAAGATTGACTTCAAAACATCTGATTGTCAACCTACCCAGTGAATGCAAAATTTATTACAGAAGCTGAGCCAGATCCTTAGCTGATAAAAAATTATTTCGCGCCATTGATTTCAGTAACGGGAGAGGTGAGCTTTTGAGGAGCCTAGAAGGACAGCACCTTTCACAACAATACTGCCTATGAATTTGATTCCCTCTGAAAAAGTTACTTTATGCATAAACAGCTAGGTGACATTTTTAACAAAAAACCCCAAACAAACAAATTAACAAAAAAGAAATGGCTGACAATGACTTTTTACTTATCACTATTTCACTCCATGGATTATCGCTAAAAAACCATTTCAGTATATGACAGACTTCAAGTATGTAAGTATTCTCAAAATACTCATGTAGGTGAGTTATCTCAAAAATTCTGATTTAAGAACCCCACCAGCTAGAGGTCATCTTTCAAATACACGCACCATTGTGTAGCAGCAAGAGAAGACAACCCTTCTAAATGATCATATCTGAATGCAAAACCAAATTAATTTTTCACAATTGATATCCAAAAGAACAGGCAGTGAATATTTTACATTATAATATGCAGTCCTGTAGATACTGTTCTCGGGTTCAGCAAGATCAGTTGTCATTGACTTGAAAATGCTACAAGTTTACTGTTAATAAAATTGTAGATGACACAGAGCTATACTGAAAATCATAGTCAGAATTACATCATCTGGATCATTTATTACATTGTGTTCATTCAAATAACATTTTAGTATTCAATAAAATAATCCTAATTTGTAAAACAAGAGGGATATCATCTGGGAAAGCACAATATGAGCATCGTTACAGTTAACTAAACACAAGGTCCCAATGCAGTATTACAGCTAATGGACAGCAACATCCCTGGAAATATAAGCAGAGGGATACCTATCAAGACTGCAATGATGGTACCCCCCCTCAGTATGGAGGTCCTTCGGGACAGCATGTGTATTTTCAGAGTACTGATTTTGGTTCTGGTGCTCTGAAGGAAAACACCAGGAAAAAAAGGTTAAAATTCTTGTGCAGGAACCACTAGATAATCAGAGGGCTGTAAATCCTGCTTTACAATGACAAACTTAAGAATTTGTGTCTATGTGATCAAAGCAAAGATTAAGAGGGGACTTGATTACACTATATAAGTACTTACATGGGAGATTATTGATAGTAGAGTGCTCTTTAATCCAGCGAAAAAGCAAGTAACATCATTAAATGGTGGAAAGATTAAGTTAAACAACACAAAGTAGAAACAAGGTAGAAATGCTTAACTGTTAAAATCATTAAACTTGGAAATGCCCTGATTCCAAAAGTCTATGAATTATACACAACATAAACCAGTAGAATTCAAGCTGGCAAAGAGATGCCTCCCATCCACCTCAGTTCTTAAATCTGCCACTTTTTTAAGAATAGTTTCAGACAGAAAGCCTCCTGACATTCTGATGAACAAAAATCAAGAACACATTCATTTTGTCTGCACTGCTGTAATATTTTATTAATCCTCCATCTTTATATTATATAAGTGTAGCTAAAATGTAATCTACTGTCCTGCATCCTATTCCTGCACAGGTAATCCTTGAGACTGAGGCATGTGTTTCTGAAAACACAGGCACACATTACTAGCGATACTGAAATACTGCCGTTCAGCACCATCAAGAAGCAGAACTGTTGATATTCTTTCCATGAACTAATATCCTTTAGTTAAGTAAAAGGATTGGCCACTAACTGGGGTCATAATACTGTCACTGATCTTCATGGAAGATTTATATTGACTCGCATATTGGCATGTCAAAAAGGAATGCATGCACACATCACAATCAAATTACTGCTGAAAATTTTTCAGGCAATAGTGCTGCAACTTTAAATTTATTTATCTTCAGTTCTCACATGGGACCTGCAGTCTATTACAAGATGCTGCTTTATGCACACTGCAGACACTTCACTGTCATTTAACAGTCTGACAACAAAACCAAAATTATACTAATGACATGCAAAAAAAAATGCGTTACCTACATGATCTGGAAAAAGGAAACCATAACATGTGCACACTTGTGGTGATAAACAGTACGAAAATTGCAAACACAAGGACAGATACTGCACTAATTTAAGGGTTTGAATGTTTAACATGTTCCACGACACATGTGCATGTGTATGTGTGGGTATCAGAGAAACTGAGAGAAGTTGATTTATCCTGTCAAGCTTTCAAACAGTTGCTTCTTTGGATATTTATAACAAGATGTCATTCTTAGGGTCAGGGTACTGATGGCTTATTTAATTAATATTTTAGGACTGTAGAGAAAACATGTAATGGAATATATTCAGTCCAGCGTCTGTAAGGTGCTGCACGAGTGAGGGAATGAACGGGAGACTGACTGAACGAAACAGGCAGTTTGTCTTTCATATAAATTTGTTAACAAATTAGAAGATTTGGACAGTGTACCCTGAGGAATTTATAATGTTATCTCTGCTGTACCACAAAAAACTTTCAAAACACCTTTCTGTTTTCATTTTCTTATGTCCATTTTTTGCATGTCTCTTTCATCATCAGCCTCTTTTAAAGGAAAGAACAAGATTTTAAAATAAAAGACTAGTAAACAGTGTGACAGAAGTCAGTTCATAAGTTTGCTGATAAAACTAAAATATCTTCACAAAGCATTCACCAATCTTTCATCTATTTCTCATATAACACTTTAGAAATTCACCATCTGACTTACTCTTTTGCAACTTTGCATATGATCCTTCCTATGTGTTCAGCAGCATTGTGAGAATGAGAAAATATTTGTTCTCTGATGTATACTTAATTAAGCTTGATACAAAGGCCCTGTACTTGCTGCAACTCTTAAATAATATATACTGAATCAAAAGCTACTATTCCAAACAGAAAAGCATAGAAACAGAATCCCAAATAGAATTAGACACAAGACCAGAATCTCAGATGGGTTAATAAACACAGGCCAGCATTTCCAACCAACCTTCCTATTTGTAAGTCTATATACATAAGTCATCAAAGAGGAAATTTCATTTTTTCTCCCACTGAGTTGCTAAGCTTCCTTTCAGCGCCAAAGCATTTCCAGATTTCTAAAGTTATCACTCATGACCTTATCAGCAGTTCAGGTATCTGAAGGATAATTTCTATCTTTCATGAGATTAGTTAGAGGAAGCCTCAAAAAGCATGACTTTTCTGTTTAGAGAATGGTAAAAAGGGCATGGTAGGGATGTGATCTCTAAAGTTCTTCAGTATGTATTTCATACAGCTTAATGTGAACATGAAAGTTTTTGAACTACCTCTTTTATTATGATCTAACATTTAAGAGAGACACATAATCACAATAATAGGATAAAATAATGGCTCTACTTTGCCAGATCAAACATCTGTCTGTCCCAATACTCCACTTCTGTCAGATGACCAAGGAAAGTATTAGAATAGAGAAATCCGATAGGTGATACCTCCCCATCCCAGCTCTCAGCTCAAGAACTTTCTCAGACAAAGGTGATATCATTGCATGTAAAACTCCAATATACTTTTGTTCCATGAGTTTATGAATTGCTTTTGTATCTACACAGACATTTGCTATTTTCACGGCAATGAGTTCCATTGTCATATGTCACATGTCGCATGTGTTTTTGATATTATCTGATATATCTAAATTTTATAGTTGGATTAACAGTGAAAATGGTTCTTAGATAATTCTCTCTGTGCCATCCATTATTTTATAGCCCTTTCAATAGACTTTAGTCTATTGAACAGCTTATTATATGGGAGGTGTTCCTTTGGTCGTCCTTACTGTCCTTCTTTATGCATTCTTGAGTTCTTCATATTATTTTCTGAAGGGGGAATAGAACAGTGTATGTTATCTGAGATGCAGGAGCATTGCTGGTATGAGCAGTGGCCCAGTGATTTCTGTTTCTTGTTCCAAACCCAATTCCTTGTTCTCTGCTCTTTTCCTAGTAATTCTTTATATTCTCTTCCTTGCCCTCTGCTCACCTTTGCACTGACAGGTTTCATACAACTACCTCTATTAACTCCAAGCCCTGTTTCATGAGAGGGAGTAGCTTGCCACCTGCCATTTTGTCATCTGCTAACTTAGTGTTGTGAAATCCTTCATATCAATTTGCAGTGAGCTTTCATTTTTGCTATGCTGAATTCAGTCCCATCAAAACCTTTGCCATTCTGCTCCTTATCTTCATTTCCAGTATACTTCCGCAGATACCAAGCAGTGGTACACTCTCCTAATAATATTTTTTCAGTCTTAAAACTGACCATTTGTTACTATCTTTTACCTCTTGGCTTTTAACAAGCTGTCCTCTGAATGCACCTTTCCTCTAATCCTCACTAAGAATCTTGAAAGACTTTGGTAAGAGATTTTTTGAAGAACTTGGAAATTCAAGTAATTGATACCTGAATTGGATTTATTACTCCACATATTCAGTAATGCCTTAAGAACTTCAAGAGATTGTTTTAAGGCATGACCTCCCCTGGCAGAAGGATTCTTCTTTAATATAGCTTGTTTGTTTACAAAATTTACATCCATTGGTCCTACCAGCTTGTCCAGTAGGGATATCAGGCTTCTCAACCTATGGCTTCCTGTTGCCCCCAAGTGCATTATAAAGGAGTAACTGCAAAAGTGCCAAAACATTTATGTTTATTTTCAGATTTTAAGTTAGTTTGACTTTTAAACTATTCACCACAAAATTTTTTCAATTATAGCAACACCTTTCCTCTCTAAAGCATGGTCAGTGAAATGGACAAAAATCCAGGAATTGCATGCCTCGATTCTACAAAACCCTTTCAGAAGTTTTAGAAAGTGCTACTCTGCATTTTAGTATCATTTACTGTTCTTTCAAAGTATAATCCACCTGTGAATCTGTCAGCCTGTCAAGAGTGATGCTAGAAATGAAATTTTATGTACTTCTTCTGAAGGTCTATCTTTTACATTGTTTCCACTACCTCATCTAAAAATGAACTGTATGCCTTTTTAAAGTTCTTATTTGCCAGTATTTCACTTTCAGATTTTTATTAGTAACATCCAAGAATGCCTAAACAACACAGCCCTGGCTGCCCTGTTTCACCGTGGCAACACAGTTCCATGAGATTTCAGTACAGTGCAGTACACTGCAGATCTTCTCAAGATACTTGGAGGAATGTGAATAAATACTTGATGTTAAAATCAATTGTAAGTACATTTTAGGACTATCTGGAACCTGTCAGAATTCATTACTTCATTACAATACATTCATTTTTAATGAGTTTAGTAATAGCTACTTCTAGTTATTAATGTAGCAATCAGGAAAAAAAAGTACTGTCTACTGTAACCAGGGGAAAAAACCCACAAAACTAACAAAGAGCTCCTATTGAACAACAGATGCCTTCAGAAGGGAACAATGTAATCTCCCATAACTCTAAACAGCTTCAAAAAGCCTTGGTAAACACTGTGAAAAACTCAAGGATGAAGGAAGCACAATCATATGTGAAAACCTGCATCATAGGAGGAATACTTTTAATCCAAAAGTTATTGCTATCTCTACATTTTCTTACTAGCATGAGGAGTGCCAGTACAGGCATTCAAACATTCTCGCTGAGTTTCATGGCACTTCTACACAAATCTTACTGCTATCTATCTCCTTCCCATGTCACACAATGCTCTTGTGAGAAAGTCAACTGCTGGACAATGAGGGCATTTGACTTGCAATGCACTAACTTCAGTATTTGTCCTCCCATATATTAAAGCAAGTTACAGGAAGCCAAATACTATGCTCTGCCTCCAAGGCACTCATCTATGCAGCCTGCAAGGTTCATCAATCTCCTATCTCCCAGAGTTTTCCTTGTAGCACCAGGAAGAGTTCTTGCCATACAATGCACTCTAGCAGTACAGAGATGACACTCATTCTCCTACAAAAGACAGGCACATTTACTACAGAGGCCAGAAGACTTTTAAATTAGAAGTCCTTCTGGCCATATTAAAAAAAAAAGAAAAAAAGAGATAAAATTGCACAATGCGAGATGTAACCTGTTTTCATCAACTGTTGGATGAGCACTGACAGAAGAAATCAAAACACTAAGGGGCCCAAGTGCCCCAAATGCCTTTTCTTTCTGTACACTTTTCAGTTCAAGTGCATGTTATGAACAGAGGACAGAACTCTCTGGTGTAGGATATTTGAGTGCTGTCAAACTCATTAACATTCAGAACTAGATGATATTTAATGGCCCCCAATATGTGGGCAGTCAGATTGTATAAAGGGTAAATAACATCACAGACAAAGCTCAGTGGACTGAGAAGCAAGCTCATCCCTAAGAGTAGGTTAAGGGAGGGCTTTCACCTGAGTCATAGGATGCAATACAGTGAGAGCTCTGTGACTGAACTTTTGTATGCATATAAAGGCCACCTACACTCAAGACAGGAAACTGGATATACACAATTCTCTTTTAACATTTCATTAGTAAAAATAAAATCAATCCCCTTTTATAAGTACAAATCAGACTTGGATCCATCCTGCCTTTCAAATCATCTATTTGACTATGATGCATAAACAAGGAAAGAACAGATGCAAGAGAAGGTACTTCTCTATGTTTGGTCTTATAATACCTAGATGTGAAGTACATTGTCAGCAATGACAGAGAATTATTGCAAGAACTAAAACTGCTCACTGGGTTAAAGGATTATCAAATAATCAGAATAAAAGCCGTTTTCAGGTTTCATTACATGTACATGAAATCAGTTTAAGTAGTCACAAAACATTGCTGCAGAGCATTAATTCTCCTGGTTCACGTTAATTTCTCTAAATAATAAAGGAAAACCAGTTCTTTGGGGACTTCTGGAATTATACAAAATTACACTTATGAAATAGGCATTTTGCAGAATGAACTGCTGGGAGGACTTCTATTTAAAACATACACTGTACTGAATTCCTAGTTTTGCTCTTTATACCACAAGACAGAGGGTAGCCAAACAAGTCTCCTGTTGGACAGAGGAAGGGAAAAGAGTGAAAAACAATCCATGGTATGTTAGTTTGCCTCAAACATACCTCAGAATGGGCAAAGCATTAATATAGAGAATTTACTTTTACATTGAGACTCTGAATTTTGATGAGAAGAGTCAATTATCCTGGATAGTTTTCCTGTAATCTAGGGATTTGAGCAGGTCAGTTTGATTCTTTCATATCTACCCCAATAAACTTTCATTTCCTTTTGGTAGTTTATTACACAGTTTTCTCATTGAAATTAAAGAACAACCATCCTGATAAAAATCAGACAACTTTAGCTAAAACTTAAGGTCAAGCTGGTAACGAATCTTTAAAATCATTAATTTAATGTTTAGTGCAACCATTTGTTTAAGTCAGCACAGTGGGTTTCAATTAACATTTTTAAAAGTATACTTCCCACAATAGTCACAGGGGTAGAATAGCTATGGGTATGGTGACAAAAATTCAATACCTATATTTACTGTTTGCAAACCTAGTGCAAATTCAGGTGTTCTACGGTATATACATAGTGCTGATGCAAAGGTGGAGACACGTATTTTTCAATGATTGGAAAATAACAAGTCCAAAAATTGGGAATAGGTTCAATCATAAGCAGCCTAAAAAGGAAAAATCTTACTCACTAAGGACAAAAGTAATTTTATCTTTGCCTTGAGCATGCATTCAAGCCACCAATAAACTCAAGACTGATAACTGACTCAGCTGTTACCTATACTGTCATCTTCCTGAATAAAACAGAGACAAAAGAGAGGAGTTGAGTCATGGTGCAGCTGCAACACCCAGCATGAAACTGATCCCAGCTGAACTGCAAAAGTGTGAGCAGTTACCAGCACATGCCAAATTAGGTGGGATTAATAAATTATTCCATCAAACAGAAAGTGTAATTAAATAACAGTAGTTAACTGTTATGTGATTTATGTAGCTAAAAGCATTCAGACATGTCAGATGTAAACTTTGCATCAACAAATGTTATATATAGCCACACTGCATCCATATGAAGTAGTAAGCCAAGAACTCTGGAATTGTGAAAAATAATGTAATACATCCTTTGATTGTCAACATTTTTATATAGGAAACAAAAGGCAGCAATCTGAATCACTTATTTGAAATTTCATCACAGCCCTAAATATCTCAATATACTTTTCTGTATACATTTAAAACCTGATTTTGTAAAGCCTATATATTTTCTCCATTAGCTGTGCATGTATCACTTATGTGGCAGAGATTACCTTGTGATTTAGAGTGGATTATCTGGCACCTGACTGATTAATTCATAGCAGTTTAGCTATGAACAGACTTCATGTACTTTGCTCACATAAGAACCACTTCACAATAGGTTGTTCTGCTGGTTTAAATGAGGTCACATGAGGGCTAAGGCATTTCTTGAGGAAATCAATACAACAAAATCTGACTTTAACTCCAGCCTTGTGTGTTCAAAATTTGCCATTCTCAGTAAGTCAAAGTCTGGAATCTTTCTGTGTTAAAATTTTCAAGAAATACTTTTCACAGATGAAATATTGCTAGTTATGTATGAAGGAACTAATCAGCTTACAGAAAATGATTTTTGTTTGACTCAGTTTCCCAAACATTCAGACTAAAAACCAAACAAACTCACAAAACAATATTTTATGCATTTCCCTGAATCTCTCATGAGGGAAGCAATTTTGGACATATATAGGAATATCTCATCTGTCACTTATTTACATACATGAAGATTCTAGTACAACATATGGATAGCAACTTCCCTTAACAATTATTTATCAATTAGACAAACGTGAGTAATGGATAGAAGATTTCAGCATTTGAAAATGTACAGATGGCACTGTAAATAACTATATAGTTTACAGTCAATATATTCTTTTGTGGGGCTTCAAAAATGTTGTGTTCTGTATATTTTTCTCTCTTCATTCAAAAGCTCATGAAAGACAGAAACAGCATATCTTTCAAATGCTTTTTTTAACAGTAATTTTGATGCATTCTAAATATGACAAAAGACATAAGGGTTAACTTTAAAGCTATTGTTAATTCTGAGTTACAATTTATGTCTGGCAAGTAAATCAGGTCTTGTTAAAAAGTAGATTACAAATGTTTAGCCACAGTGCCCTCTAGCTGCCTTAATTCTTATTTTAGAATTTCAATATAGTTTTTCCTACATGAAAGCAAAAAATCCCTGGATGAGCCACGAGCTTTATATCAGTACAAGACTACTCTTTGACAACTGCATTCTGTAACAGATGCACTTGGCTTCTTTTTTAACCTTTAATGGACAAGATGACTTACATACGAGAATTTTTTTAACCACAGTCACTTTTGTTTCCAAAAAACACCAGACAACAGCAAATTTACACAAAATAAAGATCTGTTTAAACTATTCTGCAACGAGTCATTTTCAGCAGTGTGCTCCCAGTCTATCTGAAAGCCTGAAGCCTGATCAGTGCTTTGGACAAGGCAAAGTTCCTTCCCTGGCTTTCTCTTTCCAGGAAAGGTGAGAGGAATGGGTGCAATTGGATAACCCAAGTTAAGAATCACAGAGGTCTCGACAACATTTTAAATTCTCTATCCCAGCCTACTCTAATTTTTAATGTATAAGTTCTGAGCATAAGCTTGTAGTAAACAAAATATTTCTTTACAGGCATTTTCATTCTATTCCCATTTTAAAATGAAAAGCAGTTGGAACCAGTAATACGAGAGGAGCACATACAATTCTTCACAGTCTTCATAGCTGCAGAATCTCATAGCAAGGCATCTCTCTGACACTGTGTGCACTCTGCTTATTGACTGCCTATGATTCACTCCATTTATGCAGCTGCAGCATAACACAAAGCAGAACTGGGAAAATGTGCATCTTACCGTGTGGAAATACGCTGAGGTATGGTCTGTCTCCAGGAGACAAGATGCTTTCAGCTATGGAATAAAAACAAGGTTTTCCTCAACCCTGCAAATATGAGAACTGAGCATTTACTCTCCACTTCTTGAAGGAGAATTTACTCTCCACTTCTTGAAGGAGCATTTACTCTCCACTTCTTGAAGGAGACAGGCAATTCTTACTTGAAAAAGTACAAAACTGAAATAACTAAAAAGATCGATGTTTCTGAGTCACAAGAACTAATCATAGGTAGATGGGTTGTGGTGGTGTTATGCTCCAGCTTATTGAATTTTGGTTTCAACTTACTGGTAGGATTCTTTTTTTCCAGTGTTTTCCCTGTTGTAGCTTATATTCACCTTTCTGCATGCATATATGGAAATTGTTTCATCATGGAATGCTTCGGGTGGGTAAATTTGACAGTCATTTTTAATTATCAACAATATAACTCTGAAAAAGACTAAAAGATAGCTTTGTAACCCCAAGTGCTACATGTTGCTACATACGACCAGAAGTTAAGCCGAGTATTTTCAGCACTGGATAATTTCAAGCTTTTGTGTTGTTTCTGAAGTCTCTAATGTGAAGTTTCTTTCTTTTCTTTTTTTTCCTGTTTTTGGGGACTTTTTTTGTCCCTGAGCCAGTCGTGCAAGTCTCAGTACTAAGCCCAAGAAGCACAGAACATGCAGGTTGCTAACAGGTGGTATCACAGAACCAATACTGCAGGTTTCTGCCCTTGCTCACACTGCTCAAGAATGGACCTGCCATACAGGAAGGCCCCAGAGAACACACACTGGACCAGCTTCCACTCCTCTAAGACATGAACAAAAGCTCTCTGAAAGATCCCTCACTGCACTTTATACAGAGCATATCCTTCTGATAATGAAGAGTACCAAAGGCTCTTAGCCTCCCAAGTACTTTAAGGCTAGAAAAAGGTTATTTTGATTCTATTATCATTTATTTATCTCTGTAGGACTAATTGTACATGTCAAATGCTGTTGTTACCTAGCATCCGTTTATGTTCTCAGTTACCATTATGTGTTAGATAGACTGGAGGTATTACAATGGGTCACCTGAAAGAAGCAGAACCTATTGTGCATCTTTATTTTTCAGAGCATGTGTCACTGAAAGGCATTCTATTACAATTCATTTTACAGGTTGCTTCCATTTAGATAGGTTCTAACTGTGTCATTTTCAATGTTTCATTATACTCAGGTTTCAACTTTTACAACCAGTGGTGCTCTCCATCACAGTCATGCTGATTCTTTCACAGTAAAAATGTCTCTAAAAATAAATTCCAAACCTACGCTTTCCTAGGTGAGCACTGGTAAGTGGAAAAATATTTCTAGCCTATGCTTGGAGATTTTCTTTAAAAAACTTTTGCATGGAAAATTTTGGACTGGAAAATGTTTGTATCCTAACCTACATTAATTTTTTGTATACCTATATAAATAAAACTTACGCATGCAACTTTGGAATTTTTGCACTCAGCTATTTTCAAGTTCCTTCATTCCTGAATGGTGTAATGCCTTACAAGTTTTGCATACTAAAAGAAAAAAAAAATCTTTAAATAGTTGACTTCCAGTAATGCATTTAAGGAAAGATATACACATTCACAGAATTAAAAAAAAAAATAATATTGTCCATTCCTTCTTTCACAAGTATTCCTGCAGAATGGACTAGGTAAATATCTCAGTGGATATAACTGCATTTTGTCTGAATAATACTGAAATGTTCATGTCAATTATAAAGCTTTAGCACTAAATTTAATTGAACAATGATAATATGGAGAAAGCTTTGGGTACATTAATTACAAAAAAGTTCTTTTCATTAATTTAGCAAATTTCTTTGCCATCTGGTACCACTGTAAGTAGTTTATTGGTACATTATTCAACATGATCTTTGAATTCTTGAAGATTTTTAGACTGCTTGTTACAGCAAGCATTCAATGTTTTATTCAAAATAACAGCTTCGATTTGCTGTAACTGGGGCTTTGGCTACTTACTTGAATATGAAGTTCCTTTGGGTGATAAAACTATGTAATACACAGTTTGGGCACAAATACAGAAAAATAAAAGAATGAGAGTAAGTCCTGTCTCAAAACTTTGCACACTGATACTGCACAGCAAATAAAAACATTCACTTCAAAACCTGTAGATAAGTGTAGTAGTGAAAAGCCTCAAAATGTGTATTGCAATGAAAAAGGCTGAAGACATTCTAAGACACTATTTCTAGTTAACCAGTAAAAGAAAGTAGAGTGCTGCAGCTATTATCAAACAAAAAATCCTGGTTCATTGAGTGGGTATTCCAACTAAAGAACTGAAGATTTGGCACAAAGACTCACAGAGAGAAAAAATAGCAATCTGAGTAATCAACTGGAAAAAAAATTAAATAATTTCTAGACTGGAAAAAGGTAGTCAATTTTTAAATTGAATCAAACTTTAAAACTTCAGATGTACAAGCACATCTTTTAGTCTGCTAATTTGTAGAGAAATTAACCTCTTCGTTATTATGAAGAGGTGTCACTTACAAGTGATACCCTGTTTTAAAAAAAACTGCATTAACCCTTTAGATTAATCACTAAAGCACAGTTTTATTTACATCCCTCTTAGAGACTCTCTTTAAGCCAACCTAGAAAACGTGCAATTGCTGAACAATGTAGGTAAATATTCTTTAAATTGGTAACTTATTTTTGTTAGAGTTGTAGTTTTAGTGTGATTGATGGTTATACCACTAAATAAAGCAATGGGGAGACAAGCATTATCACTTGCTAAACTCAGACAAAAATGTCTCTGCAATGACTTTTCAACATGACAACAAAATGTGTCGTATAAATGCATGTACTTCTGAGAGGGACTGCCATCATAAATGCTTAAATAAACTCAAGCCATATTTTCTGGGAAAGTAAACCTGGTTTTCCATTTTCTTCCATTTTCTCTTGTGCTACTATATGATGAAGAAAACAGATACTTTAAATTGCCCTCTCTAGCAAGAGCAGGTTCAAAACCAGCATTAGGGCCATAATCTTGGCAAGAATTACCTCAAGTGCTCAATTTAGTTCACACAAGCAGCCACATTCAACCACAAGACATTTGATGCACCCAGGGCCATCAGAAGGGCACTACAAGAGACCATTATCCTGTGTTAACCTGTGGGAGCTGAAAGCACAACGTGGGCCAAATTTGTCTGAATCACATCAGCTGCTGCTACTGCTGCTGCCAGCAGAAAGTGAGTGACTGCAAAATTTCTTCCTGCACTTTCCAATTCTCTCTCTTCCCTGCCATGTTCAGCAGCCTCCAAGACTGCAACTGCAGTCCAACTGCACCCTCCGCTCTAGCAGCCTAACAGGGCCGGGAAACAGACTGCCTACCCATCTGCTGTTACCACCTACTTTGCTGCTGGCAGGGATGCTAGGGACAGGTGGGTTCTCTTCTCCTCAGTTCTGTTAGGATGATAAAAAAGAGAATACAGCAGCAGTACCTAGTGCAAGCAAATGTCTCACTAGGGTGTCAGCTGGGCTACTTATTTTCCATTCCAGGTACTTGATATCTTCTGGGTTTTCAGCCAAAACAAAGAAGGATGAAAAATGTCAGGATGCCTTTTCTTCTTAAAAAACCAGCTTTTTATGGAAGTTTTCTTTATTAAATTTCAATTTTTTTTTTAAAAGAGTGTTTATCTCAGTGTCCTCCTGTAAGCTAAAAGCCAACTGGAACAATAAAGACAGTAAAGGACCAGCTCCTCAGCTAATAGAAACTGGCAGTAGTTCCTCTCAGAAGATAAACCTCAGTTCCAGTTTCCTCTGGCAAAGAAAAAACCTTTTAGTAGTACAGATTACAGCTTTACAGATTTCCTAGCTCATGGTGAAAAGAGATGGCCTGAGGACCTGATTTCCCATACAAGACACTATGCTCTTACTCAGACCATTCCGAAAGGACTATATCCTAACAGGCCTCATGAGGCATCTTTGGAATTCCAGCCTCCTACATAGACATATTACCCATAGACACACGGCTTCACCTGGGTTAGGGAAAAGTAGTTTTCAGCCTTCAGGAGACTCAACTAATGAGTGTCATGGCCAAGAAAAAGCAGACATGTAGGCAGCAGCAATGTTATATTCCCTGAACTGGTAAGAGGGCTGACAGAGCAGAGCATTTTCACCTAATCCTACCGTACAATGCCACAGCAACAATGTCATAGTGTGAATAAGGGAAGACATTCCCAGTGTCTACATGTCAATTCAATCAAGAGGGGTAAGAAATTAGAAAACTAATGTTGCAGCCATTATCTGTGCCTTCAAAAAAAGAAAATAAATGTCAGTGAGTGCCCAAAGGAGAGGCAGAGGAAATTGGCCTTGTTATTCTGTCTCTGATGTGAATAGAAACACTTCAGAAATGGCCAACTTTACCACACCATCAGAAAATGAACAAGTTTTTTCATTAACTCTTGTATTTACAGTTTCATATTAATACAAACATTAACTGACCTTTTGAATATTTTAAATTGTGGATTTTTTTTCACCTTAAACAAGCGCAGTATTTTTTTTTTTTAAAGAATAAAAAGCAAATACCAAACATGTAACAGCACCATCAATTAATTTTTGCATAAGGCTTAACTATATTGTGCTGGGATCAATTTACCTTGTCAGTTATCCCTAGCACTGGAAAGGATATTTACTTGAAAGGAAGAAAGGGGAAAGACATCCCCACTGTCACATCAGTCTCACCATGGCAACGCCAGAGGACAGCTATGACACAGCCACAGGGCTATTTGCCCCTCTGTCTTGGGCTTGAGCAAGACCCCTTTGGTGCTGGACACATCTTTGTCTCTCTCACGTTTCTCCCATCACACCATCCAGCATCCTTTTTACTTGCTGTTCCCAGCTAACAGGTTTGGCTGTGCTCAGCACTTATAGTTCTTCCCTCTGGCAACCCTTATCAGTGACAACCTTCTTAAAACTGGAGTCATTGATTTTGGCAATAGGAAAAAGCTCTTAGAGAAATGGGGGTTTACAACAGCGCTACAACTATAATTCTTAGCTAAGCACTTACAAGTATCTGCGACTAATTCAGGCAGCACACTTTAGAAGTACCTAACTCCTGACCTTGACAAAGAACTTCTTTCAGAACTGGTGTGTGTCACTTGAACCTCTGTAGTTTGGCCTTTGCTCCTAAGCTACCTAAAAGAGTTCACGGGAAAATAATTTGGCTTTGATAAGTTTTTTCTCCTCAGTGTTTGGTTTTCTCCACAAACAGCTATTAATTTCAATCATTCTGTCAAAGTGCTTAACATTGTTCTCAATCTGATCAACTTGTATGAAGGATACTTCATTATAACAAAGCGCCAGCTGTGCCACAGGACTTTTTGGCAGCCTTTGTTCCTGACAACCACAAGATATACTCCTGGGATGTTTTATAGATAAGGGAGCTCTTTGGTATCCTGTCTACATCCATCCTCTCTGGGATCTATGAGAATTCTATTCCAGTTGTTTTGTGATGTGCAAGATCTCCTTTGTCCTCTCTCTGCACAGAGAGTACTGTTTAGGGAATGAGTTTCTTAGCCTTTAAAGGGTTTGGGATTTCAGAATCATCATCTTGTAATTGCATCCAAATTAAGCATTTTCTATTCTTTGCCATTTCCTGGCTTAGGAGAAGGAAAAGCTTGATGAAGTCTACTTCACAGAAGACAGAAGCAATAATGCAGATTTAGCACATGAAACCAAGAGGTACTTTTTGACCAGGTGATATGACTGGGAGTAATTTTAGCTATAAAGGTCGAAACACCTTGAACTAGCTTAGAATTTTCAGTTACTTCAAGTACTAATCCTGGCTCAAGATACTTTTCAATCACAGTGACTTGGAAAATATGGTTTCTTTTGCTGATGTGATCTCTTTAGACACCTGTGCTTTAGGATCCCAGCTGGGATGAAAACCTACAATAAAAAGCCTAACTTGAAAACCACTTACAGACTGTAGCCTTCTGCATTCCTAGAGCAATATTTTATATCCATAATTTGTATAACTATATTAAACCTTCTGCCTCTATATACATTTACATAGTATAAGCCTGTCACAGCCTAGAACCTATTCTAAGGGAGTCCACATACTGTCTGAGAAACATACTGTTTGAGAAAGACTCATGATGGCCCCATGATAATTAGTCTCTGAGAATGGCAGAACCTTTCCTTCCAGCACTTCACAAAAACTTGAACTTTCTGAAGCTCACAGTATACCATTATCATCTTTGTTAAACATTAAGCATGACTACAGTAAAAATATATAACTAAAACAAATATATACCAACAATATATCAACATAAAGTTCATGAAACATACTGCTACAAAGACACAGCTACAAAGGTAACCTGGAGGGCTAGTCCACTGCTGGCCTTACATGTTCTACATGCTGTAGAACATTAACTGTGGTTAGGAAAACACAGTCTTGTTTGTCCCTAAGTCTTGCTCTAAAAATTATGCTAATGATGACTAATCTTTGACTCTAATGAGCAATCAAACAAACTAAAGCACAGAATCCTGAATGAAATAGGGTATAAAGACTTCAGTAAATAAACATTTCCAGGGACACAATAATCTGTATCTTGGGGAAAATGGAAAAGGAGCAGTAACTAATTTGAATAAATAGAAAGCTATTATTATGGCTCTTAAATATATATATGGCTGTTTCCTTGTTTCAGCTTGATAAATGAAGTGCAAACCCTCTTCATATGCATTTGTCAACTGCAGATGGTAATTGGGTTCCAATTCACTAAATCACTTGAACCTTAACTAAAATTAATTAAAGTAATATTTTTATTCCCAAGGAACTTCTGCAAGGAATGTAAACTGTGCTGTAATTTCACATTTCTTCTGTGAAAGAAATGAGCCGTAAGAGAAGACTCACTCCTAGTGCTTAATAAGAATTTTGACAGAATTCAAGCTGAACCCTCCTGACACATTCAGAACTCAAAGAAGACTATGTCAACAACTTGTATTATTGCCACAGTAATCTGACAATTAACAGCAAAAGAGCAAATGGGTTTGTGTCTATTATTTCAATGACACTTGTGAAGTTGTGTTGAATAATGATGTACCTGAACATCCTTTGGTCAACTGAATAAAAATCTCTTAATCAAAGACAAGACAGCTGACATTTGTGAGACAAGCTCTCATAACTCCGATTTTTGGATGTCATATGAAAAAAATATATCACTGTATTGTAATGTTAAGTATCTAAGCATTATTTACTGACACAGGCTCCCAAAGTAGAGAATGAATTTCCTTTAGGCAATATATCCACCACATATTAATGAAAAAAATGCAGAACAGTCCCCAGACAGTTCAAGACCTGGAACTGCTGTAAAGCAAGGACTCTGAATTTGCTTGTGGCACAGAAAAATCCAGACAAAAAGTTTGATAGCAAGGATCCCCGTATAACTCTACACGATTTAGCTTGTTAAACTGCGCCCTTTGCTGCCACCACGTGGCCTTGCCACGAGACACTTTTTGATTAAGAAAAAGTTTCGTCCTTTCATTTATGTTTCAAATACAGTTTTATATATTTTTTGCTTATTTGCTAGGTGTTACACAGCTCAAAATAACTGCTTAAGTTCAAGAATCTAAATTACCTAAGGTAACAATTAAAACACAAGTCACTTTTTAAAAAAGTATTTCATGGTACTTCGATAACAGACATAGTCACCAGATGTTCAACTCTAAGAGCAGTGACCTCAGGTACAGTGGGTGGGTCAGTGCCATAAATTGTGATGTATCTAAAAGTAAGCATCAGTAAAAAAAGAATAAGACTTTAAATTTAAAAAGATGCAGTCCAATCTGTCACAAAATTTTATTTCAAGCAGTCACACATTCACCCAGCAAACAGCTGTACAATATATATTTAAATATCAGCAACTTTTTAATAGAATCATAGAATCATTAAAGTTGGGAAAGACCTCCAAGATCATCAAGTCCAACTGTTAACTTAGATCCAGCGTGCTCCCACTAAACCATATCTCAAAGATCCTCATGCCTTTTGAACACTTCCAGAGATGGTGGTTCCACCGTTTCCCTGGGCAGCCTGTACCAGTCCTTAACAACCCTTTCTGTGAAGTACTTTTTCCAAATATTCAATAAAAACCACCCCTGGTGCAAATTGAGGCCATTTCCTTTCATTCTGTCACTTGTTACTTAGGAGAAGAGACCAAACCCCATCTCTCAGGTATTTGTAGAGACTGATAAGGTCCTCCTCAAGCCTCCTTTTCTCCAGACTAAATAACCCCAGCTTACTCAGATGTTCTTCCTATGACTTACTCTCTAGACACTTCATCAGCTTCACTGCCCTGCTCTGGACATTCTCCAGCACCTCAGTATCTTTCTTGTAGTGAGCAGCCCAAAACTGAACAAAATATTCAGTTTTGCTCTTCCCTGCTACCTTTTTTTAAGGGATATAGTCACACTTGTTAGGTTTACTCCACCAAGACACATGTGAAGTGTCTTTAAAAATACTTTAAAACCCCCCTAAGTCTTGGCAACTGTAAAATATACCTTTTTTTAGATATCGTTATATGACAGATCTTTAAATCACAGGTTTCTCAAGCTTTCAAAAGGATATTGCTTCTGCTTTGATCATCCATGCTGGTATGATGCAAGACATATGACTTTCCTACTTGTATGCCAGAAAGGGTTTTTCATTGATGAGACCAAACATCTGACATGAAGAAACTTATCAGAATCCACCTCCTACCAGAACCCAGAGAAAGATGAATCAGAGATGGAGCAAGGACCAAACACATGTGGTAACAAAAGAATTTTTTTCAGTTAGCCTTGTAGATAGTAAGGCTTTCATAGTCCTTGTATTGGAAAGATGTATAATCTGGATGTTTGTGTTTCATAGGAGTCCACAGGCATAAAGGTCAGTTTGCCCCTGCAAAGGCTGCAACCTTCATGCAGGCAGACTCTGAACTTCATCCGGGAAACCAGTCTCTCTGGTATCATTTCAGTAAGGTGCTGTAGCAAAAGGTGTAGACAAAGGTGTTCTTTTGCACAGAAGTACAAACCATTAAGCAAATAGCTTTCATAAGGATTACATTTACTCAGGAAAAAAAATAATCTATTCCTTGAAACACTCTATTATGGCAACATGAAGCAGCTGCCTTTGATGATGTTTTTGTTGTAGAAACCCTCTTTTGAAACATTGTTCTATTCCAACTTTGAGAGGACTGATGCAAGGGATCTGTTTGACTGATGATTTAAGCTCTGCTGTTTGAGACTGAAACTGTTTTTCTTATCTTTTTGTTGCTGAAATGGACAGCCAATGGATCTGTCACAAGCCCTCAAGTCCACTTTGAAAGAAGCTGTGCAATTCCTTAAGCACAGCCTGGTCAGCTTCCCAAAACAATCACAACACATCTAGAACTGGGGCATGAGCTCTAAGAAAGGAGAGGCTTCACCCCACAGAAAGCAAGGAGCCACACTTCTTGACTGATACCAGCTATTTTAGTGCTAGGTTGTGCCTATTTCCACGGATGTGGATGCTGCTGGCCACACAATCTCTTCAGTGCAGCTAATGGAAACTTCTAACAAATACAGCGAGCAGGAATGTTGACAAGAGCAAATGAAATGTGATTTCCAGACATCAGACAAGCTTTCAAAATCGTTAATGCTTTGTCTAACAGCTGGTTATAGTTTATGGAGCATTAGAAATACCAAATATAAATCATAATGTAATACCTATAATAGTATGACTATGTAAATGCAATGTTCCCACCATCCTCATCTCAGGGATAATTATCCCACCTGTTACTGGGCACCTATTCATATTTACCATGTCATTACTGTGATCATTTCATGAACCAGACGATGAGTCTGCTGCTTTGCCTGCTTTGCTCTAATCCATACATTTAGTCTCCATGTCACAGTCTCATGATTACCCCAACTCATCTGTGCTTATGTTCATTCAATGACACTCAGTCTGCCTCCTTTTGCTTTATGTCACATTTATATTTACAGGCCTTTATACGCTGCACATTTTTGTTGACATGCTTAAGGTCTATACTATAACACACCAGGGCCCATTAAATAACTCATCATCAGACTGTTGGTATGGTTCTGATATTCTGCTAAGATCATGTAATTTAATTATTTTCACTGTTCTTCAGCTCATACATACTTTGAGTTTCTTATTCCTCACTAGAAAGTCTTCAGATGCTAGCTTGCCTTTCATAAACAACATTACTGTGTATTTTTGTCCAATTAAATAATTTTGTATATATTAGATGACTAATAATGTAGGTTTTCTCACAAAAATCAACACATGAAAGCGGTGTTAATTTTGAGTTAACAGAAAAAAAGCAAGTGTTAAGACAGAAAATTAATACAGAAAGCTCAATTTAAAATAAATCCAGCTATATAGCTGTTCATCCCTCAGCAATCCATAATTTTACTCTGTCAGAGCACCTTATGGAAAAAAAAATAAGAATAT
This sequence comes from Dendrocincla fuliginosa, assembly GCA_035047845.1. Classification (NCBI taxonomy): domain Eukaryota; kingdom Metazoa; phylum Chordata; class Aves; order Passeriformes; family Dendrocolaptidae; genus Dendrocincla; species Dendrocincla fuliginosa. The sequence goes on along the minus strand of JAWWMO010000043.1, from coordinate 29,047,015 downwards.
TCTAGACAAACTGGACCAGCAAATATTATTGTGCATAACCAACACACCACCACACTACCCATTTAGTGTCTGTGAACTTCCTCAATTTTAGATGTTTCAATTTCTTTTAACACTGAACTTTCTGCTTAGGAAGAATACTAATGCTTATACTTGTGAACTATTCAGCCCTAACTTCAAACAAATTTGTTTAGCTATAATTTTATTTTTTTTTCTTAAGAAAGGAAGATAAAACACTCATAGTACCCTGTTGTAATAGTTGTTATCATTAGTCTAGGATCTCATTTTTTATAACTGATACTTTCATACTCTTTGCTAATTAACCATTTAAATTACTATTCTACCTAAATTCAGAAGTCAGAGGAATAAAAAACTTTCCAGTAGAATATATTCTAGAGCAAAAGAGACAAAAATAAACTCTGGAACCCACCTCATATTCCCTGCCATAATGAGGAAGAGATTATAAATGTGAGAAAAAATGAAGAGGAAGAGGATGGTACTGAAGAACATTGTCATCCAAGATCCATGGTCCTCTCGAAACATTTTCAGACGGAGCAACTGACCTGTGGTATAAAAATTATGAGAAAGCATATTTTAGTCAGTCCGTAAATACATGTTCACATGATTAAAAAAAGACCCCAAAATAAAGCAGTAAACTGTACTTCTTCCCATATCCAGTTACTCCACTATATGTGGGGAGGGCAGGTGTAGCATCATACAGCCAAACCACCCTTCTGTAGTTCAGCACAAACAGAGATTATTCCTACAAAAAGACAAATTTCTTGCAGTCCAGAGGTTAAAAAAAAAAAAAAAAAGGCTGTCCCATTACAATTCATTTCAAATGCTAAAAGAAGGTTACTGATTCCTACATAATTCTTCTTTTTATGTCTGAGATAGCTTTTCTTGTGTGAAGTATTTGAAGTAAGTCCACTGACATACATTATTTTCTTCCCTAATTTCATCTGGAAATCAAATTATGAGTATGTAGAGTCTGGTGTGTTTTTCTTAGTCCTGATCACTGTAATCATATGGTGTATTGTACTTTATTCTGCAGAGAATAGCTTTTCAAGGAATAATGGCATGCCTTGTCACTTGAAAAGAAGCTCTGATTATTCTCGGCCTTGGTGATAGGTGAAACTTCTGTTTTTGCCAGGAATATATTTTTCCTGGGTTAGATTTCCTTCTCTATCTTCTCCTACTCTTTCCTCTTTTTCCTTCTCCATTATCTTGAACTAAGGAGTTTCACATCCCTGTTTCCTGTAGCCCTTTACCCTTTTCACCTGCCTATACAATTTCATTCTATCCAATTTTTGGACCTTCTTTATGTCTTTCTCTTCTGAATGTCTCCATCTTTCCCAGACCTCTACTTTCCTAAAAAAACCATACCTACTGTGGTTTAGCATTGTAATAGCCTCTCTATTTGCTTCTGCAAGAATACCCTATGACCCTTTTGTCTTTCTTTAAACTCTTTAGGTACACAGTTTATTCAGCGTCTGGAATTTTTCTCTCCTGGACCTCTACAAATCTGGTACAGATCCTTGAGCTGCTCTAACCAGAATTTTTAATAACTACTTCCTTAAAGCCCACCCATAATAGTTCTTCCTCATCTGGGTGAGTGTCACACATGTCAATCCAGTTGCTCATACTCCTGACATCTTGACTTCCTTTCTTTGTTCACAATTCTATCCTCTAACAGCTCTCCTTTTTCCTCTAATACTTTTGGGAGATAGTTAATATAGTTCACTACCTCTCATACTTGCATGCTCCTACAACTGACAGAGTATCATTATCATAAATTACCACAGATGGTCTACCCTTTTTCCCAGTGGCATTTTGCTTTTCTAAAACCAGGTAACATGTTCTTCAGTTGTTTAGAGTATTGAAAACCTCACCAGCACAAGAAAAGGAAATTTGCTTTTGCAGGGCTGAGAGTGCCAAGAGGGGGTAAGGAAGACAAGTCACAATTCAAGCAGTAAGGTGAAGGACAGCATCTGTTGTGGAGATGGTGCAGTCAGGTGCTAGAAGATGTCAAAACAGGGAGAACAGAAGGAAGATGAGGAGCTGGACAGGAAGTATCAAGATAAGTGATACAGCAGACTGAGATGTGGAATGGTCTGGGATGGAGGCAATTCCTGTGACCTGTTTGATGAACTGCCAAGTTCAGTTTCAGCTTTTATTAGGGGTAGACACATGGGGAAGCTCTAAAGTGTCAGAAGTTAGTAAAAAAATTTGAAGTGTTCATTCAGGCAATCAGACAGGAAAACTTCAGGACTGCTATGTGCTGCTGAAGAATGGAGATGCAGGTCTGGGGGAGGAACACTGGAGGACCTGGAGCAGATGTGGGCTGTGGGCTGAAATGGTAGATAGGATTTGAGCTCTAGAGTAAGGAAAGTGGAAGGATGGGAGATCTCCGACAAGGCTGAGATTCAGAATGATGTGGGAACCATGAGGCAGAAGTGATAAGATAGGTAAAGGGGGATGAATCAAGCTCTGTGATGGAGCAAGAGCAACATAGGTCCACAGACCAGTCCAGTAGTAGGGTCGCAATAACAAGGATTCTGGCAAGGAAGAAAGGGGAAGAAAGGGAAAATGCAAACACACATATGCATGCCCCAAGCCTCTGTATTCTTCTCTTTCACTGCTGAAAACAATGACAGCCCCAGGCCTAGCTGGACTGAGGATGTCTAGTAAGTCTGTCCTTTCCTAAAAATCAAGCAGAAGCTGCTATGGCAATAGGATATGATTCTGACTTACTGAGAGGAGGGGCTTAATGATAGAAGATCTTTTCCTTGCAGTTTGATACCTGCTCTCTGAACAGCTGCCATTGCATATGGACTATTACTGACACCTTGGGTTAAAAACAGGACTCAGAAAATACAGCTGTGATTTCAGAAGGTCCAGATAAATGGAGAGAAAAACCGCATCCTGGACTCTAGACTTCTGTAAAATAAATAATTCCAACGTTTCTAAAACAGGTAAGAGAAAGATTTAATATTCATTGCACCTGTACCTTCCAAACCAATAATTTGCTCCCCATTTAGTTATTGCACATTGATTAATACATAAACATATGTATAAATTTAATATTTTTAGAATAACTATTTCAGAAATACTGTCTTCAGTAGGCAAATTCTTACACCTTAACTTTCTTTCTATTGTAGCTTATGTTTGCCATATAGGACTTCACTAACTCTCAAGTAAGTTGAACATGATTTTTTAATTAAAGAAATAGTACCTTAATCACAATACTGATCAACTCATTAAGAAGAAAGCAGTTGGATATTAGCACATTTTTCTTACCTAACTCCATACAAATACTACTGATATGACTTATTGTTCCCACCTTACCGGAATGTATAACATGCTAAATGCAGCTGAACTAAAATACGTTAAATGCTCCACTTAATACTCACATTGCATTATATATCCTTTCATACTAATTCAGTTGCAATTAAAATGGAATGCATTAGATTACTACCTAACAATTTAAAGTAATAATTGCACATAATTCTTGTTATTTTTATAACAAAACCTAGGACTCTCTGTATAATGCTTTATTAATTTGATAAAATGAGCTAAAAGGTTATATTTTGAAAGCACACATAACAGAAATATTTTGGTGTGTGAACAGCCAAAAATCTGGAAAAGTTGTCTAGTAACTAGAATAGATTTGTACTAGATTAAAATACAGTTACAAACTGCCAAACAAAATTCTCAGGGTAATTTCAACAAATAAAACAGTTCATGCGAAACTAGGGCTTTTACTATAAAGAATAGCAAGCAAAAAGCAGCAAGGAACAAAGAGAGTAGATAAGGAATAATAATACACAAAATAAGCTGTTAACTCATCTTAAACTTTTTGGGTTTTGTTACTTCAGGACAAACTAACTGATTATTATGAACTTGCTAAAAGTACCCCACCAGGTATGACAGGGAAGAACATGGTTCCTAGGATGTATTCACACATACAAAACTAAATACTTAAAAATAACGAAATAAATGTGCTAAGCCTAATGGAACTTCGCAAATGAAAGTTAAATACCATCTGAAAGAGCACCAGTTATAAGCTGTGAACTACAATTAATTTTGTACAAAAATCAAAATTCTTTGCAGTGACAAAATGTTTCTTAGCTCCACAAGAAGTTTCCTCAAAACACAATCTTTTACTGAAAACAAGTTTTCTATCTGTTCCAAATCTTTGCAGACAGGTACAAGGGAAACACAGTGTAGTAGAAACTTCAGATTTAGGGTCCTGTGAAAAAACAGGCAGTAAACCAGCTCATTAGCTAAAACCTGCTTGATTTTCTCTAACAGTATGCAGATGCTGCCAGGGACAATGAGAGTGAGCTTGTAGATACTGTCAGAGAGTCACAGATCTAAACCTATTTCTTTCCAGTCCAGGAGAAGAGATAGCTCAATAGGCAGATAAAAACCACTGATCCAAACAGGTTACTTTTTAAAAAACTAAAGCTTTCCTAGCATCTTTAGATCCACAGCCCATAGGATGGTTGGATTCATTAGACTGTAGAAGCAGAAACAAGAGAAACACTGAATCCTTATCTATTAATTTAGCATGCTTTCTTGTCTTAATTATGAGTGAAGGAAAGCATAAACTTCAACCCTTTCCTGGGCATATGTGTAATATTCTAATACAAAACTCTTCACCGAATCAGATGTATTCCTTTAATTTTGGATGCCCCCTCATGTGATTGCTTTCTGTCCTTTTAATGTTTATGGTCATGTCCATCAATGGCTGAAACTATTCAGATGAAAAATTAATCTCAGTAAATGCCACTTCAGAAAATTATTATAGTACATATGCAGATCTACCGGACATCAGAATAGCTCCAACAGCCTCAGGATAGAGCAGGGCATGCTGACTGTCTTCCCACATGCAGTCAAACTGTGTCCTTGATTATGTAAGACTAAATTTTTCTGATAGAAAACCAGATCTTGTTATAGCACCAAGCTGTGAGTCGAACCCCTTGTGTTCTTGCCTTGATTATTAAGTTACCTCAGGAAAGGTTCTTTTTACCTCTGTACCTGTTCCCCTGTGTCCACCTTGTAAGCCACATCAATTGCAAAGCACATTGTTTCAAGTCTTGTTTATGGTCTCTAACCTCTACTATAATATAAAGAATTAGTAGGACACAGTAAAATACTTTAGAAAATTTAAAATCCCAAGGTGGATGCCTGGAAAATGCCTACATCAACATGGACATACTTTCTAATGACCTTCTGAGTGCCAAATGCACCTTATGCAGCTGGGCAGCTCCATCCTCTCCAACTATATAACTAACATCATACAGCTCAACCCTGAGTGCAGCCCAGTAAACTAAAGATGATGAAGGGGATAGGGCATTCATTAGTTCTGGTCTGTGACTGCAGTCATAAGGCTACACATCCAGATTTTATCCAACCAACTTACAGCAAAGCAGAGCAGGTGGAACAGTTGTTTGTCCCCCTCCATTTAGATCTACCTATAGTCTTTGTCCAGGAACTTGACAAGATCAGGAACCTGGCATTACAATTCCCTCATGCAGCTATGACCATCCTGTTTGTAGCCAGTTTAGGACTTACTTATACTGTCAACATTACTTGGAATCAAGTGTTTAGTGCCTTCATTCTTAAGTACTGAAAAGGAAGGCAGAGAGGTAGGAAATACCACTTAAACAACACATGACCTCTAGCCAAGGGGATTTTAGGAAAATATAACTTTCCCGTACATGTTCAAAACCTTTTTAATTGAACACATTGTAAGAAAATATTACTTAACTATGTTTCACCTATTAGGATGGTTATTTAAAAGAATTTACAGGGATATCTTACAAAAAAAGTTACACAGTTTATGTAATTGTTTATATTCACAAAGGCTATGCAGAAGGAAAGTATAGTTGCACTAGGCTAAAGTCCAGTGCTTCAATACTTGACAAAATGCATTTAAAGAGCAAACAATCCCCACCTATGAAATACACTGGGAGTAGAACAGATGGCTTTCTCTCCATTTCCTGGAAAGTCATTTGCCTGCCTTTGTTGCTGAGCTTCTAGAGAAACAACTTTCCTTCTTAATTTCATTGAGTACAGTCTGAACCAGCTTTTTGTCAGGTCACTGACAATAAACTCCCAAAGCACAATAACACAGTATTTAGAAGGTCTTCACTGCAGCTCATGTTATATTTTGACCCATGTCTGTGAACATATCTCTGGAAAAGTATTAAGGTTTGCATGACAGCAAAAGATTATAATAGAAAAAAAACAGTATTACCAGCCTAATGGTTAAAGATATTTTGAAATTTTCAAGGAATCGGTAACATGCCGAAAAAGTCCTTTCTTCCATTCAAAGTGTGATCTGTATTGAGGAAAATTTTATCCTGTCATTCTAAGCACTGTAGTGGACCCCGATCTATAAATGGCTATTTGGATGACACTCATACACAGCATCTTCTTGGACAAATTGGTACCTGCTGCACTATTTGGAGAGAGTTTCTAGAAACATAACAAACTGCAATTGGTGACAGCTCATTCTAACAGAATATACCAGCCTTTGTTTTTATTAGTAGTAAAGAAATCACTGAAATTATGCATAAAAACAAGCATAAAAAAACACTGCAGATCTATATTCCACATACTCTATAACATGAATTGATACAAAGTGGGCCATAAAGAGTTAGACAAAATTAATTCTCTCTAACCCTACCTTAAGCACAACATTTTCAGCCTGGGACAATTGTTTACAGAAGAAAATCAAAGAAAAAGAGAGGAAAAAACTGGCACTTTGTCTACTGCTTTAGATGGAAAGGTTGTTGTTGCCTTCACCACAAGCAGAATTTCCTCACGATTTGTTTTGATGATATTTTCTTGATTTCAGTCACAGACCACTGCACAGCTGCCCACATTAAACATGCCTCTAGGCCCAGTATGGATATTCAAGGCAATCAAAGCAATGATGGAACAAGCATGGGCAATTATTGCCCTTCTGTCATCTCCTCTGCTTTTTCCAAAGATAGAGACAGATAGATTAGAGGCCAACTTAATGGTTGGCCTTACTTGAGGGTAAGGCTGCTCTTACTTGGGAGTGCATGCTTTTTTTCTCCCATCCATTGTACACTGTGGTAAATAGCAGAAAGGAAAGTATATGAAGCTCTGCATTAAAGTTATTAAGATCTGCTTGTGTGGATGTTGTAGGGTAAGCTTTAAATGTTACCTACTTGGAGTTCACATTTTTTTTAGACAGATGAGAGGTTGTACATCATACTATGTTCTGAATTCTTTTGCGATTTCAAACACACCAAATTTAACTTAAATTTTTTGAATTTTAAATTCAGTACATCCGACTCAATTTTTATTTTAAAGGCTGTTGGTCTTTCTTTTCCCTTCAGGCATACTCCATGGACAGATGATGAATGGTACATGCACTATTTTCATTTGCAACAGAAATCCTAAGCTGGAATGGTATTGTTATTTGCTGGTTCTGGTTTGCCTTTTCACTTTATTAACAGGATTTCTAGGCAATATACTTGCACTACGACACTATGTTTACTGCATGAAGACATGGACTACCAATACCATATTTCTGTTTAATTTGGCACTATGTGACTTTACTTGGACTCTCATGGCACCTTTTTCAGTATATTATAATATCCAGAAGTTAGCTGTCTACTTCAGTCAAGCATTTTATCGGATCATAAGAGTATTTTTTAGTATTAATGTCTATGGAAGTGTCTATTTCCTGACACTCATCAGTTTTGACAGATACATAGGTGCTGTCCATCCTATCACTTCGTTAACATGGTGGGACAAAGGAAAGGCTGTGTTTTGTACCATTGGGGTATGGATCTTCGTAGTGATTGCATCGATGCCGGACATCTACTCCATAGTTGCAGTTAGAAGACAGCCTGACATTGTAAATTACCTGGATGACACTGAAGGATCTTTAACATTTGCAGTGCCATTCACGCTCTCCAAGATTGTACTGAGATTCCTAATTCCAGCCACAGTCATCTTTACATGCTATATGTTGACTCTCAAAGCATTACTACAACTTAGTAAACGTCAGCAGAGAAGGAACAGACTTATAAGGCCTCTGTTGCTGATTTCAGCCACTATGATTGTATTTGCTGTTTCTTTCATACCTTACCATGTTATGATGATGGTGATACTAATTTACAGGGTTAATTGTCAACCACCCTGTGGGAACATAATCACATTGAATGCCATTTACAAAGTCACAGAGATCATCTGCAGCATCAACAGCTGTCTTGATCCAATCATTTTTACAGTAGCAAATAAGACATTCTATCAAAGAATTAAAAGTATAAAATGTCATCTCAAATGCCAGTGCTGCTGCTGTCTCACAGGAAGGGTAAGGGACAACATTCTGTCCCCAGGAACAATGAGGTAAACACCAGTCTACAAAGACTTGCATCTCCAACTGCCCATTTGCTTTTGTGTCATCAGACCTGCTTAAAATTTGGTCCTCTGTATTGTATAGCTTTCTTGAATAAGCAATAATACACAGAAATACAGAGTAAAATTTAATGTGAACAGAAACACTAGCAACTCCTAGCTCTACAGAACTGGCATTTTAAATATTCTTGTTATAAGTATACCCTGATTTATTGTGAAATAGCACTTCTACCCATACGTACATGTAATGTGGAAAGAAAATTATGCAAAGTTCCAAGTAGCTCCTTTAATTCTTGGGCAGAAAAATACAGTAACATTAAGAGCAGACAGTGTTGAGGAGCCTCCTTGAAGTTTCTGTTAATTATTTTTTCATGTTTGTAAAGACAGTTGTGATTGGATTGTGCAATTAATAACTATCATGATGCTTACAGCTGAACTCCTCAAACATTTGCAGAGTGGCTTTCTACAAGTACTTCATTTTAATGCTGCTTGCACTAGGGTTCCATTGCCAGTGGAACCTCATTAACCCAGTAAGTGCAGCACATTTCCAAAAACAAAGAAAATAAAAAAGAAATGTAAGATAAAGCCCCTGTGGATAGTCAGAGCCACGGTGACTCTGTTCGTGAAGTAAATAGGCATGGATCAAAGAGCTTTGCTAAGTCTTCCCCCGGGCAGTAGGGGTTCCCAGCTGATAGGGGTATCCCCGAAATCCCATGCAACTCCAGCTGTTTGTCATTAGTGTTCTGCTTCAGGGGAGCATGTGTTCTGCCACGAACTCTGAACTCCTCAGCAGGGAGAAGTGTGCACTGGAAAAGTGTTCTGAAATACAAAGGTGGTTGAGCTGTGAGAAGGGTGAGAGATGCTGCTACACAGGAGTGCTCCTTCTCCTGTTCCTTTGGGGTCTTAGTATCACAGTTTCAGGACAGTCCAAGGTAATTAGATTACAATTCATCTTAATCATTAAACCAGCACAAAAGATAGTCATCAGAATATTCACCTTCAAGAGTCATGTTGTTCTTTCATCATATTGTATGGGCAAAATAATCATGTTCCAATAATCAGCCACCTGCTGACTTGTTTTCTTGCCAAGTTCCACACATTACCTTGGTAACTATAAAAGCCCATGTATCAGTGAGCATATTTACTTTCAGAAGGTACAGGTGACCAAGTACATTTTAATATACTTTGCACATTGTCTTAATTCTTTAATTCCCAGTTTTAATATAATTTTGTTGCATGTCTATTAGAAAATAATTCTGTTCTACATAGGTACTGAATCGCTCTTGTTCTATGTTTCAATTGCACTGACTAAATATATATATATGTATAAAATCCAGAAAAACTTTTTTTTTCAATTGTCTGTAACTGTGACATGAAATGAAGAATCTGGTCCTGATAACGTGAAACACTTTACAAGTGTTTGGATGTACTAGCATACTCACAAAATCCCACAGAAAAGTTGCATGCCTACATTCTAAGTGCTGGTTTTTTCCTTCAATAACTTCTTAATCTTTCAATTTCTTTTCTTTTAAAAGACAAATATTCACCTTTTTTAACATATGAATTGTCTGCTGGAAGCATGAAAAGGTTATTAGCATTGCACTGGCTTCCATAAGAAACAGAGTTTTTTCGCTCATGAATGGGCACCCATGGCAATTACCTACTATAATACACACTTACATCTCAGTCTGATACAAAACAATGGCAATGCCATTTAGTGACAAAGGTGTTCTCAGCATGAAATGGATAGAACAGCATAGATCAGCGTGAAGCTCTGGCTAAATGACTTTATTGCTCCCAACAGATTGCACCCAAACTTGTAAACTACAAGCTATTTCCAAATTCAAACACTTGCCACTTCCATCTTTCAATCTATCTTTAAAGGCACAGATCCATTGCTTTATTCTCCTTTCTCCACTTCAGTATTGCTTTTCATCAATTTAGTGTCTGTGTTTCTGCTGGGTAAAATTCAATATGAAATCAAAATACGCTTTTCTAGACCCAAAATTAAATGTGTAAACTCAGTGCAGTCCTGGGCTACAAAAGATAACTTCATACCTCTGGGACTCAGGGATTCTCATCTTTTACCCACCAGGACTTCCAACATGTGAGCTATTTCTGGAGAGACAACTTGTCTTAATTTTCTTGAGATTTTTAATAGAAAAACAGTTGTTTTTCTGCTCAGACAGATAGTTTTATTCTGACTGGGTAATATCTACTATATAGAAGTTACTGTTACTATTACATATGAAGCAAGTGCCATTAGAAATATTTGTTGTTGAAAAGGAAAGATACATTCAACTCAGAAGAAGTTGTGAAGAACATTATCAAACTCACTTTCTGATTTTGGGAAAAAAATAATTTGTTCCCTCTTTGAAATGGTGCCTTTACAACACATATGAAAGCAGACTGTGCTCAAAAGAACTCAAATGTTGGAAAGAATAAAATTAAAAATTTTAACTCAACACTAGATTGAAAGCCTCCAGTGAGCTCAAGACAAATACAATAACTAAAGAGCTTCACAAAAAACCCTTCCACAACTCATATGCAATATCTTTCCCAAGCAGCATAAATGCAGATTGCAGATATTGTCAAGAAAAGTCTAGTGGTGTAAAAAGAAAAACTAAGGTAACAGGAAGGAAATGTTTTAAAATCAATGTCAGTCTGACTCAAAAGAAAAACAAAATCAGGAAGAAATTTCAATCTGGTCAGGTAATCAGAACATTAAATGCATTTCACTAAACAAGGATGACCTTTATACTTTCAGTGTGACTGAACTATGCAGTATACTCACATAGAAATGTGCAAAATGAGATGCTTTTCACTCTTCTGTTGAGATCATCCGACAAAGAGCTACATGGTCCAGGGCACACATGACAGAGCCATGCCAGTGACTGCCATTATGGGCCTAGGAGAGTAACAAGGAGCATTTCCTGCGCTGTGCCAGTGACCAGGGAAGGACAGGGGAAGCAAATAGGCAGGGATATGTTTTTGCAGGGGTGAATCCAGACCCCAGCCAGAAGATAAAAATTACCATGAAATAGTATGTATCTAACCTGGTATCCTTCTATGGCAGGGTCACCCATTTGGTGGGTGAGTGAAATGCTGTGGATATTGCATATTTGGACTTTTGTAAAGTCTTTGACAGTTTCCTATAGCATTCTCCTGGAGAAACTGGCTGCTCATGGCTTGGACTGGTAAGTAAAACACTGGCTGGATGGCCAGGTCCAGAAAGCGGTGGTGGATGGTGTGACACCCAGTTGGCAGCCAGTAACCAGTGGTGTTCCTTGGGGCTCAATATTGAGGCCAGTCCTTGTTTAATATCTTTACCAATGATGTGATTGAGTAGATCAAGGGCACCCCTCAGTCAACAGACAGACAACACCTCACAGACAACACCAAGCTGGGTTGGAGGGTAGGAAGGCTCTGCAGAAGGATCTGGACAGGCTGGATTGATAGTCTGAGGCCAACTGTATGAGGTTCAACAAAGCCAAATGTACTGCATTTGGGTCACAATAACCCCATGCGGTGCTACAGGCTGGGGGAAGAATGGCTGGAAAGCTGACCAGCAAAAAGGATCTGGGGGTTTGGGTTGGCAGTCTGAACATGAGCCAGCTGTGTGCTCAGATGGTCAAGAAGGCCAATGGCATCTTGGCTTGTATCAAAATAGTGTGTCCAGCAGGACTAAGGAAGTGACTGTTCAGCTGCACCTTAAATCCTGTGTTTAGCTTTGGGCTCCTCACTTCAAGAAAGATATTGAGGTGCTGGAGCATGTCCAGAGAAGAGCAAAAAAGCTGGTGAAGGGTCTGGAACACAAGTCTTACAAGGAGAAGCTCAGAGAGCTGTGGGTGTTCAACCTGGAGAAAAGGAGGCTCAGGAAGGACCTATTGCTCTCTACAACTACCTGACAGAAGGTTGTAGTGAGGTCAGGGTCAGCCTCTTCTCCCATGTAACAAGCAACAGGACAAGTGGAAATGGCTCCAAGTTGCACCAGGGAAGGTTTAGAATGGGTATGAGGGAAAATTGCTTCACCAAAAGGTTATCAAGCATTGGAACAGATTGTAAAGAATAGTGGTTGAGTAACCACCCCTGGAGGTATTTAAAAGACATGTAGATGTGAAACTCAAGGACAGGGCTTTATGATGGACTTGGCAGTGCTGGGTTAATGCTTGAACTCGATGATCTTAAAAGTTTTTTTCCAAACTAAATGGTTCTATGATTTTAACAGAACAATACTGATCTTTTTTTAATATCCTTTGATCTTCCCTGCCCCAAAAGAATATGTGCAAGAGGTACAACCAGCATGTCCCCATCAACCTCTTTGCTGGGAACAAACAGGAGCAAGCTGGAGACTCCTCCAGTTCACTTATGTAGGACTGAATAAGGTGGGCATCCTAGCTCCTCAGTTCACAATCAATTTTTCTGCATTGCTCCTTCTTGTGTCCCACTGAAAGAAAAATATGGAATAAACTGTGCTACATAAGTAAATCCTTGCCTCCATGTTTGTCTCCTACATGGTCCACACAATCCTACAAGGCACATTAATCATCTGTCAATAAAGCCATCTATAATAGAGGTCCCAAGGTACTTGCACACATAAAAGAAAAAGGGGAAGGAAAAGTGAAGAAATCACCTTATGCTTCTGAAAAGGTTAGTCCCAACCAACCCTGAATAATGAAGAACAGAAGGGGAAAAAAGCAAATGGGGGCATTGCTACAAAACACATCTGTGTCACAGTGCCTCTGTCATCTGTTCTGCCAGCATGGACTTCTCTCACAACGTGCCTTGTCCTGGGCTGAGTCTAAAGGCACCATGTAATCTTCAAAAACACATCTTCAGGACACAAAACTCTTGAAAAAGCCTTTCCTCTCTTCCCCTCAGCTAGTCCTGTTTCCCATGATACCTAGTTGTGGATACACCCTACTAGCTGACAAGGGTTCTAGACATTTGTTTTCCTGTTTACAAGTGATTATATAATCAATTAAACACACCTTTTTAAAACATTTTTGTTCAGCTAGGCTGAACTAATGCTAGTGTTCAAAGAAAATCAAAGGTTTTCAACTAAATAAGAGTTAAAGGGCACAAGACATCTGTTCATATTTACTTGGTCATCTTTTTACTTAGAAATACATGCTCCTAAAATATTTTATTATAATATTACCCAGATAAAATGACATAAACAAATAAAATTAAATAAGTTTATTTCATTTTGCTACAATAAGCAAGCAATAAACTAAACAGCTAAGAGCCAAATTCTACACCATCTACTATGACAAATATGTTGCAGTACTGGTTTTGTACAGATCTTTGTCTGGATTAAATCTAAGGATATGGTATCCAGTTAAATGCCTAACTATTATGAGTTTGAACATATTATTGATTGTTGTAATAAAATGTTAGCCTACAGAACTGGCTGCAAGGTCTAGATATCTTTCATGTACCTCATCTAGATATTCTAACATCTTCATAATATACTAGAGGATAACAAGACAGACTATGGCCTGAAAGATTTGACCTTTTATGTACGTGTTCAGCTGCTGTCAGGGCAACAACTTTCTCATTTACTGCTGTAAATTCAGCATTGTTTTGTAAGCAAAAATTGTTAAAACAAAAATCTCTAAGTTGAAGAGATATGTCCCAGAGCTGCTAAGGAAAGCCATCTTTATGTTCTCTATTTGTCTTTATAATACTTTCATCTCACAGGGAAATTACCTGAAGTGTTCGCTTATTAAGAAAGAAGCTTATCTTTTTTAAATAAAAATGTTCAAATGTTCCTGAAAGTTTGGCTTTCTCTTCAATATGCATTAAGTGAATGTATTCTGATATGAAAGCTTTTCTTTTCCACACCTCAGAAATATCTCTCTTGGCAAAAATCTGCAACAAATAATACCACAACACTATTAAAATACTTCACCTTTGTACATGGTTTTCATCTGTGGAAACCAAACCTTTTTAGGCAGAAGAAAAAATATGCTGACTGATTCTACAGCTGGAGGGACAGGGACCTCAGCAGAAGCAGGTAATATGGCTAAGTCCACCATCTACCTTGGAAAGAAGCAGCTTCTCTGCTCCTGCCTTAGAGAAAGATCTAAGACTGAGTGGCCAAGTCTCCCTGCACTCTGCGTGGAGCCCACAGTCAGAGAAGATGGGATGTGCTGTTCTCAAGCAGGGATCTACCAAATCCATAGCCCTCCCAAGCTCCATTTTCAGGACTTCTCCAAACTTAGCACTTATCAGCTCAGTCTCTTCCTCTTCACATGACTCAGCAGTGATGGGACCTCCTCCAGCTGGGAAAGGTGAATCTTAATCAGGGAGCACTGCAGTTCTCAGCTTCTGCAGTCTAAGGTAAAATGCAACCTAATGTCACAAAACGTAACAGTCAAGGTCTCAGCTACAGACCCAGGTAGAAAACCGATGTCCTCACACAGTACATCATGTGCTAGGACAGTGGGAACTCAGGATCTCCAGTTTCCCACCAGTTAAGCCAACACTGGTCAGCAGACTGATATCGGTACCCAGATGTCTTTCCATTGGGCTTCCTGTGCAGTCTCTCTTACCTGATTTTGGTGGTCTTAAGGGCCTGATCTGAGCTAGAGACTGCAGGTGAGGGCATGCAAGTGAAATGTATAGCACTCTGCCTTCCTTAAGGAAGAAATGCCATTTTAGAAATGCCACATAGCCTTTAAAGATTGCTTGCTATTTCTCAAAGAAACAACAAATAGAAAAGTTCAAAAGAAGGCACATTCATCTTTTAATACCAAAACAAGAACAGGAGGATGGATTTTTCCTGCTACAAGGAAAGGGCTGACATTTTCTTTTCTTAATGGATTACCCAAAGGCAACCAAGAAAGGGTGGTGATGGTCAATGCCAACTGCCATATCAGACATTGCAGGGGGGTTCATGAAGGCACCACATCACACTCTTTGCTTTACATTAATGTCATTACTATTACCTAGAAGCTATACTTCAGGTTGCTGTTTTGAAAGAGTTGTAAAATGCAAATAACGTGGGAAAACGTAAAGCTATGCCAGAACTACAGTGTGTAGGCAGGCTTTATTACGAATTTTTCTGCATCTGTCAATTTCCAATAGACAGATTTAGCATTCCATTTTAATTACAGACTTTACTATTACTGATGCTATTATTTCAGGTTTAGACAATTGTGCTGATGCAGATAAAAGGTAAACCTGTAAAAATAGATATTGATTTCCTGTAATGTTTTTTAGAACATTTTTTAGCGGGGAAGTAACTGAAAACTCTGAGTTAGCAATAAAAAATGCCAGTGCATTTATTCATGAGTTGTAGCTTTTTAATTCTATGTGAATGTATCCCAGATTACAAAATTAATGTGGAAAAAAATTTCTCTTTAGATGTCCTCACTGCATAATATAAGAAAAGTTGGTTAGAGGGCATGTAAGTATTAACTGTATTTTTGCACTCTTTATCCTTTAAGAATTTTTAGCATTTTTAAGAAACCTGTTTGTTTTTTTTTAACTACCAGACCTATAAAAAGAATTTCATGGTCCTCCTTGTTTTTTTTTTTTTTTAATTTTAGAACTACAATATTTTATCACCTTACATGCAGTGCCTACAGAAACTGCATTTTTCTCCTTTGAATTCATTGGAATCCAAATTTCATGGCAGGTAATAGAAACATTAGTATTTATAGCCTGTATAATGCTGATGCAGAACTCTGAAGGGCAGTGCTCTAATCTCTGTTCTACAATACCAGTTTATTGATACTCTGTAACAACTTGTCAAAATAATCAGGTTTTTTCTATACTGTTTGTTCTTTTCTCCTGAGACTGATACACAAGCTTATTTTTAAGAGTAAATAGAATTGCTTACACTCTATCTACTACATAGTCCTTTAAAATAAACATTTATAGAGCATTTTTGAGTCAGAAAACAATGCAGATTAAGCATGGGGTTTGTTTTATTTTTGTCTGCCATAAATATTTGCAACTGTGCTGTCTGTTCTGGATTCTGTGACTAGACCTCACTGTGGGGAAACAGGGTTCCCCAGGGGTTACTGGGCATGTCTACATTTCCAGTGAAAAATACAAGTGGAGAATTGGTTTTGTGGGATCAAGAGGAAGCATATTCCAGTGGAAAAAAAAAAAAAAAGATGCTCTCTAGCCTACAGTGAAATATGGGGTATGCACTTAGACCTGAGACTTGGTGAAAACTGTTGTTTCATAAGCTATATATTTCTCAACTAGCATCTGAATATGCGTCCAAATCAACACTTGTCTGAGCACCAAAAAAGGGTACAATCAGTTAAGGAAGTCCTGTATCAGAAATAGTATGTGCTTCAAGGCGCATAGATCCTACGCAGGAAAGCTGACTATTACTCTGCCAGACTCAAAACAGTCTCAAGGTTAGGCTGTCATACTTCTAACAAGTGATTGTGTGGCACTTGCAATATTTTGCAGAATATTGTGCCCACAGTTACAGAAGCAGTTGACAACTCCACGACCATTAACTTGGCTCCAGGTCCCTAGTTGTCTTATCCCTCTTTTGCCCTCCAGCCATGGAATGGGGGATGCCAAATTACTAGCTATTTCAACAAATCTAATTTATAATGGTGCCACCAAAACAAGTGATACGAAATGAGCTTTCACACGTTAAAATGTTTTCAAGACCTATTTCAGCTTTGGACTGAAGTTTCCAAATGCTGAAAAATTTCTTCAGAAAAAAAAGGCCAAGTTTCCTACCTTGAAAATCCAGGAATATGTTTACAGAGTTAGAAAGCAAATAGTTATGTCTTCTTGTAACTACCCACAAATCAGCCTTTTTGTACTTGACATTTTTTCACACAATTGCAAAATTCAGAGGAATGTCATGATAATCTAAGTAGGAATATTTTTCATACAGTTAGCTTCCACTAGTGCACAAATCTCCTGCAATGACACAGTATTAAGTATTGCTTATTAATCTTAATTTGCTTTTCTAGAAATAGTACATAATTCATTTATATTATGTAGACTATGTAATCCTGTCCAAAAAGCATTATCTACTACATACACATTGAAAGAGTAGAACTCCACAGGATTGACTAATCCACTGCATTTAGTAGTAAGTTAGTAAAAATTGAATTTTAAATCATTTGATACTATGTTATTTGCAAAAGTAACCATGACAAATACTCTATTGCAAAATCCATATTTACTAGAAATACACTGGCTGGAGAAACTGTCTTAACAATCAGTGAAATCAAACAAAATAAAAGTTTGACAATAAGTTTCCTTTGGACCTAAATCAGATGCATAACAAACCCAAATTTTCATTACTAAAGAAGCCAAAAGGTGGGTTGGCTTCAAACTAGAACACACAAAAGTACTATTTCTTAGTAAGTACATAAAAACTTAGTATGCTAGTAGCTTGGCAGGGGAGAGTGGAGGAGCAGGGCATACTGTAATTGAAAAATGTTTTCGTTTTTCCAAATATATGCTTTCTCTACTCAGACTTGGTTTTTTTTCCTTTTTTTTTAAATGAATTATCAATTTAATCATAAAAATAATGTACAGAAATATTCATTAGTATTCTTTATCTAGCATATTTACATCTCCATATTTAGAGGTTTAACTAGCTGCTATATTCATTCACTACCACTAGAAGGTGCTCCTCTGTTGAAAGACGATTATTTCTGTCTGAATTGCTGCTAAAAGCTAATTTTCCTCCAGTAACTGTGGTTCTGGCCAGTTGTTTAAACAGACTGTAATTGCAGCAACTGCCCCTGTTATACAACAGTAGGATCTTGTATCCCATAACCATTATCACAGCATGAAAATAACAGATCTGTTATCACTCATTTTCTGATAAATCCAAATCCCAGATGAGCAGTTTTGCTGAAAAGTGTGGCATGGAAATTGTACTGAAGCTGACGCATCATAAAGAGTCACATGTTTTGTAAAGTCTGAAATTGCAGAACTGCAGAATCACAGAATTTAGGTTGGAAAAGACTTTTATGATCATCGAGTCCAACTATACACCTAACACTGCCAAGTCTACCAAACCCATTCCTGAAGTAAGTTGAGGCAGAATGCGTTCCTAGAGAGATATTCACATACTCATCTCAAGGCAGAAAGAGGGTCTTAAATAAATAAATTAATAAATTGGCAAAGACAATCATACAAACACAAGCATATAATCTACACCAATTGCACGCTAACAATGCTGGGATATCAAGCTACATCTAGGAGTCCAAGGATCAATAATTCATCTTTCATACACAACCTTATATGAGCCTCAATCAAGTTCTGATTCAGTTTGATACCCAAAACGACATACCTCTAGGTGCACGCAGGCTGCCTTGGTAAGCTCAATGCATATGCAGTGTAGCCCTTCCCTCTGAAGAGACCACTGATGCTTGCATTTGTTCTGGTATGTGCCCTGGCACAGCAATTAGGAACACAGTCTCAAGAGAAGTTTGCTTTTTTCTTTGCAGCCTAAGAGATGAAAATCCATAGATATCCCCAAGAGTGTAGCACTCCTGTTTTACTCTCTGAATTTAGACAAGTCATACAGAAGTGACCTCTGATTTAGATAAAAATTGTTCCACCTTTGGCTGCCACAGAGAGGAGGCTCGTGGGATATAAGCCCCAAACCACTTCAAAGTAATCTAAGCTGGTATATATCAAGGAGAACATCAAGCAAAGTGGTAGGGATAGAGAAAACTGTTTTCAAATACTTTTTTACTTGTTGTATGCAAGTGACACAATATTGAATGTTGTGTTAAGCCCGAGTTCCCCAGGTCAGGAACTCCACAGAAGTTCCACAGAAAATACTAGTTTTCAGTTTCTCCTTCCTTTTTTATACCTCCAGCACATTACACAGTCAGGTTTTTTGTCACTTACATCTATGAGCACAGATTAGCAAAACAACGAGGATATTTGTGGGATCTTGTTAATGAAAACTGCGATCTCTCACTTTTTTAGGCCTTTTACTCAAGTAAGCTAAAATTAAATATTGTTGCTGCTGTGAACTCTCCAGGAATGTTTTCCTTTATCATACCTCATCTCTTTACTTCCTCACTGCCCTAATTATTATTTTCATTATTTGGTTAGCATGTCTGACTTTAGCTGAATCTTGTACAGATTTAGTTTCTTTTTTGCTTTAGTATTACATGAAAGTGTGTTTCTTAGTAGACATTGCACCAGTGTCTCAGAAATAGAAAACATTATTTAGCATAAGTGAGCCTGAAAAGCCCTAAGCAGCCAGCCACTTTGAAAGATCATACCCCAGTGTTGCAGATGAGAAGATGAATTTAAGACTCTGCAGCAAACTCTACCCAGACATCCAGTCTGCCTCTGGGAGACTCCTTTCCCACCTGAAGGCACCAGGGAGAGTGTGAAAGCAGAAAAGTCTCTGCTGTTTCTGCCATCCCCTGGCAAGAGGTACTGGGTGGGGAAAAGGGCACTGCCACATTATGATGAAAAAAGAAGAAAGCAGAAAAATCTGTTGTCCAACATCTGAAATTAGGGTATGTGACTCATATATCTCTGCAATCACTGTGTTTCTGCCCTACCTATGTCATAGGGAAAAATTACTGATCTCCCATTCTCGAAAGTCACTCTGCTTAGCTAGTACACTTACAAATTCTTTTCACTTTTGCCTTATGTAAAATATGTATAAGAAATGTATAAACCATGCTTACTAATTGCTAAATAGTTCTTAAATCCTGAGAATGTGTTCAAAGTTTTCTGAGGCCCAGAATGTTGAGGAGTTTTTCATTTCAATATTCTTAAAAAATGCCAACAAAACACAAAGAAACCCAACTTTATAAGGCAGGTGCACAGGCTGACTTGAGAGTCCCAGCAGACTCACACAAAGAGAAAAGTTGTCTTTTATGGGAAAGACCTTCATGCCACTCTGACCAAGGAAATCATGTTCTCCTTGGGGCTCTCTTGCAGGCCCATGGTGAGGGGATGTTCCATGCTAACATCCTCTCCATCTCCTTGTTGTATGGAACAAGGATAGAAGAAATTTGCCCCTGCACTAGGCTGCATCTGCATTATGCCCATCAGACTGTGTCTACTAGGAATAAGGTCACTTCTATTTCTGGAAATTGAGGAATGGA
>JAWWMO010000043.1:28965060-29017281 GCA_035047845.1 Dendrocincla fuliginosa | reverse complement strand
CGGCAGCGGGCGGCGCCGCTGCGGCAGGGTCCCCGCGCCCCCGGCGCCCGTGCCCGCCCATCCCACGGAGCTGCCAACAAGGACCAGAACCGTGCGCCCTGTGCCCGTGGGTGTCTTTATTCACCCTGGGGAATGGTGACCTTGGAGCCCCCCCGGGGGCTTATCCAGCCGGGAGAGGTGAACGAAACCCTAGCATCGCTCAATTCCCATCAGTCAGACTTCGATATTGAGCAAATTAGCTGTAGAAAATCACAAACACGGGAAATAGGCAGACAAATCTAGAGATGTATTACCCCAAAGCAAAAGCACAGGGCTGGCAATAACAGCCAAATCACTCAGGACGAGCTAGGAAAACCTTTATGTTTGGGAGGGGAGGGAGGTCTACACCCAATGTGCTTTCTTGGGAGGGGGCTATGCTGAGGCCTCCATGTGCACACAGAGCCTGTATGGTCACTGTGTCAGGCGAAACGCCTCTGTGCAGCCTAGCAGAGTTGTTGACATTGCACTTCAGCCGAATTGTCAACCAAAGCCCTTTCATCTGGGATGTGGTCCCTAGTGTCAGTGTGCTGGTACTGCTGACATCCCGGGAAAACGCTTACAGGATGCTCTTAGCATTGCATTATGACTGGGTCTTAATGCAATATGTACTGCTCCTGGTCATTGCTGAAGATAGATAAAACAAACTTGAAGTTTCTAGACACAGCCTCAATATATTGTGGGGGAAATCAGGTAACTACATTGAAGCAGGTATCTGAAATACAGTGTCGGACATCTGGCTGCTTCAGGCCAAGGTAGAGAGGAATGTGGCTTAGATCCACTAAGGAATGTAGAGGGTCTTTAGGAGAGTCATATGGCAAAAGACCAGCACAACCAGAACAAGCAGCAGATGAAGACTTGAGAATCCCTTCTGTGCATCTGTAGCTTTATGCATTTTTGTAAAAAACCCATAACTGTTTTGGAAGGTATCTAACATAATCACCACATTATCTTCCCTGGTGGAATAACCTATAATGCCCTCAATTTTACATAGAAAAATAAAATATTCAGTATTTCACAACAACACCTCCCAAGCTATCTTTACAGTAAAAAGAAAATTCAAATATTCAGAGATGAAAAATCATCATGTGCAATGTGAGAGTACAGAAATACAGCATACAGCACTGCTTGTTCATGCAACAGTTCTGTGTATACTGCCACGCTTCCAGAACTCTGTCTCCTTCTGTTCAACAAATGAGAATCCACAGAGAAGGAGGCAGCACCCACCACAAAAGACATCACACTTTTCATGCACCTACACACTAAAAAATGTTCTCTTTGGCTCAGACGGAAACCCATGCTACTACTACAAAGCATCCATGAACATTTTTTTAGATAGTAAATCAGTGAGCAAGTTTCTGAAGTCACTAAGTCAATCAAGTGAAAATCATCTACTTTTCTGCTAAAGTCACAAAAATCGTAAGTACACCATGTACCTTGTAGTGGTCAGGTTAACACGGTAAAAAGGGACTACTCTTAACTGAAAGAGCACCTGACTGTGCATGCCCAGGAGAAGGACTTTGCAATAATTGGCTGGGTTTGTTCCACGCCTGTGTAACCACCCCCACCAGGTTATATATAAAATCATGTGGGACCCTTAATAAAGGGATTTGCTGCCTTGACCCTTGAGTCAGTGAGTCCGTGCCACTGTCACCACAATACCTCCCCCAAATTTCATGTTGCATTTGCTGTCTTAGAGGAAACTAATATTTTTTAAAAGAAATGAAATGTTTCACTCATATATAAAAAAAAGCTGGACCCTTCTATTTCTTCTTTTTAATCAAGCAATCAAGATTTAGTTGATGAAATACATACCTGAAGAGCAACAATTAACAGTCTCAGTAGACAAGACTAATCAGGCCCACTCACCGAAAGTCAGGGGCTGCCAGCAACAAAAGAATATAAACAAACTCTTACCTACAAAATTGTCAGCAAATGAAAAAGCCAGGAATAAAACCAGGAACTTGGACCTAAAAAGAAGGCTGAATCAGGACAATGAGTCATCTTGAAATGTTAGTTTTGATACTTGTGAATTAAGCTATTCTATCAGCACTCTATCACACACAAAATAACACTTGCGTAAAGGCTATCATTTTACACCCAGTTTCCAGCCCAGCTGTGGCTATTGAGATAACCGTAGATTGATACTACTAATTGATGCTACTAATTGATACTACAGTATCGATTTCTGTAGAGTCACTTTACACTCAAATATGAGGAATCAGGCTTCTACACATCAGTCTGTAACTGGAAAGTTCTAAAAGATTCTGCTGCCTCAGATGACTCTGTTTGGTGCACCAGGCTACAGTATGTTCCAAAACAATGATGCTGCACTAAGAGAGGTTTCTTTGCTTTTCTATGCCAAGCAAAAGTGCTAATTTTGTCAATAAAAACGTTGCAGGTTCAAACTAAAAAGAGTCATGTAATCACTCTATTAATAAAAAAAACCCCAAACACACAAAAAAAAAAAAAATCAACAACCAATCCTGTGCATTCAGGACTGAAAGGTAACTTTGGACCTTGAAAAAAATGCTACAGCTTCATCTGGGAAAGCCTGCTGATAACACATGTTGTCTATGCTGACTATATGCTTGGCTGCTTGACCCACAAAACTGCATCACTTAACGCCCATGAAATTTCACAGAACTGCAACATAGCTGAGGCTGGAAGGGACATCTGGAGATCTTTTAGTCCAGCTTTCTGCTCAGAGCATGGTTGTGTCATGTTGGATATCCAAGGGTAATCAAGGTTGTAGACTCTCCTGTAGACAGCTCCTCTGGGCGACCTCTTCCAATGTTCAACCATCTTCACAGCAAAAAGGTTTTTTAATAAATTACATGGAACTTCCTGTATTTCAGTGCCTATTGCCTCTTGTTCTCTCATTGGACAGCACTGAGAAGAGTCTGGCTTCATTTTTACTCCTCCTATCAGGCTCCTAGACACATCGATCAGATACTCTCCCTGAGCCTCCTCTTCTCAAGGTTAAACACTCCCAGCTCTCTCAGTCTGTCCTCCCACTCCTTTCATCTGTGGTTGCACAACTGCCTTTTCCCAGGCTTGCTGCTTGGAAAAAGTGCCTCATTCCCTCAAACCTCAAAACCCCATTACTCAGGGACTGTGCTCCTAATGTATTTTTCTTCAGTCCTGCTGTGGCATGTTGATCACATCCAGCAGGTAAGCACTCACACAGCTGCTAGCTCACTTCCTCCTGCCCATTCCCCCACAGGACAGGAGAGAAAATAGGAGAAATAGAGAGAAAACTAGTGAGTAAGAGAAAGATGATTTAATAAGTCAAGAAAACAAAAAATGAGAATTATAAAATGTAATAAGTGAGGATTAAAAAAATTATGCTAAAGCAATCACTCACCAAGGCCCATAGGCAAGACAGACCATCAGTCTCTGATAAACAGGTCTGAAACCAACTGCTATCTCACCCTTTTCCTCTACTGAGTTTTATTGGTGGGCATGACATAATACATTGTATGGGGTCAGCTGTTCTGTCTCTTTTCTCTCTCAGATTCTTGCCTGCTTCCTGGTATGGGAGTGTGGGAAGAGTGGGAAAGAGAGCTCTGACCTTGGGTGAGCACTGCTGAGCAATAGTCCAAACACTAGCAAGTTTTCAACACTGTTTTAGCCACAAACTCAAAACACATACAGTACAATTTTGCTGCTATGAAGAAAGTCAACTTACTTCTGGGCCAGATCCAGTACACTTGCAGAAACATCCTTGGAACAGAAGACTTCCCAGTTTGAAATTTCTCAGTCATGGTTATAGAAACCCATCGTAGCTATTCTACTTCAGACCTATTCTTTGTCTGCATCCCCAACTCACTTCTTATCATCCAAAAGAAGAGAAAGCAGCACACTAAAACATGAAACGAATGGGGTGGTAGAACAAACACACACACACGTACACACACACATTAAGGCAAAAAAAAAAAAAGTGGAAAGTAGCTTGGATATAGATTTTAACAAATATAAATGATGCTTTAGATAAAAATGTCAGTGGAATCTTGGAATATGGATGATTAATATGTAGTTTTTGATCCTTGTCAAGCAAGTTTTAGTTTATCAAGAGGAAGTTAAGGGATAGCTGTATCATTGTTGATAGGTTAAATCACAAAAATAAAATTTTGAGCAGAATTCAATACATATATCTAATTTTGCAATACTAGCGAAACTTGGAACAAAAAAGAAGTGTGAGAAGCAGAACTTTATGTGACCTTGTACATACTGTCAAACAGAACTTTAGTCCTAGACTCAAATGATATAAGGCTTACCAAGGTTAAAGCAGAAGTTGTACTGACAGTTTTGAAGCTCAGAGTTCAATGATAAACCTTATACTTAAATAAAGTACTTACTTCTGTTCATCCAGACCAACTTTACTCCAAGTAAGCATGAGTCTACTTTAAATAATTCATATTGATGTCAAAAAGACAGGCAGTACACACCTAACTTAGATGAAATCACTAAAGAAGAATTTCAAGTGAGGTGAATTTACACCACTAATTAAATACCTTTTAAGTGCATCTGCTGTCCATATGGATCCTTTCAGCTAGTAGAACAATATGTGGCTTCAGCGGTAGGCTGAAAAAAAAAAAAAAACAAGTCAGGAATAATCAGCTTTCAGCTCCTTTGATAGTTCCATGTACAGAATTAGAGGAAACACAAATTAAGAAAAAGTGGAATCTTAGTTCAGTCTTCCACAGATACTGCTTATCCACACTGTCCAAGTTGGTTGCAATGGTAAAAGAAGACTTCAAAAGAAGAGAACTGAGCTGGAAGACAAAAGATCGGAAAAATAAGTGGCAACAGAAGGTCTTTCAGAGAACAAAATATTCTCTAATATTGCTGAACTCTTGATGGATGGACAACCCAGTGGATAAGGAATTGGCTGGATGGTGGCACTCAGAAAGGTGCGGTCAATGGCTTGAAGTCCAAGTGTAGATTAGTGATGAGGAACCTCTCAGTGGCTGGTACTGGAATAGGCACTGTTTAACATCTTTGTTGGCAATATGGCATAGAGTGGACCCTCAGCAAGTTTGCCAATGAAACCAACCTGTGTGTTGTGGTTGACACACTGGAGGGAAGAGATGCCATCCAGAGGGACCTGGACAGGCAAGATGGGCCTGTGTAAACCTCATGAAGTTCAACAAGGCCAAGTGCAAGGCCTTGCACCTGTGTCAGGGCAATCCTAAACACAGGTACAGGCTGGGCAGAGGATGAACTTAGAATAGTCCCAGGAAGAAAGACTTACAGGTGTTGGTGGCAAAGAAGCTCAGCGTGACCCGACAATGAATGCTCAGAGACCACAAGGCCAAATGTGTCCTGGGCTGCATCAAAAGCAGCATGGCCAGCAGGTCAAGGGTGGTGATTCCCCTCCCCTACTCCACTATCATGAGACCCCACCTGGAGTATTGCATCCAGCCCTGGGGCCTGCAACATAAGAAGGACAGGAACCTGTTGGACTGAGTCCAGAGGAAGCCCAGGAAGATAATGAGAGGGCTGGACTCTCTCCTATGAAGACAGGAGGAGAGTGCTGGGGCTGTTCAGTCAGGAGTTTTATTCAGTACTAAATACATGGAGGTTTATTCAATACTACAGAAAAATTTGACTAAAAATAATGAGCGGTAATTTCTTAACCATGTGAAAAAAACACAAGACAAAAAACGAGTCATGTTTTCAACACGCTGTATCTCATGATGTTCTTCCAAAGTGCAGTGAACAACTGTACTTTGTATAACTACAGTATAACAATACATTGCCTCTGTAAAAAAAAAAAAAAAGTATCAAGTAAAAGTATTAATCTGTGTTGTCAGATAAATTCACTGTGTCTTGGTCTATTTCTGTTATAACAAGAATAGCTGTGGCATGGCATCAAAATTTTGCATTTTGACAGAAATACTTTTTGCATCTTGGCAGAAGCATGCTCGTAAGCCCAAGCATAGTGTGGTAATTCAAATAATTAGATTACTTTATTTTCAAATCTCTATATGCTTGATATTGGAGTATGTCATCTAGTACAATAAAAGGATTCTGACATCTGATCATGCACTGTCATATACAACAGACTGAACTGGGGGAACAGAAATGCAGCCAAGGCAGGGAATATTGAGGCACTGTCTGCTGTGCAGAGTGTCTCGACAGAGGCTATGGCAAACCAGAAATTGCACTAGTATAAATGAGGAGAAAATCTGATGTTGCAAAGCAGACACATGCAGGTGTCTTGTGCAAAGCATGACTTGTTCAAGCATTGGTTCAAACTCCAGGAAAACAAAGTGACCTATACTTGCTAGCAACTTCAATGTGACTGTCCAAATGGTAGCACTTGGTGAGTCAGAACTATAATCTCACTGAAATTAATCAAACATACCAATATTAAACATGAGAAAGCTAATCATAGTCTGAAGATAATTCATAAGAGAATCATATATACTGCTATGCCTGGAGAGTTGAGTTTATGCTATCAGGTTTTTAATTTTGAGCAAGTGATGAGAAGACCAAGTTTTGTGACCTTCCCTTAAAGCTTCTTCTCTTCGTTTATAGGGATATGCACTATCTATTATGGAAATAGACATTTTTTCAATGGCCAAAGAATAGCCTGTGGCAAGTGTCTGTTATTTTTATCTCACTCTAATGCACTGTGAAAAAGCATAGTTATGCAAAAAAAGAAAAAAAAAAAACAACCTTACAGTGATAAATGTAATAATTTATTTAGCAGCTGGAAATATTGAAAATGGACCGGCACTTTGTATAAATGCCCGAGAGAACAAGTAAGGAGGTACAGTACAGTCAAAATGTCCTTTGTTTGTTTATTGAATTTCCTTCCATTTGTCAGAGCAGTGAGTGCACTGTTGAAACTTCTGGAACTCAAATGAAGTACTGGAGACCTTCAGCTTCTGCTGAAATACAGAATATATCTGTGATGGTCTTATTCTGCTGGGAAGTAAGTGCAAGAAGATGAGCATTAACAGAGCAGTCTTAAATGCTAGGAGGGAAAAATGCAACTACTCAGATTTCACTACAAGTCTTTCTCTTAACTATCTTCCATATTTCTGCCTATTTAAACCGTAAGCACTGTAGAGTAAGGATCTATCTTAGAGTTTTATTCTGCCACATCTCAGAATGCTTTCCACAAACCATTATCAATGAAATCCCTAACTGGCTTCATGGAGCCCTTTTGGGATAAAACTTCATATGTTTTCCTGCTACTATTATTAAATAACAATTCATGGCTAGAACCTGGGTGTCACTTGTGAGTGACTCAGGAGAAAAGCCTGTCTGACTGAACTCCTCTCCAGCAAGTAGCACCCCATGAGTAGGAGGAACTCTTTGTCCCAGGTCTTCCCATTCTTCCACCAACAGACATCTCTCAGAAGGTCTTAGCTGTCCTCATGATGCATAGATCAAAAAGTGGAATTATCTAACAGAAGGTTTTTTGTTTTTTTAAATTTCCTTAACTTCTTTGGAAATTTGGGTAAGACCATAAAACAGCAATGAGAAGCATACAAGGAGCCATGAGAAGTAACCTGGTACTTAGTGGATAAAGAATTGGTTGGATACTTGCATCTAGACAGTATGGTCAATGTCAGGATGGAGATCAGTGATGAGTGGTGTCCCTCAGGGGTCTATATTAAGACCAGTACTATTTAATTCTTCATCAGTGACCTAGACAGTGGGATCAAGTGCACCCTCAGCAAGTTTGCAGACAACACCAAGATAAGTGGTGAGGTTGACTTGCCTGAGGGATGGGATGCCATCCAGAGAGACTTGAAAAAGCTCAAAAAGTGAGCCCATGTGAAATCCAAGAGGTTCAACAAGGTCAAGTGAAAAGTCCTTCACATGGGTTGGGGCAATCTCTGGTATCAATACAGGTTGGGGTATGAGCAGATTGAGAGCAGCCCTGCTGAGAAGCACTTGAGGGTGCTGGTGGATGAAAAAAGGTAGTAATGAAACAGCAATATGTGCTTGTGGTCCAGAAAGCAAACTGTATTCTGGGCTACATAAAAAGAAGCATGGCCAGCAGGTCAAGGGAGGCGATTCTACCTCTCTACTCAGCTCCGGTGAGATTCCACTTGAAGCACTGCATGCATTTCTGGAGTCTTCAGGAAAGACATGGAACTGTTGAAGGAAGTCCAGAGGAGGTCCATGAAAGTAATCTGAGGGATAGAATATATCTCTTATGAGGAAAGACTAAGAGAGCTGGGGTTGTGGAGAAGACTGCTCCTTGCAGCTTTTCAATACTGAAAGAGTGCTTATAAGATGAGAACAGTCTTTTTAGACCTGTAGTGATAGGAAAAGGGATAATGGTTTTAAACTGAAAGAGGGTAGATTCAGACTAGATATAAGAAAGACGTTTTTTACAATGACAGTGGTGAAACACTGGAACACGTTATCCAGAGAAGTGATACATGCCCCAACCCTGGAAACACTCAAGGTCAGGCTGGATGGGGCTCTGAGAAACCTGATCTAGTTGAAGGTGTCTGCTCATTGCAGGAGGTTGGACTAGATGACCTTAAAGGTGCCTCCCAACCCAAAATATTCTATGATCTATTAGATCACAGCCACACATGCCACGGAGAAGCAGGCAGAAACCTTGGATCTCAAAAGGATAAGCAAAATGTCAAAGAATATATATGACAAATGACCAAAATTTTGAAATATTGGTACTCTCAGACTACAAAGTAAACAGTCCAAGGAGGCCCAGAGGCTCTGTAACACTCTGATTAAGAAAGAAAGTGACTTAGGACTTTGTGTCTTCAACACAAAGTGCAAACAATGCCTTGGCCAGAGCTGCATTTGCTTCATCTGGCATTAGTTTGTACTAAGTGTACCTCATCAGGAACTGCCGTCTCTGTAGTAATGGAAAACAAGGTAAACAATTGCACATAATCAGCATAGTGCTGGTATTTGAGCTGATACTGTTTTACGATGACTCAGTGCACCCAGTTTAAAGCAAATATTAAAAGAAAGTGGAATGGGTATGAAAGGAATGTTGCTCAGCATCTCTCTTTTGAGTTCACCAGGAAAATTACTGGATCCATGCTTGTGCTGCACCCATTTATCATCCTAGATCATCTGCCATTAAAAGCAGTTCACGTACTCCCTACTAGCAGAGTCCTGTTTGCAGCAAAGTCAGTGAGAGAATTCTTAATGATTTCAGTAGGGTAAGGATATCCTTCATGTAATGTCAGGAAAAACAGAAGTATAATCTCTAATTTCTGTAGTATGTATTTTCACCTAATCTCTGTATCTGTTTTGGTATTATTTTTTAAATGTTTGTAATAGCAGGAATGTTTGAGTGAGGAAAGAAGAGACTGGATGTGGCACTTATTGCCATGGTCTAGTAGGCGAGGTGGTGTTAGGTCAAAGGTTGTACTTGATAATCTCAGAGATCTTTTCCAGCCTGGTTGATTCTGTAACTCTGTGAAATCTTTGAGAAAATTACTACTTTCCACAGTAGTCAAAGCTACCTACCAGCTCATTAGAAAATGCAAACTAGAAATACTGCTCTACTCTTATATGTGACTGCTGGTCAGACAAGCCACCCCTGCAGGAGGTAATTAACAATCGTGACAGATGAGATCTACACTAAATCTAGACAATATTGTGTTTGGTGGCTCTCTGTCAAGACTCACTAGCTTTCTTAAAGGGGTCCTACTACGGTCACCACGTGCTGGGCTGTCAGTGTGATCATCCAAATGGAACTGAAACAGTCCCAAGCACATTTTCTTTGTCATGAAGACATAGCAAATCCAATGGAGTGGAAGAAGAGGCTGCTAGAAGCCATCAAACATTCCCAGTCTCTTAAAAAATAAATAGATACTAGAAACATTTTTCTAGCTTGAGAACCAGGGAAAAGTGTTGCACAAATGCAAAAAGGACCTCATGTTTGCCTTGGGGATTTTTCCAATTCTAGGTCTTCATTTTTAATATGTGTCATTTAAGTGAATCTTCTTTTTGGTGGCAAGAAGACTGGCTTCATTCCTGTTGAATGAAAACAGTAATATGGCTTCAGTTACTGCTTTATTATCATCTTCAATCTGAGCTACATCAATGTAATATACCTTGCTACAAATCTTTATCCACTTGCCCTACTGGAGTACATCATGTCCTGCTCCTGTTTTCTGTGCAGTCTTCCCCTATATTCCAGTCAAATTTAAAATCTTGGTATTTATGATTGTGAGAGACTGGACTTGAATCTCACTGCTTTATTTCTTGTGTCGGAATGAACTGTGTGTGGGGGAGAACGGCCAGGCATGCAACCCTATGGCAGCTATGGCTGAGCACACAGGAGCCATGCGGCTGTCCTGTCAATCCAAAAAGGTCCACCTGGTATCCTGCCCACACCACCACCCTGGAGCCACCCCTCACTCTGGCGGAGGGCACTGAGTCATCAGTGAACAGGATCTCTGGGGTAGGAGGGGTGGTCCTGGTAGCCAAAGCTACCATAAATAGAAGTGCACAGGGGCTCCATCTTGACTTTTATAATGGGACCTACCATTGACATGGCAGCCTCAGATTTCCATAGGATTCTTTGGTGATAGCTATTCAGTTCTCTCATTCCAACCTTTACTCCTTCTTCCTTCTCTTAATCTCTTTTCTTTCTTTACTCTTTCCTTAGTCTCTTGTGGGTAACTTAAAACCAATGGCTTGTATTACACTACGTTGTGGGTTGGTGTTTGCTGGGTGCCTTAGTGAAATGCTGCTTCTTGATTGTATGTTATTCCTGTGAACCTTTTGCCAGAATGCCTACTTTCTCACTAAATTAAAATAAGTCTCTTAGAAAACACATGTTCTCTTTATGTGACTTCAAGATATTAAGAACCAAAGGCTTTGCAAAAAATTTGGTGGTGAATTATTTTGAAGTCTTAAATACAAGTAAAACACTGGGCAGTTCATGGCTTTGACCTGGATCTTTACAATAGTTACACATATGATGGTCTGGGAAGAAAGCACACATGCACTAGCTTGGTCCTCATAGCTTAAAATTTAAATTGTGACTTATAAATCTCTTCCAAATGCCTGAGGGTCTTTTATAAAGTTTTTCTTCCTTTCTTTGACCTGAGAATCACTTTGAACATCATGTAAGAAGATTCTTAAAAAGCTGTTGGGCACTTTACACACAAGGAATCTTCTTGGAACATGTCATCAATAACTAGTAAGCAAACATAAATTTTAAATAATGAAAACAATTTTTCCACCTGGAGAAAAAAGGCAGAATAGAGAACTGCAGAGATACCAGTCTTACTGTATAATACACTTCAGAAATGCATTCAAATAACACACCATGAAGGCAGAAAAAATTAGAAGAGTGGCAGAAAGAATGACTGGATCACAAATCATTTTGTACATTGCTTTTGCAGTGGTATTTACATGTTAGTCAATCATTATTACTAGACAAAGTATATGAAAGAACCAGCAACATTTGAGAAATTTTGTAATTTAAAAATCACTGAAAGCATGAAACAATTTGACCATGATATTGTCCATTATGATGTGCATAGAGGATGCAGAGATGCCAGGTCTAGTGTCTATCTACAGATTTACCAGATCACCATAAGAACTAGAAATGGACAAAGATATTACAGAAAAAATGTGCAGAATAATGTCTGGAAGTATTTAACAGAACTGAAATATGTCAGAAACATGGGAAGTCTCACCAATTATGCTTTGTTCAGTTTATTTCACAGGACATTTGCATCTCATTTTTAAAGCATACAAAAACATGACAAAAAAACATTGTCTACAACTTCTCAGATACCAAAGCTTACTGCTGCGTATCTGTTTTCATCTACGGTGGTGGCTAGGACAATCCCAGTACCTCAATACTGGCTATCTACTATATTGCAATTCAGTTTAAAATAATTGTCTATCTAGCACATTCCTGGCCACCCACAAAAATCACTTACTGTGTCAGCTGTTTAAGCAGGCAGACAGAAAAGCCCCTCAGATTATGGATATTAAGAAGCAGGGGTTAGATGATCTATTTGGTCACTTATGAGAAATGAACAGAAATGCCTCAGAGCATAAAGAAATGAAGAAATATATTCATACTGCTATGAAGACTTAATGATGTGAGAGCTGTCCACACTGCACTGAAAACCACTTGTTCTAATGACAAGAGAGCGATGAGTTCTTATAGCAATAATTTTTAATAGCAGACTATCCATTAGCTCTGTCATCACAAAGTAATACCTTTTTATTTGATTTGAACATAGAGTGTTGATGTTGAACAGTATACTGAGGCTTACAAAAAGATAATACTGGCATGCTCAGAAATCAAAGTCCGTTTACTAGGAACACCTTTCACATGTTCTCAAAGCTATAAGTAAATTTGACTCTAGGAGTGGCATGATTTCTAATTTCTTTGTTTTGCTACCTATGAGTGAATTGGAATGGAGATTACTAGAAGCAAACAGAATTGAAATTCACATATTTCTGAAGGAAGCAGTTCAATCCTAATTTTTACTCTATATGGAAGAAAGTTCATCTTGTTGAGGGACTCTGTAATACTTTATCTTAATACATGGTTATTTTTTAAGAACATGCCAAAGGGGAAAAAGATAAACTAAGCTGAAGTTCTGAAGAGCGTCAGGATAGACATCTACAGGCAATGGAGCTCCACAGCAACAAAATGAAATTATAATGTTGCTCTGTAAAAAAAACGGTTTTCACTTTTCTACAGTTGGAAATTAATTTAATGTTTTAAATGTTGCTTCCAGATAGGTATGGAATGCAGTAATAGAAACTGTATGTAAAAAAAATACATGTATTTTCATTGTCAGGTGGACAATTATAACCAAACATGGAATAGGCCTTCCTGGCAACAGCACAACAGAAGAAAATGCTCATGTCCCATTATGCAACTATGAACAGAATGAGATGATGATCCCATAGAGATTATAACTACAGCATTTAATAAACTAGCAAAAGTGAATAGAGCATTGTTAAATCAATGAAGAAGTAAACGTGTAGGGGAAGACAATAAAGACACTAAAAACAAGATCCAGAAGTCACACAGAAAATGCTGCATCAAGGTCTATTAAAAGTATTACCTTTTTTAAAATGTCATTTATTATTCAGTTAAAAAAATACTATTAAAATCTGGGAAATTGCAGTATGTAGTCTCTATCAAAACAGTCACAGACTTAAATAGATACAAAAATCTGCTGTCTACTGGAAAAAAATAATTCAAGTACAGGGAAGAAAATGCAACCAATAAAAAGAAAAAAAGTTACTCAATACATATGCTAACAAATAAACCTCCCTATTTTTATCTTGACACCCTTTATGATTTGGATAGGAGTTTAATGATCAAAAATATTTTAGTAAGATTCTGAAGGACACTAAGATTCAGAAGTTTAGGAAACTTCATTAGACATAAAATTCTTACTTTTGGTGGTTTCCATGCAACATGTCTTCTTTGTCAAACACCAAACACTGTATTATAGGAAAATACTTGTGACAATAAAATTTTAATGAAAATACTTTAGACTTTCAGCTTGTCTTTTTGCCAAAAAGGTGCTATGAAATCCAATGTGTACCAGCCTTACTTCATATATATCTGAATATGGTGATAGATGATATACTCTCATACCACTCTGATAATTCCAGTCTAAACATGAATTTCCACTGAAAAAACAGTTCCACAGTCTTAGCTATGCATCCTTCTTACCACATTGGGACAATACAATCACAATATGCTGAGTTGGAAGGGACCCACAAGGATCATCGAGTCCAACTCCTAGCCCTGCACAGAACCATCCCCAACAGTCACATCATGTGTCTGAGAATATTGTCCAAATGCTTCTTGAACTCTATTAGGTTTGGTCCTACTATCACTTTCCTTAAGAGCCTGTTCCAGTTCCCAACCACCCTCTGAGTGAAGAGCCTTTTACTAATACCCAGCCTAAACCTCCCCTAACACAACTTCAGGCCATGCCCTTGGTCACTGGTCACCACAGAGAAGAGATCAGTGCCTGCCCCTCCTCTTCCCCTCCTGAGGAATGGAATGTAATGTAAATTACAAATGCAATGAGGTCTCCCCTCAGTCTCCTCTCCTCCAGGCTGAACAGACCAAGTGACCTCAGCCACTCCTCATACGACTTCCCCTCAAGGCTTTTCACCATCTTCATTGTCCTCCTTTATTCTCCAATAGGTTAATATCTTTCTTATATTGTGGTGCCCAAAACTGCACACAATATTGAAGTTGAGGCCACCCCAGTGCAGAGCAGAGTGGGACAATCCCCTCCCTCACCCAGCTGGTGATGCTTTGCCTGATGCCCCCCAGGACATGGTTGGCCCTCCTGGCTGCCAGGGCACTGCTAAGTCATATTCAACTTGCCATTGACCCGGACCCCCAGGTCCCTTTCCGCAGCACTGCTTTCCAGCATCTCATTCCCCAGCCTGTACAAATACCCCAGAGTGCTCCTGGAAACACATGACTAACTGGAACAGGGAACTGATCTGTCTTTTCAGGACATCTCTCTATCAAGGAAAACTTCTTTTTCTTTTGTAAATTTTCAGGAAACGACATTCTTAACAAGCACTAACACCAAGAACTCAGAATCTGTGGCAGGAGTGGGCTCAAGTGATTTAAAGTAATTGTGATAGAACTCTATCTTTGTTTGCCCGTCTGGTTGGATCTCTAGTATTCCTTTCCTCTTGAAAAAGCTCCTCTCCAAGAGTACCTTTCTTTTTTTACAATCCCTGTGCTACTGGAGGTTTACAATAGAGGAACTAGAGCTTATCTCTGAGATGGTAGGCACCACCTGTCTTTCATTTCTTGGTTTCACATGAAGTATTTTCCCTTTGCTAGAAGAAAAATAAAGTGCAGCTTCTCTTTTTCTCTAACTGCTGTTAGTCCCAGCTCATTAGCTGATGACATGTCTTCATAGTGACTTTGTATGCACCGGACTAGCATTACACCACACAGTTTGCATACCAGTTAGAGTGCTATTTCACATTTCCCAAATAGGACACTAAATCCCTCATGTTCTTTAAAAACGGGATATGACAAAGTGCAGGCATTCACATTTATCAACACAGCTGACTTCAGAAATTCCTGAGCTGCAGCACTACAGAGGCTGGGAAGGTGAACAAGGGAAGGATTACCATGCATTTCCCTTACTCTTCATTTCTTCCCTGGTCCATTGGGCTGGATATTTGGTATGCCGTTATAGTACTTCGTGTGTTCTCGGATTGAATAGCACCCCATAAAACCTACTAACTCCCAAGAATCTGAAGGAATTACTAGCATGAAGTGACTACGGCATGCACATTTCTCCTGTGGAGTCTAATCCGGACCACATCACAGATTAAAAATGCTGATACATGACACTGAAGCGATTTTTAGAGCATACACAGTACCCATCTTTTTGTTAAGAGCGTGGCGCTTCTCAATCTGTGCCAGTGAAAGAGTTAGCAAAGGCAAACCTACCTTCAGAGCATGTTTAAATTCATGATGCAGGACTCTGCTTCATGGGAAACTTTAAAAGAAAAGGCTGAGGGGAAACTGGATCAACACAGGTTGAAAAGGCTTAAAAGCCTTTGGCTGTGTGGATAGGGCACTGAGAAACAGATGCACCCTTTTTCTGCCTGGATCCGTGCCCTGCCGAGGCAGACGAATGGCTCAGCCGCCAGATCCACCCTGAGAGAAGAAATCGTCACTGTTTCTGCTGATGTAGTGCCACCATGTACCAAATACTGCAAAATTAACAGAGAAAGACTGCCTTGTCACGGGCAAGGGCTTGAGCTGAGCGAGCCGTCGGGCTGGGCTCTGTGCCCTGACTTGTGGGCTCTTTGTCAGGGCTAGTTTAGTGCAAAATTTACAGTACACGCTGGCAGCCTGCTGTCACACCTGATGGCTCCTTCCCTGCTGCCCCAAGCAAGAGTGAGAGGTCTCTACTACAAACACCTACTAAATCCACCCCGGTTACTTTTCAAGTACTTCGGTCAACAAGCAACCCGGGCGGGTGGTGGGAGGAGGCACAAGTCCCCTCCTGCCAGGCAGCATGACCGCAGGCGCCGCGTCGGCTCTGGGACGGCAGGTGAAGAGGGCGACAGAAAGGAGAGGCGAAGAAAGGGAGCGGGAGAGGGGAGGGCTGCGCCTCGCCCCGTTCTGAGGCACCGAGAGGAGCCGCCGGGGCAGCGAGAAAGGTGTCCCCGGGGCAGAGCCAGCAGTGCGGTGTCCCCGGGGCGGGGCCGGGCCCGCACGGTGCCCCGGGCAGGGCCGGACAGGGCAGGGCTAGTCCCGCACGGTGTCCCGGGCCGGGCAGGGCAGGGCAGGACAGGGCCGGTCCCGCACGGTGTCCCGGGCAGGACAGGGCCGGTCCCGCACGGTGTCCCGGGCAGGACAGGGCCCTCACGGTGCCCCGGGCCGGGCAGGGCAGCCCCGGAAGGCGCGCGCCCGCTGCCGGCCGCTGAGTGGCGGCGGGGCGTCACGTGCGCGCGGCCGGGCCGGGCCGGGCCGTGCCGGCAGAGCGGGAGGGGGCGGTGCTGGCGGTGCTGCCGGCAGTGTCGGCGGGGTTTGCGGCGTCCCGGGCGCGGCGGTGCGATATGTCCCACCAGACCGGCATCCAAGGTACCCGCTCCGCCGTGCCCACCGCCGCTCATGCCAGGCGGCCCCCGCGTCTCCTGTCCCCTGGCGCCGGGCGGGAGGCGGGCGGAACGCCTTCCCCGCGGGGGGACGCGGCCGTGGCGGGCGCTGCCGGGCCGTTCCCGGTGCAGTTTTCCCACTGCGACGCCCTTTGTCTGCTGCCGGAGGAGCCCGTCCTCTGCGCCGCGGGGTGGCGGGGCAAGGGGGGCGAGCGAGCGGGGCCAAGTGCTGTGGGGTTCGGCCCCGGCGGGGTCGGAGCGGGGCTCAGTCCCCCGTCAGGCGGAGCCCGCGGGGTTTGTCGGCACCGCGAAGTGCCCCAGCCCGCCCCGGAGCGGCAGGGAGCCGGCCCGAGCAAAGTGTGCCCTGCGGACCCCCTGAATGCCGGAGGGGCACCCCGGGCTCAGGTAACTTGCCCCGGCGGGTTTGGGATGGCTTGGACAGCACGTCAATGCCGGGGGTCACTGCCGGGTCCCATCGGGAGCCCCGAGGAGAAGCAGGAACCCCGCAGCAGGAGAGTCCACTACGAAGCCCATCACTGGAGGCCACAAAGGGAAAGAGTGCGTGGGAACCTTTTCTCCCCGTGTTTCCAGGCCCTGGAGTAAGCGAGGAGCAATTAGAAGATAGTGTATTGTTTCACAGTATTAATGGGTCCCCCCCGGATCACAGAATTGCTAAGAAGGGATTACACTGCAGGATTATGGAGGGGTCGGGATTTACTGTCCCGATTTCTGCAATCTGGGTGTTCAAAGACTAGTACCATGTACTTTGCCTGCTCTCCCGTATTTATTGTTGAAGATGACTTTTGTCCCAGCCAGGACAGCTCTTAGCTGCTCTTCTATGCCCTTTTTTGTCCATTGGCTGCATGTAGCCTGCACCCTTTTGCTTCTCTTCTTTTCCTTCCTTTGCATGCCAGTCTTTGGTCTTTTTTGCACCTTCTTGAGTTCTTCAGCCCTTCTCAGGCTGAAGGTGCATCTGAAATAGCTTTTTTTCCAGTCTGGAGAAAAGTGTTAGTGGCTCTTCATTCCCTTGTTCTCCTGGCAGTGCTGGAGGGAGGAGCAGAAGAATATTCTGTGGCTTATCATAAGCAAAAAGAGAGCTAAGCCTCTTCTGCTGCTCTCCTTTGACAATCATTTGTCCTCTGAGGAGAGTTGTTGAGAACTCGGCAGCTTTCCTGCATGGATTCTGCCTGAGCAGGCACTAATCAGGAGTCCTGTTTGCAGCAAAACATCAGCTTCTGCAGTTTGGAAGAGAAATAACTCTACTTGTGCCATTGCTGGCTTTAGCTACAAACAGGCTACTGTCACTCATAAACAATTACAAGATTTGGCAGCATAGGCTGCTCTTTTCTGGAAACAGAAATGAAGTCATGGACATTGTGATGTGTACCAGGCATTGCTGAAAGGACTGGACTTTCAAACAGGCCAGCACAGATAAATAGTGTAGGATGTCGCAGAATGTATTAAACTAGGGGAAAATACAACAGAATATGTTCAAAATATTCAAAATAATTTAAAGATAATATTCCTTGTAAAATATTTGTGAAATAAACCCAAAATTTTATTCTCTAGGCCTTCATAATGCAAGAAGTTTAAGTAGAAAATAATATTCTGTTGTGAATTTAAAAACCTTCATGAGGGAAAACCCATAGATAACTTGGTAGTGGAATGGTTTCACAGGTGTCTCAAAATGATTTTTTGAGGAGCTGTCACAATTCTGAAATTGGTCTAGGGACTGCTGTATTTTGGTCTTGTTTTGGTGTACAGACTTGAAATGAGAGAATAAGGAACAAAAAGATAATAGACAAGGAGAGGGCAAAAGAAGTCCTGGGGGAACCAAAAAGTCTAGAACATGGTGCAGTGTTTGCTTGCTTAATGGAATAGTGAGGACCAGCAGAGACAATTAGAAAACCTTGCAGCAAATTACTGGGAGGGTCTGCAGTGGTTAGTGGGAAAATACTAACTGGGATGAAACTGGGGTTGAACTGGTAACCCAATGCGGTTCAGTTTGTTTAACATAATTTTTCCCTCCCATGCCATTTTGTACTATCAGAACAGGCCTGGCATCACTTGGATGGACTTAAATGTAAAATGTTTTGAGTATGGGCCGTAATGTTGCTGGATACCATCTGTTCAGTTGGCCTCAACCTGATAATAAATAATCCATTTTATTTGTTTCCTGGTTGGATATTTGTTTTGCTGGTACTATGCTCTGTGCTGTGGAATTACTTAAAGGACCAGCTTGCAATAAATATTCTTCAATAAATCCTGTACAGCACCCTGTCCATGGTAAAATTAAACTGGTTTGCACTTGGATTATTTAGCAGAGCAGTTTAGGTCAGAATAGTCTTCACACAACTCGAGCACAGTTCTTCAGTTTGCTTAGGGAAGTGAGTCTCTTATGTTTATGGTGTAGTGTCGATGTGATTTACAGACGTTTAAAAATATTTTACTTACTTCTTCATAAATTCATTATAAAGCTATCCAATTGCAATAGGTCAGGACTTGAACAATGTCATCAAACATAGAAGGAAATAAGGTGGTATGAAAGAGGAGCAATGAGTGGCAGCTTTCCTGGTACTCTTCAGAGAGGTTGTCCTCAGGAAAGACTGTCACTTTTGCCAGACAAGCTCTAATGTTTTCCTGGCAGATGTAAAGTTTCTGTCTGAAAGTTTGTACTAAGCCTGCAGACTTTGTGAAGCTATTGTAATTTGAGATGCGTCATATTTTTATTGTGTTGCTGTGTTAACTCTGAAACCTGAGATTGATGATATGATGTCACCTTTAATTTTCACAATGTTGAAAATCATATGGTGTGCTAGAAAGCAGGTCTGTTTTGTAATGTTGCCTTTCATCTTTCTGTGGAATGCTGGTGGCTGGAGCAGCATGCAGCAAAGGGGGAGCATCAGTCCTGTGTTCCCTTTTTTGTCCAACTTTGTTGCAAAGGGCCAGTTGTACATTTTTCCAGTGTTGTTCCTACTTTCATTAATGTTCTTTGTCCTAGGGAAGTGAAATGTGTTAATTTGATTACTTTTATTTTCTCTTTTTCAGCTAGTGGAAGTGTTAAAGACATCTTTGTTGGAGCCAGAAATGGACAATACAGACTTTTAAAAATAGTAATTGACAATGGTTAGTCAAATTTTAATCCTTTTTTTCCCCTGATTTTTTTAGATATTTTCCTATTTGTTTTAATGACCTACATGTACAATTGTTTAAAAAAATAAAACTGCCAAGCTTAATGTTACTAAAGTCTTTCCTATACAGAAGGTAAAATTTAACTTTTGGTAATGCTAAGCTTTTCACTACAATGCTACTGTATTTTTGCATTTGAATTTTTCTCCCAAATGTCAGTTCATATTTTACAAAGAACTGCTGTGTATTTCATATGGATAATATAAGTGAGCTTACTCTTATCTCTTAGTAAAGAAAGAGTAGAGGGAAAGAAAATTTCCACACCTGTGTGGTGTTTTGGCACTCTGGTTACTTTCATGAGACAGAAAGCTAGTCTTACACAACAATGAGTCACCTTAGATGAACTATGAATTTTATCTGTTTTTTATACTTGGATCAGCTGCATACAGAAAATCCTATTAAGGCAGATATTTAAGTAGTAATCTGACTACATAGAAAATATCTTAAAAAAATCTGTAACTTTACATAAATTTTCAAAGTTAAAACTGTCCTTAAATCTCACATATATGTAAAAATAGAAAATGACATAATTTCTGTCAGAACTTGAGTTTGATCTTTGAACTTCTTGTCAAGGAATCAAGACTGCAAACATTGAGAGATAGAATATATAATTACTTTTTTCTTCTTTAATAACGATGCAGATTGGTTGTATAAGACATTTTATGGTTTAGTCTGTCTTTCCAACTATGTTAGTTGTCCATTTTGAAGTTTTTTCTTCTAGACTTCATTCATTTACAGTACACTGAAATACTTGTTAGCTGGAGAAAGGTACATGTATGTACATACATACAGATACTTTTATTGTTAGGTAAATAACCTATTGTTACCTTTTTGGTGTTTGCTTTCCTTAGGAAGTCTTCTGACATTTTAATACAGCTTTCCTTAAGGAAGTGGCAATAGTAGTATTATAGGCAGGACTCTGCAAAGTCTCAGTAGCATAAGGAAGTAAATGCTGAAATACCATTGAATTTTTTTTCCCCATTAAGCAAGGTAATATAATATGCTTTCGTGTATATGCTACTTTATAATGTGAAATGAAGCCTAGAAATAAGATACAAATGGAAAACTTTCCCTATGTTTTCATTCCCTATTTTTTCATTTTTGTGTGTATATATATTTATATATATATATGCATTTCATCTTTATGTAGAAGTAGAATCAAGGTTTTGATACTGTTTTCTGCAGTTCAAAAAGAAACCTGTAAAACTCGCAGAGTTTTACAGAATACTGGAAGAAGGACAGTTACCTCATCTGCCTGCAGGAGCTTTCAGCAACAGATAATAGTCCTTAGTCAACAGATAATAGGGAAATGGAGTTCTGCTAATCTGAGTTAGTAAGGGAAGAGGTTTTCTGCTAGGCAATAGAGTTCCTCTGTATCTAAAATCCAAGTGGGTATAAATCCACCTGGAGTTCAGAACTGGCAAGTACATTATGAATGCTCTGGTTTAGGTGTACAACTTCAGGTACTTTGCATCTAATTCAGGAATGGGCCAAACAGCCTTGCCCTGAGCCGTTTGTGTTCCATGAGTTACTGCCGTAGGGTGCCTTGCGTGACGTTTTGATGTAGCAGCATTTCTATACCGTTTCACTTCTGTCTGAAGTTTTAGAAGTTAAATCCTACACTCTCATCTAAAAGATAATTTGTATACTAACTACTATTGTGGTCCTCAAACTGTTGTAGGATCCCATTTAAACAAGGTATTTCTATTTCAGTTGTGGAGGCTAGTATTTTTCAGGAAGCTGATAAATATTTTGGAAGACAGTATACTAATACTTTCCTTTGGAATCTGAGATATGATGTATAAATAAGAAAAAATCTTACTGCTACAGCTGTTCACATAAATACCATTTGAAGTATTTTATATAGACTTAAGCCAATTATACATAATAAACAACTTCAGTCATTTAAAGACCATAGCTACGAAGCTGTATTAAAGAGGTTTATCTACTTACATAGTCAAGTTAAAGTGATTAAGGCAAGCACATTCATTCCAAACTCTTTCTGCTGTGTAACTGAGTTATTGACTCCTTACAATGAGTACAAACACTAATATTTTATAGCAGGAGCATCAATAATTATAATTTGAAAATTTTAAAGATTACTCTCATTTCTACTGAAGTATTCCAATTTAAAAATAAACTGACTGGCAGAAGACAATTTTTATTTCCCTTCTGTGTATGTTATGATAAAAAAATCATTATCAGTAGTATATTTTCAGATCAAAGAACTTGACAGCAACCAGCACATTACTTCTTGACTATTTGTATTTGGGTTAAAGTAAGTTAAGATTTGAACATATCCAGCTTTTGTAGGACTTCACTTGGCTTTCACACTGGCTATGCTTGACTTCTGTTCCTGTGGACAGAGTTATGAAAGATTAAGTGGCCAACTAGGTGCTTATTGTAATGGCTAATTTTGAAAAACAATGTTAACTATATTGTTGTAACCTGTGGTTTTGGTTATTGGTTATAGAGCAGCTTGTTGTGGGATCCTCTAGGCGGCCAGTTGGAACATGGGAAAAGGATTATGATTGCTTTGTCCTTCCCCTTCTTGAAGACAAGCAACCATGTTATATATTATACAGATTAGATTCTCAGAATGCTCAAGGTTATGAATGGATCTTCATTGCATGGTCACCTGATCACTCTCCTGTAAGTAACAGTCATCAGAGGCTTCATGTTATTGATGGTTTTTCAACAGTGCCGTTTGATCTGAATTCTAGATATGAAGGAAAGTGATTTGAGGAATGAAGCATTTCCCAACCTTTCACCTACATTCTCACCAGAAAACTGGGAAAATGTTTCTTGAAGCTCCTTGAAGAGCAAATAAGTAGGTCTAGGTGGAGTGCAGCTGGTCCAGTGTATTTTCAGCCTGACTGGAGGATGCAATACCATTTTTTGGCCCTGTTTGACTGCCTTACTGTCAGTATTTCATAAAAAATCATGGAAGGGTATAGGACAGAAATCTTAGTGGGTGTTATTGTAGAAGGAAGGATTATAGTGGGAGCTCAAGTTGTTTACTCTGCTTGGCTTGCTGGCTGGCCAGCTGGCACTCGTGGATCTGTGGCATGCCACAGAATACACTGCTTCTTAGTCAATAGTTTGAGAGCATGGGAGGGAACTTGGGTTAGAGCTAAGGACTTCCAGGAGAAACTAGGATACTGTGTACAGGTTATGGGAATG
The DNA here is from genome assembly GCA_035047845.1 of Dendrocincla fuliginosa. Taxonomy (NCBI): domain Eukaryota; kingdom Metazoa; phylum Chordata; class Aves; order Passeriformes; family Dendrocolaptidae; genus Dendrocincla; species Dendrocincla fuliginosa. The sequence continues at coordinate 28,994,274 of JAWWMO010000043.1, read as the reverse complement.
TGAGATAAGGTAAGATAGAAAGTAAAACTATTTTAATATTCCTACTGCTTTCAGTAGCAATTAGTAAGTTAGTGCAGCTTTAATGCTTAAAATAGTAGTTCAAGAAAGATACTAATTAATGGACTTGGTACACCAACATGTTAGTTTCTCTGTGTGCACCAAAGGGAAAAAAACCCAAACTAAAAAACTACTGTTTTATTATGTGCTAGGTTCGTCAAAAAATGTTATATGCAGCAACCCGAGCAACACTTAAGAAAGAATTTGGAGGTGGTCATATTAAGGATGAAGTATTTGGAACAGTACAGGTATGTTTTTCCTTTTAAAGTCAGGACACTGACTTTAGATACTAAATCTAGTAGCTGATGTTACTGGTATGAATTTGTCATGTTTCTGCTTTTTTAAGAAAAAAAGACTAAAAAACTATGTATATTATTCCGGTGTTAAAGTGTTTTCAATCTCATTTGAACAAGTTATTAAGTATGGTTAATATCCTCAAGCTAAGAAGTCCTTGCTAGAAATAGTTATGAAAACTAAATAATCTGAGAGCAATAGGCACATCTCTTAATCTCACTGCATTCATGCAAGTCCTCTAAAAGCTGTAACACTGTAGTGGGTTGACCTTGGCTGAATGCCAGGTATTTACCCACTAAGGCTGCTCTCTCCCTCCCCTCTGCAACTGTATAGAGGAGAGAAAAAAAACAACAAAGAATTAGTGTGTTGAGGTAAGAGCTGGGAGAGGTCTCTTACTGATCACCATTATGGGCAAAACAGACTCAAAGTGGGGATATTAATTAAATTTATTACTGACAGGATCAGACCAAAAGAGTGAGAAGTAAAATAATCTTAAAAACACCTTCCCCCCCGTCCTCCTTCCTTCCAAGTTCTGTCTCCTCCCCCACCCAGCAGTGCCGGGAGACAGGGAGTAGGGGTTACGGTCAGTTGTTGTTTTCACTGCTGTCAGGGAGAGGAGTCCTTTCCCTGCTTCCCATGGGGTCCCTCCCACAGGACACAGTCCTGCACAAACCTCTCTGGTGTGAGTCCGTTCTGTGGGCAACAGTTCTTCACAAAACTACTGTTCTATATATATTTATATAAATCTCCCGCTTTTCCATGGGATGCAGTTGTTCAGGAACAAGCTGCTTCAGTGTGGGTCCCCCACAGGGTTACAAGTCCTACCAGGGAAAACCTGCTCCAGCATGGGCTCCTCTCTGTGGGCTGCAGGTTCCTGCCAGGACTCTGCTCCAGTGTGGGCTGCTCACAGGGTCACAGCCTCCTTTGGGCATCCCCCTGCTCCGTCATAGGCTTCTGAATGGGCTGCAGGTGGATCTCTGTGGTCCTCCCTGGACTGCAAGGGCACAGCTGCCTCACCATGGTTTGCACCACAGGCTGCAGGGGATCCTCAGCTCCAGTGCCTGGAGCACCTCGTGCCCCTCCTTCTGCACTGACCTTGGTGTCTGCATTGTGCTGTTCACATGTTCTCACTCTGTTCTTCCCTTGCTGCAATTTTCATCTGTGCAATAACTTTCTGTTTTTAAATATATTATCACAGAGGCATTACTATCATTCCTGATTGGCTCAGCCTTGGCCAGTGACAGGAAACCTCTCCTGGAGTCAACTGGCATTGGCTTCACCAAACACAAGGGAAGCTTCTGGCAGCTTCTCACAGAAGCTACTCCTGTAACCCCCCCCACTACGAAAAACTGGACAGAGAAACCCAATACAAACACTAACTTCCAGGCCAGTTGTATGCACAAGCTATTTTGGCTGTGTGGCTCTAAATGGACTAGAACAGTGATCTCTAAGCCATTAACACCTGAAAACAAATGTTTTTCTATTAAACTAAGATTATGAAGTTGTTATTTCTTTACAATTTGACCACAGACTTCACATGCAAGGCTGCCATCTTAACTTCGGGAAACAGATTTTTGGTAGCTACTGATTTGTTCAGTGAAAATACTAATAGTTGACTGTTTACTTATGGTAAGAAAATTGGAAGGTGCATGTATGAAATCTACTATATGTCTAAAGGATGTTGCAAAAGCTGCAAGTGCTGTGCATGTAGGGAGATATGGGGCTATTGTGTTCCATTAGTTTCTGTGAGAAACAAGTTTTACCTGGATGTGATGTCTGCCTGTTTGTTAGGCAAGTGTCAGAGAGTCTTGACTTTTTAATCCATTGCTAGTTTTAAAAGAAATACAAGGTAGAATTCTCAGAGATAAAGAGTTCCTATAATTTTCATGAAAACTGGTGATAATGTAGAGATTCAAATTATAATTCTTTTGTTCCTCTTTCAGCAAAGACTGTAGCAGTTATTTTCTGTCTGACCTGTTAATCAGTTCAACTGAACAAATCTGAAAAAAAAGCACTGCCACTACTGGCACAGGCAGCTGTTGCTGAAGGAATGGAAGAAGCTGGAGGGTTGGCAAAGAATAGAGGGTACTGTAGTGGGGAAAAAAGCTGTGAGAGATGGGCTGTTGTGATGGACATGATGCTAATAATTCTGCTGCTCATTGAGTAGTTTGTTATATTCTGCATTAACCTGTCATGGAGGCTTCATTTTCCTAACAGGCAAACAAACCTCTCTGGAGAAGCTGTGTTCTAGGGAAGTAAATAATCGAGTTGCTAAGTGATTTTACTGGTAGAGGTCATGTTATTTTTTTCTTGCTCGTTCAGCCAACTAATGTCTCACCACCACTTGCACCAAACCATTAGCAGTCTATGCAATATGTAGAGTCTGTGTCTATCCCTACAAATCTGAGCTTCCATCTCAGTTGCAAGGTAGGAGCATTACATTTGTCTTACTGTTATTTCAGAATGGCCCTGGGGCACACAGAGGATGACGTTGATGTAACTCACTTTTCCAAGCTCATTATGTTGCAGCTAGTATAACTCTTAATTGTTGGTTTCAGTGTTTTATAAACTTCTAATTGTAGCTGGCTTTTAATGTATATCCATGTGAAAATCACAGCTTCATCAAGGTATTCAAGTCTCTAACTTCACTCAGAATCTTGATCATCAGCATCCAGTGGATTACTTTGTCTTTATTTTGTTAAACATAAGGATGGTTTAGTTGCAACCAGCTCTGTTACACTGGGGGGACCTGGTTGTGGTCCCATCTGCTAATTCACAAGTATTAACCTCAGAACCTCTGGCCTTCTGAAACATGGAGAATGGGCACTAGAAATTGAATTCAGGAAAGTCTGTCTCTTTCAGAAGGGGAAGCACTAAGAAGGAACCTTCTCTTTCTCCTCAGAACTTCCGTATAAAATCACATTCATATGATTGCATGAAGTCCTGCCCTTTTCTGAGTGGCCACCTTAAAAATAAAAACATAGTAGTATTTGCCTGTGGTATCAGCTTCTTTGAAGAGGGACACAACTATCACTGAGTATTAACAAAAATGATTATCAAAATTAAAGGCTTCTGAGAGGTTTTGTCCAAGACAGCTGAAGAACTTCATGGACACAGTGTTCATTAATGCTAATTTCTGAATTGATTGATTGACTGATTGTGGAAATGCTACCCAAGGCAAAGCAGGGTACAAGAACAGCCCAGTGGACCCTGTTGTACAGGAAGATGAGCTGAATTTGCAAATGCACCTATATACTTGTATTCCATTCAAATAAAATTACCACAAGTGTGTGGAAAATAAGTGCTTTTTGTAATGTTGCATAGAAAATCTTTGAAGAAAACTTCTAGTATCAAAAAAAAAAAATGATCAATATTGATATTGTGCTTTCAGGATGACGTTTCACTGAATGGATATAAAAAATATTTGATATCCCAATCCTCCCCTGCACCTTTGACTGCAGCAGAAGAGGAACTTCGACAAATTAAGATTAATGAGGTACCTAGAATGTTTTCAAGCATGGGTGGGAAACTGTGCAGAGTTCCATGTATATTGTAAGGAAATGTCTTTCAGGGGTAAAAGAAGGCATAAAAGAAAATGGAAAGTTTTAGAAAGTGTGAGTGGATGAGAATATAAATTTATTTCTCGAGTTGAAACTGCAGGATGATGATGGCTCAAGTTGAAGTGGCATGATCTTGCTGAGTTTGAAAGGCCTGGTGTCTGAATCAGAGGCTTGGCAACTGCAGAGAGTAATTGTTGCACCTTTGGCTTTTAATATTACTGAATATGCTGCTTTGTGAAGGGTGACTGAGCACTGGCACAGGTTGTCCAGGGAGGTTACAGAATCTCCATCTTGAAGATGCTTATAAGCTGTTTGGACAAAAAACTGGGCAGCTGACTCTAGGTGGCCCTCATTGAGCAGGGTGGTTGGACAAGATGACCTCTGGAGATGTCTTCCAACCTCAACCATTCTGTGATTGCCCACATACATTTCCCATGGTGGCAGAAATTGTAGAGAAAAGACAAAATAGCAACTATTGCAGTGAATGACTGCTGGGAGTGTTTCAGCAGTCTTATTCCTAGAGGAAAAGTACCTAGCTTCCAGTGCACTTGTCTTTAAAATTAAGAGGAAGTGAATTCCAATAAAAATAAAATAGGAATCAAAACGAAAAACCTTTAGCAAATGCCATTAACCAAATAATTTGATGATTGCCAGCTAGCTAGTGACTGAAAATTTTCAGAGGATTCTTTTTCTCATTTTCCCTTCACTTGATCTGTTTGTGTTCAGATCTGTATTAAAATAGGTCATGTGCTCATCACAATTTGTTGTTTAAACTTGTATTTTACAGCTGTGGTACATGTATTTGAAGTATGATTTATTTCTGCAGCTGGATGCCAGGAAAACATTTTGTTAAATGCAGCTGTGTATCTTCTCTTACGTTTTCACGCTACTTTGCTTTTGCTGAAGCTCTGTTGCATACTGACTTTCTTTTTTCCAGTGGTGTCTTTTGTTATTTTTCATGTCTTATTTTAAATAATTCAATGTAGAAATGCATTCACCATCATCAAACACTTTTTACTTGACACTTTTTATGCATTTGACTTGATCAGCTTCTAAAAACCCCATTAATGCATGTAAAACTCTGGGGGATCGGCAGTCACCTCTTATGCACTACATACAATGTGGTTAACAGCTGATTCACACAGACTAAAACTTTATATATTATTATAAAACTTCAACTTCAAGAGTAGCGCTTTTCAGAGACACAAAAATTGTAGATTGATGCCATTTTCTCTTTGTTTGAAACATCTCATAATACATTAATTTACGTCATTTTTCTCTTTCTTGTTTCCACCATTACAAAGCCTGTAATCAGACTTAGAAAACTAAAAGCTTTCTGATTTTAAAAAGTTTTCCATATGTATATTTCTTTATAATTACCATAAGAAATATTTTATTGGGTCAGATTGAAGGATTGTCTAGTCTGTTGTCAAGTCCTTGAGTGAACAACAACAGAAATCTAGGATGGATGTAAGAGCAGGGCAAGAAGGCCATGATAATTGAATACTCTTTGTTACCTCAGCATTTGCAGGTAGAGCTCTTCCTGCACAAGAGATGACATGTTGCTATATAATTGTTCATAATGGGTTTTTCATCCATCATCTGTCTTGTCATTTCTCTAAATCCACATAAAGTTTTTGTTGGTCACAAGTCCTATGGCAGGATGTTCCACAGCTTGACAAAGTACTATGTAAAGAACCACTGATGGCTATTAGTTTATTCTGATAACCCTACAGATTGTATGGGGAAGGCAAAGAAAAGTCATTAAGTCAATCCTCAGTTTCTTCCTCCCCTTCAATAAAACTGGCCAGAAAGTATCCCAGAAAGCCAACTGTATCCTGGGCTGCATCAAAAGGAGCAGGATCAGTAGGTCAAGAGAGGTGATTCTCTCTGCTCTGGGGAGATCCCACCTGGAGCACTGCATCCAGCTCTGTTGTCTTTAGCACAGGAAAGACATGGACCTTTTGGAATGGGCCACAAAAATTATCAGAGACGCCTCTTCTGTGAGAAAAGGCTGAGAGAGTTGTGGTTGTTCAGCCTGGAGGAGAGAAGGCTCCAGGGAAATCTTACTGAGGCTTTTCAGCACTTAAAGTGGGCTTATAAAAAAGGGCTAGATTTTTTTAGCAGGTCCTGTTGCGAAAGAACAAGGGCTGGTGGTTTTAAAGTAAAAGAGGGTAGGTTCAGATTAGATATGAGCAAGAATTTTTTTTACAGTGAGTGTGGTGAGACACTGGCTGAAGTTGCCCAGAGAGGTGGTGGATGCCCCATCCCTGAAAACATTCAAGGTCAGGCTGGATGGGGCTCTGAGCAGTGTGATCTGTTTGAAGATGTTGCTGCTCACTGCAGAGGTGTTGGACTTTAAAAGTCTCTTCAACCCAAACTATCCTGTGATTCTATATCCATGGATCTCTGTTGTATTCCTTGTCAGTTATCTTCCAGGCTGAAGAGTCCTAATCTAGGTAGTTCTTCCATCTGAACAAGGCACTCCATACTTCTGATCATTTTGCTTTTCTCTGCAGTTTTTCCAGTTCTGCTATATAATTTATGAGATGGAGGGATGGGGAAGCCAGAACTGCATGTGGTATTCAAGATGCAGGCATGTTACTGATATCTACAGTGCGTAATGATGTGTTCTGTTCTCTACTCTTTTTCTAACAATTCATAGTATTTCATTTGTGGGTTGGGAGTGTTTGGGATTGTTTTTTGTTTTGCTTGGGGTTATTTTTGGAGATATTCAGAATGACCTGCAAGGTCTGGCTTCTGAATGGTAGTAGCTAGCTCAATCCCAGTACCATACAGGTAGAAGAGAGGTTTTTTTCCCCTTCTGCATACATTACATTACATTACTTCACAGGAAATTTCATCTGTCATTTTATCCACCACTCAGCACCCATCACTAACTAAATCTTAAGGTGTGAATTTAAATATTCATGAGAGACTTAGGTGGGTTTTTTTGCATTAAAGGTCTGAAATAGGTTGCAGTATGGGCAAGTAAGTTTTGTTAATTTTCTTGTGTCTGGAGTTATGCTGGGTTGCTCTCTTCCCTTGCCTGTCCCTCACACTTCACTGTTCAGTTTTAAGTTTGGAGGATTTTTTTTCTATTTGTATTTTAATATGGTTCCTATGGGATGGTATTTTATTACAGTTTATTATTTTTGTCATAATCAGACTTTTATGCAACTATATTTTACAAATAATTTTTTCTATAATCTCCTTCATAAATTAAATCAATCTTTATACAAAAGTAAACTCTCCATCTGCTTTCCTTTCCTCTTTCCTTGTTGCTGACAAGTTCTTTAAAATGTGAAGTATAATTTAGTGTTGCCACAAGTATCTTTGGTTTGGGTTTTTTTTATCAATTTGTTTCATATTTCATTAGCATCTCTTTAATTAAAGCTCAACATGTTGATAGATCTAGTTGATAGATCTAAGACCCACACTTTCCATTTGGTACACTCTTCTGACTTTTGCTCCTTCATAACCAGTGTTAAATGTATTTGTGAAATTATAAAAGGAAGTTAATATATTCAGAACTTGTACTTTGACAATAAATTAAGACTGGAGAAAATTGGAGGTGAAAGCTCATTTTAAGAGAAACTGCATGAATATTAAGATAAATTCTTGAAAAATGGCTTTAAGATAACTGGCTTTTTCTCTCAAATAATTTGTGACTAATGTAACTGGATTATGAACAATAGTAGCGCTCTGGATTTTTTTTTTTACTTTGTGGACGACCTTCTAGAAGGTCTAATCCTTAAGAAATTAAGATTTTGTTTGTTTGCCTTGTTTGATTTGGTTTCGGTATAGGCTTTTTGGGGGAGTGCATTGAAGCAGGAAGGGGAATAGTTGCTCTTGTCTTTCAAAAATATGTTTTCCTCATAAGGTATAATTTCTCTGTTTCTCAAAAAATTTTGACTCCCTAGAAAACACATGTCTATTTTGATCTAAAATTCTTCACTATACAACAATAAGTAGTGTTGTCAGTTCAATAGTATAACACAATATATGAAAATTGAGATTTTTCCTCCTGGATTATTGTATTTTTATACCAGAATTTAACTTAGAGCTTGCTTCTTCACTGGCATTAGAGCCAGTTTTCCTTCTGATGATTTTGTTGCTCTGCCACGCAGAGCTGTTTCGCTGAGCTGTTTCAGAGATATTAAACTTTTCAGGTTAGCAAACTAACATGACTTGTAAATTAAAAATTGCAAATCTGTTATATATGGGGATGATTTTTTGGGGTGGTTTATTCTTGGAATAGCTACTGCTAACTCTGTGTGTAACCATATACAATGCATTGTCAGTCATTGTATGAAACCTGACGAATGCTTGCCAACGTTTCTGTTAACATCTCAATTGACTTGTGTTCCAGGTACAGGCGGACGTTGGTGTAGATACCAAGCATCAAACATTGCAAGGAGTAGCATTCCCGATTGCTAAAGAAGCTATTCAGGCTTTGGAGAAGTTGAAAAATAAGAAACTCAATTATGTACAGCTGGCAAGTATAAAATATTTTAACTATTTTTAATAATGAGTATAAAATAGATTACCTGCACACTAAACAACATGTATTGCAGTAGTACAATGATAAATTACCCTTCTGTATTAGATTAAATCAAATTTTTTACATCCTGTTGTGTTCTCTGGATTGCTTTCTGCATATTAACTATATTCATGTTCGCTTTGTTAACAGCAAATTGATATGAAAAATGAAACTATTATTTTGGCCAACACACTTGATACTGAACTGAAGGACTTGCCAAAAAGAGTTCCAAAGGATGCTGCACGTTACCACTTTTTCCTGTATAAGCACACACATGAAGGAGACTATTTGGAATCCATAGGTATGAGAAAATTTCTCAGTGTGAAATTTCATTGACTTGTTTCAAATTCTTTAGGAATTCTGCGGCAGAGAGAAAGATGTGTCATTGAAGTAATCTGTCAGCATGATCATAAATTTCAGGCACTTGGTTGTGAAACTGTCGTGTGAAGAAGAGTCTGTGTTGGGAAAGTAGTGATCTATCCCTTTTGATTATGAACACCCATAAATGTGAAAATATGAAGCATTCTCTTGTCCCCCATTTGAAATGAAACAATTGCTGAAGCAAAAAAGATCCAGAATGGCATTGTATTTTTCCTTTTCAGACTGCATAACTGATTTCCAGTGCCTCTCTGCTGTAAATGATTTTATGATACAGCTTTTGATGGAGTGTAGTTACAGTCTGATTTGTGGTTTGTTTGGTTTTTTTCCTGCAGTTTTCATCTACTCTATGCCAGGGTACAGCTGTAGTATACGAGAACGAATGCTCTACTCTAGTTGCAAAAGTCCATTGTTAGAAATTGTAGAAACACAGTTGTGGATGCAGATAATAAGAAAGGTAAGTACATTGGGGTCTATGGGTATTTTCTCCATTCCTTTCTTCCCTTCTTCTTGTGAAACTATAACTGTCTTTGTCATGACCTTCTCTAAACAATGAAGAGTGTTCTGTAACTATTAAAGTTTGTCCTGAACAAGAAATAATTGTTGATAAAAAGATACAAAGTTAAGTCCAGATACAAAGTTAAGTCATGGAAGCTTTTCTCTCTTTCATAATTTCTACACTTTCATATCTTTAACAAATACATCCTTGTGCATCAAGGAAATGTTTGAGAGTACTTTGAAGGACTGTATAGAACTAACATGATTTCTTACTCAAAGCTGTGTCATATTTTGGACCATAACACACTGCTGTTGTTGAATACTAAATTCCTTTAAAGCCAAGGTTATGTAAGGAGTTTCAAAATAATTTCAAGCTGCAGTTCTGAAAATTAGAACTGCTATCTTCGGGGTCCTTGATGAAGCAAACAGGGATTTGCAAGTAAGCTGATCTTTTTACAGTGTAAAGATTTCACTGCTATGCAAAAAGTTGCTTCTCACCTCCAGAGCAGAGACCATAGAAATGGTCCAGTTGTGACCTACAGGTACTTTGTCAACATTTGTGCAGAAGCTTGGTTTCTGTGGAGATGGTGTTTACCTAACAAGTAGCAGAGTTAATACTAACCATTTTTACTGAGATGACATGAGTTAAGTGTACTATTTCCATGTGTTTTACATGTAATTATTTCTCAGAAATTTCCTTTCTTTAACAAAATAAATGCACCATGTGACTCCTGAAAATTCCTGTAGACAGAAATTTCTGAAGCACTTGCTTCTAACAGCAAAACTGTGGCTGGCACATTCATCAAGTGTTGTAGTTGGCAGGGCATGAAGTGTTGAATGCTCAGCAGAGCAGGGCCAAAGCATTTCTCTGAATTCTAAATTCCTGCAATTCAAAACAATGTGGTTTGGCTTGAGAACACTTTTCTTTCTGTTCAGGTTCACATATCTAAGTTTTGAATATTATACCACCCCTCCTCCATTTTGTTCATTGAACTTATTTTAGCTTTTCCCTGCCTTGAATACTTGCTGAGTGGCAGCACCCAGCTAATAATATAAGCTTGCTTATACTCCTCCCCCTCTTTCTCAAGAGACAACAATATGTATGCATATTACTTTTACAATTAGTGTTTAAAAAGCATGTTATGGTGAAAAATTTTAATTCTTTAAATGTGTAAATAATGAGTAAACAAGTACAAGTTTTATATGATATGTGTTCTCTCAGTTAGTTTTAACAGGTGCACTGTGCTAAAGCTTGGCAGCTGTGCTCTGTAGTTGTGTATTTCAGGAAAATAGTTAAGTCAGGCTTATTACCAGTAAGTATAAAGGGGATTCTCAGAAGAACTATCCAAGATTTCTCAGGGTATTAGGTATAATTGAAGAACTTTTCATGCTAGACTTTGAACATTATTCACATATGTGTTTAATACAGTATTTAGTTTCAGCAAAATTTTAAATTGTATGACTGTAATATGCATATGATAAATGTTGGGTTTTTTTCCTGCCAGATTGAAATCGATAATGGCGATGAGTTAACTGCTGACTTTCTTTATGAAGAGGTTCATCCAAAACAACATGCTTACAAACAGAGTTTTGCTAAACCAAAAGGTCCTGCAGGGAAGAGGGGAATACGAAGACTGATCAGAGGTCCAGCAGAGACTGAAACACCTAGTGATTAGAAACTGTTGTTTATATTTGTAAAAGTATTGCAGTAAGGAATGACATTCTGGCTTTTGGTAATGAACTGAAATCATTCCACTCATAGATGCTAGGCAAAGAAAAAGGCTCTTTTTACTCTTCTCTTTTCTGACCTCAACACTTTTTATATTGTTACATGATTATATTTGTTGACCATGTTTTATGACGTGTAGAAGAGCTAATTACTTTAAAGCTAGAAAAGGAAAACTAAGCTAGTACCCCTTTATTTTAATTTAGAATCCATTATTTAATAGTTGTACATGTGATCATAAACTTTGCAGACATAAGACTATGAAGCCCATGTATTCTGTGGGCAAGTCACAGCCATATTCTTACATGTAGCCTATTGAAACCTCTTAAGACTTCCCATGTGAGAAGAGATGAAGGACTACATAGCATTGTCCCAGTTAAATCTTTATTTTTCCTTGTAGCACTTATGGACAGTAGTACAACAGAAGGTTTTCCTCTGATTTTGACAGGATGCATTGATAGGTTTTGTTGTTGTTCAGTTCATTTTTTTTCTTGTAATGGAAAAGATAAATGAAAATCAGATGCCCTTCAATTACGGCAACTATTCAGGAATAGCTGAATATTTTCCTACGCAAAAGCTTCGTCATCTCAAATTTATAACTAATTTCACGGAATTGCCTCTCAAGGAAATCTGACATATAATCACCACAGCTTTTCCAGACTTAGGTATCACTCATAAGCCTTACATATTAGGTACTGAGTGACCAAGTAAAAGATGATTAAAAGTGCATGAGTTTGTATACTCAGTAGATTATGAAGCAATATGCCTAAAGTCTCTAATTAATTATCTGTGCACTCAGATCTAAAAATTTGTAAATTCAGTAAAAATTGAAGTGGACTTGCTCCATAATGGTGAGTTATCCTTGAGATCTGTGTTTGTAGTACCACCTGCAATTTTAACTTTCAAGGTATTCTGAAAATAACTTTTCCTAAATGTTTGAACTTTAATAGTAACTTAAATCCAACTAGGTCTTGAATAACTGCTGGCAGCAAGCACCTGGTAAGGATTTTGTCTGGTTTTGTTTTTTTCCTACCCACTTGCCTTCTCCAGAATACTGAAATCAGCCAGAATAGTCTAGACTTGATTGAACTGTAAGTTATGTCTTTAATAGGAAGAGGAAAAATAGATTATTTTAATAAGTGGATTAAGGAAGACTTAGATGTGGAAATGAAGTATTGGATGACCTTAAATATTTAAAATTGTGTGATGAGGCAAGTACTAGTGGATAGATTATACTCCCCAGTGAGGACTTGCTTTTTAGTCTTGTATGTGAGCTCTGTGGTTTTTGAGTTTTGTTGGTTTGGGTTTTTTTTGAAGGTACATGGGAGTTGCCACTCTTGGTTCACTGCATATTATCATAGCTGCTGGATATGCATATTATAGAGCTGAATCGTGTGTTTACCTTGTGGAAGACAGATTTTAACCTAGTTTTGTAGGGAAATAATACTTTGACACTACTAGTTCCTGATAAAATTTATCTTTTATTTTGTTTGGAGATACTAGCTTGTAATTGACATCTGAGATTGCACTATATAATGTGAAGATTGCAATAGTTGGTTTTACTGTGTTTTTTTTATATGCAATAGAAATTTGACACTTCAGCTTTTTTCATTTGATCTTACACACTACATCAGTCCAATTCAATAGCTCTTGATCCTCAGCGATGTCCTGCTTGCCCTTAGCCACTGTGTTCTTTTCCTGCCTCTTGCCTTCTCCCTCTAGGGTAAGGAGCTGGTTTTTGAAGTGTTTGTTCCATGCACTGCATGTCAGGGAAGTGTCATTGTTTTTTAAATATGGTTACTGTGTGCAGCTTATTGTACACTGTGATTAAATGTATTTTTAGTTGAACTCTTTGCAGCATTCCTGATTCACTTTGGGGGTTTTGTTTTGGTTTTAAGGAAAACCTTTGATTGTAGCAGTTAAAAATTACTGCTAGAGGGTTTTTTGGTTGAATTTAGTATTCCTGCCCGTGTGCCAGCCATATCAAGAGTGCACATAAATCTATACTTTAAGCCAGGAAAGGAGTTCAACTTTTTAATATTAAATGTTTTAAATAATTGACCTGATACAGTTATATGCATGTTGTGGGGGAGTTTTGTTGGGTTTGTCTTTCCTAATCCTGCCCACGGTAGATGAGGATAGAAGGTGGAAAACTTAATCTGGAGGATGATGAGAGCTGGTTAAGTGATTATGCAATGGCGTTTATGATGAACTGCTTTAGAGTTCAGCCCAAACCAGACATTCTGTTACTTGAAAATATTCTGTGTGGATGTACAAACCTCTGACCAACCACCAGAGTCATGTCCTGAGCATGTTTCCCCCTTACCTTTCCACAAAAAGAGTCTTGCACTGCCTGCTGCCTCTCCAGCCTATTCTCTTGACAGAGCAATAACAAGCACCTGGCCTTTTTCTAAGATCTATCAAGCTAACATGTGTGTAGTTGCCTCCACCGCTGTTCTTGAATGTTCAGAGCCAGCACAAAATGTGGGCATTAATCAAGGTTACTCCTTTAAATGTCTCTGGTCATTAAATAATTGAAAGTGTCCATTCAAATTGTTGTTAGCCTTCAGGAAGCCCAAAAGCAATGCAGCTGCCTGCAGCTAACTCACTAGCTATTAAACAGTTAATTAATACAACAGGTAATTATTTTTTAAATGCTTACGTTGCAAGGTAGGGAGATTTTGATCTTTTAAAACACTCCTATCAAAGGTTAAACTAATCATGGTCATAATTGCTTTGTTGCTCAGATAAACACATTGATAAAGGAAACTTGATTTACAGTGTCTATGTATTCAGTGAAAACCACCTTTCAGATGCTAAAATTAACTAAGTTTACCTTATCTATTTTGTAATTTACTTTATAAATAAAGATTGATGCTTTAGTTTTGTGTTGTCTGAATCATTTGTATTCTAACATCAGAAGTGCAACAGGCAGTTCCCATGGGACTGCAAAGTGATTGCAAGGTGTAAGAAGGGAGGTGAGCACAATAAGAATTTCTGCTATTGAGAAAAATCACATTAGAAACAGCTACTTTCCTGTTGCCTTATGGAAGCAGCACAGAGGGTTCCACAGCAGTATTCAAGTATGTTCATCACTTGAGGGTTTTATGCTTTCAATAAGCCCCTTCAAAAAATTTTTCTATCCTTTTAAAATGCTGAAGTAGTTGAGTGGTGATTTAACAGTTTTATCTGTTACTTGCTCAGCATGAGCTACTATAATGAAACTACTCAAATTATGTTGTTTCATTAATTTCTTTTGGTCTAAACTGAAAATAATGTGTAGACCTCCTATTGTCCTGAAAGTTCAAGCTGAAAAAAAATATCTAGTGGTTTGGCTTTTCTTTTAACTATCCTGCCAACACATCCCCATGGGGAAAGCTGTGATACAGCAATTTTGCAGTTGAAAGAAGGAAATTTGAAGAAGTGCTGAACTAGGATTCCAGAGAGTAATTTAAATGTAAAATGCTATATAGAACAAGAGCTGTAAGAGGAGCTGGTATAATTCAAGAAGAGGGAATAGGCTAGGCCTCTATGGGACCAGGAGAAACAGAAGCAGCTTTATTTGCCTTTTGGTCAGTGGGTGGTAAATAAACTCCCAGCTGGCCCTACCAAATATGAAGATGATGCACTTCTCATGTCAATAACATGAAGTACTATGCCCGGTGAAAGGTGTGTTGGCTCAAAAGGCAACTGGACAAACTGTTCAAAGAAAATGTAATAGTCCTAATAACTAGCAAAGACCTCACTTTCTTTTAAAGTTAATGAGCTGCAAATTGTACAAAATCATCATGTTCCAATGCACTATCTCTACATATGTGTCCTGCCCCTGCTTTTGTTCCCCAGCAGCCACTAATGGCTCATGTTCCTGCCCCAGGGCTGCTGTGACTAGGGGGAGAACTGTTGCCCTTCCTACAAGGTTCTCTTAAAAAGGCATTTGCTTTCATCTTACTCTTTTCTGCAGTCTTACTTGGAATTGCAGTAAAATCACTTACTATTTTTCATTCATATGTCCTTCTGGGGGTGACTAATTCGGTTTACGTTACTGTTCCCTAGATGCTTAACATGCAAAGGGTTGGCTCTTTCACTGAGGAGAGTGATCCTCTGATGCCCTCCATGGCACCTTTCCTTCTGACACAGGATGGATGTAGGCCAGCCATGTTAGCCCTGTCTCTGTCCCAAGAACATCTCCCATGTGGAGCTGTCTTCATTCACCAGGAACTGTACCAGATTTCTCTAACCTCCAGCTCTGTGAAACCAGATATCCCATTACTCACAAATAGCTTGAGTGACCCAAGTTACTGATTTGTGTCCTAGAAAACTTTACTATAGTAATTAACACAAAGAAGTATGGATTCTAGGATACTTTAATGTTTTTGTGGGGAACAAAGGAAACGGAGCCCATTACTCTTAGCCTGTTATTGTCTATAGGTGCTGACTTTACTGTATGAAGACCTCAAAAAAAACCTGGGGTGGGAAAGGGAAATTCCTTCTCCTTGCCCCCTGTGTATTTAAAAAAAAAAAAAAAATAGTTGCCACCTAAGTTAGCTAGTTTTAACTAATTAACACCTCACATTTTCATTCCTTGCTAGAATAATATTAAACAGGTTCAAAACTTCTTTTCTTTAATTGTACAAAATGGTACCTAACACACTGCATTTTTAGTGAAGGAAATAAAGCTACTGCTGAGGACAGCACTGGAAATGGTCTTGGTCCAGTATGACAGAACAGGAACTCCCATGCTTGTAGCTAAGATTTTCCAAATATTTATGAATATCAGCGTTGGTGCATGAACAATAATGTTCTACTACACCAGAGGTGAACAGGGCTGACTGGGGAGTTACTACAACAAACACACTTCAGGACAACGCCACAGAGGTATGCCAGCTTCAGGGAATAGTAAAAGCTAATGTGATCTAACAAGAAGCCTTCACACAACAGCTGTTCAAATGTTTAAAAAGGTGAAAACTGATGAATGGCTTTAGCAGATTTTATTATGATTTCGCTTTATAGCAACTTTTTTCTCTCCACAAGCCCTGGCTGAGAAGCTGTACAGCTTTATTCCATGCGGTGCGGTTAGCATAATGTTATTAACAGAAATGCAAGAAACAGAAAATGACAATTACTTCCAAGACTCAAAGTTTTAATAGCAGAAAGAATCATCTGCAGCAATAATGCAAAGTTTTTATTTATGTTATCAGCTTTTTACAATTTATACTCAATCAAGATGGAAGCCATTTATTAGATGAATCCCTTTTTCTACATTGAACAATCAATTTGAAAAGACAATACAAAACGAGTTAACAGCCAGAATTCTAATTATATAAATACATTAGAAATCACATGTTTTTTCTACAAAGAGACATATATCCCTGAATGCAGTCACATCTTTGATAATCATGGAATTTCAAATTTAATTGTAGGCCAGACTATTCTCCTACCCCTAAGCTGTCAAAAAAGTTCATGACATACAAAATGGTTCTATATAAAATACTATCTTTCATTTACAATTGTAGTATTTTCACACGGTCCACAGTATCTGGAATCTTGCTAGTCACTTTCATTCCATTTTTAGTCTGCTTTGATCTGTCAATGTTTCTATTTTGAAAACTTTCCATGTTGTATTTTTAGAAGTGTATTTTAATATTTAATTAATATATGTACATATGTATATTAAAATAGCTTAATTAGTTGACTAAGGAAAATTTAGAATTGGTCTAAACAGCATTATTCTGACCCCTTTAACAAAAGAAATCATCTGTATTTATAATCTATATGGAATCCTCTCCTACAGTATTAAAACACTCAATCCTCTCCTAAAATAGTCAAAGTAGCTAAGAGTCTTCCTATGCATAAAAATTGAATGGTTTGTCATCATAGTGTTCACTATAAGAAAGCATTTGCAAGTCCAAATACATTTGCACTGCAAGATAATTATTTTGCTCCGGAAATTTTGGAAGCAAAAAGTGACCTAGAAAACGTCTTGCAGCATTTATTTGACTAAAAACTAAGGCTGAAAAGACTTTTTGAAAAACAGTCACATTTATTAACACTACCAGACCATTCACACTAATATGAACTCTCAAGTTAACATTCTAAATAGAAGTTTTAAATGGGTAATGCTATTGACTTTTCCCAAAAAGACAACATTATGTGCCATTTATAGCTATGAAATGGTTTTGTCTTCCATAGGAGGAGGTCAGGTACACCTGATCAAGAAAGTAATTTTCAGAAAAAACATTCTGCCCTGTTGCAGTCATATGCCTTTGCAGCAGACATACTTGATACTTGGAAATAAAAAGAATCAAATAGATTCTAATATGAAAATACATTTAAAAAGCTGTGGAGACAATGATACACCAGCACTGCAATTTGTTAACAGAGAAACTAAGTTCTCATGTTAATTGCCCAGTGGCTGAGGATATGTGAAAGGGCAGCTCGGTTAACAGAAAGAGGACAAGCCAACAGCACAACCTTACATGTGTCCAGAAAGTTCTGGAAATCTGAAAAGCTGATAATGTTGCATTAATTGCTAATTAAGCATTTGCTTCTGGTGTCTACTCCATCACAAAAACATTTTTGTATCAGAACAAACACGTATCAAGTTTTTATCTCTTGGAGATGCTGTTTGACCTGCAGGAGAACAGAGAGAAATATAAACTACTGATACTGTAACGTGCACAAGGACACACACACAATACACACTCAAAACGAGCCTTTTATCTGAAAGGCTACATACCATCTTAATGTCTGGCCTTCTGTTTTTCTTGTCATTCAGACACTTTTCAGCAACTGAATACATTTTATGAACTGAAGGGACATCCCAGTCACTCATCTTTTGATCAACATAATCCTCAATAGTTGCTTCCTCATCCTCAATTTTATCTTTTATACCTAACTGGAAAAGAGTTTGAATCAATGAGCAGATTAATATTTTAAGGACCTGAACACCCTATAAGAGTATAAATGAACTATAATTTTTTATTTATCACTTATTATACATTATTTTACTTAACATAATACATTTCTTTAAGCTGCATTATACAGCTTTAATTTTCTCCATCTTCAAGGCTCAGTTTTCTAGTGTTGACTCCTTTTTAAGAGAAGCATGATCAACAAAGTATTTATGTTTACCTACAAATAATCAAGCTTAAGTTTGTATAATTTCTCTTCTTTTGTCACTTTATAAAGCCCCTTTCTGTAAACTAATGCTTTATGTTTCCAGTCTCAGTGGCTGTTGTATCATTCTAAAGGAAACTTCTAGTCTGAAATAAAATTTTAAATCACACAGGTTTAATTCAAAAGTCTCCAGTTCTAACACACTTGAAATGTGGTATCTGTAATAACACATACTGTTTGAGGAAGCATAAGTGAAGTAAGAAACAAGAGGCAAGGAGGAGAGAGAGGTCTGCCTTCATCTATGGGTCAGTCTGGAATTGCTGACCAACAATCAACTACCTCAAAATTTTCAAAGCTAAGGATGCCATACGATCTTACACTGATCATTCTCTTTGTGCTGCCAAAAGGACATTACAAAGATAAACTGTACCAGTTAAATCATACCTCATGTTCCTTTTTAGATCCTATCTCTGAAAAAGCCTGCTTCAAAAAGAAATTAGTTCTTCAAGGTCTTTAAAAGCTCAACAGGATAACTGTTATGCTACTCCAGATCTTCATTTTATGCTACATGAAAGGCTAAATTATGAAGAGTGTTGTAAGATTTTAATTCAAAAGATCTGAGACATTAGTTTCCCAATTAGTAGACTGAAAGACTGAATCACTAACAGGTAGTAAAAAAGAAAATTCAACCCACTCTGCAAAAAGGCCCTTACATTTGAAACTTCACTAACTAGGGTTAAAAACACAAGGTATTTGCAAATTATTAGTAAAGTTGAAGAAGATGGAAATTGATACAGAATCATAAAGAAACAACTAAGATGAATAGTTCAAAACATTCCAGGGAATGAGGAACTACCAGGGTATGTGGGAGTATGCTAATAAAGCACAATGGTATTACAATAAGAATCAGAACTAAAACAAAGAATTCCAGTATCAGATTGGGAGATGATAGCCTTGAGGGGTGAACAATCTACTAGCCAAGAGATAAAGGTTTCAGCCTCACCTCTAAGACAAACATTGACATAAATGCTGTTTTCACAACTACATATTTTGATGACTAATTTGATTGTCTTGGAACCTGCTGACTATGATTTCATATAAAGTTGTCCCAGAGCAGGGGGAAGGGAGGAGAAAGCAAAAAGGACATACCAGTAAATGTGGCTCTCGGTTTTCATCTACTGGAGGAAGACCCGTTATTATTTCTAGTAAGACCTAGAAGAAAAAAAAAAGAAGCAAAAGAGAAAATGAACCAAGAATAATCCTTAGCATATGTACCATTTGCAAGAAGTAGCGTGACCCCACATCTTTTAAACAAATGCTCCCAGGATCTGTGTTTATCCAAAGATATGGCCATCTATGTAATTAATTGATGTTGCTGTTGTTCCTACCTTTATTGTCATTAACTCTTATTAGCAGGATGGCTTAAGAATTTCAACACAAGTTTTTCCTCACCCGATAATGGTGTTCCTTCAGAGCAAGACGAAATGATTTCTAAACTATTCAGACACAGTGTCTGGCCTATCTTCCCATGAAAGTAAATACCATGAAGGAATTGGTCAATCGGGATTAGGGTCTTGGATCTATTGGATTAATTATCTAATGGATATCTATTTCATGCAATCAATTCATTATTTTTCCAACTACTAAACTCATGCCCTTTTTGTACTCAAATCCCACATGAACATTGTACTTTTGGTACTGAAATATAGTAAAACACATTAATGTTGAACCATTTCCTTTTTCCGCCTGAGTTACACTTTTGTGCAATACTATTCAAGCAGAAACAATGTTCCACATCACCTCAAACTACATTTCACCAGAACTCAGAATATTATTTTGCTCTGGCCTTTCACATAGAAAATCATCATATTCAAATGACTTTAAACCAATCAAAGTTTAGAAACACTATCTTAAGAAAACATCTATTGGGAAAAAAGAGAAGTACAGACCAAAGTAGATTATTTAATTTCAGATATTCTTGATTTTGTATAATTTACAAAAAAAAGTCATATACTGCTTTCCACACTCTACTTACTACTCCAAAACTGAAGATATCAGATTTAGGTGTTATCTCTCCTCTCAGAGCTTCAGGTGCCATATAGGCCGCTGTTCCAACAATTCTTTCAGTCATGATTGTCTGTGTGAATGTTACAGATGCTCTTGCAAGGCCAAAGTCAGAAATTTTGGGCATGTATGTATCAGTTAGTAAGATATTTGCACTGGGAGAGAAGGGAGAGGAAAAAAACAGAAGAGAAAGAATTTTCCAGACCAGTACAGAAATTAGGTTTTATAACAGACCAATAACTCTACAGTAACCAAATGAAAACTGCTATTTTGACTGCCTTGAAAGCTAAGATATTTATACATAATTCATAAAACAAATTATGTAAGAGTTAGCTTTGTTGGCAATTGCTCAGTTTCAAAATTAATTGCTCTAAATGAATCAAGGACTGCCAAGATCCATCCATGTTTTTTATTGTGTGTGCATGCATTCATGCATAAAAACCCCCAACTTTCTTATAAGACTGATTATGTCACACTTATGTTTTGGCTTTAAGAACAACAATAGAGAATACTTAGCTCTGATCAACTTGTACTGGACAACAGCATAATTCTTATAGTCTAACTCCCTTCTCAAAACTAAAAAAAGCAGTTTTTTTAATACTTATTATCTAATGCTACATCAACCATTACACATTGATGTGCCAGATGAATATTAGAACTCTTATTCTCGTCTTGAAAGAAAAACAGAAAAAACTTATTACTGCTACATGTGATATGTTTCTACTTGATCTCCAGCTTTTATTTTCCTTAAAAAGACGAACCCCCAACAAATGAGGCTCACCTTAGAGACCTTAATGCTGTCATAAAATACTGAGTGGGATGAATTACAGGATAAATCTACCGGGGTTTAAACTTGCAGCACTTGCAACCATTTTAAAAATCAGTATTTCTGCAATCCTCATGTTCCAATGCCCTTAATGGAAGTGTAAGAAAACCACACAGCCTGATACAGCATGTAATACTTACTAGAAACTTCTAACTTCTCCTTGCTCACCAAACCTTAACAAAATTAACACAGCTCTAAGTTAGAACAGATAACTTGGTGTTAGAACTGCTATATGTAATGCTACATATAAGACCACTACAAAAGGTCAAATGCTAGTCAAGGCATTGTTCACCAACTAGTTTCATATTTAAAGCTCAGCTTCTAAAAGGAAATTTGAGCTTTTTATCAACTAAAGTCCAAAGAGGGGTCATTTTTAATGGATACATAATAAAGAGCACAACTAAAGGAAGTTTCATTGCAACTGTCAAGCTTCAGGAGAGAAATGAACTTCCCTGGGCATAACCAAGCCAAAGAAAAAAAAAATATGAACAACTGTGAGAACACCCATTCAATCCTCTAGCCTCGAGAAGCTGTTCTAGTGCCTCTAATGAAGACTGAAGTTAATCTCCTTAAATGTCTCTACATCTAAGTTTTACCTGGGAGTGGCAGCACTATTAGGAACACCAATCTAATTTATTAATGTATTTACACTACAAGTTGCAAAATGGAATCCAAACAAAAACCAAAACCCAATTCTGTAATACAATCAACTCACAGAAGTTAGAAGGGTAGAAGTAGCGTAAGGTAAAAAAGTGCATCCCTTCCAGTCATTACACTTCTTCAGAGGCTTAAGCAGGGAAGAAAGAAGAAACAAATTGTCAAAGCAGCAGGCACATATGTGAGGCAGCTGAAGCAAAGGCTTGTTCCTCACAAGCTGAAAGGTCACAAAGTTGCCTATATTTAGCAGAGTTGCCAGAAGCCAGAAAACTATTGAAACATTCATCCATGACACCCAATGAGCCAGCTGCTACTTCTTAACCCTCAAAAGCAGTAAGACATTTGGGGCTTTTCTTCAAAGACTTGGACTGCTTTTTTTTTAAAAAAAAAAAACAATACAATAAACAGTAGCAAGAAAAGAGAAATAAACAAGCAAACAACAACACCCCCTGACCCACACACAATCCCGCCCCAAAAGAAACAAAATAAAAAACAAACAAAAAACCCACCAGAAAAAACAACCAATCCCTGTAACAAAACTCTCCCTTTTCTGAGCTCTGTTAAACTAGATTTTTTTGCCTACGGATTTTAAACAGTGAACATTTGTTATCATTGAAGAATCCTGACCTTCATAAACCTGACTGAAGTAATTTTACCATCTTCATAAAAAATAGGAGTAAATCAAAGGAGACACTCTGAAGAAACATTCTAAGACAAGGAAAAATAAAGGTGGATTTTCATCTGAAAAATTCCCCATTTAAAAATTCATGGTTCTCCAACAGCAGCTTTGTCATTAGCAGTGGTTGTTAAAGAACAGAACTTACTGCATGTTCTCGCAGCACTCAAGTAACTATTTGATAGTAACAGATTATGATACAAATTACAATTTACATTACGTTTTACAAATTATATTTACAATGCAAATTACAATACAAAAATCTCATGGCTGGGAAGCTGTCCAACAGCTGAGGGAGCTGGGGTTGTTCAGTCTGGAGAAAAGGAGGCTCAGGGGAGACCTCATCACTCTCTACAACTACCTGAAAGGAGGGTGGAGCCATGTGGGGATTGGTCTCTTCTCCCAAGTAACAAGTATCAGACCAAGAGGAAATGGTCTTAAGCTGTGCCATGGGAGGTTTAGATCAGATATTAGGAAAAAATTCTTCACGAAGAGGGTTGTCAGGCATTAGAACAGGCTGCCCAGGAATGTGGTTGAGCCACCATCCCTGAGGGTATTTAAAAGACATGTAGATGTCTTTTAAAGACATAAAGACATCTACATGTCTCAGGGACATACTTTAGTGGTGAACATGGCAATGCTGTGTTAATGGTTGAACTCCATGATCTTAAAGGTCTTTTCCACCCTAAACAATTCTATGTTTCTAGTAGCCTCATAATTATCTTTAGAAGCCTGTACTGGTCATGTCCTTGTGGCACAGAGAAAATTATAGTGATGGATGTCACTTGCAGAAAAGATTGTGCCCTTGACTGAAGCAATGCTTTTTGAAGTTTGTTCTCTCTCAAATTACTTTAACAGGGGAAGAAAAAAAAAGAAAAATTAGAAAGTGAAAACGCAGCCAGCAAAAATCTACAGCTTTTACCTTTTAATATCTCTGTGAATATGATTATTTTCATGCAAAAAGTTGATGCCATTTGCTGTACCTTGAACAATTTTACATCTTGTATTCCAAGAAATGGGTGGTGTGTCATTCTTGATTAAGAAGAGAGAAATGCAAGTAAAAAAGGTGAAAATCCAACATATATATGTATGTGGTCACATAAATGAAAACAAAATTTACAAACCCCCCACAATCCAAAACTGAATTCTTGCTATGTTTTGTTGTTTTCAAGTGAATCACTAAAAATAATTCTAGCATACATTTCTTAATTGACTTGGGTAGAAACACATACATTTGTCACATTCTGTTCTTTCCCTGCATTTTGCTTTAGATTAATTCACCACTTGCAAAAAATGTTCTTGGTTATTATTCAACTCTGACCCTACAAGACCAGCTGCACAGCAAAGAACTATCTGTATCTACCACACATTCCACTTTGTACGGGCACTGACACCAGAGCCTTTAACCCACAGCAAATAGTTCAAAGCAATTCACAGCTTTTACTAACAATGAAAAGCAAATCTTTCAGTGGTTTTGGATTTTCCCCTTCTCAGGAGTTTAGCTTTATTCATGTTACTAACTAGACCTTAGAAGTGAGGACACCTGCATTTCAAAACCACTTCTTAATCTTGCCAGCAGCCCTGAGGATTACAGTATCTCACCATTCCACCACTTCCCTCACCTGCTCAAAATCCAGACAAGAAGATGACATATGCCTCAAACACATCCAGTGAAGTCACAAAATGAAGTTATCAGCAAGAACATTCAGTACAAGTACAAGAACATTCCTCACTTATTTGAGCTTATCAGAAAAAGATTCTTTCTGATTTATAGATTAATTTAGATTTTTTTTATTTATGCTGTAAGTCTGCATCTTCCTCGTAAACGGCTCAGTTATTTCTACTGTAGCTTTCAAGTATCACCAATGTTTTAAGCTCACTTGATGATAATGGCCAGTTACATGAATGACCATTTTCATCATATACATCCTATATATCATTCTATACATCATATACATCCAGTCAAGCACTGCTCATTTCTACAAACAAACTTGCACAGTCCTCAAGACTTAGTCTCTCTTCTGCACTGATTCAGTTAAAAAAAAATAAAATAATTGCACAAGTAGCAGTGTGTGCAAGCAAATCAATCAAACTAAACTGAGACAGCAGTGATAACAAACACATCATGTGCTCTCCTCTCATCCTAACACTTCTTCTTTCCTACTGACCAGAAGTATTTGTGCAGCCCTGCAAGATGAAATGTCTCCAGGTGAAAAAGATTTTCATTAAGGAATTTTTTCAGCCTGATCAGTTTCCTAATCCAGCTCTTCTCCAACTACCAAATGCTTTAGCTAGTACAATAGGAGGATTTTTTTTTTTACAATAGTACAGAAAAAAAGCAAACAAACATTTTTAGATCTGGAGCCATGGAGGGCTGAAGTAGCATTGATTTAAAATGTTCACCAGATTACAACCTGAGAAGATGCATTTGTTTACTATAATGCAGTTTTTTAACTGCTTCAACAAACTAACATGGACACTCATCTACCAGCCTAAGTCTGAATTACTGTTGGTACCACTCGGTCTGTCCTGCGTACCCAAGGTTGCCTCATCAAACCAAGGCGACTTCTTATTTTATGAAAAGCCAAGGCTAGAAAACACATCATTTGATTAAATCAGAGTAAAGCATTGTGTTTACACAAAATAATAATGTAATGTAATAAAAATGTAATTCCCATTTATTTAGGCACTTTAGAAAGGGATAAGCAGACTATGAGCACCGTGTTATAACCACGTACACTAGGACAATGAACAAAGGGCAATTTCACAATCTAGAATCTCAAGAACTAGCAGAGAACCTGCCAACTTCAGAACAGTGAACAACAGTGCAGCACCCTCTGCACTGCTTCACAGAGGCACGGTAAGTCCAAGCTACTGTGCCCCTTCAGGTACTGGCACATGACATTCTATTGTCAGCCTGATTTGACTTTAATCTATCAAATATATTTGTATAAAATGGTACTGGAAGAATACTTGTTATCATATTTTCCTGTAGAACACAAGAAGCAAGGAGTAAAGCATCGATTGGCCCTTATGGTTCACTACTGTTTCAAAGACAGTCCACAGATACTTATACTTAAGCAGAGTAAGAAAATTGGAAGAAAAGATTTTACTTACCAGACAAGCAAGTCTGTCAAGCAATGAACCGTTGGGCATATATTCATACACCAGGCATGGCTGAGCACCATCACTTGAAAACCCAAGTAATTCTACTAGATTTTCATGCTGACACCTAGAGTGAAAAAAAAAAAAAAATCTGTTCATACATGCTCTGAAAAACTCCAAACATTTGAGGAAAATACAAAGCAGAGGGAATTTGATTCCCAATACTTGTTTGAGTTGTACTGCACACAACGAAGTTTCTGTGATGGTGCTTGAAAACAAACAGTCATACAGTATAAGAAACATTCTCACTTAACACGAAAATCATTAAGTTATGACAGAAATACAAAAGTTGTATAATGCTGTACTCACTTTGCCATTATGTTTATTTCTTGTTCAAATTGCAGCTTCAAGTCCTGAACACTAACATCAACCATCTACAGAAGAAAGTTTTTAACATTAACATCACTGGCCATACTAAAATGCGGTTGTTCATTAAAAAAACCCCCCTGGAATTGTGAACCTTTCCTTAGATTAATTATATGTTAACAACTAGTTAGCTGTTTACAATACATTTTTTACTCAGCTCAAAAATAAATTATCAAAACGTGACTTTTAATTCCTTGGAACACAGTATTACTGGACAAATGGATCCAGGTTCAGCACAGTCATGACGACATGGTGACACTTTTTTGAAATATATTATTCAACACTTTCCACAATCAACACGATAAATAGGTCTATAATATAAAGTACACAAGTCATTTGAATAAAAAATACCCATGACAACTCACAGCAACGAGCTTCTTGACAGCCACATTTCTGCCATTGATGTAGCCTTTGAACACAATGCCAAAGCCACCTTCTCCCAGTTTATGACCTCCGACAGATTCTGGTCGCGCATCAAAATTATTTGTAATGCTTTCCAAGTCATGAAACAGAAAATTATGGAAATCTGAAAGACATATTTGACATTTAGCACAAAATTCCGATTTCACTTAAGGAACAAGTGTATTGAATAGGTTTCCTGCTTCAGTTCTATTAAAACAAAAACTTGCTACCACACAAATCCTGACACAGTGGAGCTCTACTTCCAGATTTGTGAAGAACATACCAGGAAAAAGAAAAAAAAAGGCAGACAAATATAAATAACTAGTTATAATTTTCTTCACAACTAGCACTGTACCAGCCTTTTGATTCTACTTTTTGTTCATATTTGTAATACAGGTAATAGAAATTAAACATGCAGCAGATCACAGAGAGAGTCACATTGCCTTAGATACACCTATATCACATCATGTTTCTGGCCATAACCCAAAAGTAGGTCTTTAGGAAGGAATAGACCAACCATCCACTCTCCTAAAATGCCTAATTCAGTCATTTTTTCTCCAGCATTCTTAGTCATTTCTAACACATAAAATCCAGCTTTAAAACCTAAGTTGCTGAACAGTCTACAAAATAAGAACTGGAAAAAGGCAACAATTACACGTGGCACAAAATAAATTGCCATTTAACTAACAGTCAGGTCTTCCATCACGATAGGTGACTTATTGGCAAGAGGAAAGATGCCGTTTCCCACAGATGAACAATGACAGGAACAGAGTCATCACTCTTCTGCATTGCTATGATTTATTTCACATGGGGTGGAGGACAGAGCAGCAAAAACACTAGTACTTAATTCTAGCTAAGTAATTGGCTACCTGTGTTACTGGACTGGGAGCTGTTGTTTTCTTTACTCAAGTAGGAATGATCTGAATGTTGCTTCTCAGTACTCTGAGCTAAAACAGGCTTTACAGATGCCACTTCTTTTTCTTGTACAGGTAGTTGTTTCTCATGTAGAGGCACAGTTTCCTGTGAAGAAAGAGGTAATGTAACTTCTTGTTGCGTCCTTACAGCTTCTGAAAATGAAATTTAGAAAAAGTGTTAACTACATTAGGAACCAGGAAAAAAAAACAAGTAATATTAATGCCAGTACTTTTTAAAATTAGGAGAGACGAGTAAGCATTATGAGAAGGTTATATTCTGCCACCATGTGTAAGCTTCAGCATTCTTACTGAAACTTGAAACTCTTATTTAAACAGTTATTACAAGTAATAGAAACTGGAAAATATATCCACTTTTGGTTATTTTAATCTAATCCTTTCTGATTTTCAAGTTACTGTGAAGCTCTTTAGCATCTTAGAAAACTCAGATCACAGTACAAATATGTACAATAGTTACCTGGAAGTAAAAGGCTTGCTGGTGCTAGGAACTGATTCCTCATAAGCAGATCCACAAGATCACCAACTGTACAGTTTGTTGTTCCCCAGTCATAAAGCAACTCACATGTGGGGCTCTTTCCCATTTGTACAAATGCCTCAAATCTCCTTAAAAGGTAAATTAAGACCAAAGTTAAAAAAAAAAAAAGTGACTTCAAGAACCTCAAGAAGGGAAAGAGATCAAAGACAAATTACAAAAAGAAAAAAATAATCCCAAAATCCCACACTGAAAAAAAACCCTGAATGTACTGTACGAATTCCCAAACCTTCTGAAAATACAGCTAAAAGTCATTAAGACATTCAAAATCAGAGGAAAAATATGCAAAATATGGGAAAAAGTAAGGTAAAAATATGTATACACAGCCTCAGCACTTTTGTCCAGGACCCATTATATACTGGCACATGAGACTAAAAGATTAGAGAATGTCAGCAAGAAACAGAGGGTAAGTCAGAGCCAGATCAAATGGAAAAATAATTGTTTTCTGTCCATTTGGCATTCACACTTCATTTTGAATATGAGATGGTCATTAAGCAGAAATTGACATCTAGTATTCTGATTTACTGCTATTAAAGAAAGACAAACAAAGATTCAACGCTAACATCACTACAAAAAACTGGAAGCCCAAGATGATGCATACAGCATTTAAAATCTCATAACCTTTGAAACAGCTTCAGGATTCAACAAGCCCTTCAAGCAGTAACACATTCACAAATACTGCCTGCACTACTTCTCAGATAAACTTGTTTTAGGCCTCAGGCTCTCTACATTCGTTGGACACTCTCTTGGGAACTTGTGAATTGGGAGTCTCAGTCCAGCTGTCTCTTGGGCTCTATGAGACCAAGGTTTACTAGTCTGTAGGGCACAGAGAATTACACAGCCAGTGCAGTATTGCTAAAAATACATGTCTGTGGCTCTAATTAATGCTAATTTCCTTAGTCAATGTTCTCGAGCTTGTCTAAAAACTGAGCTGTAGAACAATTAGGAGTAATTACCTCGAGTTCCCTCAGGAAACGGCACCATAAGATACAAGTGCCTACGGGCACGCAAACTGGAGCACGTTACAGTAATGGGATGGGAAACGGGATGGACACCGGTATGGGATGGACACGGTACTTATATTAAACGGGTACTGCACGCGGTTACGGTACATGACTTTTATACCGGACCTTATATGCATCTGGCTGTATCTGCCTTCACCAGACGGGTTAGT
Source organism: Dendrocincla fuliginosa (assembly GCA_035047845.1). NCBI lineage: Eukaryota > Metazoa > Chordata > Aves > Passeriformes > Dendrocolaptidae > Dendrocincla > Dendrocincla fuliginosa. Next base: position 28,965,308 of record JAWWMO010000043.1, on the reverse strand, counting down.
TATATCCACGGCAAGTCTCTTCCATCCCTCCTGCGGGTCGATGTAGTCCGCCAGCCGCCGCACCACGCCGTAGCTCAGGCAGCGCACACGCGTGGCGGCCGTCACGGGCTCGCTCATCCTCGGCGCCCTCAGCGCCTGCGGGCACACGCGGCGCCGTCACCGCCAGGACACGCCCGGCCCCGGCCCGGACTCACCGGGGGGGGGGGGGGGGGGGGGGGGGGGGGGGGGGGGGGGGGGGGGGGGGGGGG
>JAWWMO010000043.1:28934268-28964960 GCA_035047845.1 Dendrocincla fuliginosa | reverse complement strand
CCCGCTCCCGCTCCCACCCCCGGCCCATCCTCACGGCTCCCACAGCCGCGCCCCCGCCCATCCTCACGGCTCCCGCTCCCACCCCCGGCCCATCCTCACGGCTCCCACAGCCGCGCCTCCGCCCGCCCGCTGTCGCCCCCCGCGGCGCAGCTGCCGCCCGCCCTTGCCGGTAGACGAGAGAGCGCTCCGCTCCGCTCCGCCCCGGAACCGCGGCGGGAGCCACCGGGAGTTGTCCCCACCTCACCGCCCCGCCAGGAGCTCTGCGGGCACCACGTCCCCTTTAAGAGGGCGGGGCCCCGCCCCGGCGCAGGGAGGAGAAAGCGGAAGCGGCCCCTCCCGTGCTGCCTCCCCATAGGCTGCTCGGGGTGCCCCGCCCCTCGGCGCGCCCCATGGCCGCCCAGGGGAGGGGGGGAGCGCGTTCCTTCGTTCCCTTCCCCCCCCGGACCTGTGGAAGTTGGAAACGTCCTCGGGCCCCTTTTCCCGAGAGGGTCGTGGCGCCCCCTGGCGGCCCGTCCCGTATCCCCGCCTCCCTCCCCGCCTCCCTCCCCGCCTCCCAGCAGCCCCCTCTGTAGCAGCTGGTGCGCTCCGCCTCTCCCCGTTTCCCACCCCGTGCCGTTGTGGGCCCGGCCGGGGCGCAGCGGGGCAGGGCAGGGCCGGGCAGGGCGGGGCAGGCCGCGGCCATGCTGCCCTCCTTCAGTTTCCTGACGGCGCACACCGGCTTCCGCGGCACCATCAAAAACTCTCCCGGCGACTTCGTGGTGACAGAAATCGAGGTGCCCGCAGGCTTCCTTGAGGACAGCGGGGCTGAGCGGCCCCGGGGGCCCAAGGAGCGGAGGGGAAGGGCAGGGCCCGGCCTCGCCCCATCGCCGGGCTGGAACCAGCCTGAGGCACCGCCCGAGCCCGGGTGCAGCCTCGGGGGAGCCGCGGTGCTGGAGGCCTTACTCGGCAACCCCCTGAGCGAGCTGCTCGGTAAATTCGCCTGCGATCTGAAGGATGAGTGGGGCTCGGGAAACACCGCGAGTGCGGGCGCTGGGGAGTTCTCGCTAGGACCGAGGCCCGACAAGAAGAGTCGAGCGGATTTACACAGTGCTGTTAGGCAGAAATTCCCTTTTCTAGTCACGGTTACAAGAGGCAATGAAATGATCGTGAAAGGAAACGCTGATTACAGAGAGCTTTCTCAGTTAGTGACTGAAAAGGAAACAAGTGACTTCTTTAGATTTTTAGATGCAAAGCTGGGAAATTCGACCTTTTCTTTTGAGCCTGATGGAAACAAAGAGCACAGAAAAGTAGTTCATCACTTTATCAATAGAAAATTCGGAAAACTTCTAGAAACAAAGTCTTTTACTGTGGCAGATGCCAATGATCAGGCAAATATGTCAATAATGGTACGGTTTCGAGAAAAACGCGGGTCCAGAAAAAGGCCTGCTGGTGGTTCCCAAGAAAAACAAGATGTTTATACAGGTAAATACTACATTTTTAGTGAAGGTGGCAAGTATTATGGTGTTCTGAAGTAAGACTGAATCATTTTTGTAAGACGCATAGGCCTGATGTAGTCATTGTTTATACTGAAATAAATCATTATCAATGCAGTGTAGTTACATTACTGGAGATTGACATGGATCAATCAAGTTACTGAACTAATTTTACATAAACTGTTCAGTGATAATGTTTACAGTTCTTTTGGTTGTTGCACTAACTGTGGTATTCTCAGTGTGTTAACTTTCCCTTGAAAATAATTGTGTGATTTTAGGAGGTGCATCTAGATGTTGGACAAGTTAGTAAGGTCAAATTTGATTTATGATCTCGTTCCTACAAGCAATTGGTTTATGATACAGAGAACATTTCTAGAAATACAGCAATGCATGTTTGTTAAACTGTGTTGCATTTATTCAGGTACTGTTTATAAAGGCAGCGGGGTTTTTTGGTTCTAAGTTTTGTGTACTGTGTCTTTATTTTTCTCTTTCTGTGCTGAAAAGATCCCATTTCCTTTATTTTTGTGGGGTGGGAGGACTGTTTCTTTGCACTTTCCATACTGTTACAGTTTGAGGGGAAGAACCTGCCCGTCTGTCATGGCAGAACACCTCTATGATTTAGAAGTGCAAATTCCTAGTAATTCTGAGATGATTGTTTCAGCTTTCACCCTTCAGAAAGAAAATTTAGAAACCCTAGAAGCAATCGGCTTGTTGGCGGCAGAACTCGATGTTCTTCCTTCAGACTTCAGTTACACTGGCATCAAAGATAAGAAGGCAATCACTTTCCAACCTATGGTTGTGAAGAAGGTGACTCCTGAGAGGTACTTAGAATCTGGGTGCATTCAGTTTTGCATAGTTTTATATGTTAATAAGTATCAGCCTGGTGTGATCTTTTGGAATGCTCTGACTTCCCTTTGCCTGTATTAGAGGACAGTGGAAATGGCTTTAATATTTTGTGGCTTTAGGGGATATGCAGCTTAGCACTGAAGTCCCACAGTGGGGAATTTGAAGAAAAGTGTTGCCATTCTCTGTATTTACTGTCATCTGAGACAGTATTCTTGCAATTCATGCTTATTGGATCCACTTTACAGTTTCTCAAATACCATCCACTACCTGGAACCAAGAAGTTTATGCTACAGGATGCAATAAGTTTCCAAATACTGTCAAAATACTGTCCTATGATCCCCAGACAACAACTTAAATGTGTTATGCAGCTGTAAAACTAAAGTCAGTAATTACAAATATACTTTGGACAGATGCTGTCTTTGAGTGCTAAGTATCAACTTCTGTGATATTGCCCAGTTTAAAAATGTAAGACTAAGTAAAGAAAAAAACTGGGGACAGAAAATACATTGTGAATAACATGTCAATAATACAAGCTGTGCCTTTCCGTTCCTCATTTTTGTTAACTTTTCATAGCCAAATTAGTGACTGAAAAAAATATATAAGGTTTTGTCATAGTAACAGAAAAAAATTTCCAGTGTCGCAACCAAAACTTACTTCTTCGTCAGCTTTAACTTCCTAGTGCGCTTTGGTCATAGCAACAAAATGCACTTTAGGAATGAAGAAAAATAGATTTTATGGTTTCAGGATTTATTACTAACATAAGCGTATATCAGTGGTAAAATTCCACTGCAAACTGGTTGGTAAGGCCAATTGTCCAAGAGATAATGAGCAAAACTTTGCATTTGTGCTTACATGATGAAGCAAAATAGGTAAATGCATCCCACCCACTACTGAAACAGGAGAAATAAATACATTGTATAAACAAACATTTTATAAAATTATTAAAATACTGCTAAGAGTGTAAGCAAATGAAGGTTTCATTTTTGAGATAACTTATTTACATATAAGAACAAAGAAGTCGAGTGGATGTTTTAAAGGACTTGAACTGTCAGTTGTGCTTCCAGTTGCAAGCATTGGAAGCACATCCAGAGAATCAGTGCACTGAGTGTGTTTTTGTTAGGGCTGACCAAGAAAGAGCAGAAAGAGCAAGTTTTAGAGTCCATTAGAGCACTCTTTTTTATTATTATTTATTTATTTTAATGTAAAGAAGGGGTTTAGAACTGAAGATAAATAGCTTATCTGGTTTTCAATAAAATAAAATCCAAATTCAGGGCAGTTACCGTGAGAAAGTTCAATGAATTGCTTTATTCCAGTATCTGTCAATATCATATAAGTGCAAATGATACAATCATTTAGAAAGTCTTTCTGGATTATAATTAAATTTTAAGACTTCTATCTCTGCATTTGTTTTGGTTTTCTCATAATAGTCTGTTTTACGTCCCATTTTATTCTTGTAAGAGCTTTTAATTCTAGGTGAAGAAGACATTTATTAGAAGTTGGATACTTTTAGTAGAGGGTGGTTTGTAATTTCTCCCAATTATTTATTTAGGTTGAAAGAAATTGAAAACAAAATGGAAAAAAAAGGCATAAGAATATACAACGTACGTTCAGCATACCAGCACCTCAGACTTGGTCAGCTGAAAGGCAATCACTTTGACATAATTGTGAGAGATCTCCAACACCACAGTCATGACTCTTCTGCAGATTTAAAAGAGAGAATAGCTGAAGCAATGGAAAATGTTAAGGTAAGAAAGTCTGTCTCATGGTTGCTGATAACAAACAGTTATAATTCTTTGCAGTTAAAAAAAGTACTTTTAAAGAAAATGCTTGTAATAGCTCAATAATGGCAGTATTTCCAGATTTTGATCTCTTTTGATGTGCTTTTATGTTGTTCCTGTGTTGCTTATGGAGTCAGGAATAAAACTGCCTTCCAAGGTGGGACCACAGGTGAATTCATTCTGTGTTACAGACTGCAGACCCCAGAGCGGGGCAGCGAAAGACATGGGGAATTCAGTATCAAATGAGTATGTGTATGTGAGCCATTGCTACACAGACCTGAGGCCAAAGCCATGGGTTTCGCTGCAGGAGTTGAACAGGGAAAGAATTTAGTTACACATATATATGATGTGTATATGCACACGTATGCACAATTTACATGTCAGCTGGTTGCCTTCTTCGGTCATGAAGAACATGACTGTGAACATGCACAGTCGGCTTGGGTGAAGAACTTTCATGGCATGAACACGTATGAAATGTCCATATCAGAGAAAGAAGATCCCCTGAATTTCAGTGGATTTTGGTTCTGTTATTCTTAGTCCCTGAGGAAAACTCCTTTGTCAGATATTCTTAAACCATTAAGAAGAATGAAAGCAAATAATGGAAAGGAAAAGCTTTAGGTATTTTTATAGCATTAATTTTCTTGTCCTAAGTAGTAACTATAATGCAAATTACTGTAAGAAGATCAATCCAGGTATGAAGTCTTAAATGAAAACTACCGAGTGTGCAAAAGCAAAATACGTTACATGTATTTTGGAAATTAATTTTATTACTGAAAAAGGCATTCAGCTAGTACTGTAATGCTTTTCTCTCTGCTTCATCTGATTGTTTTATTTTGCTGTTTAGAAAATGAAAATAAATTCCTGTGATTGTGTGTCTTGCTTTATTAGATTTACGTTACTGGTCAGATGATGAATGACAAAACAGGATGTGTGTTAATCTAAACAGTGGATTTTTCATCTTCCATGGAAACAAAATTGTGTATGGGACCTATGAATGTCCAAAGCAATGTTATGTAATTTGAACTAAATAACCATTTCCAAAATGAATACCATATGTTTTTTGCTTGTCTACTCCAAGTATCCTTACTGTTTTCTAGAAACAGGTGCTCTCATTGGGTCACTGATGACTGATTTTACTTCTCATGTGTGAGCTAGAACTCATCAGGAGATTTAAAGTCCCAATTAGCAGAAGTATTCACTCTTGGCCTTTATATTATGATAATAATAGAAATTATTTCGTGTGAAAAAAGATCAGCATTTTTAAGAAAAAATGTCTAGCAGTGGTTCCTGTTTGTTACCTGTGCTATGCTGCATTTGCTTGAGTAGAGATTTCATAATCCGACGCATATAAAAAGCTCAATTGATTTGACTTGACCTGTAGTTGTATTTATAATAATCAACTCCACAGAAATAATTTTGTTTTACTTACCTGGGTTTTTTTTAATGATGTGAAGGCAGTGGTAGAACTTGATTGTCTTTTTAGATGTTTCTAAACCAACTGCCAAAATACTGTAATGACAAATGAGTTATGCTTTTGTTACATATTACTTCTGATTTAAAAACCCTGTTTGCATGCATTTGGGATGTTATTATATAGATGTATCTGTGTTCTATGCATAATCTTACTAATTGTACCCAGTACTTTCATGCTTTTGACATATTTTTTCTTTATCATTCTAGACAAAAGGTTTTGTAAATTACTATGGATCTCAGCGATTTGGACAAGGACAAATTGTTCAGACAGATCAAATAGGATTGGCTTTACTGAGTGAAAAAATGGTATTTCCATTTTGTAACTTAAGTAGTCACTGTCAAGACAATTTTACATTACTGTTGCGATGTCTGGTGCTAGAGTTGACCTTCCCAGTGAACAATTTCATTTGTGGGATAAACCCATCTGTGTGCTGGAAGCAATTACAAGATTGGTTTTGACAACAACATAAGCATGAAGATCTTCATGCTGAAACAAAAAAATCTTTTTTAAACAGCAGGTGCAGCTTTAAATAGTTCAGGAAGTGAATTTTCTCTGTGTGATTGGAACATAATTGTGATTGTCACGTGACTTGGCAGGAAGGAGGTTGCATTCCATACAGGGTTGGAACTGAAGCAGTCTTTATACAATGTTTATTTTTGGTCCTGATCGCCTCCTAACTTGTAGCCTCTTTGTCCTGCTGGGGGTGTGTTTACTTCTTAAAAATGTCACATAGGTTCGTAAGAAAGGATTTGCTTTTTCAATACCATGGTAATTTATCTGCTATATGGAAAAGATTGCTGCTTTCCATTATTCCTTGGCTACATTCCCAAATTCTCAGTTCTGAGTGATTGCTCCCATGTAAACTAAGGAGAGCTTATTTCTTAAGCAATAATTCATAAGAGTAATCTACTTTTCAAGGTAGATGATACAGTACTTGGCACAGGTCTAAAGATGAATCGGATACTACAAAGTGAGAAGGATACCTGAGTATCCTGTTCTTCTAATCTTGTTTTGGTTCTAAGAAAAGTCAGGAGAACTTATTTTCCAAACACAAGAATCAAGATTTGAGGGCAGGCCATAAAAGTTACTGTTGATGTATCTGACATTTGAATTCTGGTATACTAACATTTGGTACCAGGTGCCAGTCCTCGAGGAATAATGATTTAAATCTCTAGTCTTAACCCAGATACTTTAATTGAAAACAGGTAGGAACTACTATTTATAATAAAAATGTACCAGTATGTGCTTGCATAGTCCAGTGCAAAGGAGGAAAAGAACCAGGTGTCACAGGTTGGTGTAAGTGCTAGCAAATTGCGTGGCTCCATTGACATTGCAATTAGAAGAGGTTGTGGTAGTGTTTTTCTTGTCACAGTGTCATCTAATCTAATACAGACCAGGATTAAAAAAAAAAAGAAAAGATTGCCCTCCCTGTCTGTATGAGATTGTGGTAAGTGTTCAGTCTAAATTTTGCATGAAGTATTCAGGAGGGAGAGAAGGAACCTTCCTGTTCGGGATAGAATGATGACAATTTAAAGTGGAGAAGTTTTAACTGGATGATGAAGAAGAGTAATTGATTTCTCACAGAGCTTTGAAAACTGTCTTGTGTCTTCTGGATGACTAAAACCTGTCTTTACTCTGAGAAGGAGCACAACCATTGTTCAGTGGTTCATGGCATTTTCTGTGAAAGGGAGGATTTGACTTTGTTCTTAAAGAACTGGTAGAATTTTGAGAGCTTGCAGAATATGTTAAGACAGAATTAGATGCATGATTGTCTGTTTAGTTGACAAATAGTTATTTTTAACTGCAAAAAAAAAGTTATTAATATTGTTCTTTAAAGGTGAAAGCTGTGAAGTTATTCTTCACACCTGAAGATACTGATGATCCTGTAAACAACGCAAAGAGATACTTCCTTCAAACTGGTATGTCCAGTTAATTTGTCCATATATTTATTTAGGGTTAGTATTTTGAGAGAATAAGGTGTTACTGCACAGGGAGATAATTTTTGTTTTCCCACTGCTTTATGCCACTTATACTTTATTTTGTGGAACTCAGTAGAGTTGCATACTTAAAAATTAGATGAGGATGCCATGAATGTGCAAAATAGTGGAAAATTAATGTACTTCAGGTACAAGACAGCAGAGAAGGAAATGCTTGTATTTCATAATGCTGGAAAAGACTAAGATAATTTTGCCAGAGGAGTTTTGGCCTCTTTACATCTGTCTGCTTTTGGACTATAAACTTATCCTTCCTAATAAGGAAAGTATACAGAAATGTGGCACCCAACTAGTACTCAGCACTTAACACATCTACTTTCTTTCTGTCTTGAACTAAAATTAACAAAATATGTCAAAAGCAGAAGTGTGCTGAGTAAAGCACTCAGTTTGCCATATTTATTGCTTTTATCATTCAGTTGAACTTTCCAAAATTAAAATATATTTTTTCTTTTCAAATGTCCCACATCTATTAGCCTACTTACCTATCTGTCTGTAGATTGACAGAACAACTATGATATACAGCTTCAAAAGACACCAGTATGTTTCTTTTCACAAGAAATTATAAGATGAATCATTCTGTTCTGTACATTGCTATATGACGTATGGAAAGACATTGATGTGGACCCTGAAAGCAGCTGCTTGCCTTTTCCTGAAAGCAAAAGGTAAAAGGCTATGCAGAAGGTTTCATCAGGTAATACCTTGTAATGAGAAAATATGTAAACCATAAAATTTTAAATATACAACATTTATATAGTGTAGTCAAAATCTGAATAAATGTAATTTCTTCCTGGTTGAGGCTCAGACTTCCCAATGGCCAATGTAATTTGTACCTTTAAAATAAAGATATGTTTTTTACCCACTCTGAAATACATGTTCTTAAATGATGTGAAGTAGTGGTTAAGTTTTTTTTATAGCTTGGTTTTTTACTTTCAGTTACCTGATCTAAAACAACTTTGGAGTGATAAAACAAGTAATAAGTTTCTAAAAATAAAATTGCAAACTAAACTGAGTAACTGAATGACAGCTAGTTTAATTTATACTGCATGAAGCAGAATAAAATTCATGGGACTGTGTTGATAGATATATTAGCTGAAATTTGTCACGTGGCACGTGGAAGGAAAAGAAATAGTAACCTAAAGGCTTAAAGAGGTTAGACTGGCACCTTTTTTCCTCACTTGGTTATTTCATTTTCTTAAGTGTATTTTTTTCCTGTCAGGTAATACTTGAAAAATCAGGGATTACTTACATGGTTATTTTTGTTTATATCAGAAGATGCAAAGGGCACACTTGTGATGATGCCAGAATTTAAAGTAAGAGAGAAGATGTTGCTACGAGCTTTAAATCGCTATGGTGTAAATCATGAAGGTTGTACCAAAGGATGGCTCAACATTCCTCATTCCTTGCGCATATTCTATGTCCATGCTTATTGCAGTAAAATTTGGAACGAAGCAGCGTCATATAGGCTGAAGATTTATGGCTTAAAAGTGGTTGAGGGTGATCTTGTGTTCTCAGAAGAAAATGATGAAAGCATTTCCGTGAATGAGAAGGTGAGTCTTCCCAAAGCAGGTCTTGTAAGAGAAAAAACAAACAGAACAGAATAACCCCAAACAACTTAATATACCCAAATACATACTCAGACATACGCTAATGCCTTTATTTTGATTCATTTATTAAAATACTTAATATTAGTGACAAAGTTGAAAAACATGATGTTTTACCATGATAGACGTAGGAGCTAGACATATATTAGCAGTTTTTATCCATTTTTGTCTGTTCATTTTATTCAGTTGAGAAGAAACATGTCAGAATTGATACATGTGAGAATTTTCATCTACATGATGTCTATAATGTTCTTCTTAGGATCTGACTGGAGAAAACCTTCAGAGTGAGCTCTGGGTGTGCCTGTGTTATCAGTCAGTGCAGATCTGAGTCTTGCTCCCTAGATCAGGCTTTGTCATTACATGCATTGCTGAGTGTAACCCAGTGGTGAAAGGTGACTTCAGATTGACCTGGTAATATTGTTGGAGATACAGAGACAAAGCGTGTTTAGCACAGTTTCACTGATAGTGGGTTTAAACTCTTAGCAGCTGTTCAAAAAGTGTAGCAGTCTTCTTGGGAAAGTAGTGAGCACCAGGGAGTTCTTCTGCTTGCCCACAGCACAGCCTGGGAGCTGTGCACGGAGCCATAGGTGAGCAGAATCCAGCAGTGGAGTGTCTGGTCCCAGGTTTTGGCATGCTGAAGTCCATTCTGAAATAGTCTTGTCTTTTAGAGCTGGCATACCTTTTTCTTACTGTGAAAGCAGTTTGGTCTCTTATCCTAAGGAGCAACTGATAGGACAAGAGGAAATGGCCTCAAGTTGTGCCAGAGAAGTTTGGATTGGGTGTTAGGAAAAATTCTTCACTAGAAGGGTTATCAAGCACTGGAACAAACTGCACAGGGAAGTGGTTGAGGCACCATCCCTGGAGGTATGTGATGAGGTTTTAGTGGTGAACTTGGTAGTGCTAGGTTTACAGCTGCACTTAAGCTTTTCCAACTTAGATGATTCTATTTTCTTCCTGATCATCAGATAAATCACAGAACTCTGCAATGTTTTACTGGACAATGAACAGGTGTGTTCACAGACAGAATGTAAAGAATTTCTTTTGGGTGAACATCTTACAAATTGGAAGGCAAGAGCACTTGAAAGGTTACCTTCAGATCCTATGGAGTGGCTTTAGTTTTTACTGTTTTCTTTAACAGTACTTTTGAGAATGAATGTTAATAAAACCAGTAGATCAAATGAAATTAAAACCAGAGGTGTCAAATTCAGTATTGAGTTACTGAGTTTTATGTAGATATATTCCTATTTAATATAAAACATTTTTCTTCGTATTTTTGCTTTTGCTGATGTAGCACGAGACTTAGTTAACTTCAGACTCAATAAGTATTAGTGGTACCTAGTATCAGTAAATATTTAATGTAATGCCACCTACCAGTAAACTGATTACTTTATATTAAACATATCTTAAGATTTTTTCATACCTGAAAGAGTTTATTGTGTTTGTAATAGTCAATCCTTTACTTTGGAAGTACAGTGCATAATTCCTAAAATAAAGTATATGGGTTTACTTTTTAAAAGGTTGGTATTTTTTCTCAACTTCTTAAATGTCTTGTCAGGTTCATGTAGTCACTGCTTCAGAAGAGTCAGCGAAAAAGTATTCTATATACCAAGTAAGTCTTGTATGAAACCTTCTGAGTTACTGATCTTTATTTGATTAAAATGTTTTGTTTTAAATGAAATGTGATTAATTTAACTGATGTAGTCTTCTTCTCTATCGGAATGCACATTAAAGAAAACACATGTGAACTAATCTCCACTCTTGTAACAAATTTACTTTGTAATGGAAATAAGTACAGTGTCATCTGCAGTATGGCAATATTTATTATAAAGCTGAATACTTTGAAAATAATTTTAGTCTACTGGGAAAACGTCTAAAAAGTAGTTGACAATTTTGGGAGGTTTCAGAGTGTGTGGTTGTGTAGTCTCACATGGTAACTGAATGTCTTTATTGCTGTATCTTTCCCAACAAGAAAGGAAATTCATATTAATATATTCCTAGTTTGTTTTAGGAATCCTGATACATGGATTATATTTTCTACTTTCATTACATTCGAGATACCTGCACCGCTTCATTTCACAAGAGAAGCTGGTGGTTTACTATTTCAAGCTCCAAAATCAAAATTTAAAAACATTTAAAATTGTTATCACATTTATTTAAAGGAGAATGTGTGAATAAACAATATGTTTATTGTTTTGTTTTTTTTTTCTTTGAAGGTGGTTCTTCCAATGGTGGGACATAGTATCAAGTATCCCAGTAATAAAGTTGGACAATGGTACCATGAAAGACTTTCTAAGGATGAGCTGGAAATGTGTAAATTCAGAGTGTCTCCATTACAGCTGAATATACCAGGATGCTACAGACTCATTCTAAAAAATGTTCAGAATCTCTCATATTTTTTGGAAGGGGATGAAAAAGGAATCAAAATTGAGGACAACCATCCGAATGGTTTAAAAGTCTCTCTTCATATATCATTTGACCTTGATCCTTCATGTTATGCAACAGTCTGTCTGAGAGAAATAATGAAATGTGATTTTTAAGATTCCACTTAATGAAAGATTGCAGGAATATTGTACAATGTTGATATTTTATGTGTAATACCAAGAACATAAGGGAGAATAACAAGTTGAACTCATGAACAGGAAAAATTTGAAGATTGAGATTCATATAGATTAGGAAAAAAACTCACCCAAATCCCTTGTAATTTACAAAAGCATTCCAAACTCTAAATGCAAAGCCTTGAAAGCATTGGAGTAAAACTGTATGTTATACCAGGGAGATCTAACAGAACTTAAAAGAAACCATGGGCAGCTAGAATGAATTTCCTGATTGCAGAGACATCTGACTTGCAAAGTTAAATCCTGTAAAAGTATTTGCAGCAAACGAATCCTGTAATTCATAGTTTGTGTTTTTTTAATGCTTTATACTATATGCTGTTCAAGCAATAATACCAACAGGTGTCTAACTGAAAAGGTGTTGTACTGAGGTTCACTAAATATTTTGTGTTTTCATTGTATTTAGGCACTTAAAAGTCCTGAGTCAACAATGACAAGTCATCAGTTACTTTATCAAACATTCAATGAATCCCCCAATTTAAGTTAATGCTAAGGGTTCCAGGATTAAGTGGTGCATAGCTGTTAGTGCCTTTTCCAGTAAGCTCCTCAAGATGAAGTAATTAACATCACTGAAACCCCATTTATAATAAAATCAAAACCATGTTATATTGTTTATAGGATAAAGAGTCTATTCCTGTTACCATGAAGCCTTATGGTAGCACAAAAAAAGATCAATAGAACCAACTCTGAAGAAAAATGTTTTTCTAGTTTTTTCTTGATTAAAAAAAAAGCAGTTACCTGTGATAAAAATGAGTGGATTTGTGAAAAAGGGGAGAACAAAAGAAATATAATTTACCTTGACTTTAGCAAGGTGTTTGTCACTGTCCCACAATATTTGTGAAACCAAGTTCGGACATTATGGTTTGGCTTTGTGAGCAACCAGATGCGTCAAAAAGTGGATGATGAGCCTCAGAGAGTAGTGATTCCTAGGTCATCCTCTACCTGGAGTGATTGCCGCCACTGGGGCATCTTCTGGGCCTTGTCCTGGTCAATGTCTTTGTCCATGGCCTGGACAAGAGAATGGCGGTCACCTCCATCAAATCTGCAGTTGACACCAAATTAAGGGAACAAATAAGATATTCTGGCTGCTGTTCAGGGCAACTTAGATAAGCTGAAGGAACGGGCCAACAGGAGCCGTATGATATTCAGCGAAGAACAAATGCAAAGTGCTACCTGTGGGAAGGAAGCACCTGTGCACCAGTTGTTGCTGTTTCAGTGCTGTGTTTTGGATTAGGAATGAAAATTGTATCGATAACACACTGATGTTTTGGTTTTTTTCCTGAGTCAAGTGTATCTTTAGAATTTTTTTCTTGTCTCATGCTCTGCCAATGAGGAGGTTCACAAAAGAAACTGGCAGGGAGCACAGCTGGGACAGGTGACCCAAACTGACCAAAGGGATGTTCTGCACCAGAGAATGTCATGTTCAGTATACACTGAGGGGAGTTAACCCAGAAGAGGAACCGATTTGTGCTCAGAAAGGGATGTCTTGCATTGGTCAGTGGGTGGTGAACAATTGGATTTTGCATCACTTGGTTTTTCCCTTTTTATTTTCATTGTTACTATTTACCAGTATTATTGTATTTTACTTTATTTTCAGTTATAATACTGTTCTTATCTCAACCTACAAGTTTTACTTTGATTCTCCATTTACTTTGATTCTCCATTCCACAGAGGTAAGGGGTGGGGAGAAAGGGGCAACTGAGTGAGCAGTTTTGGGTGCTTAATTTCTAGCTGGGCTTAAACCATGACAGCAACCTGGGCTAAGCTCAAAGGCAATCCTCTTTTGTGGAGGCAGTTGAACTAGAGACCAGAGACTTCTTCCAAATTGGATTGCCCTGCTATCCTAAGCAGAGTATTGCAAGAGCTTATTCAAGCTGTAGATGGCAGCATGACTTAAAACTAAAATAGGAAAGTCTACTCAGTTTTACTGAGCAAGAATAAATAGTATAAATTGATTTCTGTTTGTGGCATTAGTTTTTCAATTGATCTTAGCAGCCAAGTATGATAAATTTCCCAAGCTTAGGAATTATAGGAATAGGAAAAATTGAAATATAGAAATATAATTCATGTAATTTCAATGCTTGTATAAAAAACTGTGTAGCAATTAAGGATCCAGATAATTCTATACCTTAAAAAAGATTACTCCAAGTCTGTATCAGTAATTAAAAAATTTGATCCTTAGCTTTTATGTAGGGAAATAGACTGTCATACAAACAATAGGTACAGAGCTACTGTAGGTGAATTACCACTCTATTACAGTGCTTACTCTACACCTCAAGTTTATGATACGCAGGCAAACTGATGGAAAGATTCATTTCCTTGCCATAACCCATCTGAGAGAGCTTTGTTCCTGTCTTTGCTTTTCAGTATTACCTCTTCTGTCCTCCACCTACCCTTAAACCCCACCCCTTTTCTGGAAAATTATTTTTAACTCGAGTAATGTTGTCAAAAAAAGTTGTCCTGTCAGCACTGACATGGTGAAGTGCTGCAGTGAAGACAGAAAGCTGCATGCATTTACACTGACCAGAAGAAATAAAGTAGCACTGAAGATCTATTTAAGGGGACTATTGTGGTCATCTTCAATGTGGCTCAAAAGAGCCTTGAAAACCATCTCATCACATATAAGATTTGAATACAGGAAGTATTAAAATTGAGCCTTGATTTGGAAAAACACAAAAGATCAGACTTAAATGTTTTTGACTGAAAGGCATGCTATTTAAAAAAAAAAGATCAGAAGATGGTGTTAAAAGAGATCCCTTATAATCATTTTAGGCTCATTTGTCAGTACTTCTATTTAACACTAAAAGAACTAATCTTCTTAAGCAACTCATTCTTTCAGCAACTTTAAGGTGGAAGAGCTAATTATGTGTGCCCATGGGTTAAATTCCTATAGCAGAAGTGTTTTTCCATGGAAAAGTCAGGTTAGCTGTTAGAGTGCTTATATGGTAAACATCCTTCTTATTTCAGTGGGCATTTATTTGTAATTCATTCTCTTAATCCCAGCAGCTATTTTGCAGGACTGTGCACATGAACAGCTGAATTCATAGTTTTGTATGAGCTCCCTAAGTGTAATCCATATAAGCAAAATATCTGTGCCCCTGCATTTAGAAAAGGGGATTATCATTGTTCACTGATCTGAGTTTAAGGAAAAGATTTGTGTGTTAGTCATCTCTCATTTTACTAAGCACTTCTATTGCTACCATCCCTTTCTGATAAGCCTGAAAGCACTTTGCTAATACTAAAGAAGAGAGGTCTCCGATTCTGTTCCTAACAAAAGGGATTTAAAGTTCAATGGCTGGTTGATTTTTTGCAGCACAGATGATAGATAATTGGGCATTTGAATGGAAGAAATGCAAATGTTCTTAATCTTTGAAATCCTGTGACTTTTAATTCACTACAAATTTGATAACTAGTATTATCTTCAATGAAAATGTACAAATTTTCAGATCTTTCAGAATGATGTGGCTTAAAATTACATTCCTATCATAAAGGCAGTTCAGAAGCCAGGTAGATGTGTGATTATTAGCCCAACTCAGTCATTAAAACTCCATTAACTCCTCCCTTAGTGCCAGTGCCTGTCAGCTGGGGATTTGACCTCTTACACCCTGCTGATAAGGACAAATCTCCTTTCTTTTCTCTTGCAGAACTTCTGCCCATAAGAGATGCTCAATGGAACAAACTGAAAAACTATTAACACTTTCTTTCAGTCCCAGGTCATGCCTTGCACCCCATTGGTTCAGATCTAGATTCCTTCTGGAGGAAGTGAAACCAGAAGGTGAACTCCAGCTGCAAGGCAAGCATACTCATGTCCAGATGGAGAAACAGAGATCTGAATGAGAGGCTGGTCATTTGGAGAGTCTCAAATCCTACACATTGGTGCCCAAAGTAAAACCATTGAACAGAATGTTGTATAAGTACAAGGGCTTCAATGCTCCAGTATGCTCATCTGTGTCTGTTACACCAAAAAGCTTGCTTATGTAGACATTGTCTGGGAATGTTGTGTTTGTGAGGAAGGCAGAATCAATGAAGTCAGATGTTTACACCATCTGAAGTTACCTTATTCTGCTTATCAGGAGTCAGATTCATATTCCAGCAGTTTAAACACATTTTCAGCTTATATAAAAATGCTTCTTCCCGCTTAGAACAGTAAGGTTCTTAATTAGCTTTAGAAATTACTGACTTAAAAAATTGATTCTGTCTTCCAGAAAGATTCTGCACTTAAAAACCCAGGACATCCTCTCCCACCTCCAACAAAAGACACTTTGTCTTTTTACCTTCACACCTCTACTGATTCACTTGATATCTGTGTTGAGCTCATAAGCAAAGATTCAGAACTCTGCATAAAGAGACCTCTAATAATACATGGTGAAACCATTCACTTGTGAAAGCACAGCAGGAATAATTTTGTGATTTTGTATTGATATAGCAACAAACACATAGATTTGGATTTAGTGCTCTACAACAGCAGCGGTTTGGGTCAAGGGTCAATCTTGTACTTTAGCTTGCCTCCAGTGATTCCTTTAAGTGGACATGTAAGAAATATCAAAGGAAGCATGTAGGATATTTATCCTCCAGCTACTTTCAGTTCAAGTGATTTCCAGGTCCTGAGCGGTGTTGTTTCATAACTCAATACATTTCTTTCCCAAGTATTTCTCATCTTCCTTTGAATTTGTTCAACCTCTTCCCGTGGTTATGTGTTTACTATCTGTTGTACAAAGATCCACCTTTTTTTTTTTGTTTTAAACTGCCTCTTTCTGACTTCATCTGGTGATCCTTGGCTCCAAAATTTCAATTCAAGGGATAGTAAAGGATTCATCCCTATCCATTTCTTCGTACCCAGACATTTATATGCTTCCCATATCTATCTCCTAAGAGAGGTGCTTGCCACAACTCCGCAGCTACGCAGTCTCTGCCTCCTATGAAGACTATTCCAAACTTACCTTATTTATTGTCCTTCTACTAGCTTTTCCTGCTTTTTAATATACTCTTTTGGAGAAGAGGGATCTAGAACTACACACAGTTCCAGGTTTATACTATGGATTTCTCCACTGACACAGTAATGTTTGCTTTGTTGTGTACCTTTTCTAGTATGTGATTTCCTCTTTGACACATGCTTCTTCCCCAAGCATTGAAGCAATGTGTCTGTGGAACTAGGCATTCCAAGGATACCACCCCAGAATGGTGATTTTGCCCTCATTCTTTTATGTATGAAGTTGGGATTTGTTTTGTCTCTGAGTCACTTTGCATGTGTCTATGCTCCAAATTTCTTCTGCCATTGTATTCATCTGTTATTAGCATCATAAGGATTTTCTGAAGTTCTTCACACTTGGTCCTTATCTTTGTTATCCTGAGTAATATCAGTAATGTCAGTATTATCATCAGCTCAGTCACCTCTGTGCTCACCCCTTAATATACACACCCATCTTCATTCCAGAGCCCTCCAGCTTATGCAGTGACTACTTAAAGGTGCTTGGTTATGGACTTTGTCAAGTGTCTTCTGGAAGCACCATCTCCACTGCAAGCTGGTGTTTCCATGCAGTTCTTAACCTCACCACTCCAAGGAGGATGTTAACGCAATGCTTTACAGAAGCCATGTCATCTCTTCCCCAGTAAATCTAATTCTTCAAGTATCAATTATTTTTATCCTGTAATAGATTTGCCCATCAATATACTCCGTCAAATTATAAAGCTCTCTCACAGCAAAGCTAGGGAAGTGCATCTTGGGGTAGAGCAAAAAGATCAAAAGATAATTTTCTAGGTAAAAAGAAACTTTTGGAGTGGATGCTTTCAGCAACTGGTTTAAGAGAAGTATGAAGCAAGAAATTTTGGAGGCTGGAATGACTGCTATATGAAAAGGGGTTATTGTAAAATTGATACTCTGTGAAGTGCTGTTGGGAAAGCCAGGAATAGAGAGAGAATATGGTCTGAGAAAGAAACAGTGCTTGTAAAAACGATATTGGGAAATTAATAATACAGAAGGAGATAGTAAGAGATAAGCAATTGTATCTGTTTGTGTAAATTGCCATAGCCCCATTTAACTCAGTATTTCTCAGTGTGCATTCAGTGTCTCTGTTCACAGTGTGACTTATACTCACTCACTATTGTGTTTGCTTGAAAAAAGGAAACCAGCCAGTTTCTGAAATAGCTGTTCTCTTAAAAGCTGGGGTAGAGATCCTTGTCAGCTTGACTGGCAGGAGTCAGCTGAGATATTTCTGGGAATATATAGTAGGGTGGGGTTACGGCTGTCAAGGAACATGCTGATTAAAGGGCAGTTTAAAATAAAAGACAATCTAATGAAGGAAAAGCATGATTTTGGTCTATCTCACAGCAAGTGCAGACTCAGTGAGATAATTGGCTCTAAGGCTTTATTTTATGCTCCTTGTTTTCAAAAGAAGCCAAAGGTTGTGTTCTGCTGTTAATTTATAGCTGCTTTTTCATCAGCAAATAGAAGAAAACAATTATATCACAACCTTCCCGGTTCTCTCCTCTCCAAATCATGCATTTTTGTCTTATTTTTTACTTAACCCTAACTTCTTCATTTCACCTTCTATTTTAAGCCATTCCTCTTTCTGATTCTGAGAAGCATCTTCACCATAGGAGCAGCAAATAACTTGTACCCTACTAAGGCAGAACTGTGACCTTTCAATGTTAACCATGCCAGTCAGAGGACCTGCCATGCACAATGACATCCTACAGTGTCATCCCTTCCTACCCTTGCTCTGGCGACTGCCATTCAGCTTTGCACAGCTGTACTGACATTTCTTTCCCATCTTGCTGGTATGGAAAGAGCTGTGTAAAGTCAAACTTCAGGACAGATGTTCAGTTTTCACTGTAGGATCTTAGATTCAGAAAATCACTGCCTCATTTTCTTACTGAGCTCAGCCCTTCAGCTCTCGAGAGCTCTCAGATACAGGCTCAAGGATGTCAGATGCAGCAAGGGAAGACTAGCAGCGACCAGAGCTGGTCCTACTTGAATTTACACAAAAAAACCCTTAACAAACGTAAGAAAAACAAGTTTGCTGAAGACTGGTATATTGTCTTTGGCAAAGCAGCTGACCTACAGCTGACACTTTCTCTGAGGACCTTTTTGATGCTGAATCTGTTCAGGAACTGTGAAGTGATTTGTTATCTTCAAAGGACAGGTTTGTCTTTAGTGCTTTTAAGGCTTAGTTGAGCAAACAGATGAAGTGCTATTCCTAACAATGCAGTAAAAAAGTGGCACTCTGTTCAGAATATAAAGAATTCTAATGAATTGAAAAATGAGAATCAGGTGAATGTGAAAACTTTTCATCCCTGAAAACTTCTCCCTCCTGCCCCATATATTAAAGCAATGCAGATGTAGAAGGTAAATCCCTTACTGTGTGGGACAGCTATATTTTATGCTGTGGTCTCTTAAGCTAACATCAGGAAATAATAGTAAAAATATTATATCAAAGGTCTTTACTTTGTCACATGCAGTGTTTACTTTTTAACATAATTCTTTTCCAAGGTTATAATGCTGATAAAGGATACAGGAAAAGAACTGATTAGCATTTCTGCTGTCAGAACTTGAGTTGTCACTGGAATTTACTAGTCCCCTTTATGTTCTCCATTGTAATATATGAGCAGTTTTCTGTTCCTTGTAATATTCCTGTTTTCAGACAGAAATTTGTGCAGGTAGAACAATTCATCATTCAGTTTATTGTCAGCATAATTGTCCATCTGAGATAAAAACATCACAAGAAATTTGATTCTAGGATTTAAACTGCTTTTAGGCATTGAACAGTCGATTTCCAGCCTGTCATACTTTTGACAAGCGAGTAAAGAATAAAATGGCATATTGTGCTGGGGTTCTTGTTGAAAGACCATCATGTGGCTGTGAAGGAATGTTGAGGTAATATCGGAGCCAGACAGAAAAATTCACAAAAAGTATGTGTGTGGGAAGGGCATTTAATTTTACATGCCATGGAGTTTAACCACAAAAGTTATCAGAGAGAACCATGAAGGCACGAAATGCTCTGAAACAAGGTGTTCAGTAAATAAAAAAAAAATTCTGCTTTTCAGAGACATGTATGGAGGATAAACTGTGAAAACAGTGAAGTGTCATGTTCCTGGTATTTTGTGTTTTGAAAAGCCCATTGACACATACTTGCTATAAAAAAAAAAAAATTATATGCATTTCTTCTTCCTAGAACATCAGATTGATAGAATTCCTATGAATCAGATTCCAGTAGGGACTGCACATACAGGCACACATGCACACGTACACTTCAGAAAATCTCTCTGACCCATCTTTGGTTCCTCAGAACATCTGAGGCAGAACTTTTCCAGGGCTCTTCGTTGCCCTTTGTTGGCTCTTCATGGCAAGATTTCTGCATTGGATCCCCACATTCATGTGATGCTGCTTATCTCTACTACAGACAGATTATTCTACCAGGGTATAACGATTTCCATGACAGTACTAATAGGAATCAGAATGTGGGCACAATTTACCGCAGTTTTTTGCTTTCAATGGCTTAATTATCTATTTAAAAACAGAGTTATATGGAGTTGAAATAAAACCAAATCTGTATTAATAGACACTGAAATGAATATGCTTCTTTGTGGTGTTCACAATTAATACATCATACAACTTCATTCCATATATGTTTCTTTTGTATCTGTTAGTATGCACAATAGATTAAACAGAATTAACTAGAATTTACTAGATTATTGTAGTACATCTTAGTATTGAAATTGGCAGGAAATGTGCAAATTATGGAGGTCTTAGATACGATAAAATGTAAAGGATAAAGGGTGAGTTTCCAGGACAAAAAACTGTGAGAAATAAATTCAAGAAAAAAATGAACTAAACCAAAACCAAATGAATAAGCAAACAAAAAACCCCAAAACCGAAAAAACCCACTTCCCTTTCAAGCTGAGGCATTCTTGATATTTCTGGACTGCCTCTGGAAATCAGGCCTGCCTGAAAGCCATACATGAAGCTGGCTGCAGAGGCCTCCCAAAGGAGAAGAAAGTTTGAATGTTCTAGATGCTCTAGAGTGGAGAAAAGGTCTCTTCTACCAAGTTTGTGTGGGTCAGGAATATTCTGAGACAAGCACAATTACAGCCTCATCCACTAGCAGATCCCCTGGGGCTGGCTTTTTCTAAGCAGTTTTAATGTTCTCAGCCAAACTACAGCAGAGTCCGCAAGCAATAATGTGGGCAGACCAGGCATGGCTTTCCCAGCCTTCAGCCTGCTCTTAATCTTGCCATGTATGTAAGGAGGTTATGTGTGGACATGATTTGCAATTCCACATTAAAGATTTTTTTGTGTCTGTGCCTGCTTTCCTTGAAACCCTAGGAAATTACGGGCTAGAAACTGCATAAAAGAATATTATGGCAGCAAGAATAAATATACTGAAACTTAGATTCCCTCTGTAGCCTCAATTCAGTCTTATTCTCTGTCTCTGTTATTATACAGCCCTATATTAATTATTTTTCCCACAGGAAAATGTGAAGAATGGATAGAGTTCTGAGGAAGACTAAGAATTGTGTAGTGAAAGAGGCTTTGTCCTCTGATCTGTACTTTTGATGGAGGGGTCCATAAAGAAAGGAAAAATGGTCTTTTGTTTCAGCCAATTGAATACAGAATTGTAAAATGTGGAATTGCAGCAGCTGAATGCTGTGGGACTAGATCCTGTCCTTGCGTCCAGTACAAAATTCCTGTGTAGTATTTATCAAGGCATTTACCCACAGACTTTCAGACATTTTACAAATGTGTCCTCACTTTTAAGGAAAGCTTTTTTGAGACCATGGGTTCTGATCTGCAAAGTGGTGAACCATGAACTGAAATTGAAAGTAACAATACTCTGACTTCCCTTTTTTTGAAAATTCAAGGGTAAGGATTAGATTTGTCACCTAAATTGAATGGAGGATGTATCCTTTGATTTCTGCTCATTCATCTGGAGATAAAAGATTCTTTCATTTTCTAAAGTGTTTGAGAAAAATTATTTACTGTTTGTGAGGCATGGCTGGTACTCTAATATAATGAAATGCCCATGAGGAAATCAATACATCTCTTCAGAGCATGGTTTGAACACTTGCATGAAGCCTAGAGCTGTGCATTGAATGCTGAATGTTAAAGGATACTTTCTGGTGTTGCTACCTGTCTGGTGTTAATGGCTATTCTGTCCCTTGGGTGAGACTCATGGAAAAAGAGTATACAATAATATTATTAAAGTTGACACATTGTCATGATAGCAATTTCTAATTCTGCATGCTCAGCCGTGAGTTTTCTGGTTCATCTCCTTTTGTACATGCATTGATAGTCACACTATCTTAACACAAATAAAACAGATCTTCAGGTATCTGAATAATGCAACTCTTTTGAATGTATGATCTCTTTTCAGAAGTAGCCCCAAAGAAGTAATTTATTTTCATCGAACAAGTATTTGTTATTCAGAGAGTCTGAGAACCTGATTTAATCATCACTGATGTCAGTATTAAGTATCACATTTGTCCTTGAAAGGTGATGGAACTGACTGCTATGATGTGGCCCTCAGTTCACAGTTTAATTTTTTTGAATGTATATAATAATTATCTCAGACAAAGAAACATGCAGCCATAAGATGGGGACATTCATTTGCTGCCAATTTGAGCACATAATCCAACAAATACTCTACAATTTCTTTAATTTTCTGTTGTTCTGTAATTTTGTAGCCACCTGCAGTATCTGTTTAGGTGGGCTTTAAATTATGAGAGATAATTGAACGAAAGTGACAGGAGCAATGGGATCTAAATGCAGAATTCTGAAGGTAAAAACACTCTGCCCTTGCCCTTTACATCCAAATTGTGGCTTTGTCAAGCAGAAAGTGATTCAAGAAAAGAACACCTGATTTAACTGAATTATAAGATAAAATGAAACAGCAGGTGAGGAATCCTCCTTCATTATGAAAACAATGCCACCCCTTGTACGTACACTACAGCTGTCTAAATCTCCAAATGAACGTATTAACTGAGATCAAAGATATTCATGCAAATAGAAAGGAAAGGCCAAAACTCAAAGTAATAAACTAGGTAACTATACACATTAACTGCACAATGGTTTTCATTTAAATCAGCAATAGCACTGGTATCCTGTTTCTGGGGCTTATAGCACCTTTCATTCAAAAGGATTTTCTGAAATATCGAGAAAGGAATCATTTCAACTGGTTGAACCACTGGAAGGCTGACATCAGGTTAATAATGCAGCCTGCAGCAGGGTGTCAGGTTGCCCTCATGTAGCCTCCTTTGAAACCCATCCTGTTCTGTGAGAAACAGTAAGGATGAACTGCAGTGAAGGCTTTGGACTGAGACTTAGCAGATGCAGGTTCCCAGGCATTACTGGTGTGACCTTTGTCAACTCTCTTAAACAAGTCTCAGCGCCCACCCTTTAATCTTTTACCATCTGTGTTCCCTTCTCTTATTCTGGGGTTTGGAGGTAATACAAAGCTTGTTTTTTTCACAATAAGTTTAAAATGGGAAATAGAATCAATACAAAACTTCAATCCATTCAGCATTAAGAACTGCTCAAAGCACAAACTCCCATATTTGCATAAGGTGGTCATTTTGAAGAGGAAAGTCAAACTAACAGTAGTCTTCAGTGAAAAGAAAGAAAAAGGAAAGAAAGACAGATAAAATATTGAATACTATCCTGGGGGTCAATGATTATTTTAGTCAGTTCTCTGGTTCATTTGCAGTTAGACCTGCAGACAACACTGCAGCATTTTAATGGTGGCCAACTGATTCAAAAGTAAGCTGTATATCTTAATTTACGTGCCTCAGAAGATAAGGGTCAGACTTGATTGTTGCTTGACAAATAAGTTTGTTAATGCAAAGTATTTCTTATATTATGGATGGCCTTGCATTCATTTGATAATAAATTGATGCTGCTTTCCATTTTTTAATTATTAAGAGTAATGCAGATGATAGTGAGATGTGTTGGACTGCACAACATGACATTTCTGACATTTGAATATGTTTCAATAAAAGAAACATCTCTGTGATTAAACTAGAGCAAATCCAAAAACATGAGGCCTGGCTCCATAACTAACATAGCTAATGTTATTTTTATGTAGGAATATCTAAATACTAGGACACATGGCTCTCAGCATGGAGCCCGTGTGCCTGAGCCGAGCCCTCGTACCACAATGTGGCCTGCCTGGGGAGAATCAAGTACCTCAAAGGAGGTCCATGAAAAGCAAAATCTAGAGGTGTTTCAAAGATCCATGTCCTTTGGTACTTTGGTCCCTGATTTGGGAATGGAAAGTGATGTGCTGTGATGGAATTTAGTGTCTATACTCTGTGTAACTTCTTCCATCAGCTGCCTACATGGTTTCTTTAAAACTCATGGGTTTGCCATTCCTTTCCTTAGCACACTTGCAGAAGATGGACAAATGACCTTCTCAACTTGAGAACATTCAGTTCTGGAATTCCCATCTCCTAGTAACTCTGGGGTGGATTTATCCTCTATGTCTTTGTGAAATAGGGCCAATGTGCTAATAGAGAATTCATGATTCATTGTGGTAATAGATGGCAGCAAGAGTGAGTACAGTTCTGTATATTAATGACAAAATATTCCTCTAGAATACAGGATATCCGCTAAGCAGATTGCTTATGGATTTCAATCAGGGGTTATTTAATTACAAACAATTTTTTTTTTATCGTATGGACAGTGTGGGAAGCAAAGTAAGGGGATAGGAACTATCAGAGTAAGAGCAGGTCGCTGTTTTGATGACTTGGTTAGCAGCTGTGATGGGAATGGAGTACTTTATCATCCAAAAGGATTAAAAAGAGACAAAATAATGTAAAAGAAAACTTAGCATGCAAACGTAGAAATTAAAAATAAGTCATTGTCCAGTCAGAGAGATATTAGAAGTCAGGTTTCTTTGGCATTTACTTAATGTGAACCCATTATTTTGTGGAGGGAGTAGGCATATATTAAAGGCTAGTAAATTCTATTCCCACATAAACTTAAAGCCAAATAATAGAAATGGCATCTTAAGATTTTTTTTACTAGCACAAAACCCTTCTTATTTTTATGACAATGGCAATAGTGTTGCATTATTGGATAAATTATTATTTTTAAGTAAAGTATTGCGGCTCCAGTACCTGGCAGTCCAATACTGGGGCAGCAGGGCACCCTGCCAAAACATCAGCACACTTGAAGCCTGGCTAAGCCCAGATCAAAGGCACACTTCAATAGGAGGTCTTTTGACCTGTCTTTCTGCCAGTGCTACAGCTGATAAGAGGTCTTGCTTTGTAGCCGAAGTCAGCCTCTGGCTTTGGTTTCAGCCTACTGGATCCACTATCCAGCCAACATATTTGAGAAACTGGTAAAACGTCATTCTAGCATCCAGCAAGGAAATGTGTATTAACCCAGCAGTTTGAGATCTTGAATACAGCAAAGATGGTTATGTCATTTTTGTGTCTGACTTTGAATTCCACAGTCTGGCTCTGAAAAGCTGCGTTTGCATCTGAGCTTGTGCACTGTAAAGTATAAAGGTTCATAGAGAAGATACTGAAACCTGAAATGGAATGAAAAATGTATTCTAGGAATACATAACAGAAGACATATATTGCTGAAATAATAAATAGATCGAGGGACATTACACTGCTGCTGAGGATGTGGACTGAGTTCTACATTGTGAGATATAGCAAGTACATACTTCAAACAGCCACCCACAGATGTATGTGTGGAGAGTGACCTGCTTGTGAGGCAGTTTCTTGTAAGAGTTCTGGATTTGATTATGGGTGCAAAACAGCTGAGAGATTTAGACACACAAAGTACTCCAGCAGAAGTAGAATAGAAAGTAGAATAAAAATAGAATTCTTTTAGAACCATGGAAATCCCAGAAAGATTAAAACTCACAGATGGCAAAGATCATGAGCAAATATTGCAGGCAGCTGTGTAAAAGAGAGATTTCTAAAGCAGAAACTGGGAAAATGCAGTCTAATTCTGCAGAGAGCTGGAGAGATTTTCAGGCAGTTTACCTTCATGATGTCAAGGATTAATATAGTTTTTGGTATCTTTAAGACCTCACAAAAATGACCTCAGATTCTATATGGTCTCCACCATTACAATTCCATCTTCTTTGACCCTTGTCTTTAATTGCATGTTCAGCCTCTTGCCAGGCCTTTGCTCTATTGTGATGTTGGAGCGCAGAAAACCATAGTTCCCTTTCACTGAGTGTATCACATTGGCTTAGACGGAGCCCAACTTGATCTGCAGGGAGGGGCTAAATTGTCATTTCATTTTGCTCTAGGACAATATCTTGAGATTGAATGTTTTGAAGACTGATGCCTGCACTGGGGCAATTCTGCTTCACCTGATCTTTAATTGAGAGAATTGTTCTTACAAAAAGTCTTGATTTTGCCCTCATGTCAGTAATCTTGAAGTACTGTGGACTTAGACAATATTTTTCCTCTCTAAAGCCCTCTTTTTGAGTTAGCTTCCTCTCTCACAAGCTTCAGAAAGTTGATTAAATATAATGATCCTTCTGTATGTTTACTTATGGTTACCCCACATTATTTTTGTGCCATTGTTTACTTACAGTTACACCACATGATTTTTGTCCTGTTATTTTTTTTCTTTTTATTGTCCTCAAATAACCTGATCTGTAAATGTCAATGCATTAAGAATGCTGAAAGGGGAGAGAGAGTTTTATGCCTTCAGAAAGTAGCTTTCTGTCTATTGTGAAAGCACACAATGGCCTTCCTCACAAAAACATATGAAAGACAAAGAATTTTCAGAATATTTATGTATTCCTATAGTGTAAGAGCTTCAGATGATATGTGTAATGTCTTTTGAGAGTCTATGAGGTTGTCCATAATCAGCATCTCTAAATTGCAAAATCTTATTTTCTGTAACTTAGAGGATAAGGGCAAAGTCCTGGGAACATGATCAGCCTTGAATGATGAAGTGTGCATTTGCCTGCATCATGCCTATGATTGCATTTCTCTTCCAGGTCTCCCACATGGGGATATGCTCTGTCTTCTTACAGTTTTTCATGGCACAGCAGGAATATTGCACAAGATGTGCTGCCACCTAGTTAACTTGAGAAATACACAACTGGTAGAAAAACATGGGAGATGCTGCCCATGTACCCATGCTGCAGCAGTCACTAAAAACTGTTCCTATTCCTAGGTAAAGTGAAAGAAAACAAGAAAAAAGGTCTTTTTTCTCAGACAGAATGATTTTGAGTAAATTTTCTGGAATTAGTTTTCTTTTATGTGTAACAATTTTTTTATTTTTTTTTTAACTCTCTCTAAAATCTCAAGGATTTATTACTCTTCAAATCTTTTCTCTGGATTTTTAATCTTAGTAAAGAAGTATGGAAGGAAGAATTATCAGAATTATCAAAAGACAAATCCAAATACTAGAAACTAGTCATACAGGTTTCTTGATAAAAATATTTCATAATTGTATCAGAAACCTTGCAAAAATTTTCTTAAGTTACCAGTATTAATGCATTAATTTCTTATATGACTAGAGTATTCAAGGTGCCAAAATCAGTGGAAGAATATTTTCAGTCTTTTGATGATAAGCAAAATTAATACCTCTATGTTTTCCCTGCTGCGACTGATTATGTTAGTGACTGAAACAAGGGTTAATATTCACGATAAAATTATATTAAATGTTCTTATGGGAACCACATTTTCAGCTGTAATATAGTTCTTACAAAACCACTTTTTTTCACAACGTGACTTTTGGCATATTAAGCCTTAGAAAATCTATTGGTTCTATTTAATCAGTTCCTGCTGTGCCTGTCTAGCAGATGATAACATTAACTCATTGTCACTGAAAGTTCTCTTCAATTTAGGAATGATGTTATCTGGAAATGTTGCCTTTATCTTAAACCCTATTTAGAAAAACACTGAAAACATTCTGACATGAGCAAGTTTTGTTTTGTTTTTTTTTTTTAAATCTGCCCTCTTTTGCATATGAGCATTAGGTGATTAAAGATAGTCACTCATCAATCATCTTTGCTTACTCAGGGTGTCAGGGCCATAATTCAACATCCATTTGAAGCCAGAAGGCTCCACACTTGGCATCTAGGACATTCATAGGGCAGTAAAGGAGCTGTGGATTCTGGTTTTATCTTCAAGAACAATATACAGCTTTCATCCACAAAAACACTGGAACCATGCCAAATTAGACTACAGGCTCATATAGACCCACAGCCTACCTTCAACAGTAGCAGATGCCCAAGGAGATTAGAAGTAAGCTAAGAATGAAGTAATAACTCCCCAAAATATTTTCCTGCCCTCCAACAGTTTGTGGGTCAGGACATCCCTTGTCAAAGATACCTTTTTCTTCATTTGTCTCAATCGAGATATATTTCATTTGTTCACTTTTCCTGGAGCAGTTGGAGACTTTTATCAGCAACAACATCTTGTGGCACCAAATCCTACATCTTCACAGAGCTGTAAGAGGTGTGAAGAATTAGCTCCTTGTTTGCTGTGAGCCTCTGCCTCATTTGAGGCCTCATAGTTCTGTACTAGTAAAAGCAGTAAACAGCCTATTCACCTTATCCAGGCCTCTTGAGATTTTGTAGTCCCCTCTCATATCACTCCTTGGTCATGTCCAGTCTAAAAGTTTTTGCCTGCCTAGTTGTTTCCCATAGGAAAATTGTTCAACAGCTTTGAAGATCTTTGTTACTCTTCTGTGACATTTCAGTCTAGTATGAGCAGAGCTAATTGTCCTTAATTGAGTTTGATCCATCAGGAAAACAAAAAAATAGCTGTTACTATTTGCTGCACATCTAAATATCTAAGAAGAAAGGAGTTCTAACCCTTTTCCTGCCTTTCCACTTAGGCATTCAGCTGTTGTCATTGTTATAAAAAATAATTAGTTGCTTTCTAACCAGTAAAAAGAAATATCCAGCTGTTACTTACAACTGCTTCTCAGTCATCCATTCCAGAGGAAGTCAGCTGTTGCCAACAATAAAATATCATAGTTTGCTTTTACTTTGTTTCAAGCTATGTATTTTACTTTATTGTAACAAAATTTAGTAATCAACATTAAAATAAAAAAATAATACAGTAAACCAATGTACAATAGAAGGAAAACTTTTAAATCCTGAATATTTTTTTCTGTAGTTCAGCAATAATGAAATTAATTTTCCCGATGTTTTTTCTTGAAAGGCTGAAACACTTTATTTTAAAGATTCTGCATGAGGATACCATACAAAAGGCCATGAACATCCTCCTTATGGCTTTATTTATTTTTTTTTTGGTTTTGTTTTTGTTCTTAAAAAGATACTAACTCCCCTTCTCTACCTTAAGAATATGTCAATAGCACCTGGAGTGTCCATCGTGCGGCCAGAGCCAAAAGCCAGGAAAACAGGCAGTGGTGGGATGGGGGGCACCATCCTGAGGTTTTTGATGCTCCTCTGCATTGCCTTTGAGAGGGCCAAGGGCCTAACTCACTGCCCTGAGTTACACTCTGGGAAACAGATGCTGAAGCATAGTACTGGTGAAGTTAGCAACATAGTTCAGTGCCCAAGATCCTTTTTGGATCCAACTCTCTCTTAGCATGTAAAGTGCAGGGTAACAGTTACCACATTCATTCAGAGAGCTTTGATGTTATCTCTTGCATCCTGCGTAGCAAAGGATGGGGAGGAGGAAGCTCCCTGGCCTTAAAGTCTTTTGAACTATCACCATGTTTAACTCTCTCTTTTTTTGTAAGTGTTCCAGATATGAAACATCACAAAAAATTACAAAGAACTGTGTTGTCTTAAGAGACAGGATAAAAAATTACAATTTATTATTTCAACAAATGATATATGTTGGAAATCAAAGAACGGACTCTGTTTTGAATAATATTAATGCTCTTTTCCTCTGATATTGCTTTTAACTGTTGATATATCATGCCTCTGAGGAAAAGGTGGTATTGCAGCTGCTGTTAGTAATTATTAGATAAAGGTTGCAATTGTGTGCTTGCTTTCCTTCTCCCTCCCCAAAAGGGCCTGATTGTTAAAACATTCTCTGAAGAAGCTGTTTCAAGCTTTTCTGCTACGCTAGACTTCATCTGTGGTGATTAGCAGCCTCTTTCCTTTGAAGATTTAGTGCAAGCAAACTATACTTCTGTGACCTTTCATTTATGTTCTGAAGTCTCTGAAAATTCTTGCTTGGTGCAAAAGAAGAAATGCACATGCCAGCCTGACAAAAGGAAAAGAGCTTTCTGAAATGGAAAAATATAAATTAGGAAGCAATTCCTTGCCCTTGCCTACTTAGATATTCACTTTTTCTTTCTCTAGCCCAGGGAATATAATTTATCTTTAGACATTACCTTTCAGAGTTTGCCCTTGCCATTGAGCCTTGGGCATGACACAACAGAAATTTGTTTTCAGTTTGTGGCTCTGATTTTGATGTGTTGTACAGTCTGTCAAGTGACCGGCAACGAGAGTAATCAGCTCTAACAGGCATCAAAAGATAGACTTTTAAATCTGAGTGAGTCACTGTCAGACTGCTAATCTGAACTGCGTGCTCTATATAGGTACAGATTCATTTTCTTGTTACACAGACAGTTAGAATAGACCAGTTGAGCTGCCTTGTGACAGTGCTTATTTATCTACATTAGCCATGGAGGGACTCCAAAGTGACAGCATCCTACTTGGCATTGGCCTTTTAAAAATAAACCTTTCAGTAAAGACTCCTACTTAAAATCTCTCTGGTTCTATCTGTAAAAATTATGATAGTACTTTTCTATTCTTGTTTACTTTTTCTTTTCAAATAGGAGATTTCCAAGGGAAAATGAATCTTTTATCATGTGGCTTGTGGTCTCTGCCATGGCTGAAGAGCGGAGGGGAGACACAGAATCAGACAGGGCTCTTGCTCATTGAAAAATACATTATTATTTAGTAAGTCACGGCCACAGACTTTAATGGAAATAACATTCTCAAATATGATGCA
>JAWWMO010000043.1:28901293-28934168 GCA_035047845.1 Dendrocincla fuliginosa | reverse complement strand
TTATCTACATTAGCCATGGAGGGACTCCAAAGTGACAGCATCCTACTTGGCATTGGCCTTTTAAAAATAAACCTTTCGGTAAAGACTCCTACTTAAAATCTCTCTGGTTCTATCTGTAAAAATTATGATAGTACTTTTCTATTCTTGTTTGCTTTGTCTTTTCAAATAGGAGATTTCCAAGGGGAAATGAATCTTTTATCATGTGGCTTGTGGTGTCTGCCATGGCTGAAGAGTGGAGGGGAGACACAGAATCAGACAGGGCTCTTGCTCATTGAAAAATGCATTATTATTTAGTAAGTCACGGCCACAGACTTTAATGGAAATAACATTCTCAAATATGATGCACCACAAAGACAGGTAAAGGGTACCAGGGAAGATCACGTTGCTCCAGAAAAACATTCCTGATGGCTGAGAAGAACTCTACATACTGAACCTTTGTACACCTTAAAAGTTCATCAGTAAAATCTTTGTCCCTTTGGATTACTGAGGTTAGAAGGCTGACCAAATACCAAATACATCACTGGAGAGTGGTTGTTGAAATTAGATTTTTGATTTC
Organism: Dendrocincla fuliginosa; assembly: GCA_035047845.1. NCBI lineage: Eukaryota > Metazoa > Chordata > Aves > Passeriformes > Dendrocolaptidae > Dendrocincla > Dendrocincla fuliginosa. The sequence goes on along the minus strand of JAWWMO010000043.1, from coordinate 28,933,612 downwards.
CAGTATACAATTACTGAAAATATGGGAATGATTTACTTGGCTGGTATGAGGTTACCTCTTGCTACAGGTAATCCATGTCTGGCTCTCTGAAAAGGCACTACCACCTCTGAGGGCTAAGCAAAGTTATGCAGTAATTATTTTCCTTTTGACAGAGCTTTGTTCATAGCAAAATATTTACAAATAGCTACTTTGCTTTTCTACGTTCTTGCTTCTGTGCCATAAGATGACACATATATCGAATCCCTTTCTGGTGGTTTTGTACAGTTGTTAGTTAATAGTTTTTCCCATTAAAAAGTGTAAGTTTTGTTTCCAATCTCCAGTGTTGGAAGGACTTTAATTATTCACAAGTTCTTGTCAAAATGGTTTTGTTTTCTTTCATCTCTGGTGGTTTCTAAATAGTTCACAACTGCCTGGTGAAATGCCTGTTGCTGTATAGATTTTCCCTTACAGACAACAAGTTAACCCTTTGACATTATTCATAAACAGATTAATCATATAATTTAATTCCATCTGACTGTCTCTCATCTGAGAGAGAAGATAAGGCATAATTCAAAGTATTTCTAGACAATTAAGAGAGTGAAGCTACTGCTATTCACACGCTTCTGCTGTTTGCCTCCATTATAGAACTCAGTTTAACTGGTCCAGACCAGGTCTAGTAGCACTAGTGTGTGAGAACATGTGGCATGGTTGGATAATGTGGTCTGATAAAAAATATGCCTTCCTCTCAACAATAGATGTTGTCCTTTCTCTCCTAAAACTTCACTCTCGAAAAATAAAAAGCTGTGGAATGATAGTTCCACAGGAGGCAATCCTTGCTCTTGGTGTTGCAACTGATGCAGAAACAGTCATTTTGACAAAAGAAGAGCTCTGGGAAAAGCATTCCACCTGGTAAGGTGAAAAAAGATTTTTTAAAAAACAAAGAACAAACCCAAGAGATTGAACTAGGAGAAAGAGAGGATGGGGAAAAAATTAACACTGATGTTCAGGAGTGGAGTGACATAGAAAGGAAAGGAACAAAGAGAATGAATTTAGGGGAGAGCAGGACATGAAAATTGCTGTACAAATATCTGAAAGTCTTCTCAGAGGGAAGATATAGAAAATAAAAATACAAATGAATAAAGGAGAATGAACCATGTGCTCAGATGTATTTAGAGACCATAGTTTCATGCTACATGATGAAACCTCTTATTTATAACAACTCACTCTGTCACTTAAATAAGTCTGAGCTGATTCCATTGACATTATTAGCTTTCCACGTAACAACTTTCAAATTAAAAAAAGTTAGAAAAGTCAAATGACTCCCCTGGAATTCATGGTATATGCAGCAACATAAACTGAGAGCAGAGTTTAAAAAGTAAGCTGAGTCAGTGCCAGTAGGAATCATTTTCTTTGGTACTTTATTTTGGGATTAGCCCCATAAAGACACAAGGTTTGTTCAAACCTTACTTTGTGATGTTACTTTCATCACCCTAAGAGGTATACTTTTTAAAAAAAACCCTCATAAAACTACAAAAAATAAATCCAACTCTGACAATTTCTATTAATTATGTCAGTACAGCAATATAATACGCACTTAGCAAAAAAAACATTTATGCATCAATTCTCACTCAACTAGTGATATGCACTCATATTTTAAGATATAAGGTCTTTTTTTCTTCTTCACATTTTTTAAAAGTACTACTCATAAAACGTTTTCATGTGTACTTTTCCCATGTTTTTCTTTTCGGATCAAGAGTACTCTGAGGCTTACTATGCTTGATTTGTCTTTCTTGCTGGAGGTTGCTGCAGGTCCTAGAGACCATCTCTCTGAAGTGGGAACAAAAGCAACACTTGAGCATATCCTTGAAAGAAAACAGTGGGAAAGAAAAATCCAGGCTCTGGGAGTGGGGTGAGATGCTGGAGTGTAGAAAGAGTGTAAACTTCTCTTTATGCTCTTTAAAACACAGAGCTGAGATAAATAAAGAGCAGCTATTGTCCAACTGATGTACTCTGAGCTAAGCCTTTATCAATCCAATCATCATTGCATTAATGAAGTGGGATAAAGAGATTGCTCCCAAAAGAGTGACAGAAGTCACTGTTCCCAGATCCCTAATAACTTCCTTCCTTGGTTTTCTTTTATTGCACTGTCCCTATTATTAGATGCCAAAAGTTCAGAGGATTTGGCAGGCTGCTGCTATCATGTGGCAACCCCCTTTGGTGCGCAGTAGATACATTGTGGGTTTACATTGTGTATGTCCCTTTCCACATGCTTGAATCAGAGGACTCTTTTTATCCCATACAATGCTGAAACATTGTCACAAAACTGCAGCTGGAGCTGTAAAGAACACTATGGGCTTGAAGACCAGCCCTCAGAGCAACTTTATTGGACAAGAAAGCACGATTTTAAAAAGAAATGAACTAAAAAGGCAACAAACAATAAGACTTCTTTTCTTCCAGTTATCAAAAATGGAATTTTCAAGTGGTGTTGCAGATTTCACTTATTAGTGGACGGTAATAGTTTGCCAAGGGCAAGCACCTTTAATACCTTCAATGTGACTATTAAAATTTCTATTTAGAATATGTCAGGTTCTATTATTGTAAGAGAAGGTGAAATCAGCTGTTCTCCAGACCTTTCTTGGAGGGATGATTTGACTATTTGCAGAAAAGTGAAAAATCATACCCATTAACTCTAAAATCTTCAAGTGAGGAATCTTCCAGCTTGCAACATATCTATTAAAAATATAATAAAGGAAAGATTAGGAAAATGTTAAAAACTATTCTTAGATTTAGTAGTAGAAGTACTTAAAAAGCTCAGGGCAGCAGGGTGTATAAATCCTTTTCTGAAAGACAATGTATTTATACTTTAAATGAGGTTGGTAGACAAATCCAGCTGGGGGCATTGATAAATTCTTATTTATTCTATTATCATCTAGAGAACAAGATACTTTGTGTTAGAATTAATTTCATATATGACTGGAATCCTCTATTTTCCTCTCAGCAGTTATTAGGAATCTAATCTTTCTTAAGATTAAAAATAAATCTGTTTGCAGCTTTGTTATATTGAAAGAGCATTTTTGAAAAAGTGATTTTTAGATAAATAAAAGACTTTTTAATACCTACTGTGTCCTTATATCTCTTCACTCTTATTCTTATTGTACCTGAGTAAATTCAGTTTCCTATAGGCATGAAATCTATTCATGAGTAGGCTGCAACGCAGTCAGGCAATTGCATTTCCCCTCAGTTTCATTCTGTCTGGAAGAAAGAGTTACTAAAGGCAGGCTTGAATACAGGCTGAAGGTGCACAAAGTCAGATTTTAAGATGAAAAGTCTAAATTAAAATATAATGTTATAATAAAAATTATAATATGATGTTAAAAATAACTTCTGAACATTCCCAGTGATCAAATCAACCTGACTCAGCAAAATTTTCATTGTCATGAGCAAGCATTTGACTCTGTCAAATATTTCTGCAATATGAGTTAACATGTCAGATCTATTTTTTGAGATGCTGGCATCATAGGACTCAACTGTATCCCTACAGATGTTCCATAAAGAAAATACCTGGGTATGTAAATACTGAACAGGCTTAATTCTTCCTGATTTTTTTTCTGAATCCTGTTTATGCTGAGGATATACAGAACTTCTTCCTGTACAAATTTTTACAAAATATGCACTTTTGAAATCTGTCACAGCTAAAATATGATCAAAATGTTTCTCTTTTTCCTTTAAATAAAAATGGGTTTGAGAGCCCAGGCCCACAATGTGTTGGTGGACTTCAACTCCCTCTGGACTTGGGGAAGTCTCACTTTGAAGGAGTGGAGTGGGAATAGATGCACATAAGCTCTCAAAGGACAGTATGAGAAGTAGATGGGGTGGACTTTAACCTTCATTAAACTAGTATTGTCCTTTACAGAGTCATGACTGAGATCAGAATCTGACCTGCAGACGCAACAAAACATCGTCTCTCAGGGTGGGAGCTGCTAGGCTAGATGGAGGTTGCTAACACTTGCAATAGAAGGGAAGAGACCAATAAAAATGTAGCTGCTGGGATTAAAAATATTTTAAAAAGGACTAGAAAAGCCTGTGGAGTAGAGAGTTGTCAAGATAAAAGTAAAATGTGCTCCAGTGTTCCCTCCTATAATATGAGGCGGTGGGAGTCTAGAGCCTGACTGAAGCTGTACCTGAAGAAGCTGAACCTGAAACACTTATTTTCACACAGTCGGAGAGGATTCTACTCAAGAAGGAAAACTGTATGGCCTTTACTTTGCTCTCCTTAGTTATGGTAATGAAGATTCAAAGGATGATGTGAACTTTCTTCTCCTCTCACCTAGTGGCACCTTTCTCTTCCTAGAGAGGTTTGTTGAGTAGCTTCCAAGCTAATGAAAGAAATGCAGATTGCTATTCACAGAAAAGCCAAAGAAAGGCAGGGCATCACCTGCAGAATACTGAACCACCAGAAGCCATAAAAAAATGCTGATGGAGATCTGGAGGCACTTTTCAAAGGGAAGTGATCATCTTTTATTTTTGTTCTGCTTTAGCAAAGAAGGAGCTTAAAACTCCAGGCTTCTTCATTCCTTTCTTTCAATTCACTCTAAGGCTCCAAGTCTTGTGGTTAATGAAGTCACACTGTATAGACAGAAGTCCAGGATGCTAGGGTGGCCAAAACCAGTATGGTGATCCAATTATGGATCTTGTTGGAGAAAAAAAAAAAAAAAGGAGAATTAGTTAAAATACAATGGAGTCTTAAGGAAACTGGTAAGAACTATGACTGCATGACCTCAGTTGCTCCTTACCTTGGCCTGAGTCACCAGCAGAAAAGCACAATTTATATTTTCAGCCACTAACATATGCCAGTTGAGATTTTCTCTTAGAAAAATTTTAGTTCACCTTAAAAAAAAGTTAAACTTAAAGAACTGCATTATGAAAGTCAAGAAAAAGACTTCAAAATTATAGAATTGCTTGCTCTTTGAACTGTGCTGTAACACATAAATAGGTGAGTATCTACCTGAGTACCTATCAGAGCCCTTCAAAGGACTTTGATAAAGAGCCAGCCTAAACAATTTCTGGAAACCGAAATTCATGTGTATAATGATCTCATTTGCCATCTGATAACAGAAGCTCAGAGAGAAAAAAAGAAGACTCGGACGTTTATGTTGCATGGTATCTCTTTTAATTCACATGAATTTGTTCTCATTTTTTACTTTCAGTGCAAGATCAGACAGTAACGTGAAACATAATGAGGGCAAAAGCTGCATGAATTCAACAAACACTGGAGCTATCTAGAAGCTTGGAGTCCTGAATTAAAATCAAGTTCAGTACATCATATTGATTTATTTGAACTCTATTATTGTTACTGTTAGTACTGCTTATTTGGAAGGTTAACTGTGTCCTTGCTAATGCAGAAAATGTAAGTTGAATATTAGTGAGAAATATGACACTAATAATGCCCTTCTAGTTATTTCCTGATGTCATGGTTTTTTTCAGTATTTGAAAGAGTCATTATTTATATGTCTTTGGAAAAGTCATACCTCAGCAATACTAAAGATATTGAACTAATGTCATGTTTTGCTGGCAGTAACTATCAAATTTTTCAAAGATGCTCACTGGCAGTTACAACATTGTGTATTCTGGGATCTCATTCACCAAACTACTGTTTTCAAAATGCCAAATTAAAGCAGCGTGGAGGCAAAAGATCCACTAGAGTCTTGTGTGCTGTAGTAAGGGAGTGTGGGGAGCGGAACCAGCAACTGAGGACTAAATAAAGGAGATGGAGGAGAGAGAGAAGGACTAGAGAGGGAATTTCTCAGAGCAAAACCAGAAGTAAGATAGTTGGAATAGTAGAAAATTACTGGGAGACTCATCATTGTTCTTCAGTAAGCCCTTCAACAAGATGGTCCGAATAAAGTCCTTCCTGAAGGTCACTAATAGGTATGCGCATGGAGATTTCCAGTCAAACCAAATCTCTCTCTAACTGTTAACCTGGAAGGTGACTGTAGGCCACAGGTGTATTCTAGAGTGATCTTCAAGATGGATCCTTCTTATTAATTTTGTTAATTTGTGTCAAAATCCAGTTTGATCCCTTTGAATTCACTGGGACATTTCTGCCTTTCAGTTTTGAAAACACTGGGTGAAAACAGCAATTGCTTTGGATTTTTTTCCTCAAGCACTGTTGGGCACAGAGACATCCAGAAGGAGAATATGTTTGTTTGTGGTCTTGTCCAAGCTGCTTCCTTGGATCCACCTCAGCCCTTTCTTCACAGCAGGCCCTGATTGCCCTTCTAGAAGGGGAGAACTTGTGGAGTATGATGACCAATTGCACACAGAGCACAACATATGTAAACCCAGGTCATTCCTCAGTGTAACCTCCCTAGAAAGAAAAATTTAATACTCTGTGTACCAGAAAATATTTTAGGTCAAATCTCGACCTTGCTGAAAAGACAAAATCCCTGGTGAATTCATGAAGCCAGAATTTTTCATCCTTATGTTCTCTTACATAAGAACACTACGTGCATTATGTAAGGAGAATTAATTTACTGCCATAGAGTCCAGAGTAGCTCTTAGTATGATGCAAGTTAAAATTAATTAAAAAAAAATGAGAGGAGGTATTCTTCCTTTTTTACTTTTTCTTTCATTTTTAACTGATCTGGCAATTTAATAAACCAGATAATTTTGATTTAAGAAAATAATCTGTTTTAAATAACAGCTCATCTCAATTTTTAATAAATGGTGTAATTTACTATCTGAAGACACTAAAAATACACTGCAGAGTCTGTCAAATAGAACACAAACCTCCAAAAGTCTGGAAACTGTTCTTAGTATGAAAAACTGTCTTTATGAACATATTTTTTCATACCTGCCTGGAGTTTTAGTATATGTAATACTCATCCATGGAACAATAAAGAATTTAGTTAAAAATTGGTGTTAAATTGAAACAATGTGCATATAAAAACTTGCTCACTCAGTCACTAATAGATACAACCAAACACTTTCAGAAACGGGTATTTCAGTCATACTTGGAGTTTAAAACCTGCAATCTGTTCCAGGCATCTTTATCTGCAATGCCATTCTCTGCTAGTAGTTTGGCTCTGGTTTGCTGTGGCAGATCTGCTGAGGGTGAAGCACCAATTGGCACTGATTTACATTACCTGCTATATGTGAGACAAGGGAGTGCTGAATGTGAACAGCTTTGAGGAGAATAGAATTGGTATTTGAAAGCAGACTAGGGTGAAAAATAAGGGAACTTTTGTTACTGTGTGCAGTGTATTTTGCTACTTTATTGTATATATTTTTTCATTTTTCTTTGAAAAATTCAGTAAAAAATGCAAATAAAGAAGACTGTCTTCCACTAAGACAATAAGGCCTTGAAACAGAATAATTAAAAGAAACCAGAGAGCATAAAAAAGCTAAAAGGACAATTGTCAGGGTAGATCAAACATTGTTGCATCTTGCTTCATGTAAAAGATCTGTGTTGGGTTCAGTGAGAGTTGCTGTCTTTCAAGTTATAGCCCTCTTTTATCCTGTCCTTCATGCAGGTTTTGGTTCAGGATACTGGCAAACATTAATAATATGTAATGTCTTGCTATCAATAGCACTTGCTAGTTAATGATACATATATTACATATATTTCTTTGCAGCATGTAAGTGAATATCAACCCACTGAAACTAGTGAACACCTAGTTCACTAGTTCACAGTGAACTAGGTTAGTGAACTAGTTAGGTGTTCACAGAACACCTAAGGAGAGCAGCATGTCTGACTTGCAAGAGACAATCAATTGCTTCTGCCATGCCATCACCTCCCGTACTTTAAAATCCATTTCAGAAGGGTTGCTTCTTCCACAAAAATGCAATGGTAACATTGGTAACGTTGAAAAGTTGACAGCAAGAAACAGAAATTCTGGTGATATGCTCTTGGCTTGCCTTTTTTGTGTCTTCTGAAGACAATAAACTCTTGCAGAAGAAGCATAAATGATATTCATGGCCTTCTTTAAATAAGCTGTTAGAGCTTAATAATTTCAGTCCAGAAGAGAAGAGGATCTTAATCAGTGAGAGGAATGAAAGATTGAGCTGGCAAAACTGAACAACATGAGAGTTGCAAAGTTCAGTAAGCACCGTGAAAATAAACCGTTCTGAGGAAGTACTAAGAGCTGTTTCCAGAAATTAGTATTGTTAGATTACACCAACATAATATCTAGGTTCCTTTAGGTCAGCAATAAAAAGAGACCAGACTACAGAATAAATCCAAATACTATCAGAACTGAAACGTATGTCATTGGAAGCAGAGCTGCCCACAATTCCTAGAAACTACAGAGATATGTGAAGCCTGAGGATAAGAAGGACAATTTCTTGGAAATAGCAACAGTAAAGTGGGCTACAGCCAAGAGTGGGAGATTTTGTAACCTATCAGAAACGGGACTCTGCTCTGTCCCCTGATTTTCTTTGCAAGCTGCATTACAGTGTAATGGATCAAAGTCTCTGCTGCACTGTAGCTTCACTCAACCAGAAACATGACGGTCACTTCTATGCCAGTACAAGTCCCAACTACTGCAGAGCCAAGAACTGCTCTACAGCCTGACAGCTTCCAGAAGCTTTTCAGGAGCAAGGCTGGTTGCAGCAAAAGATGCCTCCTTCTCCGTGGAACAATGTGGGTCCAGTTATGTGACTGAGCTCAGACTGAAATTTGGTAACTTAAATACAGTCCAGAAGGGACATTGACCTTTCAAAACATCCAGATAGCTCTGTTACACTAAAGTACTGCATTAGGGAATGCGTTGTTGCAGAGGAAAAAGGGAAGAAAACAGCACTGCTTTCTATACACATGTGTCTCTTATCAAAAAAGACAAACGCATTTTTGTTAATTTCTGCAGAGTTTGTTTCCACACTTTTTTCACTATACCTTTAAATATTATACACCTTTTAAGCACTTTCACCTAAAGAGTTAAAAAATGTTTTCACTTTTCTGCTGTACCTTAATTAGCATGTACATATTGCCTTGATAGCCCTGAGAAATGAATTCTGATCATCCCCAAAACAGGTACAGCACAATCAGAACTTTCACAGTTTTTTTCCACAGTAAATTTCATCTGCTGCTCAAACAGAGTACTTCTAGGAGCAAAAGGACAGTTTAACCTCCATGTTCATTCAGTTTTTAGCCCCTATAAAGAGACTGCCAAAAAAGTTGCCAATTAGTGCTAATTGTGGAGAAGGTTTTTGTGTTGTGTGACTGCACCCTTCTCCACTGAAAATTGGATTGCAACCATCAAACTCATTTCCTATGCTGCCGATATATTATATTCAGGTCACCAGCATTTTTGCAGTTAGCGTTTTTAAAAGTAGTGCCTGATCAGACACAAAGAGAACAGAGGTTGAAGACTAATTGTTTTGCCTAACTCTCTTTTCTCTCAGTGTGTTAGATTTGTTGGAGGGGTTATGTTGAATTTTCTCAACCACAATACACAAAAACAAAATAAGACTTCAAGAGTTTTTCAGTTCTCATGTGGTTATGTAATAATACATTAACATAAAGGATTTTCATTTTGAGACATCAAACCCCTGACAGATGTTTTTGGATCTAGTTGCTTTCAGTTAGTCTTCATTATTATGGCACACTTTGATCTGGAGAATTCCTTGCCTGTGATCAAATGTAAAATGAACTTAGATTCATTCCCTTTCATCTCATGTGAGCAAGACGTGTGAACCATTTACTTAGCCCTGCGACTCTGTATGATGAGTATTGTCTTTTTCACTGATTCCTGGTGAGATTTTTTTCTTTTTCTGGTAGATGAACCAGCTCCTTTATATGATCTTACAAAAGACACAGGCAGAATGTCACTTCACATTTGTCAAGAGCAAACCCCACAATCTCTTTAACAACTGATGTTTTACAATGTCTTGCAGGAGACTTTTGCAAACTGATGTTAATTAGCCCAGAAAAAAAAATTATAGCAATTAAGCCATCAAAACTGTCTTTGGAAAATTTGAAAGGTTTTACTCAACCTTGGAGAGGTAGATATTATGAAAGCTAACATGACAAAAGATCCCTTAACTCATCTCCTTAGAACTAAGCATTGCAGTAATCAGACAAGAAAGATTACTCTTGTTTAGGAGGTTTTGCTGCCTCTATTAAGGCTCCAGAGAGTGTGTTAAAAGGATTTTTCAGTAATATTAGCTTCTTTGTTTTCACAGGTTGACACCATGTCATTATCATAGTTGTGTGCATTTCCTATACCTATATGTTGTTGTCACAAGGAGTATGGAAAAGGCAAACAAGTAAAACAAAAATACTCTTCCCCTCACACTTTTACCATCAGTAGCTAAAAATAGTGTCACTCTATGTATTGATCAATTTATGTCAATCTTTAAGTTGGGAACTCTCAATTTGCCCATAATACTTTATTTAGCCTATTAGAAAAACTAATGTTTATAGAAGCTTTGCAGGACAGGTTCTTACATGCTTATTTTGTACATATGATTTTCATTACCCACTTATTTGCAAACATTTTTCAAGATTTTACAACTGACTGCTATGCCTTACTCCAGCATCTTTAAAGGTGAGATACTATCAGGGACTACAATCTCTCAAGCAGATAAGTGTGCATGTAACTTCAGTGATTCAAATAGCCCCTTACACAACATAAGAGATGCCTACATGGCACTCGCAGGAGAGATGACTTTAGTTTTAAATTTGTGGTCGTAGGTGCTGTGAGCAGTTCACCTTCAGCTGAGTTTCATCTCAGGAGCCAAAACTGATCCTGGCACTGTGTGACACCTCTGTCATTTTGGATTTCCCAGGGGTTTATGTATGTTCTTTCCAGATTTGTCTTGCTTACAAGGTCCTCAGCTTCCTCCAGCATGGGATGTCACTCCAGTCCTCAGCTCCTCAGAGCTACCTTGAAATGGGCATGCTGCCAAACCTGTTGAGCACTGATGGCATGAATAAAGGCCCCCACATCTGTCCATTCCCAGGCACCCTATTGCCCCTGGCTCATGCTTACAGGGTTGCTAACTCCCCATTTGAGCTGGAACTCTTTAACTGAGGTTTAGATGACCCTAACTGGAATTGTATTTTGCTCTTCTAGGATTGAGATTTGGCAATATACCAAATACGGGTACCAAAATTTCAATTTTAAGATACATTTTTTGGGCCAAACTATTAATCGATAACTTAAAAGTATCAAATTAAAAGGCTGCCCTTACTGTTAACAGCAGTTATTTACTTGAACATAGGTACATTGTTTTATCTTTAATCCCAATCCACGTTTATGGTATCATCACATGTTTTTATTGTTTAGTGCATTTGGAATACTTATTCAAAGAAAGCTACTTTAATGCCGTATTATATTGTGAATTAGGAAGGAGAAGAAAAGTTTATTAAACTCTTGGAAAGGTCAGGGAAATTAATACTTGCTGAATTGGCCCAATAAAAAGAAGTCTGTGGAAAGCTAAACTCATCTTTTCAGCTCCACTTATGCCTGTGTGGGGGCTACTTCTGGAAGGACAGAGAAGTTGTTGGTCAGTCTTTTACAGTAAAAAGATTAAAAAGCAAGTGTTGCAGCTGACTGGACTGCACAAGCAGAGACCAGGGGTTCATTGTGAGGGTGAAGAAGCAGTTTCTTTAAATATATTACTAAATAGCAAAAGCTGAGTCTAGTTTCACAAGTAGAAAGATAAAAATATTATAAGCTGTCTATTGCTGTCCTTTTCTTTGCTTGGAAAAATAGATGACTGGAAGGTGCAAACAAACTTCCAGTCTAAGTAAAAAGAGACAGTAAGCATGGAGAATTCAGTGAGGTTTTGAAAATCTGCTCTTTTTCAAAATAGATGGTTAAAAATACAATGTGAAGGAGCTGATAAATTAGCTGATTTGTCTGTCACAGTCCAAGAGAGCATCCACAGTGTATTGTTGTTCCTCAACTCACATGGGAATTTGTCAAGGAACAGAAGCTGGGTTTCTTGCAAATGCATGGGTTTACAAGGCACGACAGTATTTTCACTTTCTTACTACTTTGTAAAATTTTCTTCTGTTTTGACAGGAATTCAACTCAATGAGTCATTCTCCTCAAGCTAAGGTTTTTGCTTTTTGCTGAACAATGCACATTATACATAGGGTAGTATGCAGCTCTTACTGATGGCAATACCTAAGCATACAGAAATAAAAAGATATGTGTGATATGTATGACCTGAAGCTCTTACTAGCACAGGATTGATATACCTTTTGCAAGCCCTTTCTTACTTCAGTTATATGGGCTGGTATAAATCCCAACTTACAGTGGTAAAATCTTAATGTCACTCAACCTTAATCTTATTTCAAACTTATCATTGCCTTTTTAGCCATTTTCTGCTGGAATGCAAATTCTATACATCCAACACATTCCATCATTTCTATTTGCTTTCTCATTGGCAGAAAAGCCTTGGCTGATTTTATTCTTCAAAATTTTTCTGTCTCTAAAATGGTGTTTAAGGCAATTAATATTAATATTGGTTCTATACTGCCTCTGGATGGCAGTATAGAGGATAATGTTAGAGGGATTTTTTAACATGGGATATTTGTTTGCCACATTGTGCTGAACATTATTGTCAAGCACTTTGAATTTCCAAATGTTCCAGTTCTGGCATATTAGGAAGGCAACAAATCTCAGTCTCAAACCGAAATGTTTCAGTCTTCAAGAAACATTTCTGTCTTCAATAAATCAAAACTTTTCTGGCTTGTACACAATTCTGCAGGTTATGGCCAAATAATTTAATGCCAATTGAAATCACTTAAATGTCGTGCTTGCTTTCTACAGCAGTATACACACAGAATGAATTGAAACAGTCTGGATATTAACGCCTGAAATGGTGGATATGCCTGCTACAACTTATTGCTTGGATAACTGATGGGATATTTCAACCATCAAATTAATGGTCCAAAAGATACAATCATTTGAATTAAAAATGAACTCTGCATTTTGAGTAGCATTACATTCTGGAGAAATGAATACACAAAGGCTACTTTGCAGCTGTGGAAAAGATTGCAAATAGTTTTGTTCTGCCAGCAACTGCCAGTCAGAAAGGGCATGCAGTGTTATGTGCTGCTGTTCTGTAGGGCCATAGGGAAATTTTTGTGCATAACAATAAAGCATTATGCTTGTAGACAAATTTCATTCAAAGTAGTAGGGCCCACAGAGAGCCCATAGTTTCATCACATAAAGGGTGATAACAAGAACTTGGGTCAGGCAGACAAGGAGCCTTTTGGTGCTCATGAGCATATCGGAATTAGTTTGCTATTTTCTTTCAGTTGTAGGATGTTGGGATTTCCCCTTCCTTGCATTTAGGGGGAAGAAGGAAGTTCAGTGATTGCTGAATGTTATCAGTGCAACCAAGGAGATCCCCCAAGAGTGGCAGTGCTGTTGTGTTGAGCCTACAAATAGTGATGCATGCAGCTTCTTCAGACATACCCACAAGAAGCAGTGTTAAAGGCCTCCTGGGCCTCCTGCTGATCTTGAAGAGAGAGTTGTAGCAGACAGGCATGTTGTGTTTCTATGTTATAAATCTCTAACAGCAAACTTCTGTTCCCAAAGGAAGAGGCGAGGTGCCAGTTACTGCCAGTGAGTAATCGTCCGATGGCATCAGCCACCCATGCGTCCATGGCACTGCACAGTGGCAGGATCCCAAAGCCAGTTTAGGATCTTGTTCAGTGTCAGAATTGAAGTAATTTCTACCTAGGAAAACTTGTCACCTTTCTGGAGAGTTTGAACTCATCCAAAGAGCACATCTCAGAGAAATATGAAATTTGGTACAATTAGTACACAAAACTCAGAATTACAGCTAGGCAATCCTTCACTTCTTCTGTCAGATGACTTTGGGAGAGCTTGCCTTTTAGAAGAAACCCTAATCAGACTAGGGAGACATACATGTAAACTAAAGAAATTCTCTGTCATTCATTGTTGCAAATCTGTTTCTGTTACTGTGTAATCCCCAGCAGCTATTCTTCAGATTCTTGGTAAGAAAGTCCTATGGTAGAAGGATATTGTCCCCATCTTCTTGAGGTCTGGGATGGTTTCAACTGAGATGTATGTATGTATGTAGTCATAAATAAAACTGTTTTTCTAGTTGGGAAATTTTAATGGGGCATAATAAGCAGGTACTCTATAGTCACCTGTGGAAATGTGTTCATTAGTCGCCAGTGCATACATATAGGAAAAATTTAGGAACTGGTTTTGTCTGTCTACTTAGTGATGTACAAATCTATCAATAGCTTCTGACACAACTTCTGGAATTACTTTTTAATGTAAAAATTGAGAGTGAGTCAAATGCAGGCAAATATCTTCAGTATCACAACTTCCTGAGTTTATTTCCTGCTACTGGCTTCTGCTGCAAACATTGCCAAGACATCTCATAAATGCTATTGGAGCGGGATCATTAACTTCCTCCCAGTATAATATTCTTAGGCTATTCCATTTTATTTTTCTGCTGCTATAATATCAAGAAGTCTTTTATATTGATGCCTCATAACAAGAAGGGGAAAAACAAGCATATGGCAGTGACTTCTTGTTAGTCTCTTAAAATAATGTCATAGGTAAGGTGCAACAAGATATCTCATGCTTAGAGAGGCAAGTTTTGTTTTACTATTACTGTTATAAAAAGGTGGAAGTTCTACCAGAGCTCCAAGTATTTGTCTGTTTTACAAATGTTTTAGCCTACTGCATTTCAGTTCTCAGATTTTCAGAGTCTCTTAAGGTTTTAATTTTCTTTATGGTGGCAGCTACTTGTGTAAAGTAACAGCTACTCAGTAAAGAGAAGGCTTCGGGGTGACCTAATTGAAGCCTTCCAGTACCTGGAGAGAGCCTACATGAAGGAGGGAGAGAGACTATTTAGAAGAGCATGTAGAGACAGAACAAGGGGGAATGGCTTCAACCTGAAATAGAAAAGGGTTAGATTAGATATAAGGAGAAAATATTTTACTGTGAGGGTGGTGAGGCAGTGGAACAGATTGCCCAGAGAAGTTACGATGCCACATCCCTGGAAGTGTTCAAGGCCAGGTTGGATGGGGCTCTAAGCTACCTACCTGGTCTAGTGAAAGGTGTCCCTGCCCATGGCAGGGGATTGTAATGAGGTGATCTTTAAGGTCCCTTTCAACCCAAGGCATTCTATGATTTTATGGTAACAGAATTCAGACAATGATCTTCCAGGACTGGAAACTCATACTTGTTCTGAAAGTCACTAAATAACACACGACATCCCAGTGTCTGATAGCTGAATAACACTTCCTTTGCATATGTCTATTTCTAGGCAAACAGAAGGTCACTGTTATTCAGGAAAGAAAAAAAAAAAACAACAGCACACTATGATTCCTCTGTGTGTCTAGCAAGCATGACAATTAGACTAGTCTTGGGTATTTTTCAACAGAAACACTTTAGGATTAGAAGAGCTGTCTTGCTACAGTTTTTATCTTCCACATTTGGAAGAAAAATGGAAGACATCACTAACTTTGTACCCGTCATACTAGAGCGCAGAATTACAACCATTAAAATCAGGCATTTGGATCTTGCTGAAGCACATTCCTCCCCATAGCACATGCCTCACATAACCTCTGGTGCATTCAAAGAGGGGTGTGAAAGTGGTCTTGCTCAGGCTGGAAGTACAAACTAATATAGCTCTCTAAAGAATGTAAAGCCTCATACTTCACTCTCTCTTCACTTTAACACCGTTTCTGAGATCCATACACACTGTCGTAAGTGATATAATAACAAGGTGTTGATGATTTAGGTAAAGACATTTGTGGGAAAGGCATGTTCTTCTTATGTTCAGACAAAGTCTCCAGCTATGTGAATAGTGTTTTCTTGTGGGCTGCGTAGCATACAAACGGTAAGGCTTCAGACTGAGAGTTTAAATTAGGTTTGAAGTTCTGGACAAAGATAAAAAACAAAAGCATGTTGCATTTAATGTGTAAGACTTTAGACTGACAGTTTAAAATGTGAAGTCCTCATATCTGGACATGTTTCATGGCTTTGCATGGGTTTCTTGAATGAAACTAAGCAAGTCATTTAAATCATGATGTGTTACACTGTTTGATCTTGGAAAGGAGGATAATGACAACTGTTCATCAGGATGGTTGTGATGATTAATATTTCACTGAGCATTTTGGAATCTCTGCATGAAACTTGATATATGAATATGCAGTATTATTACTGTTGTAACTGGGTAATTTATTTACTCTCAGGGGATGCTACAGTTATAGTTCAGATACTGCTTTCTACCCTGTCTTTGTTTGCAGTGGCTTTTCTTTACTATCTTGGACTGCAAACTCTATCTACCTTAACATAAAAATTTGAAGGAAAGCCATTCAGCTGTTACCAGGATATTAAAAAAAAAAAAAAAAAAAAATCATTCAGCTGTTAGAGAAATTGAGCAGGAGTATTTGGTACTTGGCTTCCAGTATGCATGTGCCACCATGAACTGCTGCTTTGTTAAAAGTAGTTTAAGATCCAAATTCTGTTATATTTTTCATAAAAAAAGAAGTATATTCTCCTTATCTAAAGGGACAGAAAAGATAATGTACACATACATTTGAATAACTGAAAACACATGGGCACTTGCTATGGCAATATATTAAAAACCTAGAGGTAACTGTGAAGTAAATCAGGTACAAATAACATGCTAAATATTTTTTTACAGTGGATTTCAAACTACAGACATTGTGAGAGCCTGAAGTTCTAAATCTTGATCTTCTAGCTGCTTCCCGTAAGATTTTCCTTAGAGGGTGAGTATCTCTCAATCTGTGGATGTCTTGGCACTACGCTGTTTTTGCTCTGACTTTCTAGACATGGAAAGGAAGAATGATTAGAACAGTCTGTGATTTGGCATTCTTAAATGATGCCTTTGCAGGCACCAACAACTCTACCCAAAAGGTGTGGATATTTTCAAATAAGGGTATTTTTACCATAGGAAAAAAACCAACCAAATGAACAAAAAAACCCCCCAACAAAACAAACAAAAAAAATCTGACAAAAAAACCCCACAAAACCCCAACAACAACAACAACCTAACAAAAAACCCCAACAAAAACATCAAACCCCAAAATCAAGCATCCTTTAGGGGTTTTGTTTGGCTTGTACTCACAAATTGCTCCACATCACAAGCCAAAAAAATGTGAGTTTGCTCAGTAGTGTGGCCTTTTTCTTCATACATCCTACATCTACCCTGTTGTTTTGGTGAGGCCATAGCAGGGGAAGGTCAGTCCGAGCAGTCAGATTGAGTACTGACTGATGTATACAGCTTTTCAGTGTCTTGGTCTTGACAGATCATATCAGTAGTTTGGTTTGTGGAGATAAGAAAAGAAACAGGTCTGACTTTTATGTCTTTTGATAAGAAATGGAAAAGAACCAGCTAGCACAAATTTAAGAAAAAAAATGCATGACAGCCATGTCTTTTTTTCTTTTTTTCCCCTAAAGCATGTCAGTCTAAAGTTCCAAAATATCAAATATTTATTTACTTTTTTCCTAATAATATATTTAGCTATGGTAGGTAGGTAGGTCTTCTATGATTGCTTCTTAGGATTGAGATTGTACAAGGCAACCTTTGGAGGATTCTGTTGTCATTGTTCACAACCTTACCAGACTTTGGGCTGATTATATTTTAAAAATTTCAGATGAAACACTGTAGCCATCTCTGACAATTTGAATGTACAAACATGGAGTTGTTTTGTACCTGCTGAAAAACTGCTGCCCATCTAAAAGAAAGTTTCTTGGAGCAAAGAAAGAGGGTATATCATAGTGGATTGGCCTTTGCATTCTCCCAGAATTTGGAACATTATAAACCTCTGAAAATTCACTAGACTTTCATAATATGCAGTTTAGATCCTCTATAGCCTTTTACCAAATGGAATTTGCTTTATTCCTTTGCAGCTTCTACTCTGATCAAATTGCATGTACACCACCCTCACTTTTCCTAAAAACTTACCATATGATTCCCTCTGGCACATGGTTTATTAACAATGCAAAATAATGTTGGAAGAAGCCTTTTTTTTTTAAGGGAAAAAAAAAGACAGGTCTGTTAGGAGTTATCAATTTAAAATGGAATGGCTGTAAGGAATTCTCTCCACACCAGTCCCAGTTTCTGTTCCACTTGGCTGTGCAAATTCCAGCCAGACTCATGTGGGTGAGGCCACTTGGGTCTGCCCCTTGCAGCAAGCAGTGGCTGGATCAGGATTTACCCAGCAAACTGGATTCAATCAAGCTAAATAGTTCGATCTCTGTCACAGAGATCAGCAGTCTCTCCCTACCAGAGTCCTCTCGCGTGAGCACCCAGATGGGGAATGCTGCCTGATCGTTGTTCCTGCCACCTCTCTCTTAGGATTCAAAGACCTTTCAGGCCAACAGCAGCCACGAACATCAGTGTCCAGTGCAGAGCTCCTTCAGGCTCAGCTGAAGGTACCAACAAAGGGGCCTAAGGCCATGCATCGCCAGGAACTGCAAGCAAGCAAACACACCCTGTCTGTGTTAGACAGTCTGAAACGAGGGATCAGAGCATAGGAGACAGCAGGTCTGAGGGGCTAGAGGAGCGGTCCTGTGATGGCAGGGGGACTCTGTTCACTGCTGGCAGTGCCTGATGAAGGAACTGTAGCCCTCTGTATGTCTTCCTCTGGCTCTGCTCTGATGTCCTTCCTCCTTTCCCTTTCTTCTTTTGCCCTTTCCCAAAGACACAAATGGACTTTCTCTTGGCTTTTTAGACAGCAAAATTTAATTTTAAAAGCTTTCAACTGTCTTTGACTCTGTTCCAGGAAAACAGGAAAATAAATAAACAAATAGGATCAGAATAAACTATATTCCACTAAGTAAATACTTAGTCACTTTTATAAAAGCAGAATACATGTAATGAATGCTGATGTGCATTTATCTTAATATATTTTAACACTACTAGTTTTTAATGAAAACTAGCTTTAGCATATTTGCTGGTCAGTTAAAAAATATAGATAGTATAATTTCATCTTTCTTACAGTGCTGCAAGTAATTTTGTATCCTAAACAAGCTTTATTTTTTTTTTCAATCAAAGTGACAATAGCTCCTTTTCAATAAGAGATACACTTCATTAATCAAGTTTTAATGTCTTTGGAAGCACATTTTAAGCAAGTGTAAAGTTATGTTCTGGCATTTCTTCAGGACACTGTTTCTTCTTGACAATGTTTTATTTTATAGAAGTCTAAAAGAAGTGACAGGTTATTGTGTATGTAATCATGGCTAATTTTTAACTTCAAAAACTCCTCTGTGATCTTAAAAGCTTTTCATTTGTTCATAGGCACAGGTTTGTACAAGCCCAGTGCAACATCTGTAAGCCATTCTAACAAATAGCTATAGTGGTGGCTCTCCCTCCCCCAAAAGCTTAATTAGATCTGAAAAGCTTAAGCTCTTATATGACTTTGACATGTATGAGCAACATTACAAATGTTCCTACTCATGACTTCAAGATGCTTTGGTTTCCATGAAAAAATGTTGCATCCCCAAAACCACTGAGATTGGTGAATTTCAGGTAAGCAGCATCTCAGAAGATGGGGTCAGCTGAACTGGGAATATCTGGGACCCTGGAAGTGTGTGGTAAATCTCTCATGCACTCTAGTGCATTTGGTGAATTTTGAGTCACAGTGCTCAAATACTTAGCTGATATTTCAATGATATTCAAGATCAAGAGAACAGAAAAACATAATTGTGTAGGAACTTGTTCCCGAATAAACATTCTCTATTACCACAAGATGCACTTTTTATCACAAATACTCCTCCTCTGGACATATTTTTCATTAAAAACCCCTAAGCGCTGTGACTGAGAATGCCACACACATCATTGCAGTTGAAATGTACTGTAATGTTTATATATTGTCATGTGTACAAAGTAATTTACATTTTATTCAACAGACATAACTAAATCAGTCTAAAATTAACCACATTCATCAGTAATACTTTTAACTTTGCAGTCAGTTTAATGGCATTCGAGGAAGCCATATATCTATTTCAAAGTAGTTTAAGATTTTGAAAAATATATTATTTAAAAAATATATTAAAATATCAATTTTTAGAAATTCATATCCATTTCCATTTCTTCAAAAACATCTTGAAGTAATAAAGCTATTCTTTTCTATTTAGTATTTATACCAGTAGTATGACTTTAAAGAGTTCTTGATGTACAAGTTCAAGAATTAGATTTACATGCTGATAACAAACTTAACATCTTTTAAAGTGCCTGAGACACTTCTATTTTAAAAAATTATAGTAGATGTAAGCTTAGGGTAGTTATCAAGAATAGAGTTAATTTTTAAACCATCAAAATTTACTGCTTCAGTGAAACTATACCTGCTTACGTTAGCTGGTAAATTTGGTACTATTTCTGTACAAGCAAAAATATATTATTACTCTGAAAGACATGTGAATGCTTTTAGGATTCTTTTCCACTTAATTCAATCCCGTAGTCCTTGATGTTAGTTGTAGAACTGCCGCTCCTGTGCCAGGAGCAGCACTGAGCCGATAAAGTTTGGCTTCTTGTGTGGATCTGCCTCACCACTGAAAGCCCAGAGCTAGGGGTGAGGCTTACAGTAATACCTATTTATAGCTCCTCCTTGCTCCGTGAAGCAAAGCAGAGAGTGAAATGAGATGCATCTGTCCAGTTTGGTGGTTGGGAACCCTTTAGAGGAGACAAAAAGTGTAGACCACCTGGGCTACTGAGAGAGTGACAAAGTGCCTGGGCTTCCATCAGGCCACACAAAATGAGGTGGGGATTCCTTGCGGTCCACCACCACTCCTCCCTGTCACTTGCTGTTTCACATTTAATCAGCCTTGCATTTGGATTGTTTAGTGTACAGCAGTTTTTGATACAATGTTTAATTACTGACTTCCATCTCCTCTTTAATGAAAGTGCTTTTTGTCACATTCAGGCAGGAGCATTCTTGCCTTGCAGATCAGATTTTGATACAGCCAAGTCATTACCAAAGCTATAGCAACCAAGATAATCTCCCTCCCTGCATTAAAAGGGTAGGTAAAAGCAGATATTAATAAAGCAAATGTTTAATGTCAACATTCAGAAATAATGAGATGTTTCCTCTGCATTTCTATTTTATATGGTGTAGCTCTCTTCAGTGATTCAAAGTCTACAATTTAAAAAAAAAAAAAAATAACTAGCAGTGATGTAGGAAAATCTACTTTTTCACACTGCATGAAGATCATCTCATCAATATTTCTCTATAGGATGCTGCGACAAGTCTGCTGTCATTGCTGTACAAGGCAGAGTATCTCAGGGAATCATCTCTGACATGGATGACCAGTGGCTTTGTGCCTGCTTTCCATTTCCAGTCTGATGTCAATCCACCTTACCAGCCTTCTGTCAGGTCACTGGGGTATC
The DNA here is from genome assembly GCA_035047845.1 of Dendrocincla fuliginosa. Taxonomy (NCBI): domain Eukaryota; kingdom Metazoa; phylum Chordata; class Aves; order Passeriformes; family Dendrocolaptidae; genus Dendrocincla; species Dendrocincla fuliginosa. The sequence goes on along the minus strand of JAWWMO010000043.1, from coordinate 28,912,273 downwards.
TGCTGATCCCTCTAATCTCCTGCCAAGCAATTTTCTTGGCAAGAACCCATGTAGGATGCATGACATTTGGTCTACTTTTACTTTTAAGCCTCTTGTAAAAGGACACCACTTTGTAACTCTCCAACTTTAGGACCTTTCTGTTTCAAAAATTTGAAGCTATATGATGTTACCTCAATTTTTATGACATCCACTTATATAGCAAATACATTAATTGAGGCACAAAGTATTTAATACAATAATGCTACCTAGCAGATGCTCCAGATGCTTTAAAAAGAAATTTCACATAATTTAATTTTTTCTAAAGTTTTGTGTTTTAAAGTTTTGTTTTGATGCACTACATAAATCTAAAAACATTAAGGTACAAAAAATGGACATACTGTGGTGAATATAAGTTGCTAGTGTATAGGCAGAGGCATTTTCAGAAAGTGGAAGATTTTATAACAGAAAATGGAAAACTACAGGGAATAAGTTTATCAAAGATGAAGCAACATAATCCACAATTCTATACTGATAGGACTGTCCCCTATGTGTATCAAACAGTTCTTGTTGTCAATTACTATACCATAAGGGATCTTCCTACTATATCCAGATTTAGTAGTTCAAGCAAGGATGTACCTGCTGCTGTGTAGGCTTTCCCCAGTGGTTACAGAGATCAAGTTTTAGCTATTTCATCACTTACTAGAAGGAATGACCTGAAGAAGGTAGATTGTCTAATGGTCTGTCACAGTCAGTCTTGGCAGCTAATGATTTTCACCTCTAAGACATTGTAATAAAGTTACAGATAATCATATTTAAGCATGTCTACGCGAGGTATTAAGTATCTGTCTGTGAATAACAATAGTATCAGACAAAGGTGGCTGAACTCACTAGGCAGCTGTGGTGCAACCTCCAGAACTATTTAGTTCTGGCCATTCTCTAAATGTGGAAGGAGATAATTATGTTCCAAAGAGGCATAAGATACAGTAATAATAGCAGTATTATGCAAGCAACGCAGTCTAGTGTCTACTTCCAGATAGCTAATGTGCTTGCCATATTTCTGAGAATCTCTTACTATGCCTGAAGTATTATGCAGTGTATTATTGAGTGGAGACAGGAGAATATTGTTAGGGTATTTACTACTGCAAGCGATCTGTGTCCACATAGACTGCTAAACTCTGTAGGAAAAGTTTCCATGTATTACCAAAAATTATCTTTTCAGCAACTAGAGAAGATGGTCCTCCATAGCATGCTTTTGAGAAAGCTGGATGCAAAATGTTTCAAAATCAGAAGGACTATAACTAATAGTCGCAATTTATGAGGAAAAAAAATCTAATACTAAATTTAGTGTACAGCCTTGAGTCAGCTATGTGTGTGCATGCATGAATTTGTTAAAAAGAAAGGAAAAAAAAAACAACAAAACCAAAAAAGAGTGCATTTATCAGCAAAATCCTTTAGAAACAAAAGTTTAAACAAACTTCATTATTTAAAACAGAGTTATATATTTTGGAAAATGCATTATACATAAAGAACTCATAGTGGTATATCTATTGCATTTTAAAAACCTGTTTATTTGTAGGAATATGTACTAAATATATATCTTCGTAAGTGAACTGCAAGAAAGGAGAAAAATTATAAGTAAATATAAATAGAATACAAATTAGTATATAAATAATACAATGAAAATTAATAATAAAAATTAATTGTTTTTTCTATTGTTTAGAAAAAGGACATAGCAGAGCACATGACATTACTTCATGGAAGAAATATGACTGGATATTTTAAAGTAAAATCGTCTTGTTGCAATGCATGTAGGAAGAGGAGAGTTACCAGCATGGTCCTTTATGGCAATATGACAGCAGAGAAATTTGCACACAGGCAGTGTACATCCACAGATCCACTAAGTCTAATGAGATAATGATCACAGGGGAATGGACATTAAGCAGTCTTTACATTCATTTTAAAGACCAAATTGTAGTTCAAGTATTAGAAAAAACCATAAGGAATGTAAGTAAACAACACTGATATGTATAGTGACAACCTTATGAACTGTGTCCCTCACTTAAATATTTTTGAGCCACCATAACGAGTTCAATTTTTTTTGTGAAATGATTCACTAAAACGCATGTTAAGGAGGAATGGTGTTTTTCTGTGTTAGCGTTAGACTTTCTGATGAGGCCAGTTTGCTTTTTATGAAAAAAAATGACTAATGGCACCACCTGTTAACTTGGGATCATTGTATCAGATGATTTCCTTCCACCACCTGCTGTACAGAACTGAGATGGAATTCAGCTGATATTTTGACACACTAGTGACAAGATTGTAACTGTTTTTGTAGCCTGTATTTTAATCCAGGTATTTCCCCTGAAATATTTTGATAATTTTAGTTAGTTTAAAATTCTGAAATTATGAATTACAAAATTCAGAATCTGATGACTCAGGTTTTAAGAATTTAGATCTTTTACTTTTTTTTTTTCCACTCAATTTGTACTTGTTTCTCATCAGGTTAATTGCCAATAACATGCCAAACCATGGAGGATAACACAGTATCTGCAATAGTAACATCTCATTATTTATAAATTAGGATGTAGACTGTTCATGTCTTCTAGAAACAGAAAGAGACATCCATTCAGAAATTACCATAACTACTGCTTTTGCCTGAACAGCTTCAGAGGAATGCAAACATGGCAGTGCCGTGTGTAATTTCTCCCTGTGAGCCTGGATTTGATGTGGCCAGTTTTGAAGAATGGCGAATTTCCAACTAACTCACTTATCTGCAATTCCATGCTTTATAGCAGCAGTGTTCAGGAGGAAATGTGCATATGAGTAAAGTACTTTTCCTGTTAGAGGTCTGACACTCCCTTTCAGTAATTCTGTGCTTAGGGAACAAACGTACAGTTTTATTAAGGATTGAATAAAAGAGCTCATTTTTGTCTCAAAGTGTAATGACAGAACTTATCTTTAACCATGTATGGGAGACTAATGCTGAAATTACAGTGGAACTAAGGGTTTCTCATTCTTTAGTAGGAAATACATTATTGAGTAAAGAAGCTTAATATTTCCCTAGTTTTATAAATGAAAATGTTTTTGAAAAAGAGGGAACTAGTCTTAGGAATATAAAAAAGGCAATTATAGTGCCTTGTTTGCTCAGATTCAAAGTAATTTTATTCAAATTACTGTTATTCAAATATTATTCATTTTGTGACTCTCCAAGGTCTGAAATCCAATGACCTGATGATTTTGCTTCAGTGCTTAATAGACAGAGTCTACAACACAACACCCTTTGCTTGGCAGGAATGTCTTAGGATTGCCAATAATAATTATTTGGATTTTGCTAATAACACTAAAGTTTGTGCCCTAGGTTACAGAAAGCACACACATGCTCTCTCAATATGGGCTTTAGACAAATGTCTCAGTTTTGTACCTCTCAATTGCCAGAGATTTATTGAGATAAAAGTCTTACATGAAGTGGAACCTTGGCATCTCAAGAAAACTCTTATTAAATCCATTTTTGAAGCACTGAGGGAAGTATCCTTGTACTTCTATACCCAATTCCCACAACTTATAAATGTAGTACACTTGGTGACCTGTTCTTTCAGCAATCTGAACTTCAAATCTGTTCAGGAGCATAAATACTCGAGGTATATATTTTGGATTCTGCTTGGCACTACATAAAGTTACCTTTTTTTCAGTGGGTGAACCAATTTTTTATTTTAGCTTCTTTTTTCAAACCTCATCTAAATATTTTTTTCCTCAAAATTTTGGACTAGAAAATGGAAAAGAACTGGCAAAGTTCCCAGCTTGATGCCATTTCTTTCAAGTTGGTGACAAAGCAGTTTTTCCCCATAACTCTGACTTACTAACTTCAGCAAGAATGATGTGGGATCTTTGCATTCATTTTCTGTTCATGCCTTAATGAGATACAAAACCATGCAACAGAAAGCTGATCTAACTGCTATACTGTAACAGATTTTCTGCTAGAGAAATGACACGTAGGTAGTATATAGAGGAAAATCATCAAGAACATGAGTAACAAGCATGCCCAGTTTACTCTATTGAACAGTTAATGGAAACAGAAGATCAAATTTTCTTTGGAAGAAATAGAATTAAACATGGATTTTCTCCTGGATAAATTCTGGATGGGATAAAACAACTCTCTTAATTAGTTTTGAAAATCAAAAAACTAAATTCAGTCAAAATAATTTCATAAATTTGGATTTATTTATCAGAATAACAATTTCTCTGTAATCTCCTTGCCTAGTTAGGGCATCAGTACTTTCTGCAAAGTCAGCATGTTCAGTTTGGCTATCAGCACATAATCTTTCAGTACAGATGGAGGCACAATATAATTATTTACATTCAGCTTTGCCACAGAAACCCTCATCCATTCTTTTTCTTTTGGTCAGTTCAGTATTTTTGTGAGTCTCCCAGCTGGGAAAAGAAGTGTCTGAAGGAAGACAAAAAAAATCCTGTATCTGAAAGAGACCAAACCAACCAAACCCAGAAAGAAGATGGTAGTTTTTGGTATGGTAATTCATCAGCTGGCAGAGAGCTGACAACTCTTTTTCTCCAAGATTCTTGCAAGACATGAAGCACAGACTCTCTCCAGGAATTGCCGGTTAATGCTATACATGATTTCCCTCTCCTTTTGTCTTCAGCAATTACATAGTCACAGTTATGAATTCTAACATATGAACAGTATTCTAATAATGAATGAAAATATCTTTCTCAGTGAGATACTACAAAGATCCATGTATCTGTCATGTTCCCACTTTTTTATTATTTTACTCTAACGTCAGAACAGTGAAATTAGTGTAAAAGAAGCTCACACCTCCCCTGAAATACAACACAAGGATACAAGGATGTCTCATGAATGCCAGTGTTGTGCTCTAAGTAATCCTTTTCATCATGCTATAAAGCCACAGTTAGCAGAGTGAAGGAAGTTTAGATGCCTCTCGATCCTTCTAGTCTTTGTGCAGTTCATATACTTCAAACATATACTTTATTACAAATCTCTGGGTTTGAGGATTTTAATTCCTGCTAATGCCAGCCTTTCTAAATGGCACTGGGCAAACATAGATTTGAGTTAGCACAATTAGGAACTATTTCACTTGCTATTAACAATTTGATGCCCAATTTTTTGACTGCTGTTTGTGTCTTGGAATGTTAAATTTGTGTTCTCTTGTGGACTAATTTTAGGGTACTACCAAGAGTGGGATTCTGAAAAAGGCTGGTAGCTAGGAGAGTGCTATGTGAGCCAAACTATCCCCAGCATAACTAACAGTGTTGATATGAGAGATGAATTGGGCCCTATGTCTCTTTACTGTAGGGAATACTTTCCCTCCAGCCAGAGTAACAGCTGCAGTGTACTTGTGAATTTAAAAAAAAAATTAAAAAAGCATGTTTTTTTGGCAAAGTGCACGTCTTTGTCTTCACACTACAGTATTTCTAATTTTTCTGAATTATTTTTATGGGATCACTTGTACATCTCAGGTTAGAGGTATTTTTTCCTCATCCATGCTTCTCTAAGAGTATGTGGTGACCGACATTTGCTTCCCCTTGAAATTCCTCTGTTCAATATGACAGGTGCTTTGTGCTGATGGAGCACAAAGACGGGGTGAAGGTCAGAGCAGGATTCCTTCCCCCAAGTTAGCAGAATGCACAGATCAGTCTGCTTCTGTCTTGCGACATGAGGCCCTGGTACATCCGTGGCGCTTGTTTGCACCGTGCTGGGTATAATATCTTGTAGCTGGCATAAGCCTCTTCACTTTCCTTCTCAGGGGATTTATAAGTCTTCACTTACAAATAATTTTAATCCATCATGAGCTTCTTAAATTAGTAGTTATGACTGCCTGATATATATTTGTTTGCAAATAATACCTTTTACAAGTAAGTTATTATTTCATAGACATTGTTGCAAAATTATTCATATAAAAATAATTCAGGACATCAATAAAAACTAAGTGAAGCAAGTTTCAATTATATGGTATAATATTCAGTACTCTTCAGTCTCTATGTAAGCCTATATTTCAAAGGATAAAACTTGACAAACAACTTCATGTTAAATTACATAAAAGTGATGAACATTCAGTTACCTTTAAGGAAAAAAACCTTTAAGAGTATATGTGCAGGCATTAACTTTAGAGTAAGCCAGCACTGCTGAAAAACTATTATTGTAGGGTAAAAAAAATCATTTTTCCCCCCTACAGCATGTATCAAAATATTTTTTTTCCCAAAAGAGTTTTTGAATGAACATAAGAATGAAAAAGATTAACAAACTGTTGAATTAATTTACAGTGTGGTTCAAAATGCCTAAAGATTTTTACTGATTTCTGTAAAATTTAAAGAGGGTTTCACTCCCTTTAAATGCTGTGAGTTCACGAGTTCATCTACAGGGTTGCTCTGAATTCTTCCCCCGTGCCCTAGTGTCCTCAGTATCCACACTGCACATACAAGTGTACTCCTGGGCTCTTTCTGGAGTGACCAGACTGGTTGAAGGGACAAACTATTACAGTGCCAGCCAGCAAGGGTGGATAAGACCCTACCAGGATTAACTTCTGGGCTCACCTGAGACCATCTCACACAGCTTCCCTGCTGTCCTCACACCCTTCTTTATACACTACAATGCTTGCACACCTTCCCATTCTGTTCTCAGGACTAGAGAAGGCCTTAGAATTGTGCTATCCAGCTTGTTTGGATTGTGTTGTTTTTTTTTTTTTGCTTCATTCTTGACCAGTGATAATTGTATTTAAAATCTCCCTTATTTGGACTGTATGGTCATTTAACCTCTATTTTACTTGTGTCAGTGATGATATATTTATATTTCATTGCCACATGTTCTTGTGTACTGTGGGGGTTTCATGGCTAGATCTTTCCCTCCCGACCAACTCCTGGAGCTGCAGCTGGGCTGGCAGGTGGACAGGCACTCTAGGAGGGAAAGTAAGGACCAGGCTGGCTGGTGTGGTGTAAGGTGAAGGAGCAGAGAGCAGGGTTCAGGATGGGGCAAACAGCATCAAACCTACATCAGCTTAAAGCTATTTGGAGCATGCCCAGAGCCCTTGCGGAAAGACAGTCTCCAATAGTGTTTTGAGGATGCTTCTGCTTGCCCTGATTTTCATGAGAAAAGCCAAAGCTACCTGCAGTGACAGCAGCTGGTCATGCAGGAACAGCCCATCCTGCACACAGACTACCTATCTGACCCTGCCAGACTTCTCCTTCTAGCAGCCCCAGATGCCACAGCTCACTGCAGATGGAGTTGTGCAGGAGGCATGGTGGCACACAGATGGCCCTGGGACAGGCATCAAGCCAAGCTCGCTGCAAGGCTCAGCGTCTGCACAAGGTCAGCCTGCTCTAGACAACAGTAGCCTTGTGAGCAATGGTCCACTCTTAACCTGGTGCCAGACTTCAGGTGGCTCCAGGGTGAGAATATTTATGGTATAAATAGCTCAGGAGAAGCATCAGACAAGGTGATGAATAAGAGAAGTGACTGCAAACTGGGTAGATTTGTGTAATCTGTTTAGTGTCCTGACAAAACCCGTAAATAAGTACCTGAAGGTGTGATTTAAATTGTATTCCTAAAGAGAGAAAAATGCCAAGACATAATAATAAGTGAGTAAAATATATACTCCATATAGACTCCTTTTTGAAATAAGATTTGTTCATAAGTCCTACCTTTTATAAGAATTTCATTTATTTAAGTGCTGCTTTTGCCTTTTCTGAACAACTGACTTTTATAACTACCATTTTCCACATTTGATGATTTTCAGTCAAGACTGCCTAAAAAACCCTTTAAAAATTGGAGGCAAAACCAAGTGAAAGGATGTAAGAGTTAATCTGTGTTAGGCTGTATTGAACTTAAGGAAGAAATTAATAAACTATCATGCATTTTTACAAATCCTACTGTTTTATCTGGTGTTATCTACTGCAGCATGTTAAGTGCATAATAAAAATATTTGAATAATCATGATATAATTGCAATTCATTTTGTTCATGCAATCCTAGTGAAACTTCAAGGAGGGCAAGTGGTTTCAGTGAGCACAGAATACCCTTTTATTTCATTCACTTGCAAAGTAATTGGCACAACATACTTCATTCCAAACATATCCACTGAAAGAGAGAAGTGAAAAGAATAAATACTGTAAATAGATGGATTTATTTAACTAATGTGGGAGGCATTTTAAAGGCAACTATTCAGTAACAAGCTTTAATGTCAATGCAGATTTAATGAAGTCAGAATATATTATGTCGCTGAGGACTGCATATGCAGATACAAACCAGCATAGTTATGCTGCCTTAGCTGGAACTTCACCACTCTATATCTTCTAGCCTTGAAAAATCTTATCAACCATTCTCAGTTACATCTCCTTTCTGGCTCTTCTGTTTCTTTGTAGCCTATTTTCTTCAGATTTTTTCTCCCTATCTCTGTTCTTTTAATAGGTCTAATTATTCTCTTCTTTGCTTCCACTTCAGTCTTTGCAGCTTTTTCCAGGCACCTTTTTTTCTTTATTTCATATAAACATAGAATAATCTGGGCTGGAAGGAATCTCTGGGGGTTGCTCAAAGCAGCAACTAACTAATTTCAAAGTTAGTTCAGATTGCTCAGGGCTTTCTGACCAGCTGGGTTTTTACTATCTACAAGGATGGAGGTTGTACAACATCTCTGCGTCATTGTTTCAGTTCTCACCCTTTTTTTTTTAAACTTATTTTCATTTTTCATATTTATGGGGTTTTTTGCTGTTCTGCTCCTTTAAACAGCTTCCATAATTCACCATCTTTGTTTCATCCTTGTGCCTGTTTCCACTCTTCTACCTCTAAAAGCTCTAGCAAACATACTATTTCCATGGTTTCTGAATTTTCTGATGCACTTATATTTCTTTGTATTAGAAATATACCCCTTGCTTTGATACACAGTGTTATATTTGCTCCTCCCAAAACCCAAACTGATGCCATATGGGTAGAGGTCAGGTTGAATGACCACAGCTAATTGCTCAGACATTCAGGTAACATGAATACTAGAACTGCCTTAAAACCCCCTACTTATTGTCCTTTGCTCCCACACAGCTAACACATCTTACATTTGAAAATTAAACTTGTGCCTAGTATCTTTAGAACTTCAGTGGCTGTTAAGTATAAAAAGCTGTTCAGTTGTCTGGCCTGACATTGCCTGAATCACCAGATTCATGTTTGGAAGTTCACTTTTTGTTTTGGTTGAAAATTGGGGGAAAAAAATGGCTTAGTGGGCACTGGATTATGTGCATGGCACTGACAGGAGCTACTGGAACAACTGGAAATCTAAATAAATATTGTCAGTTTTAAATTGCCCTAAACAGTCAACATTTAGAGAGAGATAGACCTTCAGTGTTTACTTTAGAAGAGCTGGCCATTCTCATGAAGAACACAGGGAAGGTTGAGTAATTTTATTGTTTTTAAAATATTAATATTTTAAGTAAATGTTGCCTATTTAAAAATACTTAAAATACGTACATTTTTAAAAAGAATTGAGTCATCTTTTTATATTTACTCTGAAGTGGTCTACAACAAATCTTTGTTCTTGAAGAGAGAATATTGAACCTTTGACTTTTCTGATGCTTAGTGCTGTTTATTTTTAGAGCAAGTAATTTTGTAAATAATAAACAAGTGAAATAACACATCTGAATCAGTGGGTATTTGCTTACGTTTAATGATGTAGTGCACATCGGTGACAACTGCTGACTTCATCAATGGCAACTGTTTAAGTTGACTAGGAAGGAGATAACTTGCCGTACTCTGATTACTGTTTCAAGATAGGTTCAAGAAATGGGAAAATTCTCCTTTGATGGAGAAATCTGAGGCATGTGCAACAACAATTACTCCTCTCAATTTAGTGTCTTCCCGTTGTTTGTATATTTTATGTCAATAGAATCAAAGCATTTATCCTTAAACATTGCTACACTTTTGCTCTACTCTACTTTGCCCATGTGTTAGTTTTCTGCAGCGGAACATCTCATGCTGAAATGAGTATTGTATCTTCACGCTTCAGTGGTGGGGAGGATGGAGCTCTCTTCACCCACCTCCTATTCTTTTTCACACCCAATTCTCAGAATTGGTGTTTTGTTTACATATTATGATCAGTCTCCTCCAGTGTATGCAGTTTAAAATAAATAGTTTGGAATGCTTGCTTCCTGCTGGATTACTTTGATATTTATGGTATTTGGACACATAGGCTTTCTGTTTGCTTTCACTTTGCAGAAGTCTTCAGATCTCAGATACGTAAATCTTTTCATATGACAGTGCTTATCAGTGACCCTATACAGAGAAAACAGTTTAAGATTCATTTGAGAGCTTCCATCTTCTGAATATTCAAGAAGACAGTTTGATATACTGAACAAGACTAAATATTCTCAATATTATGCTGGATTCCAATATACTTTGAAAAAAAAAAAAATCCAGATATCCCTTCTACAGTCCTGGTCTGTGACACGAGATGTATGACTGTAGGAGTGGAGGCTCTTTCGCTACTCCACAGCTTCACTCAGTGCCTGATGAGTCCGTCCCCCCATTTCAGGAGAAAAGTACTGCCTTCTAACAACCTGTAAGGCAGATAATCCACAAGCTCTATGCAAAGAGTGTCGTGCTCCCTGAATTATGGGACAAACAGCTTTATGAAGAGTTTGCCCGAAGAGAACAACCTACGGGGGGATCCGGAGTGAGCACGAATCCCGTCTGCCGACACCGTGGTGCCAGGCTCTGCCTCGAGATCCCCTTCCTTCGAAGCCGCGTGGGGAAACGCGCTCGGCCCGGAGCCGAGGTGCCGGTGATGGGCAGTGGGTGATCCCGCTGATCCCGCGGGACACGGACACCCCTGGATTTCTCCGCACGCCCTCTGCCGTTCCCCGGGGGAGCTCGGCGTTGCCAGGCTGCTCAAAACTCCTCACTTCTGCAGAAGTGACACGTCTGTGGGGCGGCAGCGCCCGCCGCAGCTCGGGGCACCGCCAGCACCGCCGGGCGGGCGGGCAGGGGCTCGGA
>JAWWMO010000043.1:28869144-28901193 GCA_035047845.1 Dendrocincla fuliginosa | reverse complement strand
GGGGCGCCGCGGGCTCGGCGGCCGCGCTGCGAGCCATGCGGGGGTCGAGGCGGCTGGCCGGGCTGCTCTGCGCCCTCTCCCTGCTCGTCACCGCGCCGTGGGCGTTCCGCTTCCACCCGCGACAAGGTAAGCGAGCGGCAACAAAGGCGGCGAGCGCCCCGGGGGTCCCGGCCCTGCGGCGTGCACCGTGCACCGTACCCCGCGGGGCAGCCGCTGCGCCCCGGCCCCGGCGGGAGGGACGGAGGGAAGGACAGAGGGACGGAGGGGGCGCTCCCTCCCGGTGGCACCGGGGCGGCCCCCGCGGGTCTCGCCGGGCGCACTGGCGGCAGTCCCCGGCCCCGCCTGTCACCGCATCCCCGGCTGGCGCCGCGAGTGCCGTGCCAGGAGCCCCCGGGTGCCAGCGAGGGGCTGCGGCGGCAGGCTGAGCCGCCCGCCTCCTGTTGCAGAGACCTTGGTGAAGCAGCTCTCCTCCTATGAGATCATCACACCTGTCCGAGTGAATGAGTTTGGAGAAGTTTTCCCGCACACGCATCACTTCCGAAGGAGGAGAAGGAGCTTGGAGGCGCCGCTGGAGCCTGCTGCTTTCCGAACACTTTACCAGCTCAGCGCATATGGGCAGGTCTTCCAGCTCAACCTGAGTGCCGATGCAGGCTTCCTTTCTGCTCAGTACACGGTGGTACACGTCGGGGCCCCGCAGAAGCAGTCCTCCCCTGATTTGCGCCACTGTTTCTACCGCGGTCATGTCAATGCCCAGGAGACGCACATGGCTGTCTTCAGCATCTGTGGTGGCTTGGTAAGCATGTTGGTCACTGCTTCCTGGCTCCATTCATATTCTCCTCCCTGAAAGAAACGTAGTGGGATGCCTTTGCTGGAGAGCTAAGCTGGAAATTCTTGGGATCATTCCAAGTAGTTGGTCATGAAATGTCTTGGCATCAGCAGTGTGCAGTCATGATGGTACTTTTTTGGGGGAATATACAAATGCCGCTTTCAAAGGATCTGTCGCTGGCCAGTAATATAGTTGGTTGATGTAACTTCTAACATCAAGAGCATTATAACAGAGGAAAATGCATGCCTTAGAAACACAGTAAGCTATTGATGTGATAAAAGGATGCTGTCAGTCGGTATCAATTATGTGTTTGTAGTTTAACAGATACTGTGGTTGTGAGTGAGGAACAACACTGCTTGAGGTGATTGAGAGAGGAGCTAGTGTTGACCTTTTTCTTCCTCTGCTTTCAGCAATGCTGCAGAGGTATGTCATATTCCAAAAAGTGTGCAGCAGTGCTCTCTACATGTTTCTGTTGAATGGGAATGGGAAGTTTCCTGCTAACTTCAGTGGGAGTGTGTCTATGAAATGCTTCTTATGAACTGAACTGAGCAAACAAATCCAAACTCCAATGATATACATTCTTTACTTATCCCTTCATAGCATTTATTATGTCTTCCAAAGGGATAATGGAGAGTTAGTATCACATAACTGTCTATCAAAACACTTGTACTGTGTTGCTGAATTTTATAATTTTTTGCCTAGAAGTCATGAAGACTGATATCTAGTGCTTTGCCACATCACTATTGAAATGCTGACAAGAAGTCTGTGTGAGATGCACACTGTAAAAATAGGATGTTGTAAATACTACTGTGAATTTAAGTTGGGGTTGTTTTTTGTTTGTTTGTTTTTTGTTTTTGTTTTTTTTGCAGTCACTCAGGAAAGTAAAGGTGTAAGACTCTTATTTTTGGGACCTGAAAAAATCCAACTTTGTATTCTAGTCTTTTTCTAATAGCCGAGAGAAAATAGAATGCAGTTCATTGGATGCGTGTAGGAGTGTTTAATGTGTATTAAAAGAAGCTGATGCGTATTATGAAAGAGAGAATCAGAAATAACTAGTACTTGAGAGAGACATCTCTCTCTTGTGCTTTTTCTTGGATATTTGGGTATATACCACCTTGTCTTTGGGTTGAGGTAGGTAGACTTTGGCTAGTCCTTGGAAATTACTGGAGAAGCAAGCATTTGAGCACAGCAATTCTGTATTTATCTGAGTTTTGCCTATATATCTCACTTTACTAACAATAGTCATTGCTTCTTGACTCCGTTATCCAAAACCCAGTTCAAACTATACTGAACACAATATGTTGTACTAACTCACAGAGGGAGTAGGAAAGATGATGGATCACAAATATGGTTGGTTTTCTTTCACTTTTTCCATGTTTCATGTTTTAATAGATACTCAAATACCATTGCATTGAGAATGGTATCATACTTGATATGGAATAAATCTGAGAAGTTTTAAAACTTTCTCTTTTCATAACCTTTGTTGCCTGTTTGCATTCTATTCCTGTAAACCATTGCTTTTCATTACTTCAAAGGACCATGTGCACTGAACAAACGTGCCTACTGCCCTTCAGTTGTCTCAATTACCTGTTATTTAGCAGTTCTCAAACTCTTCAGCACAAGACCCTCTTATTTGTACCAATTTGAATGTCTCCCTTCTCTTTTCTCATTCCCTTTCCTCCCTGACCCCTTACTGGTACATTAGAGTCTGCATCATGTATGTGTACTCTCAGAAATCCCTGAGTGCCTTTAAACTGAGACTTTGCCTCTTCTACATGAGCCTTGTGAACTTTCACTGCAGCTTCCAGTTGAACTTTGTGTCATCATTCATTGCCGGGCTGACAGAGTCAGCCACTAGTAAAGGCCTTTCTGTCCTGATGTTCTCAGGACTTTCTCTCACCTCTCATTTCACCTTCTGCTCAGTCTAGCACAGCCCTAGAGGGCATGTAGCATACCCAGCATTATGGCCGCTTTTCCCTCACTAAAGAAGTTGGTGAGGTTTTCAGAAGGAAAAGCAGAGCCCTACATGGGTGTTGGTGCACTTTTGTGGGACATGCCTATGGTTTCTCAGGGAGGGATTGTGTGGAGACAAGGAGGAGGTCATAGCTATCTGGTAGAGTGTCCTCCAACCTGACTTAGAACCTTCAAGTTAATATCCTTCCTTATCCTCATGGATTCAAAGCAAATGTGACGCTCTTTAAGTGACTGCCAAGGGAGAAAACCCTTTTGGATTTGAGAGAAGAATGTATGTGAAAAGAGGGAAATAGAGGCCAAGTGAAATTGTCCTGATCTTGTCCTCCCTGAGTGTATTGCCCACTCCCAGATGGGGCTACCCTCAAAAATTAGTAAAAAAATGTTTTTATTCTCAAGGTTTTTAAAATGTCATAGGTTTGTGCATTCAACAAAGGTGCCTGCAAAAATACACCAGTCAGTTACTGCTCTTTTATTGAACAGTGCCATACTTCATGAATAGATTCGAACATTAAAGTTGGTTTGCTGGTGAGGTAAGATACTATTTATTGTGAGTGAGACAGTAGAATCCAAACTAGTGACTTGGTAGCTGTACGTTATATTTACTTTAAGTAAATCCCTTCTTTTTGTAGGTTCTGTTTTCCTTGATGCTGAACTTGAGCTCAGCGTATGGAAGTTAAAAAACATACTGCTTTGAATTATTAGATATAGTTTTGTCTTCCAGCTTTGCATATATAAGGCAATTGCTTGTATCTGACCAATGCTGTAAAAACTAGGGAGGGAAAAATGACTTGGTCTTAGATATAAAGGTGCAAGAAATGTAACAATGGAATTTTAAAAATTTCTCTGGAGATGTGCCTTAGTCATCTGAAGGAAAACCAGGTACTTCTGTTCCCTTTATCCTATAGGCTTCTATCCTCAAGTTCTGCACTGCTTTCATTCATAGCTTCAGTCCTGCTTTTCATGTTCCATCTTTTCTGTTTTTGCATTCTCTTGTTGAGTGTGTTCACTCCATTCTGCCTTGCCTTTTCACCCTCAGTTAAGCCTTTTTCTGCATGTGCTAAGAGCATGTATGACCCAGAATGCCCATGAAGCATTACTTAATGGTTCCTGACACCCTCTGTGCAGTTTTGTTGTGTTACATTTCAGAGCATGCCCTGGGTTCAGGGGTGCAAATGGCACAGGGAGGTTAGAAGGTCAGCAGGGAGTCTGTAGTAATTGCAAGGAAGGAGTGTGTAATTAGGGAACTTTGGGATCCATCAAAGGCAGAAGGTCATTTGGATTGATGGCCCGGGTGCCTAGTTGAACATCTGATCATATACAGGCGTATTTCTTGCATCTTTTGAGTAATTTTTGAGATTTCACTCTTTATTTCACTTTATTTTCTTCAGTTCTGTGTATTTTTTACTTTTATTGCAATAATGAGTTATAGCTTCCTACAAACACAGGAAACAGAATCTGCTGAGGATGTTCCTGAATATATGTAGACTAAAGAGACCTCTCAAGTATTATCTAAACAGCAAAATCAAAGAGATAAAAACTTAAAAATCATTTAACTTTTGAGAACATATGTCTTACAAGTTTATTGACAAATACAAGCAAATACCAGAGCATAAAATGTCTTAAAATAGGGGAACTGTCACCATTTATAACTAGAATGTACCTTCAATTCCTAGCAGGACCCCCTCTAAAGAAAGAAGATTTTTTTTTTTTTTTTTTAAATCCTGAAAAAATGCTATAAAACAGTTTGTTTAGTCCTTTGGGAAGCTTGCTATTGTTTTGTGAAGGTTAGGAATGTGTTGACTGATGCTGAGGATAGTTAAAATCAGTTCTTGTGAGCTGGGAGAATGTGCCAAATGTGTTTTATGTGACTACTGTGAGAGAAGGAAAGGTAAGAAAGGAGGAAAAATACCTCTTTTTTGAGTGTATGATCTCTGATGTGCAGAGCAACTTCACGTGCTCACTTGACTGGCAGAAGTTAGTAGCAGAAAAGTACACTTGATTCTCTTCTTGTGTGGGTTTACTAGCTGTCACCTTTCTTCAGTCCAAGTGGGCAGAGCTGCTTTGTTCTAATGTAGCTTTGGAGTGCAACATGGTCTGTGTGGCAAGTTCCTCCCTTGGAAGCTCAAGGAAGCCCGTTGGTAGCACTGCTTTACTGCACATCAGACTTACTTTTGTCTGGAGAATGGCAGGAGTATGAGCCTAAGTGTGGATCTTCAGAATCCTCAATACAAGAGGTTGTGTGTATTTTTTTATTAATACAGGTCATTGAATCACCTTTCTGAGAGGTTTTGAAAACAATTCTGTCTGCTACTATGTATGGATATGGTGGCTCCTTTTAAGGAAAAGTAGGCAGGCCTGGAATTTGTCTTAATGGATATGATTTATTTTCTTAATTGTTTGGTTAGAAAAAATAGAAAATCAAAGGCACAAAAACTTGCTGGAAGCTAGTGCTAACACAACTAGCATCTAGTTTCTTGTGGGAATCTAGTGCAGGTAACAGACTCCAGATATTTGCTCCCTGCTTTTGTGCTCTTTAACTTCAATGAGTGAAACAAACTACATTGTTTTTTCCAAGAAAGCTTGAACACTTGTAAATGGAAAATATGCTTATGCTGATGTAACTTAATGCTTTAACTTGCAAGCTGATACTTCAAAAAAGTTACCTTCTAAATCTGAAAGGCAGGATAGTTTTCAGCATTCAGGTCACATTTATAACTTGTGAGCATCTGTAAAGCATGTACTAGGTTGTATAGATTTTTCTCTTAATGTAATGATTCCATCATAAGCTAGGGAAAAAAAATCCAATTAAAATATCAACTCAAGACAATGAATTCTTGTTTGAACAATCTAAGTCTTATTGCTAATGACTGGCTGATGTGATGACTTCCACTTAGTACTTCTAGTTTCTCTTGTCATATAGGTATACAAGGTGAGACTCCAGCCTCTGAATTTCTGCAAAATAGGACGAATTTCAGTGTTTCCGTTATAAGCCTGTGTGTTTGCTCTATCTCTGATCAGCATGGAGTGTTTTCAAGTAAAAGGATTTACTTTGCAAGTTAGAGATACAATGTTCTTTCCTTTTGACTGTTGTTTTTGTATCTAAACAACAGAAAAAATACCAGGAAGTATATCTAACTCTATCTTTGCTACATTGAAAAGGTCTAGAGAAAGAATTTTGTTCTTAACTGTTTCATTTGAATTTTCTTTTGATTTTCCTTTTTGCTGCTTTCTTCTGTTTATTTATTCTTTTACTCTTGACTTGATTTCATCTGCAATTTTCATCTCATTTACTTTTTTTCCTGTTAATTTCTCCCTAATATGTGTTCTTACAATCAGGACCAGTTTTTAAATATTTGCACTTTGTGACACTTGATCTAGCATTTTTCAGCAAGAATCCTTTTAATCCTTTTAATGGCTGCAGTTGCCTGAAGTCTTTGCAGTGTTGCTCTGTTGGTCGCAGAATGAATGAAATACACTACTGTCTCGTCTTTTTTTAGCTTTGTTTTCCACATAAACACACTATACATATTTCACATACATCTGAGAATGGACCATAACACTTGAATTTACTTGAATGTTATCCTGTATCCCAGAGTCAATTTCTGCTTGCCTGCCTTGGCAAAATCCCTATTCATCACACAATTTGTTATACAATAGTATGACAGCTTAGGCCCTCCACACGTAAAAAGCCTGAAACCTCTCCTCTTACTTTTCCAGAAAATATTTCCACAGGTGCTTTACCTTCACACATGGACCAGCACAGGTCAGCAAATGCAGCTGGTAATTGCAGCTGTAAACTGAGAAAATACGTGGAGTTGCAGATTGTGCAGCTGAAGGTCTGTCACAGAAAACATCTTATCAAAAGCAGTAGGGCCTGCATATGTGTCTCCCTGTTCACCAGCTATTCTTCTTGAATTGTTCTTGAAAGAGACTGGGACCTGCTTATGTAACATTTTATGTCAAGGGTGCTCAGCCATTGCTTGCCTGCCTTTTGCCCACATCCTGTGTCTGGTGCCCTTCTTCCTTGGTGGCTGCTTGGGCACATTCTGTTTGCCAAGTAAATTGTTCTGATGGCTGCAGCCAGTTCTTGACTGCTGCCTTTATGGTTTGGATCTATGTGACACAGGTGAATTTGCTGGAAAGCTGTGGACAGCCACAGGAAGTTTGTTTTACATATATATATATATTTACATATTTACATGTTCATTAAATTTCCAAGAAGTAATCAAAAGGTTCTGTGCACAAGTGTCAGTGATAGGAGTGTCAGGGGAGGGCAGAGGGACACAACATATGGCCCTTTGTTGTCCCTAGGTGAGCTAAATTACTGAAATGGTGTGCAAACAGCTTTTTGCTCGGTTGGTTGGGTTTTGGTTGTTTTGGTTTTTGGTTTTTTGGGGATTTTTTTGTTTGTCTGAAGTTAATTCTTCCAGCCCCAAGTGGCAGTCAGCAGTTAGCCATTGTGTATCTCAGGAAACTTTGTACTTCCAGAAAAGATAAGCTTCCCAGATGAGATTATGTATTTGCAATAGTCTCAGTTCTCGTTCTGTTTCAGATGTACCCTCGTGAAGAAAATGGCAAGATTATGGTAACAAAGTCAGACCCTGCGAGAGTAGGTTATACCTTTTGGGAGTGCACATATTGACAGAAGTACTTAGGGTAGCTTGAGCTTGTGTGGCTGACTCAGGTGAAAAATCTAACCATACCTTGGGTGTACTTGAGTGATAACTGCCTGATGGTACTTATGAGGCCGAAAGGACTATATGGAACTATTTCTCTCTCACTGAGTGAAAAAGGTGGTTCTGTATGTACTTGAAAAAAACATCAAAACTAAAAAGTTCTCTTTAAATGGAGATAAGTTGCCAATGTAAATTTGCTTGACATTATCTGAGATGGTCAAGGCGTATGGATCCTCTAGGTCTGTGTTCTGTCAAATATTGATGATATTTTATGTGTTAAAACCTAACCCCCTAAAAACCAAAAATCAAAATCAACAACCTACTCCCTCCCCCCCAAAATCCCCAAATAAACAAAAAAAATCCCTTTGTGTGTATATAAATTTTGTCAGTTTCAACAGGTATTGCAGAATAGCTGCCTTTCTGTAATGTAATCTCCATGTATATAACTATGAAAACAACCTGTTATGCACATTTTTAATTTTGTCCAGCTTGTCCACTGTGATTTTTATATAAAGGTAGAAATAAATAAGTGGCTTCTTTCTCTTCCTTCCACTCCAATGAGTCTTGTTGATGGCCACGAAACTCTGGTCTTTCCACCTGGTTTCCAGATTGTTATTGTAACATCCTCTCAAGTTCTCTGCTTTATAGCCCCTCTGTTTTTGTTACAAATTTTATTTAGAGACTCCTGCAATACCATTTTCATTAGGTTTCAGCCAGGATTTTTTTGCCTAGAATAGCTTTCCAAAGTGATGTTCAGGGTACCTAGTGCCAGGTTTTATACTTCCTGCAAGATTAATCTTTTCCCCTATGTGTTATTTGTTCCTGAGTAAAAGTAACTTGGCAGTAAGGACACTGGATCCAGTGCTTTCATTATCAGTATGGTTAGATAAGGTGTGATCTAAACATACAAATAGGTAAGATGTCTTTAGGCTTTTATATGGAACTTAAATTTTAGTCTGGAAATATGTCATTTTATTTAACCAGTGATTAGGTGCCTTTGCAGACCTGAGTGCTTCAAGGCTTACATGAATGGCCCTTCAATTCTTTTCAAAGTGTGACTAAGCATGCTAAAAGTGTGATTACTGTCAGCTTATGGAATCTTAATATCACAGAATTGGTAAGGAGATGTAGTTAGATCATAGTCAAACCTAGGATGGAAGGTTTGTTTGCCTATAACAGACTTTTAGCATTTTATTCTCTTTCTAAGAACTTCAAACATAATGTTGCTTTCAATCAGTTCGTAAAGGTGTTCTGTAAGAAAGTATTCATTGCTTGATATTTCTTCCTATCTACTTAGCTGGTGTGTTATTTATGATTTTATTGCTATTTCCTTATTTCTATTATATTAGCTCTGGTCTTAAGACATTAGCTTGCAATCACTAGCTCTTGTTGTGTTTCTGACTAAATTATCTTCTAGTAGAAATACTTCTGGATGTTGGCAGTGTTCCATGATCAGATAGCCTCTGATCTTTCTTTAGTGAAGTAATTAAGCTATGCTGCTTAAGTCTTTCATTAGAAAACATAATAGTGAAGCAGGAAGAAAAAGGTGGTGGGCTTCTCATATGATTCAAGAGCTTTGAATAAACACAAGGGGGACGGATGGAAGAGAGGAAGACAATAATATAAAAGGAAGGGATTTTGTAATTAACTTTGACCATTAAAGTGCTCTTGCAGTAAACTGCTTGCAGGTTTTAAAGTTGAGTTAAGAAGCTGCATCTTGAGGACATGAAAAGTACTTGAGCACAGGCACAGAGCTTACCTGGAAGGGAGTCTGCCAGTTTAAAGACATGTTTTCCAGAAGTTCAGTTGTTCTTTTAGAGTTTTTATGAAACCTTTCCAATTCTGCTGTTGGACATATTAAGATTAGTTACTTATTTCTGAAACCTGCTATATATCCCTTATGTTTTCCATGTGTTCTATGAAGTTACCATTATACACGAAGATTTAATTTGTGTATGGGCATGGTGCATTCTTTAACCATAACTTCTGCAATATTAATTTCTATTGCTCTTGGAATAGAGCAAATACATTGGTTAAGACTATGCAGTTTAAAGCCACTTTAAGCCACTAAGTCATACCATATATAGTGAGTAGCTGTGTTGACCCACTGAACCTTGAATTAAAATAGTGTCTAACTGATCCATAGCATTTTAAATCCAAAAAATAAATTATCATTTTCATGTGGATTTTCTCATAAACTTCTTCAAATCTATGCATATGCATAGTCCTGGGTAGCACTCCTTTTTTGGACCACTTATTTATGATGTGCAAGAGACTGTTTTCAATTTTGTGCTCCACTTCTGAAGAGATCTTTTAAATGTACTTTTATCTCTTTATCTGAGAGCAGAAATAGATAATTTCTGACAGATTTCTTGTTAGATGATTTGAGAGGCTGTAGTGGGGTGATCCTGGCTAGACAGCAGGTACCCACTAAAGCTGCTCTCTCACTCCCCTCTGCAACTGGTCAGAGGAGAGAAAATATAGCTAGGGATTCATGAGTTGAGATAAGGACTGGGAGAGATCCTTTACCAATCACCATCATGGGCAAAACAGACTCAAAATGGGGATATTAATTAAATTTATTACTAACAGAATCAGAGCAGGATAATAAGAAGTAAAATAAATCTTAAAAACACCTTCCCCCCACTCCTCTCTTCTTCCAAGTTCTCCTTCCTCCCTACCAGCAGCTCAGGGAGATGGGAAATGGGGGTTGCAGTCAGTTCATCACAGGTTGTTCCTGCTGCTGCTCAGGGAAAGGAGTCCTTCCCCTGCTCCAGCCTGGGGTCCCTCCCATAGGAAACAGTGCTTCATTGACTCCTCCAGTGCGAGTGCGTCCCACAGGCAACAGTTCTTCACAAACTCCTGTAATGTGAGTCACTTTTCCATAGGATGCAGTCCTTCAGGCACAGGCTGCTCCATCCTGAGTCCCCACAGGGCCACAAGTCCTACCAGAAAAACCTGCTCCAGCAAGGGGTCCTCCACCCATGGTTCACCAGGTCCCTGCCAGGACCCCGCTCCAGCATGGCCCTCCCACGGGGTCACAGCCTCTTCCACACATCCACCTGCTCTGGTGTGGGTCCCCTCCCTGGGCTGCTGGTGGATCTCTGCACCCCTGTGATACTCTCTGGGCTGCAGGGGCACAGCCGCCTCACCATGGCCAGCACCACGGGCTGCAGGGGATCCTCAGCTCCAGTGCCTGGAGCACCTCCTGTCCCTCCTTCTGCACCGACCCTGGTGTCTGCATTGCTGTTCACATGTTCTCACTCTGCTCTTCTCTGCCTGCAATTTTCATCTGCCCAACAACTTTTTTTTTTCTTCTTCTTAAATATGTTATCACAGAGGTGTTACTGTTATTCCTGATCGGCTCAGCCTTGGCCAGTGATGGGTCCATCCTAGAGCCAGCTGGCATTGGCTCTACTGGACATGGAGGAAGCTTCTGGCAGAAATTTCTCACAGAAGCCGCCACTGTAGCCCCCCACTACCAAAACCTGGCCACACAAACCCAATACACAGGCATCTGTAGATGATAAGTAAATCTAGTTCATTTCTGATTTAATTTCCTGAGAATTCTTGGGCTCCTGGTACCGCAACCTGCCTCTGTACGTGTAAGTGACTTTTCTGTATTTTGTTTTAGCAGAAATATTTTTCATTTGGATCTCACAGTCCTTTTCCTTGTGCACCCAAGATGCAATAATAGCTCCATTTGTATCAGCAGGGTCTGGCACCACATGATGTATCACTTTCATGAATGGAAGTCTATAAACAGACATTGTAGCTGATGACAGAATTTTTGTAGACCCATGTGTTAGGAAAATGAGGAGCTAACCATGTATGGCTAATCAAAATCCATCTTTAGTTTTCATACAGAATTTAAAGGGTTAGAATTGGCGACTTGAAGTTCAGTGTCTTCTTGGGTTTTGAATGGCAAATATTAAATACCGTTCTTAAGGCAGAGCACTACTTATGTCTTTTAACCTTTGCTCTTTCTCACGTACAACATAATGAGTTCTTCTCAGCTTGGATAGGGAATGTGCAAAAAATTTGTTGTGGACTGCTGCTGGGTGGCCTTCCTAACTACTCAGCGATAGTAATTGCTTGTTTACCCGTATGTTGTTGAAGAGGAGACAATTCATTAAGGAAAGAATGAGAGCTTGTTGCCTTACAGATACTTGCTCAGCTATTTCTTCCATATTTAAACAGGCAGTTGATCCTGGGATACTGTGCAAGAATCAGTGGGCCAAAGAGTGAGCAAGTGAAAGGAAGCTTGACTCCATTTTTCTAAAGTAGTTATCCCAGGTATCTGTAAGGATGTACTCTCCAGTCTTAAGGACACTATTGTACTGTCTTGTATTAATCTTTTGATTTAAAACAAAAAGCTAGGAATAATTCTGAGGTCATGAAGCATAATTTTTCCCTTCCAGTTGTCTGTCCTAACTTTTTGGCCTGTAAATTTATGGCGTGTTATTGTGAATTTTCAAAGTGAGGAGACTCAGTCAAAAGCATGTCCTAGTGTTTGGGATTTTTTTACCTGCTTTTTTTTTTTTTTTTTTTTTTTTTTGAGGGTGAAAGTGTAGAAAAATAATATAGCCTTGTTCTTGCAGTTCATCTTTTCCAGTGGAAGCCTGATATTCTATTCTTGAAGTTGAGTTTAGTTTAAAATGTAGTACAAACTCTTTAGTTCCGGGGTACTATTCTCATAATCTGTGTATTTGTTGTAGCTGAAACCATTTCTTTGTGGAGCCTGAAAGTCTGTTTAGGAAAGCTGTTGAAGAAACAAATTCAGAATATCTGGTCCACCTGTTTGAAATAATAGGATGAAAGTAAAATGTTTGTGTGAAATAGTGCAGTAGCAGTAAAGTTCTGACTTAAATCTAAAAGAACGTGCTTTAAATGTCTGTTATCTACAAATCAGGTTTATGGTATGTCAGGAGAAAAGAATTAGCTAGCTTGTTAGTGTTGACAAATAGTATGGGGTCAAATGCATGATGTTTTGTTTAATGGGACTTCAATAATATATATAATAAATAGTCACAGGAATCTTAGCAGCAAGAATTGATGCTTTGTCCCTGAGTGACAGGCTCTTGTCTGTCCCTGTCATTTTTCCCAAAAGGTTGCACCTTAGGACTAACTGACAAGCTGTGCCATGTCTGTTTTCCTGAGGCCCTTTCCAAGGAGACACATGGCATTCTCAGTATGCTTGATGTGCTGTCCTCTACAAATTACATGCCCTGGAAACACTGGATGTGAGAAGGCTAAACAATGTATAAAGGATCTGGCATGAAGACTACTTGCAAAGAATTTAAATGAAGCTGAAGGGGAAAAGTGCTTCTGTGAGTTAGATTTAAAGTCTTGAAAGGAAAATACTATTTAGCTGTGTCTTTTTTTTCATTCCGCCACAAAGTTGATGCAGAGGATTCATCCACACTGTGTTTACAATATCTTTAATAATGTTATGTGTCTGGCAAGTTTGCAGATATTCTGACACATGCCTGGGCCCTAACAGACTCTTAAACAAAGAAAACTGATAACTGCTTAGAAAGATCCCAAACTCCAGGGGATATGGTAATTCCAGTACAATACCCTGGAAACTAAGGTAGTCTGCATCAGTTTTTAAAAGACTTAGTAGGTTGTTTTTAAAAAAAACCCACCTATTCTTCTCATTTATTCTGCTCTGCCACTCTATCTATAACCTGGAGTTTTAAGGTTGACATGAGCATTCAATCTCTTAAAGCATATTATGTAGATTATTGCTATTATTTTATTGATTAGCATGCCTAACTGGCAAAACATATATCGGGATGTAGTGCAACTACTCACTCAAGGTGCTTAATTGGCTGAAGTGAGGTACTTGCTAAAAAATCTGAAAATAATTTGATGAAATTCTTATATGTGTTTTCCTCCTCATGGTCTCCTGAAGTTCTTAACCCTTAGGAAACTATAAATTTGGTGAGAAGTGCAGTGAGAAAGAAGAAATTCTGGTTTAGGATTTCATAATTAAAAAGGATTGTGGGGCAGGGCAGTTGGGGGAAAGGAGCTTAATTTCTGTTCTTTGTGTATGTACCAGTGCTCTCGTTAGTAATCGAGTTCTGTTGGTTCCCCTTACACAGTTACGCATGTGTGTCTGCAATGGGTGGGAGGGGGGGTGTTGGGGGAATCAAGGAGAAAAACACTTTAATGACACTGTCATCTTTGAATTCCTGGTACTCATTTCAAAGTCTTTAAAAAGAGTATCAGGTTAACAGTGTTTCTAGTCTATGGGGAAAATACAATTTTAGAAAAAAATACTATATTCATTATGATAAGGACAGAAGGCAACAAATCGGTCTGGAATTTGTGCCCAAACTGGTCCTGCTTGGTTATACCTAGTTTCTCTTTATTTTTGTGATCTCCTTTGTTTCATTCACTCATTACAGTGATTGCCTGTTATAGTGATTACCTTGTTAATATGGAAAGTAGTCTGAATAACTCTGAAAGCAAACTTCTCTTGCCTCACCTTCCGGCTTCCATCTCCAGTGTCCACAAAGGTTTCCTCTGTCTCACATGCAAATGTGCTATCATTAACTTCAAATTATCATAATTTTTATTTCAATTAAATTTATTTTTATGTCAGTATTTTTAGTTGAAAATAAATCATTTACTTCTCTTACTTTCAGATGGGCACCTTTAAGGCACATGATGGTGAATATATTTTAGAACCGCTGATGAAAGCAGATGGAGGTGAACATGAAGATGAACATAACAAACCACATCTTATATACAGGCATGAAGAACTTAAAAAAAAGTATCAGAAATCCCATAAACCTTGTGAAGTTTCAGGTATAGTCATACTTTAAATTTCATTGTGACTTTTTCAAATGTCAGATTTGTTTAAAAAAAAAAACCAGGCAAGATTTAATGTAATAAATAATGTTTCTCCAGATTGTTCCATTAGAACCTACACATTTCTTTCATATGGGCTTGGCAGCCATTGCTTTTGTTTTGTGATGGTGGTTAATTCAGAAGTAGGACAGGATATGCATGTAAATGAAAAAAATTCATGATAGTGCAAGAACTTCTCTGTGGATTTGGTTTTACACCTACATTGTCCCCTATGTAAAAACTGAAAGAGTAGATCCATGGGAGCTGTTACTTATATTTACAAAAGATAATAAGCTTATTTTAAGTCTAACAGATAGTACAGGGTATCTGTCTTCCTTAAAGATGCAAGTATGTAATGTTACCCATTAATGTAGATTTTTGTCCTTATGAGTGTTTTAATAATTCATGCTACATTTTTGTAATATTTAGTTTTATTTAAAATAGAGTGGAGTAATTTACAAGCATGTAACTTTTTTAGGATATGCGACAAGGGAGTGGTTGTACTTTCATAGATTTGCAGTATGTAGGTTAATCATAATCATGGCCCTCCAATTATTATCCACTTTTCGTTGTCTGGAGTGACAAGATTGAGAAGTCCTGAAGCAATCAAAAAGGACTTCAGGGCACTGAGACAACTCATTGAAGGGACAGGATCACAGGTCGTATTTTTCCCAAACCCTTCGAGAGCAGGGAAGAATGCCAAAAGGAACAGAAGAACCCACGTGATGAACAAGTGATTTAAAGACTGGTGCCATCCTTGGAATTTTAGTTCTTTTGATCATGGGGTGGCTTGCCTGGCATGAGGCTGAAGACAGATGAGATTCACCTCTCTAAAAGGGAAAAGGATTCTAGCCCATGTGTTGGCAGGGCTGATTGAGTGGACTTTAAACTAGGTTTGAAGGGGAAAGGGGATAAGAGCAGGCTCACTAGAGATGAGCCTGGGGATGGCATGCTAGTGCTGGGCATGAGATAGCCCAGCTGAAGTGCATCTACACTGGTGCCCACAGTATAGGAAACAAACAGGAGGAGCTGAAAGCCTTTGTGCAGCAGTAAAGCTTTGATGTAGTCACCATCATGGAAACATGGGGGGATGACTCACACGACTGAAGTGCTGCAGTGGATGTCTACAAGCTCTTCACAAAGGACACGCGAGGAAGGAGAGGCAGTGGAATGTCTCCATGCATTAGGGAGTGTTTTTACATCAAGGATAATGATGATGAAGTTAAGTGCCTACGGGTAAGGTTCAGGGAGAAGACTAACAAGGCAGATATCCTGGTGGGAGTCTGTTATAGACCACCCAACCAAGATGAAGATTCTATAATCTGCTGACAAACATTTCACAAGATGGAATCTCAACATGGTAGACAGGAGGTAGTCTAGCAGGTTTCTGGAGTGTGTGGAAGATAACTTCATGACACAGCTGGTAAGTGAGCCCACCAGCTGTGGTGTCTCACTAGATCAGTTCTTTATGAACAGAAAAGGGCTGGTGGGAGATGTGATGGTCAGAGGCTGTCTTGGATATAGAGACCATGAGATTATCGAGTTTTTTATTCTTGGTGCAATAAGAAAGGGGGTCAACAAAACTTCTGCCTTGGACTTCTAGAGGGAGGACTTTGACCTGTTTAGAACACTGGTTCAGAGAGTCCTTTGGGAAACAGTCCTCAATAACAAAGGCTTCCAGGAAGGCTAGATATGATTTAAGAAAGAAATCTTAAAGGTGCAGGAGCAGGCCATGCCTATGTGCCAGTGTTGGGGAAAAGATTGAACAGGGAAATTTTGATGGAACTCGAGTGAAAAATGAGTTTATGACTTTTGGAAGAAGGAGCGGGCAACTCATCAGGAGTACAAGGGTGTGGTTAGGCCATGTAGAAAGAAAACTAGAAAGGGAAAAGCTCAACTAGAGCTCAATGTGGCTACCACTGTGAAAGGTAACAGAAAGTGTTTTTATAATTACATTAAAACCAAAAGAGGGCTAAGGAAAATTGCCACCCTTTATTGCATATGGAGATAGGAACATTTTAACCAAGGATGAGGAAACGCCTGAGATACTTAATGCATTCTTGGACTCAATATCTTCAACAGAAAGACCAGCCCCCTGAGCTGGTAGATAGGGATGGGGAGCAGAATAGAACCTTGCAATCCAGGAGGAAGTAATGACCTGCCGTGCTACTTGGACACTCACAGGTCTATGAGGCCAGCTGGGGTTCACCCAAGAGTACTGAAGGAGCTTGCGGAAGAGCTTACCAAGCCACTCTCCATCATTTATTGTCAGTCCTGGTTAACAGGGGAAGACCCAGACAGATAGTGGTTGGCCAATGTGATGCCTTATCTAAAAGAAGGTTTGGAAGGAGCCTGTCAGCCTGTCCTTGGTGCCAAGAAAGGTTGCGGAACAGATTATCTTGAGTGTGATCCCATGGCACCTACAGAATGAGGGATCAGGCCCAGTTAGCATGGGTTTAGAAGAGAAAGGTCCTATTTGACCATCCTGATCTCCTCTTATGACCAGGTTACTCACCTAGTGGATCAGGGAAAGGCTGTGGATGTAGTATACTAGGACTTGGGCAAAGCCTCTGATACTGTCTCCCAGAGGAGACAGTATCCTGGTGAAGCTGGCAGCCCATGACTTGGACAGGTGGACTTTTCACTGAGTTGAAAAGTGGCTGGATAGTCAGGCCCAGAGAGTGGAGTTGCATCCAGGTGATGGCTGGTCCTCAGTGGTGTTCCCCAAGGGTCAGTATTGTGGCCAGTCCAGTGTAATATCATTATTGATGATCTGGATGGGGGGATCGGGTGCACCCTTAGTTCACACATGACACCAAACCAGATGGGACTGTTGCAGACTGTCTCCTGCAGGGTAGGAAGGCTCTCTGCAGAGGGATCTGGACAGGCTGGGTCAATAGGCTGAGGTCAGTTGTATGAGGTACAGTAAGGTGAAGTGCTGAGTCCTGCACTTGAGTCACACCAAGCCCATGCAGTGCTACAGGTTGGGGGAAGAGTGGCTGGAAACCAATTAGCAGAAAAGGATCTGAGAATGCTGTTTGACTACACAGCATTATTGGAAGTATTACAGTACTTAGGTTGAAGCTATATGAGTAGACTGTATATTTCCTTTAGAACCTGATCCTGCATAATGAATATTAACAAAATTGTGAAGGGAGTCACTGAAGGTTTTTGATGCTTACTTGCTTATGAAGTAAACTCCATATTTACTTAAATATAATGTTATGTAAATTTAAAAGTCAGTAGAGACTTGAATTCAGGAGTTGGGCCTAGTTTGTTTTGATTTTTTCTGTTAGTGACGTAAGTTTGTGTGTAAAAAAATGTATTTTGTTTAACTAACTTGCTTCCTTTGTTTTACTGCTTAAATTTTAGTGCTTATCTCCTTCCAGCCTGCCTGTTTGAATTAATACTGCCTTGCAGGAACTATGGAATACTGCTGTCTCATGACTAATTTTTTAACAAAGAATTTATTTATGGTAGAACTATATGATAATGTACAAGACATGTAATTTGATGTTCCTATTTACAGTCTTCTGTGTTTCATATATTTTTGTACATCTTGCACTGTTTCTACAGTCTTCTGTGTTTCATATATTTTTGTACATCTTGCACTGTTTCTCTTGGAAATAAGATCATAAATAAAAGTTTGCTTTGTCTATTTTGAGCAGCTTTTTGCCTCTTTTTAAATTTCAGAACTGCATTCAACAGTAAATTTTTTTACCTTACAGATAAAGAGTTGAAGAACACTTTATTACGTTCAACCTTCGACAGTTTAAATGAAGGGAGCAGTGTTTTACAGAAGTCTCTTGGTTTAGAGTATGCTTTAAATAACCTCTCTGTAGAAGATGGTGGCAATCCACATTCCAGGAAAAAGCGTTTTCTCTCCTATCCAAGATATGTAGAAGTGATGGTTACCGCTGATGCCAAAATGGTTCGTCACCACGGGCAGAATTTACAGCACTACATACTAACACTGATGTCAATAGTAAGTGAACCTTAGTTCTTAAGTAGCAACAGTTTAAATTATTTCTGTTCTGTTGTTTTCTTATCAGCAACTTTCCTGTCTTCTGGTTTGACCAAATTCTGTATCAAAAGAAAAAGGTTGCATAAACATAAGTAGAAAGGTGGGGCCAAAATTTCAGACCATGGCTCTTTGCAGTTTAATGCAGTGTAAGGTGTGTAGGTGAAATGATGTGACTGATTTCCTGATTTTCTGTTGCTTTAGAAGAATTCTTAAGCTTCAGGGAGTTAAATGTAGGGATTAGTTACAGCAGACAGTTGATAAAAAGCACTGTGGAAAAAAAATGCTTGGTTATAGTAATCCTAGTTATTCAAGCTTTCAAGTAATTTCAGATTAACATGGGTCAGACTTTAAGTTGGCATCATTTGTTTACAATTTTTCTGTGGTTAATAGTTTTTTGAACCAGAAGTGATTACTTATAGTGATTCAGGATATAGTACAATAAGCTGTGTATAATCAAAATTTTACCATGGCATATGTTGAGTGACAGGAAAAGGCACACTAACATATTCTGCATTGTAATTATTTTTTGATTTCCTAGAATGGCATCCACATTATTGCCCCTGCATTCTTAACCAGAGGCTCTTAACTGTGCCATTGCCAGCTATGAGCTCCATACATTCTAACCCTTCTATTACACACAGTGCCACCCCTCTGCCTCTTCTGCCCTGCCTAGCCCTCCTGAAGAGCCCATAACCATCCAACAGGGCACACCAGTCACAAGTTTCATCCCACCAGGTTCCACTTATGCCAGGGATGTCAAATCTCTGCAAGTCTCCTGCAAATCACGAGTGGTAACTGGCAGTACTGTACAGGCACCTGATAACCTATAGCGTGTGAAGGGGCACTAGACAGTACGCAGTGAGACAACTAAACTGAATTCTGCTCACTCTATTATCTACATCTCCAGCTGGTGGCAGTAGAGGTGCTGTCATCTATTATACCTATTACATCTATTACACGATGATGCAGACACCTAAATACAGAAGATGAAGTTTCCTCTAATTGGTTTGTAAGAAAAATAGTGATATTTTAAGGGAGATTAGCATACTTTAATTTGATTGTCTTTTGAATTTTTCTGTTTCCAGTGGTGTGAAAGTCTGAAAGTTCATGTATTAAAAAAAAAAAAAAATAAAAGAATCAGTACTGAGAGTTGTTTTTTTCCCCGTTAACTGATAGTACAGATCCAATTTGGAGTTCCTTTAGAAAAAAGTGATCCCAAAGATGCCATTTTTATAGTTACTTTTACTGAAAAGCTGTACTAAGAAGCAAAGCAAAGTGGTCAAAACATTATTAAAACGGAAGCCATTTTTTACAGAACTTTACAATAAGATGAAATGCGGTGGTGGTTATAGGGCATGTAATTCCTGGATGTTCTTTTCTAAGAACAAAACATTGTTCCTGCATCTGGAGATGTACATTCAACTACTATTTCTTACAGTGCAATATTTCTAAAGTTTTTTTACTTACATAGTTGGACTTAAGATATGCATTGTATAATCGCTGGCAAAGAGAATCTATATATGAACTATTTTTAAGATCTAGTATTTAGCGTATACTGTATGAGTGAAGGAGTACCAGTTTTTTGCTAAAAATCTTAAAATTTCATTCCTGCGCTTACCGATAGGTACTGTAAAACTAGAGTTTTACTTGCTGCTGGCTTTGAGATAATAGCAGACAATAAAATACTACATCTTTAATGTGAATTTACTCTCTTTGAATACCACTGTATGTGGTAAGATATATAGTTTGTGTCTTCTGGCAGCTCTTATTCCACATGTACATCTGCTACTTCTGAGGGTAATCTTGAAACAAAAGTTTAAGATGTTGTTTCAGCAATGTTGAGCTTTTATAAATGCAGATTTAAAAAAAATACAAATTCAGATTTTTGTTCTGATTTTCTGTACAGTTCAGTTAGTTCCACACCACCCCCCTTGCCCCCCGCCCCTGTTCCCCCCAAAGAATGCATTTCCCAGCTCATATCCCTTTTTCTTGAAGCATTTCAGCAGTGTCTTGGAATCACAGAATAATTGGAAGTCATCTCTTCCAACCATCTCCTCACATGTAGATTGATGTCTCAAGCAAATCAAATAATGCATATGAATATACAGTTTTAGTCTCTTCTCATCCTTCTCCACAATAGTTATCTTTCAGTAACATAGTAAAAACAAATGTGAAGGACAGTAAAACAAGTGACTACCTTTGCTATGGAGTCTGTATTAGAATGTACCACTGTGCAGGTGGGTCATTTTTTGATCCACAGCCTCTTAGTATTTGAAATAAAGCCATTATTAGACTTATTTGATTACCCCTAAGGAAAGAAATAAAGCTATTAAATTTTGTCCTTTCTGCCATTATACAGATAGCTTCGATTATTAAATTTAACTGGTACTTGTGTCTGGTCAAGCAACTTCTCCCATTATAGGATATTGTCAGGTTGCTGGCATTTTAAGTGAATCAAGCATTATAGTCTGCTCTTGTAATAATACTGCAACTTTTAAGGTTATTCAGTTTTGGCTTGGATTTTAAAGAAACCTAAAAACTTCAAGCATATAAATCCTATTAAATTTTAATGAAACTTAGACATCTAGCTCCCAGACAAACCTTTGAAATCCTGAACCATTCTTCTTTTATTTCCTTAGGGTTTTTTTGTTTTGGTTTGGGTTTTTTGTTTTTTTAGGTTTTTTGGGTTTTTTTAGCAGCAACAAAGCCACTAAAGTAAACTTACTGCTGTTTTATGAGTGGAAGATAAGAATGAAGTATACTGCTAAATATTTTTAGGGTTTTAAGTGTCTTGTCACTCATCCAATTCAACCTGAAAAGGCTTAACTCTCAGCATGCAAGTAATCCCATTGAACTGGAACTGGAATGCATTTTCTCATTTCTTTAAAGTTGCATAAATGTTGGCAATATGAGTATTCACATTATTTACACTATCTGGGAAATACTTACTGGTTCTGATTGAAATATGTAATTGAAAATACATGGAATACCCTTGCTGTAGGACTTTATAAAAAGTTTGTATTGAAATACAATAGAGTGGCATTATTTCGTGTGAAATTACAAATAAAATAATAAAGAATTCTGTGATTGCTTAACTTGCACTGTTTTTTATTGTTCCTCCAAGTGTTGTATCGGCAGAGCAGGCAGTAGGCACTGCCTTTAGGACTTCATCTTAGACACACTGTTCTGAAAGTTCAAGGCTCCTAACACAAAGGCTTGATCTTAGTAACTGAAATGATCCATTAAGACACTGTAGTTTACTATGAAAGCACCAAAACCACCTCCATTCTGGTTCCATGAGCCATTTTGAGGTACTATCCTCATTTTCTGTATGAAGTGCGTGATTATTGACATCCTTTTAAGTACTGTAAAAGCTTATATAATTACTTTGGTAGTAAAAAAATACTTGGTCTGTTCTTAGTCTGCTTGCAACAAGAACTTTGTAATCTTGCCTTTCTGAAAAGAAATCATGACATATAAAACCACCTGTGGCAAGACTGTGGTGGCCAGTTCAGGTCATGAACTTGGCTGACTGCCTAGTCATGTGAGTGCTAAAGTTGAAGCATGGGAGAGGGGCTGCCATGCGTTTGAGAAGAGGATTGAGACAGCATCAATTTAGATAATTTAAGTGAGAATATGGAACATAAAAAGGTGTTATATAATGGTGAAATGTTATTATAAGATAGTGTTAAAAGCTGGTGGGTTTGATTTTCATCAAGACAGGTTCCTCACTTGTCTGCACATAAATGACTTTGACTCTCTTGTTTTGTTCATTGTGTAGTCTTTCAGATCTCTGCAAATCAAGCTGCCATTGAAGTACCTTGAAATAGTTACTGTAATTTTAGTAATGTTTTGTGGCTACCATCATTTACTGGGATGCAAAATATAAGGTAGTGAGTAACAGGTCTTAACAAAGATTTTTCTAGTTGTAGCCTTGTTTATACTTCTTTTTTCCCCCATTGTGACAGGTAATCATCAGCAATGATCTTGAAATATTTTCTATGTGGAAAGATCCTGTGCATGAGTGTGCTGCCCCCATCATTAAAAACAGCCCAAATATATATAGCTTGAATTTAAAGAACATTTTTATACTTTCTTTGCAGTTCATATTATGCAACAATTAACAGTTCATCTTTCTATAGCACTCTGGGAATTATAGATGCATACTATAATTTAAAAATATTTGGCATCACTGATTCTGCCATATAGTCTTCATTTAAAAATAGGCAGTAGAATTGAATAGATTGTAGGTTAATAACTTAATTTCTATGTCTAGCATCTGAAAGG
This sequence comes from Dendrocincla fuliginosa, assembly GCA_035047845.1. Taxonomy (NCBI): domain Eukaryota; kingdom Metazoa; phylum Chordata; class Aves; order Passeriformes; family Dendrocolaptidae; genus Dendrocincla; species Dendrocincla fuliginosa. The sequence goes on along the minus strand of JAWWMO010000043.1, from coordinate 28,878,548 downwards.
CAGTGAATATTGTCACATTCAAAATTTAGGGATGAGTATATTGTTCCTTGCATCTGCTAATCAGACTACTAGGGTTCTATTTTGCCCCTCTTTCATTCAGATCAGTGTATTAGTACAACTGCTACAGGAATGTTCTGTGCTTTGTATTTCTTGTACAGTGAAATCTCAAAAGCCAGCACAAGTATTTGTTTCTTGGTTTAGGCTCTATACCTTATTATGTTTCTTCTGTATATATAAAACCTTATGATCTTGTGCATTTGATGTGCTTAAAATGAAAGTGGGTATTTGTTTATGCACCAAAGACTATACATTGCTGAAAGCAATTGTTTTCAAAGTATTTTGTATACAGAATTCTCTGAGCTAGACTTCTTGCTTATCTTGGCATATGGGTATCTCTGTGGGTGTAAAAAAAAGCCTACTATTTTTTAAATTGTGACTGTTGTGTTCCAACTCCAGGGTGTCTGTATATTAAATGTCATAATCGCTACATCTTAAGGTCCACCAGATAATACAGAAGTAATTGTGTGCCCAGGTAGCTAAGAAGACCAATGGCATCTTTTCTTGTATTAGAAATAATTTGGCCAGCAGGACTAGGGAAGTGATTGTCCCCTTGTACTTGGCACTGGTTGAGACCACACCTCAAGCACTGTGTTCAGTTTTGGGCCCCTCACTACATGAAAGACATTAAAGTGCTGGAGTGAGCCCAGAGAAGGGCAACAAGGCTCATGAAGGATCTGAACCACAAATCTTATGAGGAGCAGCTGAGAGAGCTGGGGTTGTTTACCCTGGAAGAAAGGAGGCTCAGGGAGACCTTATCATTTTCTACAATTACCTGACAGGAAGTTGCATTGAGTTGGGGGTCAGTCTTGTCTCCCAAGTAACAAGTAACAGGATGAGAGAAAATGCTTTCAAGCTGCACCAGGGAAGGCTTAGGAAAAATTTCTTCATGGAAAGTGTTGTGAATCATTGGAACAGGCTGCCCAGTGAAGCAGTGGAGTCAACATCCCTGGAGGTAATTAAAAGATGTGCAGATGTGGTGCTTAGGGACGGGGTTTCATGGCGGATGTGGCAATGTTAGGTCAGTGGTTGAACTCAACGATCCTAAGGGTCTTTTCCTACCTGAGTGCTTCTGTGAAGTTTTGCAGTATGTAGGGAGGCACATACTTGCCCATCTTTACACTTCACTCCTGGTAGTACTTTTAATCCTGGTTTTACCTAGGTGTTGGTAGTAGTTGTTGATCAGGTATTTGATGATTAGACAAATACTTGTCTCTATGACTTTTGCCTCAGTAGTACAGGGTTCAAGGACTGTTCCTAAGGCAAAGCCTTGGTACTTTTTAATTATGACAAAGGTCTTGCTCTGAGCCACCTGGAACCCATCCTGTGAATAATAAGCCAAACAACACTCATGTCTTTCTCTGAGTAGCTTCTAATGGCTAGAGAAGCCTGGCTATGTTTTTGTCTTGTGAAATGATCTTTTGAGGTAGTTCCTTTCAGATAGTGAAAGGAAGGAGGCATTGACATCTGATCTGTATGTGATGGCATTTGATACAATCTGATTACAGCTGTGGAGCATATTTTCATCAAACACCTGTAGTTGGTGATGATCATGACTAAGTCACTGTTTACTGAGTTATTGCAATATTAAAGGGATATCTTTGCACCCATCTCTGTCACAAGTTAGTGATAAGAAAGAGCACAGGTACTCCTGACAGGATGCTGTGGGTTAACCCCAGCCAGCAACCAAGCCCGACTCAGCACTCACTCACTCCCCCACCAGCTGGATCAGGGAAAGAAGTGGAGGGGTAAAAGCCAGAAAACTCTTGGGTGGAGATAAAGACAGTTTAATAGGGAAAGCAAAAGCCACATAGGCAGAACAAAACAAGGAATGACTTCACTGCTTCCCATGGGCAGCCAGTTTTATACAGAAATATGCATGGAACAGAGTAAGAGTAGCACCAGGAGAAATAACGCAGCTCTTTCTAGTTCAGTGAAGAAATAACTTCTCTCATCTCATGACTTCAGACAGTTTTGGGGTATTATGAAATATATGACAGAATCAGGGTATGACAGCGGAAGAGGTGAAAGAGAAATATCCCAGATCCTGGATATCTTACATCCTTTCAGCGCTGCAGTGATAAATAAGAGATTGTTGGGGCCTGCAAAAGACAGGCTATGAAGTGATACCAAGTTTCTTTCAAGGAATATGAAAGTTTGTATTCTCCTGGTATCATGGTTGTGTGTAACAGACAAGAGGGGTTAAAAAAAAGTGGTCTCGTGACACAATATTTAGGGTGGGAAAAAAATAGCTGAAGTTCAGTTGGATTTGGGTATGTAATTTACTTATCTTCCAAACTCTAGGCATACTTGCTTTTTTACTAATCCCTTTTCTAAACAGGGCATTTTGTCGTTATTCACAGTTATACTTTAATGGTCAGTTACAACAGTGACATCAAGAGAAACTAAACTTTGAGACCAAGTTGATTCCAGTCAAGTGGCTGCCACAGCTTTGGCTATGACAAGGTCTGACGTAATCTTTGAGAATTCGGTGAAAATAAAAGCTGTGATCCTTCTACCTTGTGAAGGGTACTAGTTTAATTTATGTTGTGTTTTTTTTCTTCTTTGTTGCTGTCCAATCAGAACTGTTCTGTGGTGTGGATGTGAGTTTTAAGAATCTGAAAAATCTTTTGAAACTAATTCCATTTTGTCTTGGCTATTGCCTCCTATTCTATGAAGCCTGTCTTTAGATCAGTGTAAAGCAAGTAGATCTGGAAATTGTAAAGAAATGGTGTATTCTATTAAATTTCTATCCCATTTCATAATCCTTTTTCCTGAATGCTTCCAATAAGAGATGATGGAGAGAGGTATTGTTTGAATACAGGAGCAAGGAGTACTTATCCCATAATTTTTTTCAATGAAAATAAGAATCTTGTATTCCATATCTTTGATAGTTCCCTGTATTGATCTATCATTTGAAATCTCAGTTGATTACTTTAGTCTGCACAGCTCTCTAGGTACATCTTCAAGTTTGGTTTGTGGTTTTCAACTGCCAAGATTTTTCTCTTCACATGTGTTCAGCCAGCCTGAGAATATACCTTTGCTGTTAAGGGCATCTTATCAGCACAGAGTCTTGCTCTTCAGTCTTTCGAAAGCAGTGATAATAATTAAATGTTTGGAGGTCATGAAAGTGCCCATGAGGCAAAGAATCTATACTTTGACTCAAATGTAGGGTTAATGAAAACATGTTACCTTTATGTTCAGCATGAACTTATCTGTCTCCAGTATAAGAGGAGATATGTTTCAGAATTTGGCAAGAACTGCTGGCTTCTGGCATATACATGACATTATTTCAGTCCTCAGCTCAGCTCCAGAGATAACCAGTAGATAATTCAGATGGTGTGTAAATATGGTGTTGAAAGTCCAGCCACAGATTTTTCTCAGGCGTGCAATGAGATATTCTTTTCTTACGTACTTAGTCTAATGCATCTCCTTAGAGGTATGAATAACTAGTATTGGGTTTTGAAGGTATACTTTTGCTCAAATACTTTAAATGGACATTGTGTCATCAGGCAGGAAGAAGGACTATTGACTCTGTGTTTTGTGTTGGTTTCTTTGCATCCTCTGTGTTTTCAGATTTTGTTAGCAGGATAACATTATCAGAGAGCACTTGCACAGAAGTAATTTTTCAAGGGACTATTAATGTTCATGAGGGAACATCCATCAACTACAGTACAACTACTACTACTACAGCCATGAACTTGAGCTGCTAAGTTTTAATCACAAGAAGACTCCAGCTTGGACTCCTTTCCTGGATCATTTTAATGACCCAGGATCAGAAATGAGTCTTTTTCTCACACACTATGTATGGAACAAGAGGCCTTTAAGAAACTGAGGGCTAATGTTGCACTGAAGGTTGATAGTCACAGTTTAGGCACTCAGGTATTATTTGGTGTTAGCTGAACCCCCCATTCAGTTCCCAATCCCTTTGCCTATTCTACCTGATATACATGCTTGTAGTACTGAACAAATCCCCTATTGGTTTTTGTTGACTGTGTTACTACCTCAGATGACTTGCATGCTCTTTACTTGACAGCCAGTGAAATGCATCTGTTTCTGGAGTTTAAGAGCTTTCTGTTCCAAAATCAGTCATTAACTAGACTGATTTACAAATTAATTTAAAGATGTTTCTGACTAATCTGGTGGCATTCTATGATGGAGTGACTGCATCAGTGGACAAAGGAAGAGCTACAGATGTCATCTGCCTGGATGTCTGTAAGGCCTTTGGTATGGTCCCCACAAAATTCTGACCAGTAGATTTGAAAGATATGGGTTTGATGTGTGGACTGGTAGATGGGTAAGGAATGGACTGGATGGCCATGCCCAAAGAGTTAATACCAATGGCTCAGTGTCCAAATGGAAACAAGTAATGAGTGGTGTCCCTCAAGGGTCCATATTGGGACCAATACTTTTTAATGTCTTCATCAATGGCACAGACAGTGTGTCAGAATTGTGTGCACCCTCAGCAAATTTGCAGATGACACCAAGTTCAGTGATTCAATTGAGTTGCTTGAGGGAAGTTGTGCCACCCAGAATGACCTTGACAGGCTTGAGGATTGGGCCCATCCACAAGGCCAAATGCACAACTGGGTCTAGCAAAAGATGTCTCTGTTAACACTATACAGATGTAATCTTGTATAGGTTTATCTTGTAACAAATTCTGAGTTGTAAGTGGCTCCTATATCAGCTTAAATGGTATAAGAGTCTGTCCTTGGAACAAGCATATTCACATTATAAGCCAAAGATACTCACAGATCTCATTTCAGATTGCTCTCTGATATTACTTAGGAATGCCATATGAGCCCATCTTCTGTTTCTTTGCTAAAGAGAAATAAAGCTTGAAAGAAGTGGGCTGGAATTAATGTCCCTCAGCCTCATGCATCTGAAAATCAGACATATTTTCTCCTTTCATAGTAAAGGGATGAAGAAATGAAGTAGCTTATCTTACTGTTTTGTATGAAAATATGTATGTCTAAATACGTATCTTTAGATAGTCATGTCTACAGTTCATCCCTTCTCAGTTGACTGTTGAAGTTTAGACAACTTACTTACTGTTAGTTAAATGAGCTGAGGTGAATGTGATAATTGTGTTATGTTATTCTAAGACAAAATTAATACAGGAACATACATTGTTTGTGGGGATGATAAATATCCAGAAATATCCTTTCTAAGTTTATCAAAATGGATCTCAAAGTATAAGAGCACATTATGTGCTTGATTGTGGTAAAGTCATTTTGATAGGAGAAATATGGTAGTTTATTCTACTCAAGTTCTGCCTAGATAGTGCTTTCAGACACCTTTTTTTGATAACGAATTCTGAATTTATCCATGCACAATGGATTCAACTCTTCAGTGAGTGTTTGAGAGTTGTTCCTTATTCCTACCTCAGAAAAATTGGACACTTGCTGGTTAGTAACCAAGAAAGGACTCCATATGGAAAGAAGTAAACAATAACTGTACTGCTCTGAAATGTGTTCTCCACATGGATTCTGAGGCTCTGGCTCCTTCCCTTCCCTTATTGAATCCTTTTTTTCCAGCTTGTGTACCAACAAAAGAATGAAGGGCAGTGGTGTGCACTGTGCTCTCTCCAGTTTAGAGGAAGGCAGGGCATGATGAGCTGGGAGCCAGTGCTCTGTCAGTTTCAAGTTTTAGCAGGATTACTTGATCTCAGGTGAAGAGAATTCATATACTGCAAGGCTGTAGTTTCATAAGCAGTTTGAGCCAGTTCAAGTGTAGGCATCTTTTGAGAGAAGTCTGTTCTTCTTCACCTTTTCCTCTGTCAGCACCTGTGTAGGAGGAATTGCACCAGGAATGAGATCATGTTAATCAGTAAAACATTATTTAAAAAAATAATAATAATTTTGCAGTTAAGTCAGTTCCTTGCTCTCTTCTGTAGCCTTGCAACCTTAGCACAAGCTTGAAGGGGGGAAAGCCAATACTTCTGTGTTTGGTGGCAACTCTTATTAACTTAAGGCTGTAATTCAATGACTGCTTTAAGCCAAATTGTAGAAGCCATATGGATGAGATATCTGAAGCTGTTATTGAGAAAGTATAAACAGTTTTACTGCTTTTATGAAGCATAACTTTCAAAACAGTTCAGTTTGGTGTATGGGACTGACTCATGATTTTTATTATCTGTCTGCAAGACTATGTATAAAAAAGCCTGCTAGGTATGTAAATACAATTGTTATGAATGAGGAAAGAAACCTGCATATTTGTCATGCATATTTGCGATACAGTTTTACAAGTCAGTCCAGCTTCCATTAAAAGCAAGGGCAAAAACTTATTTGTTCAAAGTTGCTTTCTAAAACTCTCTAATATTTTAGGTGTTGTTTCTACAAATCATCCACATAAACCAGCTTATGCCTGGCAGTTGCAGTAACATTACTTTTTTCTTTCTTTGATATTTTATCAATAACCTACAGGTTTTACAGGGTATAATAAATGTACTTTTTGCATTAATATTTCAACATGGTGTCCAAATGTTTGGAAATGAATATAAAATTTGAGTATTAAAACCTGGGCAACTCTTTTTATTTGTCACCATATCCTTGGGTAGATGGTACAGATGGATGCATGAGATATCTGTTGTGTAGGACTCGTTTGTCTTTGACAACTTTTTGCTTGATTAAAAGATGAGTTTGATATTCTAATCTTCTGGGATTTTTTTTCTCTTTAGGTTGCAGCAATCTATAAAGATGCAAGTATTGGAAATCTTATAAATATAGTTATTGTCAAATTAATTGTAATTCACAATGAACAGGTAAGAAAAATAAATATTTAAAAGATTTCTTTCTACTACAAGACACAAAATGCATGAATTTTTATTGTTATTACAAAATATTTTCTTTAACTATAAAATTTTGTTTTATAATAGGAGACTAAATGTCAAATGTGAGGTTAACTTCAGGGTGTGTATTTAATGCGTGTATTTCCCTGTCTCTCTATTAGCACCTCCAGTTGACCTGTATTGATGTAAATCAGATAGTATATATAAGCTTATGACATAATTACCTAAAGTGTGATTATACACATGGAAATATGACAGGGAAATGACAGCTTTTATAGAGTGCTTTGATGGAGGGTTTTCAGTCCTCACAACTGTCAAATTTGAGGATTGTAAAAAGCATATGGTTTTCAAATACATGGGTTTTATAATTATTTATCATAAATATCTGATTGCTTTTATTTTTAACATTTAACACACAGTAAATGCTCAAATGCATTGTTTAAAATAATGGGATCTCATGACTGATGACTTGTGGCCTAATTCAGATCTGATCCTTCAAACAAATCTGTTGAGGGTACTCTTACATAGAGTCTTGCTGACTTTCTTTCCATGCATGACTTCCTTTCATTATTTTGCAGATTAGCAGCACAAATGACAATGCAGTAAGTGCAAGTGTGTGAAAATTATAATCCCTTATTGATGTTTTTTACTATTTTGTGTTTAGGAAGGACCAGCTATCACTTTTAATGCAGCTACCACTCTTCGTAATTTTTGCATATGGCAGCAATCACAAAACACTTTGGATGATGCTCACCCTTCTCATCATGATACTGCTGTTCTCATCACTAGGTACAGTATCTAAAATAGCCTCAATTGTTCAGCTAGGTGAGACAAATGCTTCAGTTTTGTTTTTACAACATCATCTTTTAACCATTCTACTATTGTTCATGGATAACTGAAGTGAATAAAGACTACCTTCCACTTTCCAAACCACTGATTATCAATACATAAGCAATCACTCTGACAGTGCTATGTGAATAGATAGGCATCCGATGATCCTTTCATTAAAGATGATTGAAATTAGACCTGAAATTGCTACAAGGAAATGAAGTCTTTAGCTATTGTACATATATGTGATAGGAGCAGAGTGCTGTGAATAATGGAATCAGATGAAGGATGCAATGATGGTCAGTTCCTGATAGCCCAGCTGTAATCAGAACTATCAGAAGCATAAAATGGAAAATATTTAAATATTGGTATGTATACTTTCTGTACACCAATCACCTTAGTGGAGGTTCTGATCTTCATTCATTGAAATAGGGTCTCTCTTTTGCTCTTCTTTTTCACTGATTTTTCCTCCCAGTGTGCAAGTTGGACACACCCCAGCACATCACACTATTTCAGGGTAGTTTCAAGTATACTGCAGTCTGCATGTTTTCCAGCAGCATTTCATACTTCATCTCCTGTCTGCATTGTAGAGAAATAGCATAGTATTTTAAGTTTTATTCTTTTCACACTAGATAGAAAGCAGTACTGTGAGCTTAGTCTGGTGAATTTAAGTTACTTCTTTCCCTAGAATACCAATTGTTTGAATGGACTGTAAGATTAAGAATTTAGAATCAGGTTTGCAATAGCTTTAGCTAGCATAGCAACAGTGAAATATTTTAAAATATTCTTTTAGATGCTGTAATAATTTTAAATAAATATTTTTCTTCAAGGGAAGATATCTGCAGAGCTAGAGAGAAGTGTGATACTCTTGGTGAGTTATTCTTTTTTAATCAGTGTGTTTTTATAACAGAAAATATATGAGAATTTCACTGTATGGAGAAAAATCAATTAGGACTAAATCAGGAAACAAATGCAAAATTCAAGTCACACAGACAAAAGTAATGGTTTCTCCTTTCTTATTGCTGTTCTCTCCTGGCACATACTTTGGTGTCAGGTGGTTGGTTGTTTTGTGTAAATTTAATGCATACTTGAGGCTTGACTTTCAACTTGAGTGCCACAGTACTGATTGCACTACATGGCACTACATGAAAATTCCTTCTGTTAAGCTTTAATATAAGAATTCCATTTTGCAGGTTTAGCAGAGCTAGGTACAATGTGTGACCCACTGCGCAGCTGTTCTGTAAGTGAAGAAAATGGATTGAGTGCTGCTTTCACTATAGCACATGAGCTTGGACACGTGTAAGTACCTATTTCCCAGCAGGTACGATGAGCTCTGCATTTCTAAGAGGGCACAATCTGATACAACCTTTTAGAAGAGTCATTATTTTTGCCCCTTGCAATGAACTAGCAGCCCACCACCTAGAGGTAAAGAAATTGTGAATTTTATAACCTGATTGGTATCTTGAATTGTAGGAAAGACTGGCCAAACAGCTCAATTCTGTCCTTTTGTGATATGAACGGGTCAGGACACTAGGACATATCCTAGATGTATGTGCTGGTTTGGCCCTGGATAAATGCCTGATGTCCAGCAAACCCCCCTCAAGGCCTTTCCTCCCCCCTCGCCTTCCAGAGGGAAGGGAAAAAAAACTAATAGCAGGAATTTACAGCTAAAGATAACAACTGAAAGAGGAGCTTTGATTAATACCACGGGCAAAGCAGAACTTAGAAT
>JAWWMO010000043.1:28831680-28869044 GCA_035047845.1 Dendrocincla fuliginosa | reverse complement strand
CAGGGGCGTAACTTAATGGTTCAAAAGCAGGAAGTTTTCCTCGGAGCTGGCCTTCATTGGCCCTGCTCTATAGGATGAAGGGAAACTTCCAGAGGCTTCCAACAGAAGCCAATTTTCCTCTTATATAAAAAAAAACCTACCCAGATAAACCCACGACAATGTACAACATTGCCCTCTTATCTCCCTCTGCATTCTAGCCCTGCTAGGAATTTACCTTTAAGAAAAGAGTCGTTCATATAACACAAAAATATTCTTCCTTGTGTTTGATCCTTTCAGAATACAGTAGAGTAAGACAAAAAGAAATACTTTACACAGAAAAATAACATGATGCATGTTGATGACAGCATTTTATCTTACGAAGCATACGTCATCAGTGATGACAGAAAGGTGCTATACTCTAGTTCCATGAGGCATGTATAGTGTAGGTAACAACGACATTACACAGCTCAGTAGCTAGCTTGTTGATTTTCATGTGCCTGCAAGTTCATTTGGATACAGGATATTTGTCATGGTACTGAAAGTGAGATTTAAAATAAGACAATGTGTTAGTTGCATGAAGTATAATTTTGATGTGCTCTGTAGTTTTTGTTACTGAATGGTAAGAGTTATGATGTGAATATTGGGGCAGTATGTTGTGGACAGTCTACCCATGGCCTGTATATTCAGTTGAGAAAACGAGTTGTTCCTTTAAAGTGGCATATTCCTAAAACACTGGATTTTTTCTGGTGAGCTAAAAAATTCTGTAATTTTAAAATTCTTCCTGTACCCAGGAAGATATTTGGATAAGGAGAGAATTATGTAAGGCTTTTTAAAGATACCTATTCCCATAATGTTAGATACAAATACTAAGTGAGTTCCATTAAATTTTAAGGCATTTTCAGACTCAAAACCAAGGCATTTGCTGTTACAGCAAAGAGAGCTTCAGTTAATTATTGCTGAATTTGTTTTGGAATTTGTCTGTTTTGCTTTTTAGATTTAATGTGCCTCATGACGACAGTTTTAAATGTAAAGAAGCTGGAATTAAACATCAGTATCATGTGATGGCTCCAACTTTAAATTATCATACAAGTCCATGGACATGGTCAAAATGCAGTCAAAAATATATCACTGAATTTCTTGAGTGAGTGTCAACATAATGTGGTTTGGAGTGTTTTATTTATTTTTTTTCTTTTTTTCAATTTCATGTATTTCTGAGAAGTATTTTAAAGGTATTGCTTAAATACCATTTTCCACTCCTTATGTTTAACAACTGACTTGTAGGGCCTCAGTCCTCCAGAAAAATATAGTGATTCATGACTGTTAAAGTTGCACTGAACATGTGAAGCTAAAGGATTTTTTTTTTTTAATGTAGTGGCATTGCTTATTGAAAAAACCTTTAGCATGATTATAATAGGTTAGAATAGGAACCCATTGTTTTCTGAAGTTTTTTATGCAAAAAATAAGTGATAGGCATAATTTAGGCAGTACCATCTTTTTTTCCTCTTTTTTCTTTTTTCCTAAGTGAGAAAGATCATCTAGAAAAAGAAAACTTAATTTTGTTTGGTGGATCTAAATATGAAATACAAAAAAGGAAAATCAAGTAACCTGGTTTATTTCATTATTCATGAATTTTAATTGAAGTCATATATAGGGAAGTAGGCATGCAAACCCATAACTCCACTGAGATATGCATGTGTAAGGGTTGTGTGAGTAATGAGAAGGTTCTCAATGAATGGAGAGTGGTTTATTCACATTTTATTCCTGTTTTACAATAGTACTGGCTATGGTGAATGCCTCCTAGACAAACCCAGTGGAAGAATATATGATCTTTCCTCTCAGTTGCCTGGGTCAATGTATGATGTCAACAAGCAGTGTGAACTTACGTTTGGTTTTGGGTCACAAGTATGCCCTTATCTGGTGAGTGAAAAACAAATTCATACTCCAACTATCTAAAAAACTAGTGAAAATTACTGGTTAGGGAAGAATTTTATCCTGAAATGAGTAGTAGTTCAGATTATGTTCTTTTAAAGGGGGAAGTTTTCAGTGGACAACGTTGCAATTTCATTTGTGAGAAATATATAGAAATAAAGAGTAGGATGCATCCATTTTGATTTCCACATCTACAAATGTAATAATTCCTTTAAAAGATCTAAGGCTGCATAAATCAAGGTTTTCTGCAACAACTGAAAAAGAATTATCTCAACACAACCTGCAAATGTTTTCACATGTCTTATATTAGGAGGACTTGCTTCTCTGCTTCTGTTAATGCCTTTTAAAAATCTATAGCTTAAAAGTTAATATATTATCTCAAATGTTTGTTCTAAATGTTTGGTCCAAAATGTAGATTCCCTCTACTTTGTCAGAGTGACAAAAAATATTTTCATGCCTGATGTAGTGTACATTTTATATAGAAAATTGAGGTATGGTAAGAAAACTTGATTAATATTGAACCTTAAGTTGTATTTTGAAAGCTTAATGCGGCCACTGAATATGAACACAAATATTATATTATGACTTTATTCGTTACTGTCAGGATGCCATGTAGTGTTAGGGTTTGGACTAACTTGTAAAATACCTCTACTAACATTTTATGGCTTGTTGGAGCCGTTAAAAGGAGAGAATTTTAGATCAGATTCAGACTGAATTCAGTGGAGCTTTTGGTGAGGTAAAATGTTGTTTTGGGGGAGTCAGACTTTATGGGAATATTATAGAAAAGGAAAGGAAAGGAAAGGGGGCTTCACAGACCTGAAGATGGTGTTACTGAAGACTGCTTTCTAAATTTTTTAATCCATTAAGCTTATTTGTCTGTTAAGAGTCTTTTAACAATTGGAAAAGTAGGCTTTCTTAATTTTTCAGTCAGTGTATCTAATTCTCGTTAAACTCAGAGAGAGTCTCTTTGTGGGGGATTATATGTAAACTGTGCTGTGTAATGCTAACCGTAAGCACTTATGTATTTTTTAATTACATTTCCTACTGAAATAGCAAACGAAGTTATGTCTTGCTCTAATGGGAGCAGTTTCAAATATTTCACATTCTTGCTTGACTTTAAGCAAGGTCTATTTTGTTTTTGTGGAGTTTTATCTGTGGAAAATGGTAGTACTAACAGCAAACCCTCAGCCCACACAGTATGAGAAAACACAAATATCACAACTAATGTCTAAAATGGTATTAAAGGTACAACAAAAGTAATCTGTTTTTCTTTCTAGAAACAATGCAAACGCTTATGGTGCACAAGCACAGAAGGTGTTCACAAGGGTTGTCGTACTCAGCACATGCCTTTGGCTGATGGAACAGTTTGTGGTGTGGGAATGGTAAGTCTTGATTTGTTTCTCAGTACTTGCAATTTTTTATAAGACAGATCAAAGCAGTGTACTCTAGCAGGGGCTGTGGGAACAATGTTAAATTTTTTTCAATAGTTTAAATGTTCAAAGACGATTAAAAAATTAAAAAATTAAAAAATCTAGTTTAATTTCCATGTATAATAGGCTGCTACATTTCACTTAGTTATTTCTAAATTTTCCACCAATAAATTTTAATCTCTACAGATTCTGTGTTTGATAAGACAGTATTAGTGAGGAATTTGAAAATAGTGTCTTAATGTATAGCAGTTTAGGGAGTAAACTGTCTGAAATGGTATCTTTCTGTCTTGCAAGATTAGAAAAAATTACTTGAAGGTTGCAGTGGAAGCTCTGCTTGATTATAGTTTATGCATGCAGCTGGTGTTACAATGTTTAACCCATTTTTCAGTCAGTCACTGATCAGAAAGAAAGTTCATCTTTTATGTAAACTTCATGTGTAATCTTCAGTTAAATTGACTCTAATTTGCCAACATCAGAGGTTTTCTTTTATGTAAGAATACAAAAACCTGTTTTATGTAATTAGTGCAGTGGAACCATTTTTCTCTAGGAAGTGAAGAGCTAATTACAGTCATTACCTCTGAAAGATGTAAGAAAGAACAGCAATTAATTAATCTGACAAATTGTCATCTGTTCCTGTCTAAGGAACAGCTCTTTTGAAGCTCAGTCCATAAGCTGCTGTTGATGTTAATGGGCATAAGACATGGTGACTAGTAATTGTAATTAATATTTGCCAGCAAGTTCAATCAATTTATATTTGGCATTTGCAACATTATTGCTGTGAAGAAAACAGAAGAGATTCATTTAAGGCATTTGTTATTTTAGTATCAACTATTTAAGCCTAGATTTCACAAGTCATATGTCTGATTAGTGGATCTTGCTCTATGCACTACTCTAGAAATATTTGTCTTTCCTTCCCAAAAATTACAAGAAGATGGAAATCTAATAATATCAGAGACTCTCAAGTGAATGAGCAAACAGCTTTTCCTACGTGCCTGCACTTCTTAATGGAATATTTTCTTGCCATATGCAATCTATGCATATTTGAAAGAAAATCTATCCATTTTGAAAGAGAATTGTGTTTCCTGTGTCTCATGGTGCACACACCTGTAGAGCTCAGTGACTTCTTAATATATATGTATAATATCAGCAGTAGATATGGGTAGCATTTTCTTAAAACATTAAAGGCAAAATGCAACCTAATTCTTCAGTGTCTTATAAACAATAAAGAAAATATTTTCTTGAGAATCTAAACATTGCCTGTATTACTTCTATAACGGTATTAATAATCTATATTATTATTTCTAAAACAGAAAACTTTCAATTTGACTTCAATTTGCTGACTAACTAAATTTCTTTGAGCTGACCAAACTGTACTTTGCTTGTCCTAGAGTTACTGTAAAAATTAATTATCTTTAGTTGTTAGGCTTCTGCTGAAACATCTGAAAATTTCTCTTCAGTTCCTGTTATTATACATTCTGAGTGCTTAGGACTGGCAGTAGCCTATAAGTAGCAATTCTGCCATGTCTAAGTAAAGTTTCTCACTTCATTGCTACTCACATTGTGTCTCTTCACTTCAGATGGGTTCACAAAGATTTGTAGGAAGTCTAATCTTCTGCCAGCTCTTTTAACATCACACAGCTCTTCCCTGAAGCAGAGAGTGTAGCCTATTTGGTACATCAGAGACAAAATGATAGCAAATCTAGCTAGACATGCTCTATGTAAACACTTGTTAGTTTTGCAAGGGTGAATTTCTACACACCACAGGACTACATTAGTCATTGTTTAAAGTGTTTCTGGTTTTCTTTTGTGAGAGATATTATTAAATACAGAGGTATATATTCCTGAATTGTCTTCCTAAATGCAATCATATGGCATAACCTCAATATAAAGATTTTATTAAAATGTTATTTTTTTATTGTGAAATGTGGCACAATAACATGAAAATAATAGTTGCTTAGTGCTTTTGTGTGTCTTTTTTCTATCATCAAAGCTACCATGAGAGTTTCTTTGGAATTAAGAACAGTGCAGTATGATTGGTTGATATAGCCTGCTCAATGGATGCCACAATGAATTTCGTAGCTACAGGTGTAATTGTTGTTGTCATGGTATAAATTATATATACAAATTAAAAGCATAAATCACAGTAAGAACAGTATTTATATGCTCCTATGCATTACAAGACATTTTTCAGTCAGTCACCAAGAGAGTTGTTTTCCATTAGAACAGAAACTGGACTGCTTTAGCTGGCCTGGTTTTCTTCTCTTAAGCACCAAAATTCTGCTTGTCACATTCCAGATAGGAGATAAATTAATGGATGTTTAGGAAATATGGTCAACTTTGAGCAGAATTTCTAGCCCCACTTCCTCTTAGGTTTTTCTTGTTGTATTCTAGTAAAAAATTTCTTTGTGCTTTGAAATTTCTGTAGAACAGCAGCCTCTCGCTTTGGATTATGTTTTCAACTGTTTTATTTTATTTTGCTATCTGTTTCTTTTAATTTTTGGGTTTATGTAGTGATGAATGTACTTGCATTTATCCTCTTGGGATAATACAAAAGGTTTTTCCACAGCTTAAGCATGAGAAGTTTTGGACGTGGGTTGTTTTTTTTTTTTAACTTTCTTTCTAAATTCCAAAGTAGAAGTGAGTTTGGAGAGTGATTAATTTTTTGTCATGTTGAATATCTTTGCTTGCATTTAAAGAAACCTGAAACAACAAAACCAGAATTCTAAATCTACAGGGTACCAGTTTTCACGGTGTGATTGATGATGTTCATGGAAAATACTTAATCCTGTTTCATGGCAGACCTAATTAAAAGAAGTAGGAAGCTACTACTGTTACGGAAAAGAAATATCTATGCTATTATTTGTAACCAAATTGGTTGCAAGTCAACTGATATGCAAACTCTCCTTACATATGTCCATCTTCAGCTTATACTTGACTCAGAATCATGGCTCCTGTCTAATGAAGTTGATGCAGTTTTTAGCAGTGTAGTTTATATGATATTTCGGTAATGGTAACTCATCTCTTGGTATTAGTGACATATATTGGAGCCAAAAGAAAAACTACCCCCAAATCAAAATAGTTGTTGAAACCATCTATCTTCTAGGAATGGCATTCTCAGAACAAGTCTTTTTTGCTATGAAAATAACAGCAAAAAATACCCAATATAGTGTGGGAGTTCTATAATTTTTTTTTGAGACATTGAAAGACATTGAACCCTAACTCTGGTCCTTCCTGGGTTCCTGAGGAATATAGAAATATGCTCATTTTTCATTTGTTTGTTGGACATTGGAATGGAGAGGTAGGAAGGAGGTAGCTATGTGATTCTGACCCAAACTTTCCCATATCCTGGAGCAGTTCCATTCTACATAATGGCAGTTTGCTACTTAAACATCAGAAAAAACAAATGTCACAGAAGTCTAGAAAATGCTGTTTAATAGCAGGAAGGAATTCACATGATACAAGTAACAGTTTCATTGGAAAGCGTTTGTGAGGGTCAGAGAAATGTTTATCACTTCTTTGCACTGTAGCTATATAGTGTATATTGAGGTAGTATCTAAAAATATCTAGAATAGCTATCACATGAATCAACATTTCATCCTAGTCCCTTTAAGGTAAAAGGTAGGGATACAGGAACAATTGAGAATGAGGATGCAGATCAACAAAGAATTGCTTTGAACAGTTAAAAGAAGTACCAGTCTGATTCTGAAGTATGTTTGCTGTTCTTCAGTTTTAGGTTACTACCCATGTATTGATTTCTATTAAAAATCGTTGCATAGCTTGACTACCTTATGAATGTAATACATGAAGATATTTAATCTGAAAGAATAAAGTGTTTTATGTGTATATATGTAAAGTAAGTATAAAATATTCAGATGGATTTTATCAGATTTGGGTGGTAGGAGGATATGTTCACCATCTGGAAAGCAGCAGCAGATCTTTTGAACTACAAGAACAGAGTTAAAGGATGGGCTCAAACCAAGAATTTTTTCTATAAAATGGAATTTCTGTGAAATACTTTTCTAATGAGATGTAATTAGACAGGAATTAAAAGTTTCAAGGGAAAAATAAAGTATGCAGATTTCTTTGTAAGACAAAATTGAAAATGTTGAAAAAAGTAAAATATTGTGAGTTTTGTAGATCTCATATGAGTTATAAATTTAGGCTTGTCTGACAATCCATGCTACAGAGATAGAGACCTGAGATGCTGTGTTTACAGCTTCTGTTATATATCTTTCCAAGCTCCATTTCTTCTGTCTTGTATATTCATTTTATTAACTACTCTGGTTTTACTCCTTTTATGTGCTCTAGAACCCCGCTTCTTGTCTTGGTTCTTAGAGCAATGTGCTTTCTGGACTGTTGAAATAGTAATTTTATACAGATTTGGGTCAGAGTTTCCGTCTTTTTGATGGAAAACCAACTGTTGGTCTTGACTAGAGCAGCATTGTCACTTACTGCAGTCCGTATGATTTGAATTAAGTGTGATACGCATTTTACCTGGTGCATACGTTGTATTTGCCTTAAAAAATGTAGGAAAAAATTGTTTAGCAATTATATTTAAATTTATGGAA
Source organism: Dendrocincla fuliginosa (assembly GCA_035047845.1). Classification (NCBI taxonomy): domain Eukaryota; kingdom Metazoa; phylum Chordata; class Aves; order Passeriformes; family Dendrocolaptidae; genus Dendrocincla; species Dendrocincla fuliginosa. The sequence continues at coordinate 28,861,138 of JAWWMO010000043.1, read as the reverse complement.
GTTCTGTATAGCATAGTGTTCTCAGTGAAGCAATGATTCCATCAAGCACAGAGGAACATCTGGAACGTGTCTCGTGCCAGAGTTTTCTAATGTGACTTCATCATGTTCCTTCTGTAGGAATGCAGCAGAATAATAGCTAGACAAGTTTGTTGAATAAGCTATTAAAATCCCAGATGTGAACATATGCTTTGCATTTTTATGGATCAAAATAATGCTGTTGTGTGCTGTTGCAGAGAGACAAATAACAAATAAAAAAAGCTTTGAAAATAACAAGCAGCTAAGTTGACATAATCTGCTCTGATGGTTCTAGTGATTGATCCACGTATATACTGCAGGGAAAGATCGAATAAGCCACTCCCTGTCAATACAGCTAGGAGAATCCCTCCTGACAGCAAACTTAAAAAATGATCAGTTTAATCCCGAGTCTGCAAATAGGCATCTAAAATAAAGAATTCTATCTATTGGGTATGGGTACTGACCCCATATATTCAGCCCTGCCCAGTGTCTTGTCTCCAGATCTGGGCACTTTGATCCCTCAGAAGGTGTTTGGAGCCAAGAGCAAAGCTGACACGTTATCCACATAGAAGTCAGCAGGATGCATTGTGCTGGCATTATAGTATCTTGTAAGTATTCTATTTTAGTATGTAAACTATTCCACTGTGTTGTGATCAAATATACTACTTGGGATTTTCTAAAGCATATAAGTGAATTGGAATTCCAACTGCCATAAGTCATTAGTAGGATTAGTGCTCGTAATTCCTGTGGGTTCTTTGGAAAAAGTCACACATGTACCAATCATAAGATTCTCATTTAGATTTTTTAGTCATGTACTGCTTGAATAACCCCTGAAGTGCAGTCAGAGACTGGGATAGTAAATATTTAGAAGCAAGAGATTGATCACTTGATGCTTCTGGGAAAAAAAAAAAGTAATTACAACTTTCTATAAATAATAACAGTTTACAGTTATTGTGGAGTGAGGTCTGACAAGACCACAAAAAATATTCTTACAATCTTTGTCTTCTTAATAATGTAAATCCCAGCAGATGAAATAAAAGGTACTCCTTTATGTAAATTTTTACTTGAAAATAGGTAGTTCTTCACCAGGAAAGAAATCTAAAGTAACAGAATAGACATCACAATGTAATATCTTCCTCTAATTATTATTTCTTTAACTGTTAACTCCATTTTAAGGTAATAACAAATTTGTTAAATTAGTAGTGAGCAAAAAAAACTTTGTTAAATATAAACCACATTTTTTCACACCTTTTGTAGATGTGAAAGTCTTGAGTTCAAGCATAAACAAGCATCAGCTTGCTTACCATAAGCTTGGCTGCTTTTCCCAAACAATCCCACTAGATGGTTAACTTTTGAGATGTTCAAAACACCCTGATTTTATTGATGATTTCTTATAACTTTTCACTTTCTATGTGAATTCCGAATTAAACTGAAAAATCTCAAACATAAAAGGCAGTTGTAAATATATGTTTGAAGTTTGTGCATGAAAACATATCAGGAATTCAAGACTGTAAAATTCTTGTAGAGATATTTGGATAAAGCAACAAGACTTAAATGTATATTCAGCATCCAGTAGGTTTCATAGTGAACAAAGAAGTCTAGACAGCATTTTGAAAATATGAATGCTGGGTAAGTTATCTTAAAGGAAGTTGAACACTTTAGAAAATATCCAGATCCAGATAAGAGTAGTGAGCCCTTAAATTTTATTCTTTCTATGGCTAAAATATACAGTAAGGTTTTGCTTGGAATTATAAATTTTATTTTGTTTGTCCACCATGCAGCACTGCCGCCATGGAATCTGTGTGAGCAGAGAAATGGAGATGCGTCCTGTAGATGGAGAATGGGGACCATGGGGACCTTATAGCTCATGTTCAAGAACTTGTGGAGGTGGAATCAAGAGCACCACCAGGCTGTGTAATCGACCAGAGTATGTTTTCTATTGAGTTTTACATTAATGCGTAATGAAGATATTAAGAAATAATGGTTTGGTTCAAAAAAAATCAAAGTATTGTGAGCTGTGCAAACTGGTTTGAAGCACTAGTAAAAAAAATGCTTATTTCAGCCATGTTTGGAAAGAGATAAGTCTGCAAACTCTAATATGCAGAGAACTTTTAGATTACTCTGCAACAATATAATTTATAATGATGCCTTAGGATTTTTATATATTTGTAGATTTTAATATTTTGTATATTTGTTGATTTTTATGTACCTTATGTAGTTTATTGTATAGTTTCTCACACCTGAGGTAGCAGCTAACAATTTCTAACAGATTCTCACGATTTGTGCCACACTCCTGAATTTCTGTTTAATGTTCTTTTCAACAGATAAGATGTTTCTGAAGAATTCTTCTGGCAGGGTCTTTTTTTCTATCTTTAACTGTTGAGGTTTCTGTAAATACTGAGATGCTTTCTTTGGAGTAAGAATTGATAAAAGAAATGTATGTATTCCCTACTAATCTCTTTAGTGAAACACTCGATTTGCTTTGATTTAAGGCCTTTCCACAGCATCGCCACCAGTAACACCCCACAAGGAGCACTGGTTATAGTAGAGTCATTTACAGTTTACCTTTATAATGAGAAACTTCCATTGACTGAATAATTCCATGTGGGTTTCATTCTGTATAATGAAAGTCAAGGAGAGCTTTACCCTTAACTTGTCCAGAAGCACAACAGCTGCTACTTGGGTAGTTTCAGGGTTTTTCTAGGAAGTCATGTCTGCTTGATGTTATCAGTGGGATAAATGAACTTCAATCAAATGGCACGGGCTTATTTTATTTTCTCTGATGAGCAAGAGGCAGTAGACTAGATTGCCATTACTGCAGACTGCCTCTGTCAGTCTGTAGTAATTGATAGTATCAATATACCATTGATTTATTATTTTTTCCTTTCCCAAGAGCATACTAATACTGAATTATTTTGTGTCAGGATTTATGACTGTTAAGAAATTTATTTTAGACTTTGCAGTAAATGGGGTGTTTTCCACAATTTTCCTTTTTTATTCTTTTGATCTCCAAACTGAAATCAATATTAGCATTACAGAAAAGAATGTCAGCTCCTAATTGTCTTCTTTCTTTGTCATGCTGTGAAATAGCAATTTCAAATTACTGAGGAGATGCTGCTTCTGTAAAAATAAGGCTGTAATCTTGGCTGAATTAATAAAGTATCAAAGTTAATAATGCTTTTTCCCAGGCAAAACAGTTATAACTCTAAGAGAAATAAGTGTATTAGGCATTAATAAACGTGAGTAGCTTAATTAACACCTACGTCAGCAGTAGTATTTTACAAGGATTGTTTTATTTTCTTCTCTTGGGTATAAATGAATTCACAGTGCAATGGAAGTTAAGTGTGTGTGTGTAAGTCAGTAACAGCTGACAGAATGTGTCTGGGATTTTTCCCTTTAGATCAGTGGCTCGAGCCACTTTTCATGGTAAACAGCAATTTTAGAAAATTAGTGTGTTTTACATTTACCTTCTTTTGTTAGGCCAAGAAATGGAGGAAAATACTGTGTTGGTCGGAGGATGAAGTTTCGGTCATGTAATACTGATTCATGTCCAAAAGGCAAAAAAGATTTCCGGGAGCAACAGTGCTCTGAATTTGATGGCAAACACTTTAATATCAATGGTCTTACATCTGCTGTTCGCTGGCTTCCAAAATACAGTGGTAGTAAGTAATTATGCATTTTTTTGATTAACAAAATAAAAATGTTACTTTAATTAAAGTTTTAAAACAGACAAGAAACCTGTTGGATTTTCTTTCCAGTTTCTATGAAAGATCGCTGTAAGCTTTTTTGCCGAGTTTCTGGAACAACTTCCTACTATCAGCTGAAGGACAGAGTTGCTGATGGTACTCCCTGTGGAGCAGAAACCAATGACCTTTGTGTTCAAGGCTTATGCAGGGTATTTAAATCTAAACTTATTAATTATTAAAATCAATTTTAGCAGACGGTAAAGTAGATATTAAATATTAATCCAAATAAACAATGTTCTGAGTTTACTTAAGCTAATTTTATTCCCTATCAAATTAGATATCTAGAAATGGAGGCAATTAAGTGAAGGACATATAATTGAATCTGAAGATCTGCAGTCTTCCCTCATTAAGCCTCATATGTGAGAGAGTTAATATTGTCCAAGTAAGCAGAGAGAAACTGATCCAAAATTGACTTAAAGATTGGAAAGAAGCATGCTGTGTGTTTATTACCATTGTATTTCTGGTACCGGAGAAGTAAAAAAGGTAGAAAATCCAAGGGAAGATAGATTATGTAATTATAATTTAATTGTAGAATCAGGAGGAATTGACCCTTGAAAGGGATCAATTCAGCATTCTTTACTTGATAGTAAGTGTGGCATTGCCACAGGATTTTGTTTGGAGGAAAAGATGCTATGTTGTACCAATTCAGGACTTTTTTTGTCGAGCCCAGGTTGTTTTGCTGATTGCAGTGAAACTGAGTAAACTCAGCATGAGGAGAAAATGTAGCTTTTTTTATAGTGTTAAATCAAGAGGAAAAATGAAATGCCAGAGAACTGTCTTTTTTATCATAATTCAGTAAAAAGGGAAGTTTAAGTAAAGATATATAAACAAAAATTGTGCTTGTATTAGTTTAACCAGCATAGTCTACGTGTATTCCTTTGCTTCTTTTACAGTAATGACAGACTTTAAAAGAATTGATGACCATGTACACATACATGTACTGCTTTTAGGATTCCTAGACTTTTAATGTAAATATAACTTCAAATTAATACATTATGTTGATTTTTTAATACAAAATCTTTACATACTGCTATGTATTCTTTTACAGTTCTTTACATATTAAGTGTATTTGGATTGTACATTCTCAGTACAATTGCACCATTGTGTTTTGCCCTTACATCTCAGCACCCAAAAACATAAAAGGCTTTTAATTAATTGCCAAGGAAGATTAGATATATACAATGAACAAGAATATTTTGGAGTAGTGGGAAGCTTACATTGGTTGTTTTCATTGTTTTCCATTGAGCTGATTGACACAGGGCCTTTTTAATTTTTTTTATTTTTATTTTTAGCAAGCAGGCTGTGATCACGTTTTGAATTCCAAGGCAAGGACAGACAAATGTGGAATCTGTGGTGGTGATAATTCTTCATGTAAGACACTTACAGGTACTTTCAACAGTGCTCGTTATGGTATGTTTGTTTTGGTTTTGTTTTTGTTTTCTCTTTAATTTTAATGCACATTTCAGTATGGCTTAGAAATCATGCCTACATTTAAGGAAGTAAGATTTCAGTGAATGTTCTTTAGGGTTTCTATCCACAAAAAGTATTTCTGATTTTCAGTCATGTTCCCTCTCAAGGATGCAGGGTCAAACATTGTGCAATAGTAACTCATTCAAGTGGAAAAAAAGTCAATCTGTCCTAAGGTCAAAGCAAAAGGCATGAGTAAAAGATACAATGAGGGTAAAAGTCCTTTAAAAGGAAGACTGCTTCCTACTCTGAACTTTGCATTCTCTTGTGTGAAACTATGCAGCTGAAGGACATATTACAATGTCTCCTTTTTGTTGTGTGAAGAGATAGAAGGAATTCTGTGTTGCGAGCACCTGATGAGTTCCTTTTCTCCTAAAGGGAAGAAAATAGCCTGTGAAATGTGAGTCTTCTCTTTCTAAAGAACAGGGGTACCAATATTTATGTTCTTTCCTCTGCATTGGCAGGTAGCGAATGAGAATCTTCTGAATAACCCTGGTATTTCCTATGTATTTGATTCAGTTTCTCTAATAGAGCTATTGATAGTTCTTCTATATCCAGTCCGTTTTGGGAAGTATGGAGGAACTATTGTATGTGTGTAGTTAAGTAGTGCAGTTAAGTAGCTAGGACATAAGGACAGAAGTGCCCAGGTTAATGTCAGCTTAAAGGCTCCTTCATGCCGCTTCACTGGTTGGAAGACACCACAGGGAAAGTGAAAATGGTACCTGGAGAGGGGCCAGGTAGGATCTTCATAGAACAAAGGAGTTGCTGGTCAAGAGAAAAGTATGCCAAGTGTCCTGTTGGATTTTCTCTTCCCCTGGCAGAGGGCTTGCAGCAATTGAAAATTACCAAAAATCTTAAAGGTGGATTACAGATACCCTTCCCATACAAATAGATGGGTTTTTTTCTTGTGTCTGTCCTGAGAAGCTGCTTATATGTAGCACACAAATTTTGTCACAAATACTTTTGTTGCAAGTCAAGTGACTATTACGGGAAACTGCCATTTATGCAAACGTGGTGGTGATTGTCGCTCTCTGCTGTTCATCAGCTTTCCATTGTCACAGTGTTATTTGCTTCAAACTGAAGTTGGAGGGGGAAAAAAGCCCCATGTTTTGAGATGAGGAAAACCTTGATTTATTGTTTGGCTTTATACTTAGTTGAATGTTTTAAATTATGTTCAAATTCTTGGAATTATAGCATATAAAATATGATACTGAGTTATATTACTGGAGAGTATGCTAAGCATTTGGGATTATCATTTAGGCGTGCTCAGCTAGGAGTACAGCAATGCAAACTAGAGGTTCTAGGTAGCTGACCACTAAAACTCCAATGTTCATGGGAGGCCTAAAATATCCCTAGGCTGATGACTGAAGACATTGTCTGAGGAAGCATTTTTTTCCCCAAAACTTTTGAATTAGGAACACAAGAAAAGTATGCTACAGTCTGTGCACTTGATCTTTTTCTTTTAACTTCATTCAGTTCCCTTTCATAAGGAAATGAGTAATTTTACTCGTAAGGCAGAATTTGGAATTGACAATAGCAGCCTGTGGTATGTGCTTGTATTCATGCAGTTATAATGTTGTCACTATCTGTTTAACAGTAGTGAAGTAATCATTAGAAATTCATTACAGCAAAACACTAATTTACTTGGTTCCCATTTTAGGAAATGGTAATCTAATTATGTACACATTATTATTATGTTGGCTATTATTATTGTGTCAAATTAGACTATCTGAGCATTTCCTGGACAATGGTCATTCTCACTGCCCTAGTATGTGATCTATTCTCTTTGTGTGTCCTTGACAACGGGCTATGCAGTTTTGTTTATAGTTTCCTCCCATATTTTGTCTTCTTTCATTCTGTTGCCACAAGGTCTTTAGTGTATCAGATGTTTTTTTGAATGTGTTTTGTTTTTTGTCCCAGTATGTTGGAAGATTGACCAAACTGTGTTTATCCAGAGCTTGCTGTGTCAATTTGCAATTGCAATGCTGCCCCCAGCTGGTAAATGTGATAAACCTGTAATTAGATTAAATCATTTAAATGCGTGGCATAGTTTTAATAGGTTAAAAGCACTGGGAAGTTAATGAGTTATGGAATTTGTTATGGTTTAACCCCAGCTGGAACCGTACTCACTCACTGCCTCCCAGAGGGATGGGGGAGAGAATTGAAAGAGTGAAAATGAGCAAACTCATAGGTTCAGATAAAGATAGTTTAATAGGTAAACCAAAAGCCACAAAGCCGAGGATGAATTCATTTACCACTTCCCATGGGCAGGCAGGTGTTCAGCCATCCCCAGGAAAGCAGGGCTCCATCATGGGTGATGGTGGTGTGGGGAGACAAATGCCATCACTGCGAACATCCTTCTTTCCTTCTTTCCCCAGCTTTATATGCTGAGCATGGCGCTGCATGGTCTGGGATATCCCTGTGATGAGTTGGGGTCAGCTGTCCCAGCTGTGTCCCCTCCCAGTCCCTGTGCACCCCCAGCCTCCTCACTGGTGGGATGGGGTGAAAGGCAGAAACGGCCTTGACTCTGTGTAAGCTCTGCACAGCAATAACAAGACCATCCCTGAATTTTCAACATTTCCCAGCACAAATCCAAAACACAGCCCTATACCAGCTACTGTGAAGAAAATTAACTCTATCCCAGCCAAACCCAGTACAAAATGAAAAGGATATTGTCACTGAAATTTTTACCCACAGAGGTGAGGCAACTAAAGTTAAATCACAGCAAGATTGTTAAACACAGTGAAATAGGTGAAAAAGTTATCAAAGTTTGTATCAGTGCTTCAGATTGCATGTTTGTGTTTATTATTTGTTTTCAATGTTTGCCTTATGCAGTTTTTCTCAGCCCCAGAATCCTCTTGAATTTGTAATTAACATCTCTGAGAAACAAGTTTGGATTTTTTAACCTACGTTTTATTTTATTACCTCATGACAAGGCTACCATAATAATACTTGGAGATATTACAAGAAATGATGACTCATTTGTGAAACATTTATGTTTTAAAGAGAGTACAGTCAACGTTTAAGCAGGAGAATGTGGATCGAGCATGGCTGTTTTAACTGATACATCTACCTATGCATACAAGCTGCAAAACTGCAATATTTTAGACTGGTTCTTTTTATTATTATTTTATTCCTAGTATTTAAGACTCATTCTTTAAAGTGCTGTCATGAAATACTCTTGTGAGAGAAAAGCTACTTCAATTGTATAAACAGGGAATTGAGATATTTCATGTTAAGTGACTTACTCAGATTTCTATTAAAGTTTTGTGGTTAAATTTTGAGAAGTCACAATGTTTCCTGAGTCCCACTTGATACACTTGACTGCTTTCTAGAGCACTGCTGCTCTCTAGGGATTTTTCTGAGTAGGTTGAACTCATGTGAGTGGTAAAGAATTGAATTCACATTTCTGAACACAGAACCTAACACTTCCTCGAACTCCGGTGCACTGTAGGGTTTTTCGAATAAAACAATAAATAGTTAAATCTGTGTTCATATTTACTAGTATTTGACTATTTTTGTATATAATTAATTTGTGAATAATTATATTGCAGGTTACAACGTTGTAGTAAATATTCCCAAAGGAGCAACAAACATTGATATTCAACAGCACAGCTACTCAGGCAAACCAGAAGATGACAACTACCTTGGTAAAAGCCTCCTGTGTACAACATGGATGGATATGTTTTGTGCTCTTGCCTAGATGTGTATTATCAGAAGTCTGATAAAGATTTAGATGAAATGTCTAATTACTTTGTATCTTCATTTGCCTGAGTCTCCCAGTAGATATGTTTCCATAAAAATGAGTGAGATATTGTTACGTTCCTAACTCTTAATGGAGTGTGTTCATTTGTCAGAGAATGGGAATTACAGCATGTTGCATAATTTTGTCTATTTTTCACTTTGCTGTCACAGTGCTAATTAAAACTCCATAAGTGAACTCAGGAATAATGCAGATATTTGTTGTTTTAAATCTTGGAAGTCTACACTTTGTTTATAAACAAAGGAATCTGACCATCAACACATTTATCAGTTGTCTCATATTTCTCTTTTTCTATCATGTCTGTGTATAAAGATCACACATTAATAGGTTTGCAAGTGTGTGTAGGTAACAAAGAATTCATAAGCACATTGTACCAAAAATCTTGGTGGTTCTATTTCACAGTAGTTGCACTGTATCTGAAGTGCCTGAAAAAATATTGATGTATATTTACTTTCTGTTTCTTCTTTCATGGTCATTCTAGTCAACAAACTTCAGAATTCTCAAAATATTTTACTTGTCACCTGTTGTCCAGTTGCTACACATGCAGCTGGCAGGACACAAACACAACCCTTCCTCCCTGATACTAGCTATCATTTTAAATATAGCAATGCCTGAATAGCATGCCTGTACTACAAATTCTACCTTATTTTAATTTTTTTTTAACCTGTCATTCATCTTTATTATTGTAAATTGGTCATTGTATTAAATTACTATTATAAGTGCTTAATAATATATTTTTACTTTCAAATTTACTTTTAAAAGTCACTTCAGTAGAAGTAGCTCTAGCAAGTACAAGTATGTGGGCTGTAGAATAGGGCAGACATACAGATGATTATGGTTTCCTTCTACATAGCAGAGCCTAACCAAATTTAGAAGTCATGACTGCAGTCAGCCCTTCAGCAGATTTAATATTATTAAATTTAATATTATTAAATTACTATAACGCAGAGAAAATCCATGACAACTGCTCAGGTGGAAGTTACTGATGATTAGGATTGAATTCACTCATTAGAAACTGTTTGATACCGCTTTATACATGGACTAAAATAAACTTTTGATAAGAAGTGATTAAGAGTTTTTATTGATAGAACCTTTTAATTAAGTAGATGCTTTATTTCCAATCTTTTATTTCACTTATAGCTTTGTCAGATATTCATGGAAATTTTATCTTGAATGGAAATTTTGTTGTAAGCATGTCAAAAAGAGAAATCAATATACAAGGAGCAATTTTTGAGTACAGTGGGTCAAATAATACAATAGAACGAATTAACAGCACTGATAGAGTTGAAGAAGAGCTCACCTTACAGGTGCATATTTACATTCTTCATAAATTTGTTAATTTCCTACATGAACGTTATGTTCATAATTTTGTGTTCATATTCACTGAAAATCAGCTATCATTTTATCTCAATCAAGGTTTTGTGTGTAGGGAATTTATACAACCCTGATGTGCGTTATTCATTCAGTATCCCAATAGAAGACGGAAGTGATTCATTTACATGGGATCCTTATGGACCCTGGCAAGACTGCAGCAGGATGTGCCAAGGTACTGTGAATTATTTTTTCACCAGAATCAAAGACTTGATGGCATTTAGGAAGAGATGAGTCTTAAGCACTCTGATTTTTCACCCCTATTTGTAAGGAAGGAACTTGTTACTCTCAGTAAACTTTAAGTGCACAGAGTGTTTAAGGACAGAATAGCTTCTGATGTTCGATTTTGCTGTTTTCAATCCTTATACAGTGCAATTCTATATTCAAACCTACATTTGTAGGTATAGGAGTGGTTTATTAAAAAACTAAAAAAAGGTTGGGTCTGGCTATGGACATGTTCATGAGCTAGAGAAGGAGAGAATCTGTCAACTGTACTATTACTCTGAGCACTCCAAATTTGGGAGTACCCTGTGATCAAATTTTCTGCTTCCTTAAAGGAAAGGATCACAACCTCTTAGTTAACACGGTGGTTTGAAAATATGTTAATTAGCAAAGGACAGACATGATACATTTGGAATACTTAGCCTGATGAGTGAATGGACTGTTGCACTTTTGTGGTTCTCTGGAAGTTGATATTCTGTGAGACCACCGTAGGACAGCTGGGAGATGGCAAAGATCACTGGGACAAGGTCGTTCTCCACCTGGAATGTAGTCAGTGGCACAAAACAGCATGTTTGTGCAGAATCTGCAGTATACAGTGATACAGGTATTAATGGGGTATCTCAGTTAAATTCCTAAATTATTAATGGAATCCATATGGCACTCTTATTTTAGCCCCTTATTTGTGGTTTTTTGGTGCTTTTTCAAGGTATTCGAAGAAGAAGAATGACATGTATACGTAAAAGTGATCATGTGGGAGTGTCTGATCAAAGATGTGAACTTATACCCACTGTTCCAAGTGTCTTTGAGGAGTGCAATACAGAGTGTGAATTAAGGTAAAAAGAGGCTCCTAACTGATGGAGCTGTTATGGTCCTATATGTTTTTATTGATTGAGGTTGAAACAGAGTAATTCAGATTGCTTTATCCTCTGTCCCTCCATCCCTCTCTACCTCCCTCATCCTTCCCATCTCTTCTTCTTCTCCTCAAATCTATTGGCATAATGGGGTTGTACATTATATTTGCACCTCTGAATCTAAGTAGAACTAGGGTACTTTTCTAATTTTTATTGGTAAAGTACAAAGTCCCTTGTTAGGATTTTGAATCTGTTCTATATATCCCAGCACAAAAACTTGTATTGCAGGATGGAATACATTTTCCATCAGAATTTTATCCACAACTGGAACTAATTTGAAACAGACTTGTGTTTTTGCGATCCAAGAAAGCCCACGCTGAAGTATTCAGAGGACGAAGAGTTAGAATTATAGCTTATATTTTTCAGAGTCACCTAGGAGATTAAGACAAAAGATCCTTTAAATTTAAAAGGTTGATTTAAGCCCACGAGTCAAATTCTTTTATATTGCTTTGAAAATTTCAGTAATGAGATAGACTTTTCTGTTCCATAAAATGCATATCTATATTTACATTATAATCCTTGGTACCTTCTCTGAGTGCTTTATTTGCCATGGTCATATTTTATTAAAACAAAGTTAGCTTTCTACAACAGTTTGTCCTTGTAGGTGGCACAATGTTGGCAAAAGTGACTGCACATCAAGGTGTGGCCCAGGGTATCGGTCTATTGAGATCCGTTGCATGAAGTACTCTATTTCCAAGGGACTCAGTGCTCCAGTGGATGATAAGTACTGTGCTGATCAGCAGAAACCACCAGCCAGAGAGCCCTGCCATGGTGACTGTATGTTAACAAGCTGGCACTACACAGAGTGGTCAGAGGTACATATTACAAACTTTATAATTGTACCATTATAATTCTGGTTAGTATTCATACAAAATTTTTTTCTCTATAGTTTTTTTTTTTTTAGTTTAACTGAAAGGAAACAGTGTTTGACAAATATGGGTTTGTTGGAGCAGCTAATACCAACCTTTATATTTCAGCAACTTCCTCATAATTCAGTTTTATTCTTCATTCAAGAGTTTTCTCTTGTAACTACTAAACAAAGTGCTGAATTTATCTCAAATGAACATATTAACAGTCTGTGCATTAAATGTAGGACACATTTGTCTAGCACAGTCATTAATGTCTTTCACCTTTAAGAGTAATAATGTATTTTGACCTGGTTTCTAGTGCTCTGTTTCTTCTTTCATAATATTGTCTGTGTACTGCAGTGTTCCAGGACCTGTGCAAGAGGTGTCAGAACCAGAGAAGCTTTTTGTATGAATAACCTGGGTCGTCATCTTCCTGACAGAGAATGCCAGGAACTTCCAAAAGTTGTAACACAGAGCTGCAATGAATTCTTATGTCCAAGCTGGTCAGTTACTGACTGGAGCGAGGTAATAAAACCATGTAAAACTTAAGGCACATTTGGTCCTGATCATCAATATTAAAATAAGTTGCATCAAGTGTTTGGGGGTTTTTATTCCATTTTGGGGCACACAGTAATAAAAATTCTGAAGTGCGGTGATTTAGCTGATGCACATCCCAGATGTACGAGAAAAAAATGGCACAAGAACTTCTGTAAAACACTCCTATAATTTAGTTTTTCTCCTAAATTTTCTTACATTAAACTGAGGTCATGAAGCTACTTAAAGTAAATCTATTTACAGTAATATGCATACTTTGCCCTTTTATGAAGCAATGAGAACTATAAAGCTAACTGAAGAATAGAATTATATTAATTTTATTATAGATTATATGGATCTAAAAGAATCATGGTTAATTTAAACCAGTTTTTCCAGTGAAAGCTATGATATTTTTTTAATTTATATGATCTTAAAATCAAAAAAATTAGTAAAAGAAATTGAAGCCAGTAATGCAGATTCATGTCTTTACAAACTGATGATTCTAATAATTTTATAGTGTCCTGTGACATGTGGCAAAGGAATGAAGCATCGTCAAATTTGGTGCCAACTTAATGATGAGCGATTGAGAGATGATTTCTGTAATCCAAGTGATAGACCGGAATCAGTAACACCATGTGAACTTCATGAATGTGCATCTTGGCAAGTAGGGCCTTGGGGATCAGTGAGTACATAAAGATTCCTGGCTTCTTATTTTATAGTTCAGACTATGAGTGATCACAAAACAATACCTTTTAAACATTTTAGTTGAATCTTTAAGCAGTTGTTTCTGTTGAATTCAGTTTATTCACTTTTGTTTGCAGGATCCTGTTGGCTATCTAACTTATAATTTAGGAACACCCACGTATAAGTTAAATGCTTAAAATAGTCATTGATCCTAAGCCTTAATGTCAAAGATGCTTTTACACATCAGTGTATTACATCAACAGAATATTGAAAATGTGGGTATCAAACTGTTCAGATGAATGAGACAGGTGAACGACCAATATTTATAGATCAGTAGGTGTATTCAAGTGGTGGCTTCAATTGAGATCATAGAAGTGTATATGCTAATAATAGTAGGCAAAAAGACTTAGTATTTTGTTATAATGTTTTGCTTTTACCTTCAGTGATAAATGGTCTGCTCTCTCTTTGTGTGAAAGTCCTGTTGAAAAATATGTTCCTGTGTGTAATGATGCTCACTTAAATGATGTATACCAAAGTGGCTTCAAAATCCTAGAAAATAGTGAATTAATTTGTGAAAGAAACTTTTGTCACCAAATGAGAATTAGTTTAAAAAAATAAGGTACTCAATTTCATGGAGCTCTTATAAGATCTGGTTACTCAAACCAACTGTAGTGTTGGATTATTCAGTGTTTCTTGTATGTTAGTGGGAATTCATAACTGAATAGCAGGTGATTTTTTTTTTACGTATCTCTTAGTAAAATACAGAATAAATATACCTTTGGAAATTAAGTTTATTTTTAATTTAGACATTTCTTTTATTTTTTTTGCTATTTTTACCTTAGGGATAACCACACTGTTGAATGTTGAATTCCTTTTGTGTGACCTTTTGATCACAAGGGTTTTTTTGATCACAAGACTTTCCATTCCTACAAACTAAGTGCAAAAATGCAATTAAAAAATTAATTCAGTCCTGTGATAGAATTCTTCTGAATAAAAACCAGCTTACTGAAATAGATTGTACAAACAATTTACCCGTCCATGTGATTGGAGAAGAGCTTTTCATTGCAGTTTTTCTACTGTACCATCTGGTAATAGCCATTCAGAACCGAGTTTTTACAAGTAATTGTGCTTGAACCACATTTATAGGGATACAATTTGTGTCGCATTATTTTCAGCCATGTAACATTTTAGTTACCTTCTTTAAGTGTGTTCTTGTCAAACTCTATAATGAAGGGAGAGACATTTAACAGCTGCAGCCAGTGGTTCATTTGGAAGCCACTCCTTACTCTTGCTTTCCCCCACCTCCACTTTCTCTACACCAGTTTTTATTGCTCGGCATGACATAACATAGCATAGATTGTCCCTTTGAGGTCAGGTCAGCTGTCCTGGTAGTGTTCCTTCCCAATCCCCTGCCCACCTCCAGCCTACTCACTGCAGGGGATAGAAGGGAGGAAAGAGAGAAGGCTTTTATCCCGCACAAGCGCTGCTCAGCAATAGCCAAAACATTGGTGTGTTATAAACAATTTAAGTACCTTATGGTCTGCCACAAAGAAGGTTAACACTGTTGCATGAATGTTCCTATTCATGCTGGAAAGGGTTTTAAATTAGAAAATGTAATAGAAGTGAAATTAGATTATAAATGGTGCTGTTTCAAGTGTGTCAAATTATTGACTTTAACAGTGTTCTGTAACTTGTGGACATGGATACCAGATGCGGGCAGTCAAGTGTGTTACGGGGACTTACCATGCTGTTTTGAGTGATGACGGGGAGTGCAATGCTGCTACTCGTCCTAGAGATAACCAAGTAAGATAAAAATACCTCTCTACTTCTTAGTTAATAAATGATGGCATCTAACTGGCTGGGTATTCCCTAAAACTCTGCATGTATATAGTTCTGAAGAGAACAGTATCGTTACTTGAAGAAAGGTTCAGTTACTGGAATAATACTAACTAAAAACTTGTAGAGATGGATTATGATTCAGTATGGCTCCTTACCTTTTCTTCTTACCTTGGTTTGTTTACTTCATCACTTCAAATCTGGCATTTTTCAGAAGAAATGTTTTTAATAAAGTCAGCAATTGGTGTCTAAAAGCAATTGGTGTCTTTGGTGCTTTTAATTAATATGTTGATCTGGCCACCACATTGGTACATCTCATGTATGTCCAGCTAAGCTGGAAACCATGTACCTCCTTAAGCATGTACTCTGCCTTTTGTCTCAAAGAGAAGAGGGGAAAAAAGGATTCTGTGGTCCAGAGTAAACAAACCAGTCACAAGTTACCAGTCACAAGTGATGGCTGCTTGAATAAGTTTTCTAAATATACAAGCCAGATAATTGTTATAAATTTATTTCCCCTTACACGTGGAAACAGAGTTTGAGTATGCTTTATATTTTCAATTGTGGTACCTGTTTGGCTACTGACTGAAACTGGACAAATTTGCTCTAAGGTATAAGGGACAGAACAGCACGGCCACTGTCTTCA
This sequence comes from Dendrocincla fuliginosa, assembly GCA_035047845.1. Taxonomy (NCBI): domain Eukaryota; kingdom Metazoa; phylum Chordata; class Aves; order Passeriformes; family Dendrocolaptidae; genus Dendrocincla; species Dendrocincla fuliginosa. The sequence continues at coordinate 28,845,098 of JAWWMO010000043.1, read as the reverse complement.
CTTCTTCTGTATTGCCTGTGGCTCTGAAACAGAACATTGTAACATCTATGTCCCTTGTCAAGGGGGACAAGTTGCCCCAAGCCATTCTTTCTCCAAGTGCCAATATTATTAGTTTTTACTAATGCAGTTTTAACTTCAATTAAATTTTATTTGCCTCTTGATTTGAAAAAAACAATTCAATGAAAAGTCTCTGAATAACTCCAGGAAAGAGTTAACTGGTGGTATTTTCTTATTAATTAATGCTGGCTTATTGTATTTGTAGGATCTGTGTCTGCAGAGCCATTTGCTTTACATTTGGCGCTTTCAAAATATATAAATTGATAGCTTTTTTTTTCCCCCTCATCCGCACAGGAATGTGAATTGCCCTCTTGTCCAGAAAATACAGAATTATGGACTACATCACTTCCTCTAGTTCATGTGGGGAAGCTGACCCAGTGGAGATATGGATCATGGACCCCAGTATGTAATGTAGCAGTCACATCTTGCGGAGCAGTTCTCCACTCATTCACTCATTTTTCCAAAAAGCTCTCATTAATGTGTTTTTCAGGCTTAAATCTACTTGGGATAAATTAAAAAGGAATTCTCATATTTTTTTAACAGAAGAACCTGTTTCTTAAGGAGGAGATAGACACTCCCAGCAAACTGTGTGCTTCAATTCTAATCAGGGAAAATAAGAAGAGGAAAAAAGCAGGATTCTAGGAGCTGGGGTTCTGAGCAAAATAGTTTTCATATGATTTTTAAAAGTAATTGATCAGTTTCTGAGTATGGAGAACATATTTGATATTAAATTGCGATTTAAATCTGTTATATGAATAGTAATATTAAGCAGTTTGTGTCTTTGAAGGTCTAATTTGACATTTTTAGTAAAATCAGCATTATGATAGTGGTTCCTACACAAACTTTCTTCAACGGAAGATTTTTTTTTTTATTTTGATAATGTTGAAAATTAGTTTTACTTGATAGAAATGTAAAATTTTAAAACTATCTATAAAAATCTATGTGTCTATTAATTGTATCTTATATCTCTGGACAACTATTTTAAATAAATAAATAATACATAGTGCATAGACTGAGGCTACTCAGAAACTCCTCACTAAATCCCCCTTCAACTCCTCAGATATAAAGGCATCAGAAGGGCCTCAATGGAATATGATAATACAAATTGTAATAGCAAATGGATTGTGAATATCAGTTTTTATTTTAACGGTTGGTGTAAATATTGCATCACTGTGTAATAGCTAAAATGTTCAGGAAGTTGCCAGTGTTTCTGTTGTTAATAAGTAGATAAATTGCCTTTACAACTGTGTAATTATTCCATGTTATAGTTTGAATGCTCCCGGCTTATATACGCTGAATTACGTCATAAGAATTAAGGGCATGCAATTCTGTTCCAAGCCAACAGGAATTCTTAAGGCCTAAACCATCCAGCAATATTTGACTTTCCTTTCTGAGTGCATGGTTCTATTAATGATATGGAAATCTGATTTAATTCTAAAGTCAAGGGGATACTAAACGATGTTGGTATCTTAGATGTTTGCATGATCTTGTTTTGGTCTCCTAAAGTGTGATGACCTTGGATTGTTCTCTGACAGTGCTCTGCAACCTGTGGGAAGGGTGATCGTGCTCGCTATGTGAGTTGTAGAGATGCTCATGGAGGAATAGCAGATGAATCTTTATGTGCTCATTTACCACGACCAGATGAAATGTCAAGCTGCTTTAGCCCATGTGGAGAGTGGCAAGTTGGAAACTGGTCCCCTGTAAGTATTAATTGTAAGATTTTTTTTGTGTCTATTGAGATTAGTGGCCAAAGTTCCTGTTTAGAAATTCGGAGTTCGTATTTTGTGCAAGTGTGATTGTAATTGCATCCTTCAAAAGAAAGTATATTTTCTTGTTGAAAGTAACATAAATGTCTTCAGTTATTACTTATCATTGTGCTGTTACAAACAGTGTGTTCATTTTTTGGTCAGTGCACAGTTACCTGTGATAGTGGAATAGTAACAAGACAAGTTATCTGTGTCAACCATCATCAACAAATCAATGAGAATTACTGTGATCCTGAAGGCCGACCTGCTAAGGAACAAGAATGTAACATGCCACCATGTCCACCGGTTTATCATCATATTCCGAAAATACATGACCATCCAAGCCATTTTCCAGAAATAGGTTACCTCCCAATACACCATCCACAAAACAATTTAAACCAGTGGAACCGTCCCTCTGTGGGAGGATATCAATGGAGAACTGGACCCTGGGGAGCAGTAAGAATTTCTTTTAGAATATATTGATCTGTTCTCTCACATGTGTGTTGACATTTCTAGAAATGTTATGGCAGTACAGATTTGTTTGAAAGGGAAGCACATTCATTTTTTAAATTATTATTATTGTTATTATTGTTATTCAGAACATATTAAATTTTAAATGTAATTTTTCAGGAATTGCAAATTTAAAATACTTCTACATAGTAGTCACTTTTATTTGCAAATGTCAGTTTTGAAAGTTAACTTTTAAAACCAAGTTGTTTTAACCAACATATTTTACATTTTTCTCATCATGCAATGGCGATACATATGTTTACATGTTTTGGTAGTGCTCTAGTACTTGTGCAGGTGGATTTCACCATCGAGTTGTAGTATGTCAAGATGAGGAAGGAAGAAGTGCTAGTTATTGTGATGAGACAACAAAACCTCCAGAGTCGAGACAGTGTGATTCTGGACCCTGCCCACGGTGGAACTTTGGGAACTGGGGAGAAGTAAGAGCATTTCACTTTCAAGGGGAAACATTGTTTACCACTTACGCTTAGAAATAGAAACATAATTATTTGACTGTGGGTGAAACCAAACACATTTTTTTAACTTATTTTAAAAGAATGAGTTTCGACCTGTTTATTTAAACTTTGTTCTTTGATCAAATCCAGAACCGTGGTAGAAATATGAGTGGTGTAAATAAACATCCAAAAGAAGAAAGTATTGCACGAGGCTAAGAATATACAATGCACAGTTTTTCAGTAGCATCTTGAATCTTGAGACATACAAATTATATTCTGTTACAAAAAGATTAATTATATGCAGAAAAACCTCAGTGTAATAGTCTAAGAAAAAAATGAGCACAAGAAGCTGGAGAGAAACTTTTACATCTAATTTCTTAGTGACTGACTGGAGTAACTGCAAGTAGTAGTATCTACTGGATTTAAGTTACAAATTAGAAGTATGAAGATAGGATGAGTCATCTAAAAATTGTGCCTGGGTTAGAATGTTTTGATGAAAAAATTTATGTTATTGGACAATTTCTCTGTGCCATGTGATGTCATATCTTAACCACTAAATTTTGCTCAAACACTACAGAAAGAGTTAAAACTGATGAGGTTTGCATTTATTGTAATCTAGCCTCTTGAGATTCCCACCCACTTTTCTTATTCTTGATAAATCATTGTATTGAGTTGAAAAAAGAAGAAAAATTGGTTGAGTGACTTTTTAATTTGACTTATTTCCCCCCTCATTTTGGCTAGATATAGTCATTCAGTTCTCAAGGACTGAGTGTCATTTTTTTTTTCTGTCTGTAGCCACAGACTTGGGATTCAGTTAATGCACATGCTGCAGTTTTTGTCTTATTTAAAATCTTTGGGAATGCAATAAAAAGTTGCAAACTGTTATAGGTTGTTTTTAATAGCTCATTAGGAATGAGAGTTGGTATTTTTGTCTGGTATTGCAGAATTACAGGCAAACTGAAACCCAGAAAACACATCCTACATGTGTTTTAATCTTTATAAATTAAACTGTGTAAAAGTGTGCCCAGTGTCTGAGTTTTCTGCCCAATGTCTGGCAGCAAAAACTAGCTGTAAGACAAGTTTCCATATTTTCCTCTTAGTAAAGACAGGTAGATACATGTATGTTTATTCTCACAAATGCTTACTTCTCCTTGACAGAGTAGAATCTCTGTAACTGACACTTTCTGCAGAAAATCACTCGATAAACCCTAAGAATATAGTTTGGGAAATGTTTGGGTGAGGTAATTTCTTTTTCATTACCTGAGATTAGACTTTTAAGTCCCTTTTCTTGAACAGGATGTCAGGGGAATATGGAAATAAACATAGTACACACTAACATGTACTGATCTTTTGGTTTAATGGTATGCGATGACTCTCTTAACAAAATGATTACATATAAAATTCTATATTTCAGTGCACTCAGACTTGTGGAGATGGAATAAAGACAAGACTGGTGATTTGTCAGCTTCCGACTGGCCAGATGTTGGGTGATCAAAACTGTGAAATTCTAGACAAGCCACCTAATATGGCACAATGTAATGTGCATTCTTGCCCTGGTGATGTTTCATGGCATCGGGGACCATGGAAATCGGTACGATAGCATTCGCTAATATTTTTTGCTTTCTTGTTCTTTCTGTCACTCTACTTCCCCTTGCCTTTTCAAAGTTATATTATTATTTTATTTGATAACAGTGAAATAATAATGCATGTGGAATATAGTCTGTGTAGTTTTATTAAGAAACTGTTCCTGCAGTCACTGAATTAAAAGAGAAGCAGCCATTTCCTTCATTGGGTACAGTATCATGCTCTGTAAAAGATTACAGAAAATATTTTGAAAATTACCAGAAATCATCATAGTTGTGCTATTTTGAAGGGTTATTTTTTGATCTGTGTTTAAATTTAATAGTATGTGCTGTGATTTATGATGTAGTATTATCTACATATTTATATTTGTTAAAAAACTCCAAACTTTTTAATTCATAACTTTTTTCCTACACTATATTTAAATGTAAAATAACTCACACACATGTATATTATACTCTGTCATCAAACATTTTACTCCATATTACCTGTACATTTGTGTATAAAAGTTTATATTTGTGGGTTTAAAACAGGGACTAATTAAAGCTATCTCTGTATAATTTTGTATGTAACTATAATGTGTTATTGTCTACATGTCACTGTCTATTAATGTGTAAAAATGCCTACTGTAATCACCATTAATCTTTAAAATTGCCACTAGCAGATTATTAACATACTGAAGTAACCATAGCAATATAGAGTACATTATATTTCCCAAGCTGTGAATTTGATAACAATATTGATTATTGTGCTAAATTATAAGGGGAATCATGGCAATGAAAGGAGGTTGGATCCAGTTCTGGTTCCATCAAAATCAGCAAAAAACTTGTCATTAACATCCCTGGACTGGGACAACAGTTTTTTGGGGTTTTTTATTAGCAAAATTATGTAATGTGGTTCTTTGAATTAATATGGGGTCATTTTAAAAATATTGTCCAATTTCAAATGTAATAATTTACTAGGGTTTATATAATCTATTGTAATTTATTGCAAATAGACTGCAAACTGACAGTTTGAATTAATGGTATACCACAGTTATTTCTTTCTTCCACTATGCAAAACAGAGTTTTGGTTTGTGTTTAGCAGACACCAGAGTATCTTATTTAGCCATTAGCCAAATAATTTACAGTGACTGGTTAATGGTGAATTAATGTATGTAGTTCAGGTGCTGAGAAGACTAGCAGGGTTCAGCGCACAGTTACCTTTCAACTCAATGTTTGTTTTCCTTTGAGATCAAGAATTATTCACAGCCTGTTCATACCCTGAGCGTTACAGTTTTTCCTACATTAATATATTACCTGTAAAGTCTTATATTGTAAATGTTATATATGGCTTAGTTTCATAGAGATTTTCATGTCGTTTATATCTCAGTTGGCCGAAAAAGCCATTTTAACCCATCAAAAACTAAGTTTAAGATGGATTCTATTTATCAGAGAGAAAATTTGTGGCCTCTATTTGATATATGATTGCAAGCTCTATGGTTAATCCATAAAAGATTTAATTTCATCACACTATCACGTGATGTTATGCAGAAACAAATGTAGCAGATTCAGGAAATAAAATCACATATTGCATATCCTGTGACATTTTAGTAGGTTAGCTAGTCTGAATGCTGCCAACACACAGACTTCAGTAATTTTTTGTTGCTGTTTAAACAGAGCAAAATGTCTTCATTGAGGATGACTAATAAGAAAGAGCAATAAAAGCTTTAGTCACAGGAACACTGTTGTAGTCTAGCACAAACAGCTTGTTTAGAATTGATTGACTAGGGATGTGTTAGTTTGGCCCTGACTATCTTATGCATTTCTGACATAAAATATTCTCTCAAATATAGGGAACTGTTAGTTCTCTGACTAACTGAAGTCCTCAACTTGTCACGTCTACACTTACTCCTTTCTCTATAAAAACACCAAGAGCCAGATAGAACATTACTTATATTTTTCATAATAGTATCGAGTAATATTTATGTGTCAGGACAGCAATGCAGTGCACTTCTGTATCTACTAGTGAGATTCCAGTGTTAAAACTTAAGCAGAAACTAAGATGCAAGAATTTTCACTTGTAGTGTAATTTTCTGTAGTAGATTCTGTAACCTTTTCCTTCTGACATGCATGACAAAGATAATACATGGAGAGGGTGACTAGAAAGAAGGGAATTTCTGACTGATTGCTTTACCTGGAACAACTCCTTGACTTTCTTGAATATGGGCTCTTCTCTGGCCCAGCCAGTTCAGAAATGGGTATCAAAATTGCTTAGAGAAACTTTTCATCGTTCTGATGTAGATTTGCCTGAACCATATCTGAACTAAAAGCTTCACTCATGGGTTATTTCAACTTTTTATAGCAAGATAGTTTCCTCTTGGATTTTAGATACCAGCAGAAATAGATTGAGAAGAAGTCAAATTAGCTAAGACTAATTCAGAGCCCTCAGTCAAGAACCTGATCCATCAAGCAGAAGGATTGTTCTAGTTTATCAATTGTCATAGTCTTTTGTGCTTTCTTCCATATTGGGACATTCTAGCTTCTTCCTAACAAAGAATTCTAGCAAGAAACTACTGGATATGGCACTTAGTGCAGTGCTCTAGTTGACAAGTTAGTGTTTGGTTAGAGGTTGGACTAGATGATCTTGGAAATCTTTTCCAACCTTAGTGATTCTAACTTCTGCTCGCTGTCACTACATGCGTGAGAACAGAAGACTTTTAGCAGTATGCTCTCTAAGTACATTTCATTCAGGTATTGATTAATTTTACACAATGTAATTAAAACAAAGCATATCTTGTAAATGCACAACCGGGCAGTTGCAAGGAAGGTTCTGTTTATTATTTGAAGCCAGAATTTGGTTGCTGCTTTCTGCAGTTTGGCAGCTCTGGGCTATTACACTTTATAGTGTCTGTCTGTGCCTACCAGAGCTGACCATCACAAAGATTGAAGGCTGTGTACTCCTCTCTTGCTGGTTTCTGCAGTTGTCCAAATGGATGTGAGGCAAGTAAATCTCAAATTCTGAAGGCTCATTCCACTCCAGGAAGCTTTCTCAGAAATGTCATGCATATGCAGAAACTTTGATTCTTCGGTAATCTATGAATCTTTAATGCAGTATTTTCATATAATGGTGTCCAAACCAGAAAGACTCTCTGAAGTTTTACAGCAAGGATGGTTAGGAAACACATCCTTATGCCTGTAAGTTGAATTCGTTTGATCTGGAGGTCACTGAGAGACTCTGACAGTGAGCTTTTTAGAATGTGGCTTACATCTTCTGCCTTCTTAGTTTTGTGCAAGTTTCTAAGCAAATTTTCTTTAGTAAGAACTGAATCATGCTAATTTTTTTTATTGCCTTTTTAACAAAGTCCAGAGAAAATAGAGTGGGTTTGTGCCCAGTCCATTCATCTTGAAGGACTCTGCCACTTTTTTTTTTTTTAAATATTGGTGTCAATTTTTAATGTAATAGACTTTGATAAATATACAAACATTCCTAAATTCAAGTGTTTCAAAATTTGAAACATTTTATTTCAGTTTCATTGCCAAATTGTCATGTATCTAAGTACACCACCCTTTTTGATATATAGAAATAACAATATAGATGTATGTATTTTGATATATGCATATTTGTGATCTGTTTATGAGTTAAATAATACTTGAGGTAAATATAACTGCTTCTTTTAATGTAGCTGCACCACCTGTAAATTTAGCCCATATATCTTGGATATTTTTCTATTATACTACTCTAGTTTCATTGGTAAAGGAGTTGAGGCAATGTTCCCAAAGTTCATGAAAGAATGAAGAAAGTACAAGCCGAAAAGTATGGAAACCATATGTCACATTATATAATGTCAAGAAAAATTGCATAGTGTTCTGACAGCTATCTTAAGAGTACTTTGTTCTAGTATAGATTTTTATTGTATCCCGTCTTTCCAGAGTGCATTGTTTGATTTCTGTGTTTAGTCCACGCAGTAAGACTTCTGGTTTATTGTATTAATTTTCATCAGAGCAGTTCTGGTTTTCTGACCCTAATGGCAACCAGTTGTGTTTTACTTAAAGCATGAAAAGAGAGAGTATTACAAATTTGCAAAGATACCATAAGGCTTTGAAACTGAACCGTAATTAGTATATTTAACAATTTTGTGCAAGAAGAGTTTTAGAATAATCTATCTTAATTGAGGTCAGGAATGATGCTTTGTTATTTTCAATAATTTTAATTTGAGCAGTACTTCCCATATCTACACATTTTAGTGTTCTAAGCCTAACAATTGTCTGTAACCTGACAAAAAGTTATGTGGGAATACAATCAAGTCAAATGTTGGTTGGATCAATGGCTATGTTTAAGTACAACAAATTGCAGATACATAGTTCAGATATATTTACACTCTTGAGAAGCTGTCATGTATAGCATGCTGAAGAATAAAATACTTTTAGCAGTATGCACAGTAGCAAGTCAGGAGATTTCCCATATCAAAGCCTTTGCCTGGTACCTGGGCAAAATGTGTAATATGAACATACATCTTGTTTTACTCTTCTTCTGCTGTTGTACACATCTAGTAAGCATTTCTTAATGGAGGTTTTTTTACAATGCCTTCACATCAAGGATTGTATTTGACTACCAACTGAAACATCCTCTTTTCATCTCAGTTTCTTTTAAGGTTTTGATATTTATATCTTAGTTAAAATGTCATATCTCCCTTTCTAGTCTCTTTTTCTATGCCATCTAGTTTGTTGCTTGCACAATAGAAAACAATGTAACTTTCTCAAAGTTCCTAATATACATATATATACTTTAACTGTGCTGTGTATCTTCAATTTTTATATATTTTTCTGAAGGTTTTAGGGAGCATGGGCAGGTATGACCCTGGAGGAATAGAATGAGCTGTTCATATATGGGAAGGCAACACCCTCAGTCTTCACATAGTGAGGAGAGTTTGTTCGCATTTTTAGATGGCAATAATTTTAATATATTTAGGAGCTTGACTTCAGTTTTGTCCCTCTGTGATTTTTCAGTGCTTATAAAAATACTTGAAGATCCAGGTAGACAAACAGCAAAGTCTTTGCTTAGGCAGTTGGTGGTAGCAGTTGATGTTACCTTGAAAGCTTTGTATCTCATTTGGGTGTTCATTCTTATATGAGGGTGTATAGATACTTACATTTTATCATAAACATTTTAACCTGAATTATTTTAACTTGAAATATATGTTTGTTTCTCATCCTTTCTCACTCATTTAGAAAGAATACATGGCTCCTTACAGAAGATAATTATATTTTGTCAGAAATGTTCATAAGATACAGACTTTAATTTTTTTTTTCTCTTTTCCTCACTATTAGGATTTGTATATGATTCATAAGTATTACTTGTTGATTCAGAAAAAATAGGCATAAAAAGAGTGAATCATCTTCAAAGTTACCTCTAAGTGTTACTGCTGTTACTTAATGCCCTTCAGACACATGACGTAACATTCTTTAAAGTGGCTGTTTTTCTAGTTCTTCAGTTTTTCTACTTACTTACTCCAGAATAATTTTGATATAATTCTGACTTTGCAGTAGTGGAAGAAATCTGTTATTACTTTTAATGAATATGAATCTATTTCTTTTAAAATAGTCCCAGTCTGCTTCCAGTGTTGTTACTGCCAAGTATCCAATTGACTTCTGCAGGAGCAGAAGCAGCCCAAACTTGCATTAGTAAAATATTTATTTGTTTTCATTTTAATGCAACATTTCATTTTAATTCAATTCTTTCTATGTATGATAAGTGCCTTCATTCACTTTTTCTAATATGTAAAAGTATTTATGTCTTTAAAAGTAATCTTTTATATTAAAAGGGAATCCAGAATCAGTGAACTTGGTTTTCAAAACCAGCTTGTGTTTTACCTCTACTTCTGCTGCTGCCTAATGTTGAACTTCAGAATACCTCACTGCCAATACTGCACGTTAAATTAATATCCTAGGGCCTGAAATCTTAATGTTAGCATCTGCTATTCATTTTTTAAAACTTTGGAAATTGATGAGGGGAGCCTTTTCAGAGATAACTGATAACATATGTCACTGCCCAAATAATGTTGTAAAACAGGCTTGGGATAGTGAATTTCATTTAGAGTCATTCTGATAAAAATGGAAAAAAGAATCCTTGTTTTCAAAATTCAAAAGCAAATCTTTGTGTAATGTTCATGAAGTTTAGAGGAAATTTGTCCTTTTTGGTGCTATGTTGCCTGTATAGCTTGAAATAATAAATAATTTATAATGTATGTGTGATAATTTAATTTAATGACTGTGACTTGTGTCTGTGAAATACAGTTGCATTTTAACCCTTCTTTTTCATGCATGTTGTGTGGCTTTGTGTTTATTGTGCCCTTTATTAAGGAATGTTAATGTTAAAATCCTTAAAAATAAACAAAAGTGTGGGATGGGAACTAACCACTTTTGCTGAAAGTGAGGGTTTTTTTGCTCTGAGTAACTTTTGTGTTGAAATTAACTACATATGATATTTTTGTGACATTGTTTTCATGGGGAAAGCTCTCATGCTTAAACAGAAAAAAAATACTGATAAAAGCAGCAGTTGATGCCATTGGTTGACTGGATTGAAACAGGTAGTTGGCACATGATCTTTGATGACAAAGCTTAAAGATCCTAGCTGTTGAACCTTTTGCTGGAGCTGCAGTTTTATGGCCCTGTCCTGTCAGTGACAAAAGACATAGAAAACTGAGGATCATAACATTAAGAGCTAACCATTATCTCAAAGATGTGACATGGTTTTTTAGATTCCTGAAACACTTTTGGAGGAAGAGGTTTGCAGAGCATTCAGACCCTGCATTTAGAAAGAGAATGAGTAGAGGGTAACATAGTCAAAAGAATAATAAGAAGAATTAAAAAAAAAAAACACAGAACCACAACAACCAGAATATAATGGAAGGGGAAAAGAAGCAGGTGGTCCTTAACATTGTGCCTAAAAACATGCAGCCATTTAATGAAAACTAAAGGAATGTGAAGTTACTGGTGTATTTATTAGACCTTTCAGAAAAGCTGAAGGGTCCTAGGGGGTCAGATCCATGTGAAAGTTATTCTGAGCTGCCTGTGTATACACGGCAGTTTCAAAAACCCCAGTCAGAATTCATAAATGTTGATTCAAAGTGTTTTGGGGACCCACATTTAAAAATTATTAAACATATATTAAAGTATTAACATTTCCAAACATTTAAGAGGGTCAATACACAAATATTTTTATTACCTGGAATGGGTTGGAAAATGAACAATATGTTCCATAGTTCTGTGTTGCAGGAGTTCCTAGTCCTTTCTTTGAAAACCAGTAATTGTGGGAGACTGGTGACTCCTCTAAGAGAGAGTGCTATATTGAACACTGTATGTTCTAGCACGCATCTGTCTATCACCCTTTCACATCAGTGAGAGAAGGATTGGGCACTTAGGTTTCCTGCTGAATCAGTCCTTTGGAAGCTTTCATGCGTGCTCATATATATTATGCACATGAAATGTAATGTTGGGAGGATGGTTAGTAAATTGAAAAGATACAGAAGAGTGGTTTAGGTTGAAAGCAAACTGGATTTGAACACGTGAAGGTGGGTAAAATGTATTTATCATCTAAAATATATTTTCATGCCAAGTTAATATTTAATATAAATTGGGGGGGGGAGGGAGGGGAAAGGGGATAATTCTTTAGGTGATATTTAGTTAAACAACATAGAAAGAGTTATATTTTGTATGCTTCTAAAAAGGTTTGAAAAATTTCTGGCAGTACTATATTGTTCCAGTATATATAGCTTTTTATTTCCAGTTTTTTAAAGTTCAAATATAAAATCTCAGATTTTAGTCAAATGAAAAAGTGAAGTGATATGAAGTGATACTTGTTATAGAGCCAAAAACCACAAGAGATCATGTATTTGTCAGTCCTTTAATTTCTGAACTCCTGTTTTGATGTTGCTAACATGATTAAAAATGATAAATCGGAGATTGCACTTGCTGCGATCCAGCATTTCTTGTGTTCATATTTAGGTTTTTGCAAACTCAGCTGAACCTAATTCATCTACTGTTGTAAAACTGCATTATGTCTAGTTACGTTTGTAACTGATTAATTGAAAAGACCCTATCTCTTAAGATAATAAAATGAAATTTTAAATTGTGAAAATATTATAAACAAATGCTTTTTTACTGTGCAACCCCTTTGTGCAAATGTAACTTCCATAACAGAAATCTTCCATCATGTTAAAAATGCGGTCCAGCTTTCACTGTGAAGACGTATGAACAAAATGCCTCTCTCAAGGGGCCAATGTTACTATTCAGTGAGGGTGCAGATTGTATTATTCCTGTGCATTTGTTCAGTTTTCCCTATCTTGACAGGAGGCAGAAAGCTAACTTCTCTGTGATACAGTCTGGTAAACTATGTCCAGTTTTTGAAAGCAGCACATGGATTCACTTTGGGTTGCTCTTTGGTTTTTCGTGGTTTGTGAACACAACTGCTGGGTGGACATAGATACATCTATTGTTCTTTATTTGGAAAATGTGTCCGGAAATTTACCCGTTTATTGGAAACAGGGAGAAAACCCCTGTGCTTCTTTTGCTCACAGTGGATTTCCCTAAGCTCTCATATCTTAATTTCTGCCACCCTTCTTTCCTGATGCTTGCACTTTACTCAGTCTCCAGTGCTGCTGCCTTCATGTAATTGCTTAGAGGGATTACTAGTGTTACATGACAGTGGGGTAAAGAAAGGTGAGACTTATGGCCAAGTCAGCAATTTGATGTTTGCAATGCTGTAATGGTCAAAGTGCCTGTATGAAGCTGTTGCAGAAGGCATCGAAGGCAAAGAGCAGGACTGCTGTATAATTTTATAAATCTGACACAAATTTATACTTTTAGAATAGATTTTCATTGAAACCTAGTGAGGGTCTCACTCTGTTCCTAATTGCCACTGATTTCAGAAGGAAAGGTAAGGCATTATTGTTTGTTGGGGATGTGCCGCGTCCGGAGGGAGGGAGAATGAGATGGTCCTCAGCCAAGGGGGGTGAAAGCTGGAACACTTTATTCGGGGAGCATGGGACTTATATAGGCTCAGGGAGGAGCTTGGGAAGTGGGGAGGAGTTTGG
>JAWWMO010000043.1:28805089-28822105 GCA_035047845.1 Dendrocincla fuliginosa | reverse complement strand
TTTCCAGTTTTTTTTTTTTTTTTTTTTAAAAAAAAAGGAGCATTTCTCTTTCTTCAATTGCACTACATATAATTTATCACTGTGTTTTGTAATGTGCCTCATTCACCTGCTGCATGTGTAATATACAATCAGAGCAATTGCTTTTTTTTTTTTTAACTTGTTATTAGAAATGGAGGAAAATCTGTTTTCAGAATGCTGATCGTCCTTATGGGCGTGTAAAGCACTGAGCTGGTCAGTCTGTTAAAAAGATTGTGCATGCTTGTAGAATTAGCCTGTTCAGCACTTTTTAAGTGAATTTTTTAAGGTACTTCACTGTGGCTCAAGGCAACCTAAGTGTTTCTTTAACTGATACGTATGCAAGGAATGACAATCCTTGAATTAGTTGCCTAAATTTTATTAAAGTCCTATTGAAATTGGGAAGGATCTGGTCCTTTGAGGTATTTAGGTTTCTATTCCTCCCACTGCTTTTGGTGGGAGATGGTCACTGCAGCAGATGTAAGAACCAAGCTGAAGCAGACTAGAGCAGCCCCATGAAATTCCAGAAGATGCAGTACCCAAACACTTGGTTCTAGCTGAGCTGCTTGGAGGCATGTCGTGGGTTGGTGTTTTATTTGTTTTTAAGTTTTGGCAATTGTATTTCATAGAAGTTTACATATGCTTAATGTCTGGGGGGTCTTCCAGCTTTTAAAAGTATCAGGATCTTTCATTCCTTCAGAGCAGCCACATTAACCTAATGAATTAAACATCAGTGTTCTTTCATGAAGTAAATTAAAAAAATGCAACCAAAACCCAAACCAAAACAATTATACTGTGCTGGGAGGTTATTCTGTGCTGTGGTAGCCTCACCTCCTGAAGTGGAGACTTCTTAGGACAGCTTCTTTGACTGCAGCTCACAGCCTGGAATGTTGTTCCCACGAGGGCTATAAGGCCTCTTGGGAGCACTCTGGAGCCCTGTTTATTCTGCAGAGAGGAGAGCCATTGAGGAAGAAGGGACATGCAGCATTTTCCTAACACATCGTAGGAGGAGGTTAAGTAATTCTGTGCTGCACTTCACTTCCTACTAAAGAATTAAAAGGAAGAATCTTTAGAGTTTTTAGTTTCTTTGAAATTCCTGAAAAGACCTTTGAGGGAGAGTAAATTATCAGATAATAACAGTATCTTAGTTTTCATACATGCGAGTTCTCTTGCCTGTTTGATAAATAAATCTGAATTCAAAGCTGAGTTTTCTGAAAGGCTTTTATAATTATACGATTTTCAAAGTTTTAAGTTTTCTGGCCTACGTTATTCATATATTAAAATGTTCAGGTAATTTTGGTTATCTTCCTATCTTAAAGTAATTTCCAAGTTAATATTACATAAATTGTAAAACTACATGAACAGTATTTTAAAAAGATGAATTGAAAGGTTTTGCTGAGAGCAAAATGATTTAATCTAGAAACAAACATTCTTATTTACTGAGATTTTAGAGCAGACATATAAAAGGCAAATTGTAGCCAAATCAGTGCTCTTATCTTTTTGTAAATGTAATTGCATAAGAGAAGCATACATTGTATTGTGTGATGAATGTATCACTTGATTCTGAAAAGATTTAATTTTAAACACGGCAGTTTGAATTAAATCTCTAAGACTGCACATATAAACGTGTAAGGACACATAGGAATCCCTGTGGTATTGAGGACAACTGAGTCAACTGAGATTCTGTTTAACAAATTGTTCTTTTTGTGGAAAATGTTTCTTATCTAGTAGGTTAGTTTAGTTTATTATAGCCGCATGTTCTATGTTTTAAAAACTTTCAACCCACTCTTGTTCTCAGGCAAATATTTGCCAGGTTTAGTACTGCAAACAAGTAAGTGCAGACAGTGCAAATGCACAGAACAGCCCTGATGTGAAGAATTAAAATCAAACCTCACTGAAGTCTGACAGCAGCCCAGCAATTTAGCAGAGTAATGGCCATTTCTCCAGAAGGGTCTGTTCCATCAGACACGCTGTAGTCACGGTTTAGGGTGTGCTGCCAGGGTGGGTTTCACAGCATGTATTTGCAGCCTCATCAGTTTTACGCTGGAGGAAGCAGGGCAGATCCTAGAGCTAGTTGTGATTATTGTAGCAGCTTTCTAGAGGAAACAGAATACTGGCATGGCAGAGCAAGTCTGTGCCTCCAAGGACTGCACCTTAGCTGATGGTGTCTACTTTATACCTCTTCACTTGCCTCTTTGCCACATACAGCAAGATACCCAAAGCTCATGGAAAGGAGACACCAAGCAAACATGACATTGTAGCCTGATAGCTGGAAACACACAGCCATGATTTTGCATTTTCCTTTCTTTAACACTTATGATAAGCATCATGCTTACATGAAAACAGCAGTATGCTGGAAACAGGAGACTGCTAGAGCATGTTCTTGTGAGATCATAGTATCAAGCTGTCTCCTGCATGGATACAGATGCCTGAGCTCAGGTATTTGTCAATAATGACATCAATGAACAAAATGTGAGAAATATTTGGCACTTGATCAGTAATGCTCAGTATGAGAGAGCTTGCACAAAAATCTCAGATATGTACAGCAGATGTTGTAATACAGAAATTTATTCCTATAATCACAGAGTCCATTTTGGGTGATGCTACAACTTCTTCCACTTTTCTCATTACTATGAGATTTTTAGTAAAGTAACAAAGTAACACTTCTCTTTTCAGTGTTCTGTTTCCTGTGGAAAAGGTTTGAAGTTTCGTGATGTGCATTGTTTTAATAGCTTCCAATCTAAAATAGAAGAAGAAAACTGCAAACATTTGAAAAAACCACGAACATATAAAATATGTAGAGCTGGAAGATGCCCTTCTTGGAAGGTCAGCAGATGGAAAGAGGTATGTAAACGCTGATAGAGCTATCTTCTTCATGATGGTACAAGACAGTATCATAAGTCATGGCACACTGCTCCAATGGAAAGAATTGTCAGGAAGTTTTTTATATGCACATCACAATGAAATCTACAAATTAGCAAGTTGTTAATTGTATTTTCTTTTAAGAGTAATGAAAAATAAATGTCTTTGTAAACCAAGTATTTGCTAATCTGAATTTTGTACTAAATATGTACTTAGGACTTTCCTCAACTTACCCCGGAAATTTAAATTAACAGTAATTTTTTTAAGATTGCTTCTTACCTTCTGCAGTAGATTCAGTGGTATCACTGTATTTGCTGTCTTAACCTAAATATTGAAATAAAGACAAGTTTGTAGGGGAAAGACAAGAAAAAGAGCTTGTGGGCACAAATATTGGCATTTTTGCTGGTTTGGTCTTATAAGACATCTTTCACCTTGTTGTAAAATTCTGTATAACTGAACATATTGGAATATTTTGTATTTCACTCCCTCTTTCAACATATAAATCCCCACATTGGTAAAGATGTGCTACGACATTTTGTCCACACTTGCTAGAATAAAATGAACTTTAGGATTAAGCTTGAGTCTTTAGGTAGGCTTTCAGACCTCATCCTGCTTCTGACTGGTGTAGAAGGGATCTGTCTATGTCAGCAAGCATTAGTGGTATAGTGAAATGACTTTGACCAGGAACAGAGAAAAGAGGCATTTGGCATTTATTACTTAGGGTTCAACATCCTTAGTACTACCTGTAAAGGAAGGAGAAGCGTCCTCAAAATACTGCACCATTTGCAAGATTTTCTAACGTAAAACACTGATATTTTCTTTTATTTCATTATAATATTTGCATTTTAAAACAACACACAAGACTGTCTAATAAAGGCAAGATAAAAACTCAACTTCAACTGTTTGGTCTTGCAAAAATGTAAACTTTTGCTTTGCATATGCCTTTATTAATTGTCTGTAGTATGAAATAAGCAGAGAGCTGTTAGGTAACTCAGATGCACTTGTTTTCTGTATTTCTTAAACATTTTCATTTTAATTGTAGTTTTACATTTTCAACATCAGTTTCTTCAGGTATAATGAATACTCATTACTCATGGACTAAGGTCCGCGAAGGATATTTGAGACAATATCCTAAGAACTTGCAATAATGACAGTTGCATCCCCTTCTGGGGACTGTCTCCTTTCACACTGACATAACTAATTTTGTTTAATTTTAGTGTTCTGTATCCTGTGGAGTGGGGATTCAGCAAAGGGACATCTATTGTCGGCTGACAGGTCTGGGCCAAGTGAGTGAAGCAATGTGTAGCCATGAGACCCGCCCTGTTAGCAAGAGGCATTGCCGGCTGCCTGCCTGCCCGCCTTACCAGTGGTTGGCAGATGAATGGGAAGATGTAAGTAAGGCTTTCAACTTGTATGAAGTAAATGAGTGATGTCATATGTAATAATAAAGTTTCATTTGTTTGGTTGGTTAGTTGGTTTTTGTTTTGGTTCCCCCCCACACACACACACACTTTTGGAGGCATTTCTAATAGCTGTTATGCTGCCGAATAGGAAGTGACTATGCTGGATGGTTTCAAGGTCAAACTTGTGAAACTTAAAAAGTGACAAAATATGTCAAAGACTTGGTTTACTCTCTTATAGAGGATTTGCTTGTCTATTGTTATAGAGAAAAGCTCTGGTGGAGCTCTAAGCAGGTACCTATTCTCAGGACTGTCTCTACATACCTCTTAAGATGTTTAATAAATCCTCATTATGAAATATAGTTTCTAAAATCAGTTTTTAAGAATAGAAATGCAAAGAAAATGTCATGTGGAAGTAAACACTTTGGAGGTAAAATCTTTGGACAACAGTTTTTTCAAGAAGTTCTGTATGGAAGACTTAAAGCATCTTAAAAGCTTAGAGCAACTTTTCTTCTTAAAGAAAAGATAAGAAGCAAAATAAAATTCACTATTCTCCTACCAATTATGAAGTAAGATAAGAAAATAAATCTCAGCATTCTCCTACCAAATACACATTTTCATATTTAAGAAAATCTACTGTTACCTTCAGGAGAGAAATGTCATTTCTAAAGATGTGATGACTATTTTCTACATGCCAAAAATTTAGTAACTTTTGTTGTTTATGCAAACATACAAACATATATAAAGATGAGGGAGAGAAAAAAACAAAAATTATGTATAATACCTGAAACAGTGTACAAAAGAGCCTGTCTCTTACTGTAACATTAAACAAAACCCCCGTTTGTACAATTGTGGCATCTTAATAATCTGCAGTGCTAAATTTCCTAGGGCAACCCCCCTGAAACCTTGAATATGAAGTCTCAAAAGTCTCAGGAAGAATTCTGTTAATATATGAAAAATGTTCTGGTGCTCTGCAAAACCTGGATTATAGTAATGCAGTTCAGGCATCTGTATTCCTCCATTAAGCTGCATTGAGGGGAAGCTGACAAATATATGTTTCTTTCACGTATTCTCTTCTCATATGTAGTTGTTAAAATCAGGAATTAATGAAAGTGGGTCAGGATGTCCTTTTAGCACAAATATACCCTTTCAAAGAATGAGAGATAATTTTCCTTTCCCAGCAAATATTTGTATATTCTGGCTGGATATTTGCGGTTCTCCACTACAAATGCATTGTATTTCACTACATCCTCCAGCTATTTCATAACGTCTTCCACATGAATATTGCTGTTTGTTTGAAACCCTTGTGTTCTGTTCCCTTCTCTGACCACATTCATATACAGCCCTGTATAGGTAGCATTGATAATAATTCAAGTGTTTACCCATCTGCATTCTGCTCCTGGTACAGTACATCCTCCACCAAACTCACAATGCTCTGCCCAGCTGTCTTAGCTCTGAGTACTCATCTGTCCCTTCCTTGCCTCACCAGTCACAGCACAGCAGAGGTATTTCCAGATGTAGCATTTTCTCCTGCTTGCAGCTCGTAGACTGACTGAAACATTTTTATACTAAGGAGAAGAATGTCTATAAGGCTAAGGTATAAAGCATCATGAAAAGAGTTTTTCTGTTTGTTCCCATTACCTCATGATTGGGTTATTCTTTATGTGCCTAATATTCTGAGCTGCTCCATGCCATTAAAAGAACAGGTATTTCTGTAAGTTGCAGCATCCAACTGTATCAACACTTCATCCTCTGATACAAGTCCACACAACCTTTTCATTCTGTGAGTGACTAGGTTTCTTAAAGGCTTAATGCATGAATGGCTTCCATTGCTGGACTTGCTTGGACTGTATCTTGCAGGTCATCTGAACAGGTAGATAAGCCTCTCTCACTGATTTACTTTCACTGCTTTCTCTGATTTCCTGCCATCCTCACTGTCACCTCACTTTTTCACAAAAGAAGGTTATCACACAGCAAGACTTGGAGATTATAAGCACTTAGAACCCTAGTCATGAGTCAAATGCTTAAATTTATCCTTTGGGTCTTAGGATCTTGCTTTTACATAATGCAAGTGAATTTTTATCAGATTTTTTTTTCCTCAACCACCTCCCCCACCCTGCTACAAAGAGTGATGAAGTGATAACAGGCTCTTCCTCAGATGGAATAAAAATGTTCTTTTTCCTCATCAATAATGTGATATTAGTGATTGGTTTTCCTATTAACTTGTTGCTCTTGTGAAGAGAATAAAAAGGTAAAACTTTTCATCTGAATGATTGTTTGTCTGGGTCTGTGCATGTTTAGAGCTTTCAGATTAAATGAAGTTTGTAAGCCCAAGTGTGTATTTTTCATCTTCTTTCATTAGCATACTTAGGTCAGCAAAATTTGTAGAGGAGCTCCTTGGGGCTCTGTACTTGCTCATCAAGTTTGCAGATGGTGCCAAAGAGGGGAGACTGGTTTGCTGGAGGGCAGGGCTGCCATACAGGGGACCTGGACACGCTACAGGAATAGGATCACTGGAACTTTGTGACATGCAACAGAGGCAAATGCAAAGTGATACCCCTGGAAAGGCAGCACTCCTGCAGCAACCCAGGCTGGGGATAAGTGACCCTGGGATCCTGATGGGCAGCTGAGGGTGGGCCAGCTGTGTGTCCTGTCAGCAAGGTTAGCCAGCAACTGATAAAATATAGTAAACCTCTGCTGAGACTGGTGAGTTTTTCTTCTTTATCACAGCAAGCTCAAACAGCTGTAGCTGGGGTCATGATGTTGATATATATTACTTAGCCTGTACCTCCACTCTTCTGCATTCTGGCAGCAGTAAGTTTCTCATCCTGTCTTGGCAGAGCTGTGATGAGTCTTCATTCCGACTGCTTGCCATGGGCAGAGGTCTGAGGACCTTCAGGGCAAAGGCACAGGCTCAACAGGTACTGCTGCCCAAAGCTAGCACTGGCTTGATTAATAGGCAGTTTACTTTTGTTTTGTTTTCATTTTCATTATCAGCATAATATGTACATGGTTGCAGGGATGCTTTTTGTTTTGTTTTCAAGACCAACTTATTCCTTTCATATTTTACTGAAACCCTTTTTTGGCTCTTCTCTTTTCATACAGAGGAGCTTTTACACTCGCCCTGTCATCTTGACTTGACATCATCATTTTCTCCTCTCTCTCACCCAGCACTTACAGTGTCATGTTATTACACGCTGTTCTTTTTTCATCTGATTAGAGATACCTGAACTTTGAAAACAAAGTAAAGCATTCTGATTCAGTAAGTCATTCAGTCTGACAATGATAACAGATGTCATAAAAGGTACTGCTGTCTGGGTTTTCCTGGTGTGTGGCAATGAGTAGATAACTTCATTCTGTAAATGGCTAGTTTAAGTACAAAAGCTATGATTGATTTTCTTACTCTTAGTGCTCAGTATCATTTGGAAGAAAGAAAATATACCGGAAAGTTAAGTGTGTGAATGAAAACCAGCTCCAAGTGGATGAAAGCTTCTGTCATCCTGCCACAAAGCCTCCATCAACCAAAACCTGCAGAGTGGCTCCTTCTAAATATGTTGTGTTCACAGGAGAACTGTCACAGGTACACTAATTATACTGCTCACACATCTTTTATTTAACTTTATATTTAAGAATGTTGTATTGCTTTAAAATGTACTTTATGTGTGTGGAGAAAAAACCAAAAACTATATTTTCATTTGAACATGGCTATCTAAACTTTCTCCACATTGAACTTCCCAGTCAGCCGTGATTTGTTGTAGAGGCTGCTATCAGTCCTCTGCTAGCCCCCTAGTACCTATGATCACCAGCCTGCAGACAGCTGCCCCTACCACTTTGCTGGTTCCCAGGCAACTTTCTTGCAAACTGATATCACCGAAATAACAAAAAAATCTTTTCCTTGATTTTAGTGAAGTGATTGATTAGTGCTTTGTTTCCCTTGCACATCTGCATTACCTTTGTGTATGTGTCTGTGTGTATATCACAGCTGTGAGGGAATGGCTCTGGAACCTCTGAGCTCTGAGAAAAGGGCATCATGGGCCTTTCCAGATCCCTGCATTAAACATTACTACTAACATTACTATATTACTATAACATTAACTACTGTAGACCTTCACTTTTGCATGCTGATGTGCCAGCCGAGGGTGGCACGCATCTGATCACAGGCTTTTGCCAGAGCAAGGTCAGAGTTGATTTGTCTGTAATGGCAACTCTGCAGAAAGGTTCAGTTTCACAGAAATCTTGTCTGTTCTCGGGGATTTTATTTTAGTGCTCAGCCAGCTGTGGGTTTGGTTACCAGCTGAGGATCACATACTGTGTTGGAATCCATTCTGTTCAAAATCAACATGCCCATGGCCTTCAAACTGTAGCATACCGAGAATGCCCGGTCGAGTCATCCCCATACATTTATAAATGCAATATCCATGGATGTCCACAAGCAGCTACCTGGAGAGTGGGGAAGTGGACCAAAGTGAGTACAGATGTGTAAGCTCATTTTTGATAGCTGACTCTAACTTTGCTGATGTAATTGTTTGTTACTTTCTAAACTAACTCTTGATGACTCTCCATGTCTAGTGCTCAGTATCTTGTGGAGTGGGGATAAAGGAGAGAACTGTAGAATGTATGACTGAAAACGGCTTATCCAGTGACTTGTGCCTGCCACATTTAAAACCAGATGCCAGAAGGATCTGCCGCGAGGAAGAATGTAAGTGACAGCTGTAATTTTCCACTGAAGTTAATGTTTTCCAAGGTTATGTATATTAAAGCTATAAATATATTCAGAGTGCAATTATGCAAAATTTAGTCCTAAAAGTAAGCTCTATTCGTGAAATATTAATATGATTTAATCATTCATTTTGAAGGTGAAATTCTTACCACCTGCAAAGATATGCAGATTAAAAAAGGGATTAGAAAGGATGGCGAATACCTACTTAACATTAAGGGAAGGATGATAAAGGTACTGTTAATATTTATGAGTTTTTACGAACATGTATTTTTATGAAATAACAGTTTTCTAATAAAAATTTCGCTAAAGGGTTGTATTTTCTCTTCCAGATTTATTGCTCAGGCATGCACTTGGAGAATCCCAAAGAATATTTGACATTGGTAAAAGGTGAAGTAGACAACTTTTCTGAAGTATATGGATTCAGGTACAGAAATTAATTTATAACCTTATGAAGTGCATTTATTCCTTCCAAAGTAAAAGAATAAAACAATACTTACTTTTTGTGAGAAAAATGAGTAGGTTTTCTGTCCTTGTTTTTCTGTTTTGAATATCCAGGTGTGCAAGCATACATACAGAAATACTGGTGTTTCCAGGCTGGAATTATGTTAGTTGAACTAAATGATTCTAATTTTTGTCTTGACTTTAGTAGAAATGACTTTGTTCCACATTAGATTTTCAGCTGAGATAAGATTAAAAGTTGAACTTTTTGTTCGGTAACAGTTGTTTAATGTTTTTTATGTGGCATAGTGCAATACACTTGTTTTTCACTATGATATTATGTTGGGGGAAAATGTCAAAAGGAAAACTAAATCTTTGCTATTCTGTAGATTGCAGAATCCATATGAATGTCCTTTCAATGGAAGCAGAAGACAAGACTGTGCCTGTCGAAAAGATTACCTTGCAGCTGGCTTCACGGTTTTTAGCAAAATAAGATTTGATGTATCTTCCATGCAAATTAAAAGTAAGCATTTTGTCAGTTTTAGCCAATGTGAGCATTCTATAGACATTGTCCGTGGTCACAATTACCAAATTACCATTTTGACCCACTTATAGATCCAGTTGTGCCATTTTGGGGCAAACAAAATTCTTATTCAAAATTCAATGGAAATTTAAACTACCACTCCCTCCCTTGTTAATTTTTCTCAAGTGGTCATGTGGCATGAATCTCACAGATTCATATTTTCACATTTTTCATGTGAACTACCTTAATTTTCTGAGGTTTTGTTTCCATTTTTCCATTTTAGTCCACGACTTGTTTTTCTTGGGGAAGTCTTCCTATGCTCTACTTAGTCCCTTCTCAGACCTTGGCACACACACACCAAATAAATGGACAGGGAATCTTGCAGTGCTTTCAAGCCGCTGCCTGAAGCTGGCAAATTGACCCATAACCAACACTCTTGGTGTTGTGTCCAAGTATACATCCTTTTTTCTCCTATCTCCCTCATATCTTAGAAGGAAATCTGGCCTTGTAGGTTGGACTAGCATTACAATAACCAAAATTTAAAGTGTGGTCTCTCAAATTAAAACACACATCCTCCCCCTCCAAACAAACAAGAAACAAACAAAACAAACAAACAAAACCACCCAAAGCAAGTCATAAAACACCCTGTTAATCACTTTTCACACTGCTTTCCCCTGAACTTCAATGCAACAGTTTGTGTTGAGTAATTTTCTGTTTTCTAGCCACAGATTTTCTTTTTGCTCAGACTATACTTGGGAGAGCAGTGCCATTTGCTACAGCTGGAGATTGCTACAGTGCTGCCAGATGTCCACAGGTATTTGCGATTTCTTGTCCCATTGACATGTCCATGTAAGGGAGGAAAAAAATATTTGCATGACTTGTGTAGAGCTGTAAGGTTCTAAAACAATCTCTATTCTGTGTAGTCAGTGTATAACATTAAGCAGTACTCTTTTCTCTCCTGTTCCACCATCCCTCCTCACAGTTTCTCCCACAGTTTACTCCGCCCTATCCCTGTAGACTCCACGTACATATATCCAGCTTCCGATGTGTTTTGTGCATTACTCTCCCTCCCTCTGGATGTGATATACCCTTTGTTTCCCTTTCTCAATCTTTGTTCCCCTCCTGTGACTTTTCTTTTCTACAATCCTGCATAGTTTTTCTTATCTTCTCTGTGTTTCTCTCCTGATGCTTCATATCACTGAAGACTACCAGAGGAAGTCTGTCTTGTTTAGCAGTATACTTTAAAATTTCTACATGCATTGGTGTGTCTACATTAATGTTTTATTTTGTATTGGATGACGCTTTTTAGGTTAATCTCTGTATTGTTCCAGTTTACATTTTGTTGGTTCACATCACAGAGCAGTTTTGAAAGACATGAACAGAATGCTTTCTGGATGAAGCTAAATCAAACAGCTAAATCAGTGAGCTTCTGAGGAAGGATCTTATTACACTGTAATGCTAATGAGGATTCAGTCTATGGGGACTACAAGGGAGTTAGTCCAAAGTAAAAGCCCAATTTGTGCACTGTCTATAGATGCTGGGCTCTCTGAGCTAATATTTTCACTCTATGGGTCTGCTCATACTCAGTGTCCTTCTTGATAATGCAGATGTAGCCCTAGTCTGAACTAGTTAGCCTAGGTTTCCTTTGAAGCCCATTGGCAGAAATAGGATTCCCTAGAAAACAATTCAGCTAGTCTTACCCCTTTAGACAATCTAGGATGAGAACAACTGACCTCTGGAAGTGTAGGTTTTTTCACTGATTATAAAGGAATTAAGACTGAGTGGCTCAGTCTTGCATGGATGTGAACCCCTGCTGTCCATCTATTCTGTGTGCCTAAACTTAAGCTATGTGGGTGGAGGCAGCCAAGGGCAGCTAGAGACAATTTATGTGTGATTTGTGTACAAAAGAAGGGCCTAGGTTCAGCAGACGTAACCCCTGACAAGAAAACATTTGGAGTTCATTACAGTATTGGATACCTTCAGCCTGCAGACTCTTTGGGTGCAGTACAATACAAATCTGTTTGCAATCTGGAACTTCTGTTGGGAGATCATTTGGCTTACATGGTTTGGCACTGACACATTTCCATCTATAAGATCTGCACTGAAGCTAACACTTTTGATGCAACCAAAAGCCCTCCATTCCTGTACTCTGTCCATCAAATCTCTTCCTGGTCTTAAGTGTGATATGTCAGACAGTTGTTAAGCTGTCATTATAATTGCGCATAGCACTTCTCATTTATTTTTGCAATATCACCGTGAAAGAGGTTACTTTGGGCCTGTTAACTGTGGAAAACATTCCACACCATTTGTAGGAATTTCCCCCTTTGTTAAACAGAAGTCTTCCACTTTGTGGGCACTTGAAGAACAACCTACCCAATCCATATGAGTTTATGTTGGCTCTTCCTGAGTCATGTGCTATAAGCATAGGAACTTTACACAGAAGTGCTCTCAAAATAAATCTGCCATATCAAACAATTATATATATATATATATATATGACATTATATAAGCAATAAAGCAGAAGCTACCATTTCTGATAAAAATTTTGCCTTTGCTAAAACTTTGATCTTGTGGTTTAGGCAATTTTAACTAGTTCTGAATACAGAAATTCAGTCCTTCAGTGGACAGCATGGAGGTGTGCAGTTTCTGATTGTAGAATTGCCTAAACTATTAGGCTCTTTGTGGAGGTACTACTTCTTTGCACATATTGCACTTCTATGTGAATGCAATTCACATTCACTGGATATTCTGTATCCCAGCTTGTTTACCAAGGTAGTACAGTTTGTTGCTTTTAATATATTTCCTACTCTCATGTGAAGTGACTGTTTTAAAGCTAGTTTTCAGAGCATTTGCATAGGCAAATATTTTAGAATCAATAGCTTCTATATCTGTTTCGAATAGTTTGTATTGCAAACCATTCAATTTAGCAATACATTTATTTATTTCAACCTCCACTTATGTTTGTGTTCAATTATGTTATTTGTTATACTGAAAAAGAAATGAAAGATAATATGATGATGATGCTTAGATGGTGTGCCTGCAAAAATTTGAGAATTAGATGGCTAAGAAGTGATTTATCTGTGATTTCCAGACAGCAGTATGTTTTGACCATGTTGTTTTCAAGAAGTTCAGGCACTTTAAAAAGCAAAACAAGTCTTTCAAGAAAACCAACCTCATTCTTGCCTTCTTCAAGCCTGTACTTTTTGTAAATTAAGATATCATATATAGAAAGGGCAAAAATAATTTGAATTGTCTGATGTTAGTTTTGTCTTCAACTCTACAGACAGATGTTACAGACCAGCTGATGTACAGGTGATGCTTATTGTAGAAAAACTTGTTTTTGTGTCCGTTCTGACAGACCATGAAAGGGTATATTGCAGTGTAACTAACCCATATCATTTTTACACCTTTGAGTACTTAATGTTTAGATATATCCTAAGTGATAAGTGTAAATATGCCAATGTAAAGTGTTTTAGTGTTTTTAACTCTTGTTTATCAGCTCCGTATTTTCCTTTTCCTCTTTTTTTTCTTTATTTTTTTTGTTTTAATTTTCCATGTGTTTTTCTTTTTTTCTTTTCTTTTTCTTTTTTTCTTTTCTTTTTCTTTCTTTTTTTCCCTTTTTTCCTAGGGACAGTTCAGCATTAATTTGGCTGGTACAGGTCTGAGATTATCCAGTACAGTTAGGTGGATTGCTCAGGGCAACTATGCAACTGCTGACATACACAAATCCCACGTAAGTCAATGGTGTTTTCCTTTACCTGCTCTTGTGGCTTGGAATATTATGCCAAAAAAGTCCAAGTCTTGACAGTAGTGAAAGCAAGTTGTGAATCAAAAATAGCACTCAAGTCTCTGACCCATCTAAGTCTTCTTCCAGATGTAATGCAGAAAACTGTGTTTAATCACACCATCCAGTATGTAATTCAGAACAACACTGCCTGTCTATCCTTCTCTTAATTGATTTTAAGATTATTGTTATATTATTCAGGTTTGCTAGAAGTTTTGAAGATGCCTTTTAAAGGGGATCTTCAATGATCTTTTGAAGATACTTTTTAAAAAAACCTAAATACAACACCTAACCCCCCACATTTTGTGAAAGATATACTACAGATGATATTTATAGATTGCTTACCTCCAACTTGATTCACATGGGAAACCAAGACCAGTTGAACAGGAACAACAAGCATGCACAGTTTAAGCCAACCTTGCATGGCAAGCCAGGAAACAAGGCATAAAGCCATAGTGATAAAAGTTCTCTGTGTCTATTTTGCTAATTTGATGCTCTCTCTTAATTTGGTATTTGTAGGTACAATTTGTCAAAAGGCTTGTTGTCTGCAAAATTCTTGTGCAAGCTTGTTGTACAACTGTGATTGCAATTGCTTTTCTTGATTGACTGTTCTCTTTGTCTGACTCCCAGGATGGTACTAAAATATACGGAAGATGTGGAGGATTTTGTGGAAAATGTGTTCCTAGCACGGTAATTGGTCTCCAGCTTCAAGTACAGTGAGAACTCTCATGTACTAAGAGCATCAAAGCAGGGACATCTGCCATTTAGGTTCAAATTGTAGGTGCTATGTATAAGTATTTTAATTCTTTCCTCTTTGTAATGCCCATTACTCTAATGCTCACTACTAAGAATTACTGTTTTCATCAGGATTTACTCGGGGTTGTGTTATCTGTATATGGGCTGGCAAGTGCATAAATCACAGTCATAAACCTTCAGCTTTTAATGGGGAGGCATTCATTCAAAGTAAATTAATATTAGCAAGTAAATTGCACTGAGGTTACTACCATGGGTAACACTCTAAATTTTACCATAATTTTAATTCTTTCCCTGCAATTAATCAGCGTGATTCTTTATGCAGTATTCAGTAAAATTTACACTCTACTGGTCTTCTTGATTGACTGTACTAAAATATAGAAAGGAAAGCTTTATTGCTATATAGAGAAGAGAGGTAATAATTTCATGTATTTCCAATTTTGTTCAAACTTTTAGGGATTATCTGTCAATAATTTACAGCAGAAAAGCACATAACCAAAAGGCTTCAGACAGTTTTATAGATCTATGTGTTTCTCTGTCAGTAAAAGCACTTTCCCCTTTTGCTATATTCTTTGTGGTGCTCAAATCCTAGCAGCAATCCTGGGAAGTGTGGTTTAACCTCTGTAGTCTCTATAGCACATTAAACATCTGGGGTTAGGTTTGTTGTGGTTACAGGAAAAGAAAATAAGGAAACAAATTGCTTCAAAAACTGATTTCAAATCCCTGCCTCTCATCCAAGTATACTGTAAAAGCAGTGTATTCTGTTTACCAGAGCATCTTGTATCTGATTGTACAACTGTGCATTTGCTTAAACACATTTCCATATACACCTTGGTCCTTTACCCTGGCCAATGACATGTTAGTAAAGGCTGTAGTACATGCCCTTCATATTGCAATTCAACATAATTTTCAATAACCTTAGTGAAAAACCTAAACAGAGGCAGTATCAAGCTCCACAGGTTTTGCTCTCCATCTTTGACTGGTTTTCAGTGTTTGTAAATACAGTTCTAACATCTACTATTTAAAATAATTTCTTTCAGAAAGTGTTTGGAAAAAAAGCTACAGAGTTTAAAAAAGGATTTAGTTCTTTTATTTCTTGTTTTTTTATTACTTTACAGTCCAGAACTGTAGAAATATATGCATATACAGTTAATGTTTTTCAGGGCCAACTCTCAGGTATTCAGAATAAAGTGTTCTACCTGCATAATAAAATATGTTATGCACCAGATTACTATATATGCTTTTTCTGAAAATATACACTCTGTATACCAAATATTTATTTTGCATGCCAGTACAATTGGT
The DNA here is from genome assembly GCA_035047845.1 of Dendrocincla fuliginosa. NCBI lineage: Eukaryota > Metazoa > Chordata > Aves > Passeriformes > Dendrocolaptidae > Dendrocincla > Dendrocincla fuliginosa. The sequence continues at coordinate 28,806,308 of JAWWMO010000043.1, read as the reverse complement.
AGATCAAATGGCAGCTATATAAAATTTTTGCTCGAAAAGACCTAGCCACGAATAAGCAGTATGTATTCATTAAAAACAATACTGTACCACGGAAGTGTATGCAGCTGTTTTTTAGATAACACATGTAGGTAATTATTTTGTGATCTCTGCATCAGAAATGTGTTTTTGCACTATGTGCCTTATAATAGTTGTAAACATTAATAAGAATATAAAGCATTATTTTCCTAGAAGTGTTTACATTTATAATTAAAATCTTGTAATTTATAAAATATTTATATAATAAATATGTTTGTGTGAAAGTACTTTTTGTACTTTTTTTTGTGTGAGAGTACTTTTGTTTGCGTTTTTTTTTTATCCTATACTTAGTACAAAATGTTTCAAAAACATTTCAACTTCTTTATTCTGTAGAATAACTACATTTTCAAGACTTCTTTACAGTGGTATGTGTTGACTTATACTGGAAGAACTGCCACACAAGCAGGTTATAGTCATGGGACTATTTTCTATGGCAGCACATCCTGCTTCAGAGGGACAAACTCTGTGCCTGTGCTCTTTTCGGTTGTCTATCCATATTCACCTATACTTTTCTTAGAGCAGTTACCCTGTAAATCATTAACTGAAAAAATGTAGATATATGAAATAATCTTCCTTCTCCTTGTGCTGACTCAAACCTATTACTTCCTAGCAAGATACCCTCCTTGACAGCTACTTTGGCAGAAGGGGAACCTGTATCCCTAGGAGGAGGACCTTTTCCTTTTCAGCCCATTTAAAGGGTAGAAAGTGCTCAGCTCTGCTGCCACAAAGTCACTCTGAAAATCCTCTACCAAGTAAAATGACAATGCAATATTCAACACTGCATGTTTTTCTTGGGTAGTAGAAATGATTTTTGAGTAAAAATGTATTTTCTATAATTATAGCAAACCCTGTGGCCCAACTTCAGCTTCTGCACAGAACAGCACTGTACTGTATTGTAGTCTTTTATGTATTTTCTTTCTTTTATCCTTGATTTGAAGTTTCAGTAGGAAAAAAGTAATTGCATTTCCTGGCATTTTGTATTAGTTTTGATTTTGTTGAGGAAAAAGGGATTATTTCAGCGTTCTATCTTTTTATCCCAAATGCAACTTGTGGCAAACATAAGCCTGATGATCATTTCTGAAGAATCTGGAGACTTAATGATGCTGACACGTCAGAAGTTTGTGAAAAAAAAAAAAAAAAAAAA
>JAWWMO010000043.1:28785380-28804989 GCA_035047845.1 Dendrocincla fuliginosa | reverse complement strand
GCCAAGTCCCTGATCTAGGTGCCTCAGTACATATAAACATCAATACAGGCTCTTATTTTTGAAAAAGGAAAAAAAAAGAAATAAAAGAGAGTCATGGGTTGTACTTGCAGGAAGATATTTCCATCTCCTTAACTGAAATTGCTGTGGATTTCCATCACACTGGGGAGCTAAGATGCCTGACAGAGTAGCAGGGTGTCTGATGAGAGTGCTGTAAGCTCCACCTCATGGGTCTGCATGTGTTGAGCTGCCCATGGCTGGTCAAAGTCACACACCTCTCCAGCCTGGATTCATGCTTATGAAATGAAATGCTTAACTGTCCAGTTGCTATTCCACCCAGGAAAAAAAAATAAAATAATTAACAAATGTTAAGAGCTAAAGATGATTGTTAAATGGCTTCTAGGATCTTTTCAATCCCATCAATAACAGCATCAAATATGAGGTGACACAACTGCACTTAACTTGCTTATGTGTATGCGCACACACATTTAGTGTTGACCTAAATATTGAGTGCTGAAGATGGACTAGATGTAAAAAACCTTGTTTCTCACAGTTATCTAACAAAATGTCACTTGATGTGCTATGAAATGATGTACTGCCATGTGACAGTACCTGTGACTTCTCTTGATGAAGTCATCATCTAGCTGCCTTCTACTTGCATTTCCCACAGGTTATATGTGGGAGGTAGCAGAGCAGATGGGATCTGTGGCTCTGGATACACTAACAGGTCTCTGTTCTAGCAGGATTCGTCTTGGCGTAGTCTCTCTCTGCAGAGAATGGAGCAGGATGCACCCAGACATTTGATCTGGAATACATGTGTTGTACAGTCAATCCTACATTCATGGGAAGAGCTGTGACTGTGTGATTTCAGTGTGTATATGTGTCTATGCTGGTTTCTGATGGATAGTCATGTATTTTTCTTGTCTAACTGAAAGGCTGTAATATCTAAGGCATACTTGAAAAGGTGAAGGGAAGGTTTGGGGTTTCCTTCTGCTTCAGTACCTGGAATATGTTCAGCATAACTTCTCTGTTTTGTTGACTATTTGAAATGAAAATTGCATGTGACAGGGAGGCGGTTTATGTCTTTGCAGTTTTATTGCCGTAACATGTGCAATCCCTTAGAAATTCAGAATCTGAATAAAACATTACTGTCTTACAAGTGCTTTCCACATATTGCAGGGCTTTAAAGAAAATTAGGGAGGAATGTGAGGAGTTGGGTTTTATTGTTTCCATGAAATAACACATAGATCTATGAAAGTCAATATCCTTTGGCTATCAGAACTTAACTTCTTAACTTGAATTAGAAGTGGATCAGAAATATGCTGTAATATTTTAACTTAAAAAAAAAAAAAAAGAGCAGGAAAGCTATTTACAAAAACAGCTTTCAAGATAACTGAATATTTTAATACGGAATATTAAAATGAACATCATATATAAACATAACAGCTAAGATTTCACAGTGATCCATGTTGGTAGTTAATCCATGTTGGCTTTATTTATAAATTGAAACAATTTCCAATTGCATTCTAAAGAAGCTTGCCAAAGCATTTTTCAAAATTTAACTTTTGTGATATAATATACTTCCATATTTCTATTTTTGTAGAAATTGAACCATGAAATATTAAAGGCTGCACTTAAATGCCTTCAGTAGTTATGTGGTGTCTTACTTAGTGCAGGTAAAGTATGACTAGGGGTCACTGTGGCAGAACCAATATGAGATAATGATCTTCAGGGTAGAGAGGGGCAACGTTGGGGAAGTGTTTGTATCCTATGGACCAGCTTATGGTCTCTCTTGTACAGCCTCTTTTGCTCTTCTCTAATACTTGGCTGTCATTTCCTCAGGTTTTATGATTTTCCAGGGTGGTCTCATTGTATCTAAGGATTAAAAAAACATTGAGAAATGCCTCATCAGCCTTTCTCTCTCTCTAGTGTGCTTTGAAAATAGGCTGGACAGAGCATAGGAAAAAAAGGTACTGCTTTTAAAGGGCATTCCTGCTTCACAATCCTGGTTTTCCTTCAGAGAGTGCAGAACTGTGACCATAGCAGGGGAAAATTACCTGCATTTTGTTCAAACAGAAGTGCAAGCTATCTGACATGGAGTTGGATCTGACATTTAATCTTACTATCCACAGAAGGTGATTTGCTTTTGCACAATTAAGTTTATTTTGCAATAACATAGCTTGAGAGGCTTTTCTGGGCTTTGTTTATCCTGGCCTTAGAGAAGCAATCTGTGCCCTGTTTCTGATAAATTTCCCCTTGTGTTCAGTTATGACAGATATTCCTTTGAGCTGACTGTATAAAAATACTGTAGCAGCAGAGCAGAGCAAAGATCTAACTGTATTTATGTCTATATTCTGCCTTTAAACATGAACAGCTGTGCATGCATTCATCTGTCTCATGTCTGACTCTGTGCTGCCATCCAGAACCTTTTCCTTTTTAATAAACAAATGTTTTCCTCTTTAATCTGTGTGTGTGTTTTATCTCTGTTCCGGAAACAAAACTTTCTTGTTCACATATGTTTTTCAATCTTATTTGTATAATTAAACAAAGTATGAACCAGGAAGAATCCGAGCTGTAAATGGTAGTGAATGACTCTCTTGGAGCAGCTGAAATAAAACAAGCTATTTCTGTCTTGCACATCATTACTATTTTGTTTTGGAAAGCCAAACCCCTCATTTATGAATACTGAAAGACTTTTTTTGAAATCACTGTATGGTCTGATTTTGCAGTCTGATTTACAGAAGCAAGAAACATTCATGGTGAGCTCTTGAATTTTCTATATGCAGAAGACTAGAGTGATTCATAGCAACAGCATGTATTTATGCCTTGTGGGATGAAATCCTTTTTGCACTTCAGTTGTCTCAGGCAGTGATTCATTGATCATGATAATTACATTCATGGTCAGTTCATCATTTTCTGTGAGTTTTTTGATGTTCCTCTGGAAGGTGCAATAATTAAAAATGTGGTTGAACAGAACACAAATGGAAAATGGTTCTTGTAAAATCAGAAAGCAGAACGTTTCATTTTAGTGCTTTGTATTTAAAGTGTCTTGCAGAAAAGGCTTGTTGTAAAAACATTTTTTTAGCACCTTAATAAAGAAAACAACAACCCTGCTAGTCCTGGAAGCTCTGCAACTCAGACAGGGCTAGGAAGGCTGCCACCAGTAGCCCCTTTCATCAGGGTTAGCAAGGTATTTAGGTAAGAATACTTTTGCCTTTCAATTATCGTTTTCTGTCTTGGGTTTATTAGTAGCCTTGCAGAAAACTAACACTGTCTCCAGCTCCTAAATTAAATTCTTGCTTCTAACTTCTGAAAGTGAAGGAGAAAAAGAGGAGTAAATTCATAGTTGTTACCTCAAAGGGAAACCACACAACCTGTGTGCTGACATAAAAGCAGGACCAGAAAATGCATGGAAAGAATGACATTATTTTGCTTTTAAAAGCTTCTCTTTCATGTCAGGATTAGCGATCCATTGCTGCTTTTCATTTTGTGGCCAGGCCTATTTTTGGTACCATCCTGCCAAATATCTACTCAGAGGAATTATTCTGAGACAGATCTATGGAGAATGCAGATAGGCAGGCATAAAAAAGGGAGATAATCTTTGGGCTGGAAGCACGCCTCCTGCAATGTGTTTGCCTGACCAGCTGTCGACAGCATTGCTTCATATGAAATTCAGTGTTCAGAATATTTTCCAATCAGCAAAGGAAGTGAACTGTGCAGCACTGTTTCAAGCAGCAACTTACACCCTGTTTAAGCAGAGGAGGAGGGAGGGCTTTATCTCTAATATGGAAACATGCTCCTGGCTACCTGGAAAGCTTACCTAGCCCAGAAGCTAACAAACCTCTCACCATTGTTATCAGTGTTGTGTTGTTACTGCCATGTTAAATTATATATAATCTGTAAGAACCATAAAATTTTAATTTAAAAAAAAAAAATTATCCACAGGCAATTCCCTGCTGTGTAGTGGCTTTTTCTCTCTCTTTTTTTCCATGCGCCGAAACACGATTTCTTACCTTTGGATGAGCTAAGCCAAAGAAGCCTTGGTTTGAAGAAATTAATTTTTAAAAAAATTTTCTGTCTGCTTTATTCACTGAAAACAAGTGAGGTGTCATATCTTAATGATATTTCCCTAGAAACATACATTCAAGCAACCAGGTATTTTAATATCTAAGTATTTCTACCCACCTCCACATTTCCATTCCTCATCAAGCCAGTGGTATTTTTTGTGTCAGAAGGCAGAAGCTGACACAAACATGAAAAGCAATTTGGCGAAGTTGTTTGGGTTTCTTTGTAATGTGGTACATTGCAAAAATTTCTGTGAATCGGCATGATCATTCTTCAGTAAAATAAAAGACTTCTGGCTCTGATTCCACAAGTCACCATACCAAGCCATATTTCTATGAATCCCAGTAATATGCATGTAATTCTGCACTGTTGCACAGATCTTGTGTGGGGATCCAGTACTCCACACTTGAGATCTCAGGCTGTGGGTTTTTTTGAATGTTTGTTCTTGGACATGTGCCTTCCTCTAGCATTTTGTTCAGGACAAAGCTTGTGGTTGTTTTTCAAAATTTACTATTGCTAATAGTAATACAGAATAAATGGTATAATACAGTAACTCTAGTGGTATTTTTTTAATCAGGAGTTAATATTAAAAACTTATGTCTTATTTGAAATGTTGCCAATTAAATTCCCCATAGCTACACAAGAATCACTTCCTTTAAAAGCAGAAATTTCATGCAAATCTGAGGGCATATTTTACTTTAAAGATCTATCTTACTCTATACTGTGCTGCTAATTCACACTGCTTTTAGCGTATGAGCCAAAGCTAAATGAAGTGTTCAATCTCATGCCACGTATGTACTAAAAATATCAGAATATTAAATATGAAGACCTTAAAATGACCCCTTGACAAGGAGTAGACAGGCTGTCATCCCTACATAGTTTCAGCTAGCAGATGATAGCCTCAAATCTAGATCTTCTTCCTAAAAATAAAAACATGCTCCCAACCGCTGAATTACAGAGTATGTCCAAAAATCTTCCTTGAATATGTACAATCCCTGCTTGTTCCTTTGGGGAGTGATCCTCACTCACTTCATTGTCCTTTTTCCAGTGATAGTGTGTTGATCCTTTTTCATCATGAGAGAATTCATCCACGAGGTGGAAGGGAGCAACTTCCTTACAGTGTGGGCTTCAGCAGTCAGTGTAGAGCTCATCCCTTCACATCACCAAGGGGTGATGTGGTAGCTGTCAGTCTCATAGCTGAGCCCTAGTTCTTCCTTGTCAAGGCATTGTCAAGGAGCCCAGGTGTCCTATGTGCAGCTCCAAGGCTTGGCACTGGAGTGTGTGCTGTGTTCTGCTCAGGACAGACCTCCTTCTGCCCTGCTTAAGTTCAGGAGCCAGCTGTCTTTCAGCTTATTGGAAACAGTTATACAAATGAAATATGAAAGGTCAAATTGACTGGTTTAGTATTCTTGACTGTTGTTAGCATTTATTACATGTAACATATTTCTTAAGTTCATTACTGTAATAACAAGATGCTCCAGCTGATATCAGTGGTCTATTTTATACAACCAGAAGCCTTCAGACAGGAGGACTGTAAAACACTGAGCAGTGAAAGACATAAGGTAACATATGTTGTTAAAAAAACCAGACATAATCTGATGATTTCCCATCCAGTTTCCTACATGTCTGCATTAGAGTAAAAGTAACTTATCAACACGAAAATGTGTCTGTCAATATAGAGAAGAAATATTAAACAGCTCTTGCCAGAGGTCAGTTAAGATCTTGCCTTCGTGCCCTACTAAGTAGTGGCACAACATAGTTTATCCCCATATATCTACAGGTACAAATCCCCACTCTGAGGCAGGGTTGCTGCTTGATGCAGGGAACCTCTGGCACATGTGCTCTAAAATGTGCCCACACACTCTGGTGAGCAGTACAGGCCAAAATAGAACCAAGAAATGTGGAGGCAATTTAATGTCAGAGCCAGCAAAGCAGAGGCCACTGTCTGTGTCAGCCCTGTTTGGTTTACCACCCCCAGAGCAGCTGTGAGCTGAGAGTAGAGACCCTCCTTGTTCCTCTTGCACACAGCATGCTCCCTTCACCTTGGCCACAGAGCATCACCCCCAGAGACATCTGCTGCAAAAGGCAGGGGGCATGCAGGGACAAAACTCTTAATATGTTCTCAATGCATGGGGTTGTGCTGGGTCAGTTTCACTCTTCCCTCTCCTCACAAACAGCAATGCTAAATTGTATCACTAATTTTCCCTGGGTGCATTTTGAAGGAGAGGACTGCTCACTTGAAAACATCTTGAATTTTTAAGAAGTTGCTAAAGAGTCTGTAACCCTGGGAGATTGCAGGGGAGGGGAAGATTGTGGTTTTGAATAACACAATGTGGCGCCAGCTTCTCTACTTTTATTCCAAGTGAAGTTTCATTAATAGTTGGGAAATACAATCTGACTCCAGATTTCTCTCTCACAGACCTCTCAGGTACAATGTCCTCAGCTGCCACAGCAGTAGCAGGAGGGCTGGCTGTGAGGTGACATCCATGGGCAGAAGATGGCACAGAGGGATTGCCATAATGAGCCCATGCAGGCTTGGTGCCTTGTGTTTGTTAACAACAAATCTGTTTTGCTGTGCTAGGTGTTGTACAGTGGCCCTGGAAAGAGGGAACTGTATTTTGGTGGCCAAGTACAGGAAGAGGAGTGCTGTGATAGTGCAGGGATGTCTGAAGTAGCACATTTACCCAGACAGCCCTTTGCTGCTGCACAGCTCTCTTGTACTGGCTCAGGGTAGAAACCTGGGACAGAAGTTCACAAATTAAGATTGGGGAACATCTGGTTCACATTTACCCAGAAAAGTCTGCGTCAGACACCAACTGCTTGGGCTGATAGAGAGAGGGAGCATATTTCTTAAGCTTCTTCAGACTAGGCACAGTTTCTGAGCTTGAAGTAATAAATTAGGGCTTAAGGAAACCATTTGAAATCAGATGGCTGAAGCAGAGACATTCTCTGAGAAAACATAACTGTTTATGTTAGCAATCTGATTTCTCTTTCCCCTTTATTGTGCCAACTTTTATAAGAATCTGCATACACACTTTGGGAGAAATATTTGGTCAGCAAATGAGAAAGTTTGCTCAGCAGCACTGTAAAACTGCAGGAGCCCTAAAGTGCTCTAAAAATGATCTGAAATTTTACAGTATGGTGTGCACTAACGCTAGTGTAATATTACAGCAATTACTTTCTCACCATTTTCTTCAGCGCATATTGAACCCACTGAAATCAGGAGCATGCCAGATGTTATCCTAGTGTCCTACAAGATGGTGACAAAATACTTCTAATTACACAACACTTTGATTTGTGCTAAGTACAGACTTAGCCACTCCAAGTATTTTCTTACCATGCAGTTGCATTAAACTCTTCTTATATAACATACTTTGGGCATATTTTAATGGCTTGTTCATTTGGCAGAGGTTCATTCTTTTAAATACTTTGTTGATTGTATTTTAAATTAAGTTCAGGACTACATCGCAAGTTTCAGTCCTCCCACATTAGCAGTCACAAGTTCCCTAGTTGCTGGAGAAAGAAAAGTGCTTTTATTGCTTCTGATCCATCCCTTTGCCAGACTGCTTCCTCTCCTCCCTTCCCTCCCTCCTTCACTCCCTCCCTCCCTCTCTCTGTGATTTTTTTTTTTTGTGTGAAGTCTTATGGTCCATAAATGCCTTCCTTTCTGAATTAAGCATGAAAAAATGATGTGGTGCAGTAGGCCTAAGAAAGGTGACCACTGTAGAGTACATGCTTTCTCTCCAGAGGCAAGGCTAGGAGGAAACATGGTGAGGAAGAAGTGAGACGAGAAGCACAGGAGGGCTGGAAAGCCTCTTCCCTACCCTTAGTCCCCAAATATTATATTAGACTTCCTTTTTATTTTTAACTATGATCAATTTGGGGCTAGTTTCTTCTTTGGGCAGCCAAGAGGCGAAGCCTTAATGGGGCCTAAACTACAGAATTTCCCTCCTGGAAGTTGTGCCTTCAAACTGGGCACTGGAGATGGAGCAGACATTCCACATTATAAGCTGATGGTCTTTGAAGAGTAAGTGTATTGTCCAATATTAGAAACAGTTGTTTCCCTGAGTCCTATTGTTTCAGGAACAATAAAGGTGACACAGCCTTTTTTCAGCCTGTCAAGGGACAATGAATACCCTGTAAATACTAGCTCTTCATTTTGGTGAGGGCAGGAGCTGATTTTCATAGACTGAATGGCTCTGGTCTTTCAGGTGCCTGAAAAAGATTGTAAAGGAAATACATTCCCAGCTGTAGCTATGAGTTTCTGTCAACAGATGGCAAGATCAGATTAGTCCTTTGGCTAAGACATACAGATGCATTTCAGTGACTTGAAAGCCATAGGATCAGATTTTCAAAGGTGTTCTGCCATTTAATTCCCAGTGATTTAAATATGAATTTAGTGCCTAAGTATGTTCCATTTCTAGCCAGAAGTACCACTTAAAAATGACTTATTCATTCAGGAGCCAAAGTTCTTGTGATAAAACAAAGATACGCAGAGATGCCCAGCTTGTTCCAAACAAGCTAGTTTGACTATCAGACATGATGCATCAGTCTGTGCAGGAAAATCAACCCTGCTGAGGCAATGTGTTTAGATCATCTCCAAAATCTCACCTCCCACCTTCTGCACTGCAAAGACATTTGCTGTGAATTTCTTTCCTATGGATTTTGGTCACAACCAACACAGGCTGATTGTGATGTGCATATGACTTTTAACACTACATTTGAGTTTCAGTTGGATTTTTTGTAGCAATATGTAGCTCCTTGCCTGGGAGATGGAATGCAGCCAGTTGGAAAAACACGGTTTGATAGCAGTATAAGTGGCAGCAAGTGAGATGGTTTGAACACAGGGATAGCCCTGACCTCAGTAGCAGTAGCTTAGTAGGACTTGGCAGGGTTTATCATCTTCCCACTTTAAATTTAATTTTAAGGGTTATTCTCTCTCTCTCTCTCTCTCTCTCTCCTTCTCTCTCCATCTCTGTGCCTCTTGCTTCAAATGCCATGTAAACTCCACCCCATACCTGCTCGATGGCAAATTCCCACACAGGTGCATCTTCATCTTCTATGTTGTTCCACACCTCTATTATTGTTTGATGCTGCATTTGACACCTGAAAGTGGAGGAAATCCTGCCCTCGCATGCTGGCATGGGCATGCTGTATGAGTTCCTGCTGTCTACACCCACTCTTAGCATGTTTTTACATATAAGCAAAGCGGATGATTACAAGCATAATCACGCTTGTCTGGAATGGGCTATTCACACTTGTATAATTTTCATATAAGAAGCTAGATGTCTAAACCCATGTTCAATATATAAATAAACATGCCCTAATTTTAAGCTTCTGCCATTCCCATGGCCTTTGCAGACATTATTTGAATGTGTAGTCTATGACACCTAACTGGGAAAGTTTTGGGTTATGTTTCCAGAGGCCTGTAAGAAAGCTCATTTACATGCCATTATTTCAAAGGCATAAATACAGTGATCTGAAAGCAAGTTTCTGGACTTACCATCAATCCTGGGCAAAACACCAGTTACTGAGGAGTTCTCTTTGCAGCACAATGCTATCAGCCATGCCAGTTGATACGGTTTTACAGAAAACTGTTCCTCAAAGTCACATAGTATCATTTTTCAAGCTATTTTTGTACAGAAGTTTTAGCAAAATAAGGTTGGTTGATAAAGGTTTTAGCATGAGAAACTTGTTTAGGCTTCTGCAGGGCATTTAACACAATCATGAGTTTTTTCATTAGCAGAAGCAACAAAAATGTAATTGTAGAAGAGAAAAACATCCTCGGATGACTGTTTTAGAGCCAGGCCCTACAGGGACTAGTTCTTGGCCCTATGCAACAATGAAGGGAAAAATCATTATGCTGTGAATGAAAAATGTCACATGAAATGCAGAACCCTGCTCCTCTATTCCTAGTTGGCTTCCCAGATAGAAGGCTAGCCAGATCAGGTTTCTCAGGATCCCATCAGATATCTGAGTTTTGATTATCTGCAACAATGGAGATTCCACAGTCTCTGGGAAAACTCTTCCAGGGTTTGCCTATCCTCATAAAGAGGAAAAAAAATCATATCTTACTATCTAGTTGGAATTTTCTGTGTTGCAATTTATGTCTGCTGCTTTACACGCTTCCAAAAAGTTTGGTTTCTTCTTCTCTGTGCCTCTATTAAATTTTTGTGGACAGAAAGAATCTCTCTGTGACAGCGTGGTAGAATGCTCCCCCTTTCCATTCCCCCCAGCCATGTGGTCCCTGAGATGCCCTGGAAAAGAGACAGAGACTGCAGGGGAGGATGCACAGAGAGAGTTTATTCACATGGTCAGGGATATATAAAGGCTTTTAGGGGACATTAGTTACTAACCAATAGAAATCTAGGGATAACAACCAATGGGGAAAGGGTTAACTAAAAGCCAATAGGGGGACTTCACATAGTCCTGCCAGAACAAATTCCTGCATACTAGGTTGGGAAGATAAGAGTTTCCTCAGGGGCTTTTGGGAAGGAGAGCACTGACTCAGGGAAAAAGACGAGGACTCCATTTTACAATACAGTAAAAGCCTCAGTTTTTAAGGCACCGGTTTCTTCATTTTCTTCACAGGCCCACTGCCACATCTCTCTACAAAGACATCTCTTCTCTGGGCTGAAAAAGCCCATCTCTCCCAGTCTCTTCTTATGTGCCTTGTGCTCCAGTCCCTTACCAGCTCGGCAGTCCTCTGCTGCACTTGCTCTACTTTTCCAATGTCTTTCTTGTACTGGAGCTGACGAAAACTGGACAAAGCACACCAAACCTAGTTTCACAAGTGCTGAATATATTGTTATATGCAAAATCACTTAATGTGCACCTCATCCTGTTGTCCAGATTTTTAATAAAGCTTTTGAACTGTATTGGTTTGATCCCTGAGGATGTCGGTATTAAGAAGGCACTGGATGGACCTTGCCCAGCTGCTCACCATCCTTAGTCTTCCTGGTGACCATCCATTTAGTCATTTTCCACCTATCCTGTAGTCAAAGTGGCTTGCCCATGTCTCACCAGGTTGGCTATAACGATACTGTAGAAAGCCTTGCTATAGTCAAAGTGAACATGTTGTGTCTGACTGCCAGTCACCTCAGCCCAGAGTACTATCAGTTTGGTCATCACCCCAATCCACGCCAACTGTTGCCAAGCATTTCCCATATTTTATATCCTTGGAAATGGCTTCCAGAAGGAACAGCTCCATAACCTTCCATTCCTTAAAAGGTGGCTACAAAGAAGATGGAGGCTCTCTCTTCACAAGTAGACAGATAGAGAAGACAAGGGATAACAGGTACAAGTTGCCCTAGAGAAGGTTTCATTTTCATATAGGGAAGAAATTATTTTAGTGACAAAAGTCATTTACTGGGCTAACCTTCCCAGGTTTACAGGAATAACCTCCCTTCCTCCAATGATCCCCTATCACCAGACATCTTCGAGTTGTGATTGGACATGGTGCTAAATAATATCATCTAGTCTCCCTCTCCCACAAAAGTTTGAAACAGATGATCTTTTGAGGTCCCTTCCAACCTGGGATGTCCTATGATTCTATGATTCTAATTTACAGGCACTAGGATGAAGAGTTGCAGCAGTAGGGAAAGCAGTTCACATCTTTCCCGTGTGCTTCCCAGCCTGGTAAAAACACCAGCCTTCTCCTCACTGGCTGACAGGCTTGGTGTGAATGCAGCCTGTTCCCTGCCATGGCACCCCATGTACCAGGATGGGGATTTCTGGCAGGAGAAGTGAATGTGGAGGGGCAGAGAGGGGACAAACTGTGACCCCTCTAACTGTCTTGGCAGGGTCTGACAGTGCTCTGCTGACAGAGTTCTTCAGCATGGCAGAGGGGCTAGCATGGTGCTGTAATGCTGTTTCCGCATGTCTTCAAAACAGAACTCTGTCATCACTACAGTTGCCTCCCTTGACTCTTAAATAAAAAAGAAGAAAAAAATAAAGAGGCTTCTTTCTGAAATTTCTGGAGCAAGATGTTCTCTGAAAACTGCTTTTTGCTGATCCCACCCTAAAACACATAATGTTGAGCATTTCAGAACATGAGTGAAGAAGAAAAGCTCAGTGCTGGATTAAAGCCACTTTTGGCAAAAGATAAAAGACAGTCTCTCTCTCCCTCTCCCTCTCTCTCTCGTGCACACACACACACAAACAGGAAGAAAAGCTCTCAGGGGCACAATCAATTACAGTTCATATCTCTTCTGAGCTGTCAGAGATAGTCTCTGGCGCAGGCCCTGCTGGAGTGCAAACCCAGAAGGGATTTCAAAAACAAATCCTCAGCTGGTGTATACCTTGTATACCAGTATAGCCCACAGCACTTTGTGGAACAGGGGAACGACTAATACACGATGATACATAAGCACAAGGAATATTTTTCTTTTAACTGAATTTCCTCTGGCCTTCTGTAGCAAACTGACTGAAACAAAGGCTCTACTGTTTCGTGCTGCTCATGAAAAGTTTAAGGTTTTTGGAAATTTGACTCAGTCCCAACCACAACAGACATATCTTTACATATACACATATGTAAAAATGCATATACAAATAGGAAATTCTAAAAATTCTGAAATAGGAAATCCAACATCCAATATGAAATGCAGACCTGCTGCTGGTGCATGGGTTTGTCCATTCTGCTGCTGCTGGAAGTGGCTGTAAAACTGGCCAGAGTATGGATAGCAAACTCAGAGGATATCCTGCTGGAAGGTATGATGAAAAAACCACCAGACCTTCCTCGAGGGAAACAGCAACACACATTTTATCAGTTACTACTGGAAAGCATAACTGAATTGCAAATATTTGCAACCAACTCAGACTTAAATATTTGTTCTCTTATCAGGGGATCAATGCCAGGTCATCATGACAACCCTGTAAATCCAGACTAACATGAACGATAGGGAGCTTTGCTGAGGTCGTGTAGGAAAATGCTGTGTCGACTTGATTTGGTTATACAAAACACTGGGACAAGTCATGGTGATTTTTATGCAGGGATATGTGTGTTTAATGTTGAAGGATTGAAAACAAGCTGGGCTGAAAAGTGATGGATCGAGAGCCATCCTCATATACCACATACTTAGGGTTTGCTAGGAGCTAGCAGTGACTGTAAAAAGCCCCATCCCTCAGACTCCTTTCAGGTTCCAAAACCTCCTCTGGCAATAGTAGATTTAAAGGACTACAAATACCTAATAGATGCCCCAAGTCTGCAGGGACCATTGTTGAGGGGATGCAGCTCTTGGCATCCCCCGTATGCTGCCCTACTAGGAGACATGCATCACCTCTTGATGGTGCCAGTGGGGACACATGAGGGGTCTTGAGTCAGGGATGTGACCTGGGCAGGGGGTGATTAGACCTGATACTGGATGACTGGTTGACATGGATGTCTGAGCCAACCCAGTCACAAAAGAAACCTCAGAGAAAGGTGAATGGCAGATGCCTCTTCAACTCATGGTTAGTGTAAGCAATATGGTTTTCTCTTTTTGCTAAGCGTCAGCAAGAGCTTTGAGTGAACAGAAATCACCATTTGCTCACAACTGTGTCATAAGAGGGAGGTTAGATCTAGACAATGATTTGTCATGAGTTTACCCAGGTTTTGTAAGGCACAGAGGAACTGACATGTCAAAGTGACATAAAAAATAGCTGACATCTTCTGGATAAGTGTTACCATCAATTATTCCACTTCAGCTTTTAGGTCAATGTCTGAGGGCAGGCATTTCTCTGAAAGCTTGCACCAGAGAAATCACAAAGACCATGCAAGTTATATAAACTTGTTAGGCTTTTATATCATTTATCACGAATTGCTGTGCAGCCGCTTTTGAAGGTTCTTGTAAAGGATTCTCTTTGGGTGTCTTTGGGGCCCCTATGATTGTAGGGTGTCATCTTCTGGTGCTAAATTCAGCTGGGGGCCGTACATGTGTCTGTACAGGCTTGAGCAGACCAGAAGAGTACTAATATGCTGCTCATGGCTCCTTTTGCTCTCCCTCTAAGGCTTTTGTGACACTTCAGGCTGTAGCCAGCAGGTAGTTCAGGGCTTTGTGATATTGCTATCTGTCCCCAGAAAGTTCCCTCTCTCTTCCCACCCACCCCCTTCTCAAGCTTGATGCAAATGTGTTGCTTATTCATTTTGATGTTACATCCAGTTTGTATTACAACCTTATCAAATATTAATTTCTGGCCTGACTGCAGATTTTTGTGATTGGAGCACAGAGGTGCTCTGTGTGGGTGTAGGGAAGGAGGTGACAAAAATTAAGAGCCCAGCTCAAGGGACAGCAGCGACTCTCAAGGGGGCTTGGAGAGATCCTTTGGTTTTCAGGAGTGCAGGAAGCCTTGACCAGGTTGGTTGAATTGCAGTAATAAATAAAAGAAAGGTCAGTTTAAAGTGGTAACAAATACAAGTCACAAGCCTAAATTAGAAGTCTAAATCCTACTCAACATTTCTTTAGATCTAGAGCAAAGATTTCAGCCACATGTTTAATTATGTGTTATTTGTAGCTAAGCTTAATCTTCACTGTACTTGGTACTTCAGTGTCTCCAAAGGGCTACAAATCCCTGCATTCCAAGCCTGGGCAGCTGGCATGGGCAGAAGAGCCCAAGAGTGGTGCTGGTCTGGGGAACAGGGTCAGGATCTGACCTTTTGGTCCTGAGCTGGAGCTGAATATTTATGTGATTATAGGAGATGAGAGAGCTACTAGAGCAATTAACAGCCCTGTTTCCAATTATCAGACCTTTCTAAAGGCTGGGGAGATGGAGCAACCATTCCAAAAGCAGCTTAAGACATGCAATTCTTGGTGGGTCCTGTCACCTGTGTCACCCCTGCTTCTCAGGGCAGGACTGATTTATTCAGCCCAAATCAGGATGCCAGGGCTCTGTCCATGGCTACAGACATGCTCCTAAGGAAGGGCTTGCAGAACTTTATTCATTCAAATTTTCACTAATTGTCAATGATGGTTAATATGCAGATGCTTCAAACTCTGTTGGGCATGCCACCGTTGTATGTCACCCTTCATGAGATTGCCACAGAACATGGCAGGAGCTGCTGAATTCAGAGAGGTTATTGAAATACAATCCTCTGAGAAATATAGAGAAGAAGAATTTGGGAGGGGGGAGTTTAGTTTTGATTTTTTTTAAATTTTGTTTAACTGTTTTCCTAAATATTGTGGGTCATGTTGTGGAAAAGAATTTAGCCATCTGTCTAACAGACACTAGTAAAGTGGAGACTGTGTTAAAAATAAAGTCTCAGGTTGTCCTCTGCAGAAAGTTAATAAAAAGAAGGAAGTGAAAGACTGCTCATTATTTTTAATGACTTTGCTTCCCAGCAGAGTGCCTGTATCTCCCTGCCTTCACATTCTGCCTTATTTCAGTTCATTACAGCACATTCAACTGCCCTGGAGAATGATGGCTTTGTTCTAAATACTGAATATATCAAGAGGCCCCTGGCCCAGCCCGGCCAGGCTGTTAATCACAGCCCCAGTGCCAGAAGAAGGATGTTGAGAAGAGCTTGATGCACAGCCAGTCTGGCCCAAATGGCTGGAAACTCTTTGGCAGGGAGAGCCGTGACAGGCACTAGTGCTGCTGAGCACTGTGTGCAAAGCTGCCACCAGAATCGACTAAGAGGTGCTTGGCGACTGCCTGGATGCTTTCCACATGCACATCTCTACATTTGTCTCTCTTACTGGCTCCGCCTGACCTCTCATTCCCTGTCAACGGATATCTGCCTTATTAATTTTAAAATATAGGATGTCTGTCACAGTTCAGAGGCTGGCAATTCATGAACATGCAGTTCAGAGCATAGTCCCAAGCCAAACACCCAGAGCATCCAGATACATCTTCAGGCTCCTTGCAGCCAGCAGATACAAAAGATGAAAGAAGCAGCTGTGTTTCCAGGTTTAGAAGCAGCTAGCTTTCCTCAACAGCTTTGTTTCAAAAAATCCATGCTGAGATTCTCTTAATCTGACACTTTTCTGATATGCTTTTTGGTAAATCAAGGCCCACATTACAGCAGACTACAGTTACAGTGATTTGTTTGCAAACAAGATGTGTATTTTCTAGTGCTCAGAGGAATCACCTAAAAGGGTCCATAGCCAGGCTCCAGGGCCTGTGCAGGTTTTTTTCTTAGCAGCTTATCACAAATTCATTTGCCAGCAGATTTTCTTGTCATGCTTTGCCTCCTCTACTTGCTTACTGATGGTTGAGGCCCTGCAACAAAACCTGCATCTTGCATCTTGTAAGTAACATGAGTGTAAAAACACCAAACACCACGGAGAAGCTGTTGCTTGAGGCAGCAACAGAGGACGCTGAGAGACCTCACACAGCTGTGCTCACAGCTGGAGTGGCTCCCTGGCTCTTTCCATGCCTTTCCTGTAGCTGTCACTCCAAGTCTCAGCTGTGGCTCCTGGGGTGTGCTGGTTTCAGCTGGGGTAGAGTTAATTTTCTTCACAGTGACTGGTACGGGACTGTGTTGTGGATTTTTGCTGAACACCAGACTGATAATATAGAGATGTTTTTGTTATTGCCGAGCAGGGCTTACACAGGATTAAGGCCTTTTCTGCCTTCCTTACTACCACACTGGCAAGAAATTTGGAGTGCATGGGGGACTGGGAGGACACACAACCAGGACAGGTTGTGAGGGATATTCCAGACCACAGGACATCATGCTCAGTGTATAAAGCTGGGGGCAAGAGGAGGAAGGAGAGGTTTGGAGTGTTGCTGTTTTTCTTCCCAAGTAACTGTTACACATGATGGGGTCCTGCTCTCCTGGAAATGGCTGAACACTGCCCATGGGAAACAGTGAAATAAATCTTCATTTTGCTTTGTTTGGGGGTGTGGCTTTTGCTCTCCCTATTAAACTCTCTTTATCTCAACCCATAAGTTTTCTGCCTTTTACCCTTCCACTTCTCTCTGTGATCCTTCTGGCGGCGTCAGATGTGATGTCAAGGAGCCAGTGCTGATCCTTTAAATTCTAGGCACAGAAAACTAGCTGATATTTTGAATTTGCTTACTTTTTAACACAGAACATGGCCAAAACTCATTTATATTGGCTAACCACATTTTTTCTGCTTGTCTTAATCCAGGAAATGAGAACCATGACCAGAAGTGTAGTCCCCTTGTCTAAACACTGGTATGCTGGTGTTTATAAAAGAGGACTCCACCATGATTTTTCCCAACTGCTGGAGGAGTAAAATGAGAGCAACAGCCAGGGAGGAAAATAAGCTTGTTCCTGCATGAAAACTTAGCACAGAGTCAGGCAGAGCTTTTTGGGGGTGGGATGGGTTGGTTGTTTGTTTTCTAGCTCCACCAGACACCAAACTTGACTGTAACTTGATAAGATGCTACAAAACACTCTTCTGTCTGTAAGTTAATGAGAGAAACATTTGATAGATGGCTACTGGCAAGCTAATTAGAAGAGAAGGGATTCACTGGATTGAAAAAAAAAAAAAAAACAAAAGGAAGGGAATTAAAATGTTCAAGTAGAAAATTTAAGGTCCTCATTCTGTGAGAGAGGAAGCAACTGGTTTCCCTTCTTAGCGGCTAATCCTGCTCTAATTGACTTCTTATTTGAGTCTGAAGGAAAACAATCCATGTGACAGCAGAGCTAGGGTAAGCACGATTGTGGCAGCTGAGGGGAACATGGGGAGACAATAGGTTGCAGTGTGTGAAGTGACACACTGTGCGAAGGGATAGCATGTGCAGATCTCAGTGGCATAAGAGCCCTAACTGGACACACTGCTTAGTGTTACACTTTGGATGGGGAGCATTGGTAAGAGGCTCACGATTCATTTTGACTCAGTGGTTTCAAACACTTTCTTCTGAAAAAAGCTCAGCTTCTTCCCAAAAGCAGACCATAGAACCAGGGATCACGTGACAAAAAAAGACAACATGAGAGCTATAGCTTACTCACGAACTACAAAAAACAAGTGGCACATTTACAAACCAAACTCGGGACAGCAAGATCCTGGTTTTGTGAGAGCTGACGCTATGCACCTGGTACAACAGAGTTTGAAGGTGCATGGAAATACAGTACGTCTGGGAGCCAAGCAAAGGCCTGAGGAGGTTTGCATTTTTTGACACTGAGAATATTTGTTGTGCTTTCTGTTAACATGGCAAAACTGGTTTTAGTCCCTAGTTTGCATAATTAAATACACAGCTAGAAAGGAATTCAAATTTGAACTGAATTACACTGAGGAAAATACATTCATTTTTGATGATTTTGCTTGACAAGGACTTATTGGTATTAGAAATGCACTGAAGACACAGTATTACTAAAAGAAGTATTATTGAAGAAGAACTATTATGGAGTGCCTAAGGGATACAATTCATTATCAAGAAAAACTTTCAAATAAGCAGACATAAATGCATGCTAAATTACAATAAAATTCCAGTGGAATTACATCTTTCTTCCATAACAGGGCAGATGACCTCATCTCATGAATGTTATTAGTGTGATTACCACATTTCTCCAGGGAAGTTCAGAAGACAAAATGAGCTTCAGGCATGGTTAGATAGTATGAGAATATGAAAAATTAAAGAAACCAAGCACTGAAGAGGAAAATCCAGGAAACAGTACAACTGTGTAGAAAAGTACTTTCCTCTTCAGATAAACCTTAATCTAAGAAGTATTTTCTTGACTGAAATTGGTGGACATGCCTTCTCTCCAGAATGAAGGCCATGAGGGAATGAGCAAGTGTTGAAACAGGTGACCATGAAGATCCTATCATATATTTGATTAGTAGCTGTGGTTTGGAAAGGAAGGTGTAAAAATCTGATATCTTCTGTTGGAATAGGTTTTCTGAGACTTCGGGCTATGCTTTTCAAGGAGCGTTAAAAAAGGAATAGTCTAAAATTAGCTGACCAGAAGTATTTTACATTGTTAGGGTACATGTATGTGAAGGCAAGGGGCATTGCTAAGAAAGGGAAGAGCTTATTGGAAGCAAGGAGCCAAGAGACATGACTCAAGTTTGCAATTTCATTGGGATACAGCTATGGGGAGAAATAAAATGAGAAATGCTCTTCTCTGAACACAGCATGTATAAGACCCACCCCTGAAGATGGAGTAACTGAGGTTCTTGTTAATAATAGATCCCTTGAGGTGGATTAGAGTGAAACAACAATAAATGATTGCTGTATATATATATATATATATATATATATATATACCCACACACATAAAGGTGGGTTTATTTCAAAATAATTTGGTTGAATGGAAAGGAGGTATGCAGCTGTTTTCGTTATTATCTATAGAAATATAGCAATATGAAAGCACAAAAATAACACTTAAGAAAATATATAAGGAAAAGAAAGAAAAAGAAGGAAAGAAGGAAGGAAAGAAAGAAAAAGAAGGAAGGAAAGAAGGAAAGAAAAGGAAAGAAGAAAAGGAAAGAAGAAAAGGAAGGAAAAGAAGGGAGGAAGGGAGGAAGGGAGGGAGGGAGAGAGGGAGGGAGGGAGGGAGGAAGGAAGGAAGGAAGGAAGGAGGGAGGAAGGAAGGAAGGAAGGAAGGAAGGAAGGAAGGAAGGAAGGAAGGAAGGAAGAAAGGAAGGAAGGAAGGAAGGAA
>JAWWMO010000043.1:28723947-28785280 GCA_035047845.1 Dendrocincla fuliginosa | reverse complement strand
GAAGGAAGGAAGGAAGAAAGGAAGGAAGGAAGGAAGGAAGGAAGGAAGGAAGGAAGGAAGGAGAGAATGCCAACATCTGTGGATCCAGCTATGAGACTTGATTGTTGCAATTTCAGTGTCTCTTGGATGAAGTCTTGATCCATTGGGAGTGGAAGAAGCCCACAAAACACAAAGTTCAATGGGTTAATATAGTGGTTCGGGTAGAAAAGCCAGGTACCTCCCCTGAAGGGGGAGTTTTACACTGATGTGACACTGTGGACCACATGCAGTCCTCTTTCTCTGTGGAAGGCCCCAGAAATGAGTCTGTGATGGTTTATGACACCTTATAAGGCATGAGCATTGCCTTTCACATCAGCATAGTTGAGCCAGTTGTGCCCCATCAGAAGTGATGACAGGCTGGATGATGACCCATCTTCAGGCTTCCATGTGAATGTCCTGGTACTTCTCTTGAGGGGAGTTTTCACACCTGAGCCAGTTGTGTAAGGGAGGACATTGGCATGGCAAAAAGCACTATCCTGCCTTGAAGGATCTGCTTCTTATTAGGTCTCCCCTTAACTGGCTCAAAACCCAGCTTGTAGACTCTGGTGGTGGGTGTGCACATTCTCTGCACCTGGCTTGCACTTCTTCAGCAAAGCACCCACTGTTTTTGCAAATGGCCAGTTGTTTGAGTCATTAACGCTTAACATTTCAGTCTCTCTCAGTGTGTTGCAGATAGAAAACCAGGAGTGTCATCCAGTGAGTTCAGGGACTCATTTCACTCCACTGGTTCAAAGTGGGAACACTTCTGCCGACAAATGCCTGATGACTGGGTCAAGTGTTCCATATGCAGTTTGTGAGGGAGGGCTTATAATTCTAACATCTGCTCCAGAACCATGTTTTCTGATTGTACAGATGAAGAAATGCATCTGCAAATTTTAGTAAAGTCCTCTGAAACTAGAAAATTTCAGGAATTCTAAAAATCCTCTCAAACTTTGGCCTTACTGCAGACTTTTTCATGTGAAGGAACCATCTGCTGTGTGATACTGTGTATCACACAGTAAAGTAAAAAAAAAAACAAAAAAACAAAACACTCCCCCCCCCCAAAAATAAACAGAGGTGGTAGGGGCAGGGATAAAAACTCTTAGAGAAATTGGTGCATTTCTCACTTATTAGGACATTTCCTTGATTTTAAGTGTAATTTATTCTGTCTCAGCTGCATGGTTGCTATATATTTCCTTTGAAACCTCTGTAATTCTTTCTGGCAGAAATCCAAGGCAATACAGTGCAGTCTCAACTGGGAACAGTATCCTAGGAAAGCAAAAATATCCTGAAGCTGTAAAGAAAACAAAAATAATTAGCTAGTATTGAAGGGCTTGGAAAAAAATAAATCAGAGATAAGTGAAATCACCTCACTGGGTGATTTGGGCAAGGAGGAGGAGGCTGGTGTCAGCCCACCCTGTGGGTCTGGGGGAGGCATCCTTTCTCAAGCCTCTGGAACTCATCAAAGCCCATTTCTGGTGGACTTGCCTTTTGCAGATGACTGAATTTTAAGTCAATTATAAGAGCGAGGCATGAACTCCCTCCTCAGTGGAATCCACCCAGGAGACAGAAACAGTGATGGAAGAGTCAATTATTTGGAGATTACTAAGGCAAAGCCTGAAACATGCTTTGGTCCTGCCAATGGCTACAGGGTCATTCATTCCCCAGGAGAAGACTCCAGCATGAATAAAGCATACAAGCTGCTCAGTCAGACCAAGTCTGGTGGTTCAGCAAGGGCTGAGCATCGAACAAACACCAGGATTACACTGGCCGCATCCTGCACAGTGCAGGGTGGTCTCTCAAATCCTGTCAAGCTGACAGGTCTGTGCAGTGCAGAGACATGCAGAGACACTTGCCAAGGTCCCAGAGCAGCATGGCCACATCAGCATAGGGTCCTGGCTGTTCTAATTAAAGAAGTGGAACTAATTAGGCCAGGAACAGTACCATATTGATTAGATGGTAGAGACACAGCCCTGACACCTAGATGTACTAGTGGGACAACATATTATTTGGCTTGCATGTTATCTGGATAAATCAGAGCTTCTATTCCCTATCTCAGTCAGTGTGGCCCTGCTTGCAAGTACTGCCTTCACAGACTTCAGTGCTGCATTGTGTTTTGTTTCTCTTTAATATTATCCAGAGCTCAACAGTCATCTCCCTGTTTTGTGGGCACAGTTCCTGAAATAAGATTAACTTTGTCTCCAGGGGTCACTTTTCAGCCAGCAAATCAAAAGCTGTGCAGGAGAACGAAAACAAGTCAAAGAGAGAACAAAAATCTGGCTGTGTTGAAGGCCTTCATTTTATGATATGAAAATATTTCAGGGCTTTTTATGGGGAAATATTTAGACTCACAAATTAGGATTTTTATGTTCAAGCCATCCATGTTCATCTAACTGCACAGAGTTTATGGTTTCCTAGCCAGGGGCTGTCCCCAAGAACAAAGATTGCACGGATCCACTTCCCAATGGATCCTACTCCATAGCCTTCTCTGTCCAGATCCAACCCACACCAGAGTGCCTTGAAAGAGCCCTGCTAGCTCTGCAAGCTTGGCTGTGAAGATGGCAGCTCAACTACAGTAACCATGGGGGGATCTGTCCCCCTGGTAGTTCCTTGTGTGGCTTCCATTTTTCACTTTCATTCTCATCACCTAGGACATTTCAAAAGGCTAGATATATTTCCTTTTCCTATATTATTCTAGAGGGGCTGTGAGAATGTTAATAGTTACGTGTCTGACTAGCTGGGAAATCAGGCTTATTCATATCACAGTGTAACCATTTTGAAGATAGAGTTTCAAGAAAAAGTGAATCCCAAGGTTCAAGCAGGGCTGAGAAAAAAGGGAATATTTTATCATCTATGATCTTTCTGATCAAAGCAATACCAAAAACATTTCTCTGTCTGCAGAGAAAAAATGAGGAATGTGGAGTAGGCAGAAAAACTATTACGTGTGTCTGTACTTCTGAATCTCCTCCCCATTGAAAAAATCCTGCTTAACCTCTCAGTTTGAAAGCATGTGCAGACATCTACATTTATCATGCTGTGAATGTCTTTATTTTATTCCATTTCAGTCTGTAAAAAAAATGCAAATGGACTGATTAATCAAAATTACTGTATTTTCCTCTCCCTCCATGGAAAAGATGCCAGAGATGTTTTACTGGAGAGCAGACAAGAGGGGGCACTCCTGGATTTCCTACATCACGGATTTGCTTTGTGCTGTGTTAGTAGGAAATGTATCTGAGAGAGTCCGTCTTGGAAAGGATTCAAGGAAAAATAATAAATTAGCATAATACCATAAAGGCACAGAAAATTTGTCAGAAAGGGAAAGAAGAAAACTGAAAGTCTGTGGGTAACATTGGAAGACATCCTGGTGCACTGCACAGGGAGCACTGCTTGGGCAGGAGGATGGGGTGCTGCAGGAACAGGGCTAGAAGTGAAGATCTTATGGCAGTGAGAAAAGGGCTGGGTCCAAAGTGTTGTCCAAGCAGTGAGCTAAAGCTGGTCTTAGGCCCCTTGGAAGATTTCAAATTTTCATAGTAGTGAAAAGGTGCAGGATAGGGGAGGACAGAAGCTGTAAGAGATACAGCTAGTAGGGTAGTCCTCACTTTACTGATTAAACAGTTTTGGTTGCCTACACAGGGTCACCCAGTAAAGTTAAATAAATCAATCAGCTAAAGGTGTGAAGTCAATTTATGTAAATTACAGTGTATTTAAGCCGCATGTGAATGGTTCCATTCAGGGCAAGTAGCCTTACATTACTACGTCTTAATTTTCTAGATTAGCAGAAAGAAAATATGTTTTGATAGAAAAGTAAAACAAGATGGAAGGAGAATAAACATCCAGCTGGTAAATTAGTCCTGAATCTATATTCCATCTTTGTTTTTAGCAGCAGAAAATCCAAAGCTACCTAAATAGACAAATAAAGTTTACCATGTCTTATAAATATCGTCTAACAACCTAAAGGCTGTAAGAAGCAGAAAGTGTGTTATGACAGCTAAGCACAAACCTCACAGTGTTTGCTGTACCATTGCCAGTCCCTTTTGCTGCCTGTATTACTCCATTGGCACCCTGAATGGCACTGAACCGTGTCCCTGCTGCAAACAGTGGAATCAACCACTTCTAACTAACACAATTCAACTAAATTACCAGATAGCCATATTATCAGAAATACAACTATTACTATTTTAGTAATTCTTTTACTAAAAACTGCATTCATTTGCTCAGTTCAGTGAAGCATCAGTCAATCAAAAACTCTGCCTTTCTCAGTAAGCTTCCCCTCTCCCCCCATTAGGCTCTCCTCAACCTCTTCTGTCATTTTACTTCTGTCAGGAAAATGAGACATGCTTGTGGTCTCTTTTACCTTCTACAGGGTTCCCTCTCTGGTCTCATCATCTCAGGCTCCTCAAGGGTTTTACTGTGCTGTACAAATAAAGAACTTTTGATGGTACAACTAAATAAGTGAAATTAAAATAATTGCGATGTGTACCTCCTTCACAAGGAAACCCGAATTGTGACTTCTGAAAATCATCACTTTCCTGCTACAACTTTGTAGACGGCTCATTAAAATCAAGACTGGGATTTTCCAAATAGGTGAGTTTCACTAGTCACTTCAGACCTTGCATCAAATCACTACTTGAGGATGAACTTGTGTTAGATAGAAATATTGTACAGCACAGGAGTGATAGTATTATAGCTCTGAATTTTTTTTAACTGCTGGCCATATGTGAATGGATTTTCCATTGGACTTCTCTAATGTTGAAAATAAAGTCCTACCACAGATTTCCCCTAAAACATCTTAGCTGCAAATGCGTTAATTTCCTCAAGGGTCACATTTTCCCTTTGGAAAGGGGAAAAATATCAGGCTTGATTTAGAAAATTACTGGTCTATTTTAACAGGATGGGTTTAGAAATATATTGCTAAATGTATTGCTAAATTACACGGTTTCCACAGCTCTTAGGGGAAACTCCACAGGGATGTGACAGTGGGAGGAGCAATCCAATGAAAAAATGAGAGCATTGTAATAACACTGAGATATTTAAGTCATTCACTTTAAAAAAGAGGTAAACTGCTTTTTGGGGAGAAAAGTCAGGCTGAAATTATATTACTGAAAGTTAGAAACTACAAACGTGGCCTAAAATTTTACAGAACCTCAAACCTCATGATCCTATCTCTTAGTTTAGAGGCAATGTGTATTCTCTCTATAACACACTCACTGTGTTAGACTGATTAGATAACCTGCATAAAACTAAAATATTACTGACTACATGGATCACTTAAGGAAATGATAAATAATATTTAAAACAAGAACCTTGTGATGGTTGTGCTTAGCCTTTTCAGTAATCTACGAAGAAAACAGTTTGCTCCTTAATTTGCCCTTTTCCTCCAACAAACTCGTAGAAGTGTTATGCAATATACAGTATTTATACTGCAGAAGACAACTGGGTTGAGGTGTATAAACTCTATCACACCACATAATTAAAAATTGGGCTATTTCTCCAATCTTTTTATCTACAGTTTGGTTTTAATTTCATTGTCATTGCTGTAAACTCACATTGCCTGGAAACCAGACTAAATAATAGCAGAATACCATTTACTATGAGGAAATGACTATTGAAATGTACTTGTGAATGATTTTTTTTCAGGCATTTTAACAGTGAAATTGCTCCTGGACTCAGGGAAAATTCATTCAATCCAGGAGCCAGCTAGCTTTCCAACCATCTTCTTAGGGTCTGAGCAGAATGCTTTTAAAGGTTTTATAGGAGAACAAGGTTATGCCACACTAAACAATCAGGAGGCTTTCTAGAAAAAAGAATTTTCATTTGCTGAAACATATGTAAGGGATGAGGTTAAGATACCAAAACAGGATGAAACCAGAAGCCTTAAGTCTTCAGACTGAAATGACTTTCCTTATCCCTAAAATTACCTTCAGGAAATCAATAAAATAACTACATATTTTATTTTGGTTTAGTTTGGGTTTTTTTGTAAGACAGTTAGTTGCCATTTAAAACAAAGACATTTTAGAAATGCTGGTAACCTACAGATAGCAATCATTTAGGATTTATGTCCCTACTTCTAGGCAACCAGTTTTCTAATATCTTCTCTTCAGCACTTGCAAAGATTTTTTTTCACTCAGTCACAGCCCTGCCAGTCTTCAAGAAACCACCCTCTGGTCTTCTAACCATGTCACAAACCCTCTGGTTTGCCCAGAGTCTGTCAGTGTATGCTTGAAAACTAACATAAGTGCAGATGCAGCACAGCATTCACCAGCCTTCCCTGGGATCCAGTGACCCAACGCAGCAGTGCTCTCATTCCCTCATGGCTCTCTGCCTCTGGTAACCTCCCTCACCTGCACCACGTCCCTCTTCCTCCCATTCAACCTCTTTTTCTTCAAGAATAAGAGAAACATTTGCAGAACATCATGGATGTGCTCAAGCTCAAGCCCCGTGAAGCTGTAACCTTGCAACCACAATTCCTCAGGTTTGGTTTCAACTGCTGCAACAAACAGAACCACAGCAATTTCCAAGAAGAGAGAGATCTAAACGTCAGCAGGGAAGTAACACAAAAAGGTGACTGAATCCTTTACAGGATTGCTAAATGACTGCTTGGGGAAGGAGATACCCTTTTCCCTAAGACTTTTTTCATATTAAATCCCTGGAAATTCACAGTAAACCAGTTGGAGAAGAACAATGGAAAGTCCTGCAACGTACTGTGACTGACCTGCTTTCAGGCAGAGCTCAACATTATTCAGCCCTTTCCAGGATTGGGTATGTAAGAGTCCCCTCAGAGCTCATATTTATTCCCATATGTTTTGCTTCTATCCTACAAATTGTGCACTTTTAAGAAATTAAAAGATGGGGAAGAAGAAAGAAACAATTAAGTCCCTAAGAATAAGACAAATGCTTCCAATAGCGATACATTTATGGATGTATTTAACCATAAACAACAAAAGGAAATTGATAACACTGCACATTGTGCTTTAAATGCTATTGTGAAAGCAGGCCAAGCAGGCAAAAGGTTCAAACTCCTTAAGCAGCAGTTGAAACAGGCTCCAAATTAATCAGGATTCTTAGAAACTCTAATAAGAAGGGACTGATGAAAAACAGCTGCACCCAATCCTTATAAAAACCTTCAAAAAGAAGGGAATTAAGTGATAATGCTGGTGGAAGGGCATATCATCACAGGATGGTCTCCTGCTGCTACAAAATGCCAGAGCAAGACCAAGTATTTTTTTCTAAGAGAGACAATTATGATGAGTTTCAGCCTTGGTTTGGGGGGCTTGATTTTCACTCTATGGTGTGGTGATAGAGCTCTCATCTGGATAGTCTTTAAATTGTGATGAACACTGAGAATAGGAGCATCCAGTTCTAATGCTTATTAAAAGTGGTATTCAAAACATCTCCGCCCCCACTGTAGTCATTTGTGTGAGAATGATGTGTTTCCAAAGTATAGCTCTGTGAAGGAGGGGATTAGAAATAAAAAAAATAAAATATTTGCTCACCATTAAGTGTTTAAGCTCATCAGAACTGTAGACTCAATAAAGTTAAATTACAGCCCAGTATTGGTGAAGGAGAAAGTATCCCACAGAGAGGCAGGATGTAAATTTGGTCTCAGGAAACTGGTTGTCTGCACAAAGAATCCCTTGTGAAGAAGCAAGAAATGATATGAAAAGGTTTTGTAGTATTTCAGAAAAAAATAAAATATAGTTTGGCAAGATTAATGGTTCAACAAGGTGATATTATACAAAATCAGTAGAAGAAAAAAAGAAAAGAAGAGAAAAGAAAAGAAAAGAAAAGAAAAAAATTTTTGCATGACTCCAAAATGTTAACTGACTTTTTAAATTTTTATTTTACAGTAAAGCAGACAGTTCTCAGTAACTCCCCTTGCTCTGTGTGGTGCCACATCTGAGTGTCCCTCTGGCTAGACAGACATATAGCCCACGGTGGAGCTGTGATATACACACACGTTTCTGGTGTCCATGAGTTTACAGCAAGTTTCCCTAAAACTCTGTAGGCTTTATGCAATGCTGATGCCCTGCAACTGCAAAATCTCCCTTACTGAAAAGACACTTATAATATCCACTCTAGATACCGAGGTCTGTGTTTTGCCTTCAAGGGGAGTTTTGGTGGCTGTATGAAAATGCTTGTGAGACTTCTTATCTCACTTTTTTGCCCTGGAACGAGTTGCTTAATTTTTGCTGTCTAAGGTTTCTGCAGTTTTAAGACTCTCTTAATGCTCATAGTTGCACTGGAGACTCTGTGAAGGAGGATTTGGGGACTGCCATGTGGAAACACGCTATTGAATCAGCGCTGCTGCTTCTCCTCTAACTCAAGTCACCACGACAGTAGATTACTCTGGGTAGGAGACATCACATACAGACACTCATCTCACATTCCTAGAGAAGCTTAGTTATTTCTCTCTGATCTAACTATATGACAAAGGTCAATCTCACCATCAGTTATCTGCACAACAGAAGGAGGTTAAAGCAGTAAGATTTTTGCTTGCATAGACAGTGTAGAGAGGCAAACAGAGGTACAACACTACAGAGGGCTCATAAAACTGGCACTCACCCTCATGAGAAGGATCTTATAACTGCCTCAGCTTAAGGTCTTGGTTTTCTCCATTCCCTGCCTTCTGCAATCCCCACATCTGTCATTTCCCAGCATAGAAAAATGCCATATTCTGAAAGAAGGGGTTTGATAATACAAATGTATTTAGCAATGAAAAGCCATTCCGAGGACCCTGGAAGAGTCATAAACATGTTTGCTTTAATTGAGGTGGGGTAGGGTTTGTAGTGCAATAGAGCAATGAAAACAGCCCAAATAAACAACTCCTCTCATCTTCTGCTCTGACAACTCCTTTCTCAAAGCACCAATATTACCCACTTGGAAAATGAATTTATGCCAAGTTTAAAGCACTTTGTTTTCTTTCAGCACACCAGATGGTACTAAAAATTCAAAATATTTCCTACAACAGCTGTGTCTTTGACAACAAAATTAATACTAGCCAAAACACCACTGTTCTGTGTAAGCCTTAATGACCAGAGTCCTTGGTTTTATGTCTAATGTAACAAGGCATTTGATAGTTAAAAAATAGATCTGATCAACTCAGTACTGTGGCAATCATGTGATTCTGTCCGGGTTTTCAAAACCAGTTGCAAAATTTAGTGCCTTTATACTTTAGCAGTTGGTCTGATAAGAATGTAAAATACACCTTTCCCCAGAGCTATAATAAATGTGTTAACACTTTCTTACAACCAACCCTTTCCTACAACTCATAATTTTCTTGCCCCAAGATCCCTCTTTATGTATTTGATGACATAAATCTTTTAAGCAGATTTTGACCGGAAGTTAACTTCCCTTACTCCCTGATATTGGGAATTTCGAGGAATACAATGAGATGTGGGTTTGGTGTTTAAAGAAAAGGAGGGAGGAGGGGGAATACTTTCACTTCAGACAAAACAAAAAATACAAATGGTAGTGCTTGCAATTTCCATCTCCTTAATGCAAATATGTACAGTAAGGTTTTTCAATGACCTATTTGTTAGATCCTTAACTAGATCATTAGGTATAAGACACGCAGCTCTCAAAGTTTTAGTGTTTTAAATTATGTGGTGGCTTTGGCATGCTCTGAAGGCTGAGCAATAAGGAAAGGAAACCTGAAAATAAAACTCAAGCCAAACATTTTGCCCATCAAAAAAGTGTGGTATCCAAACAATGCAATGAATACAATTCTACTATCTGTGTGTTTCTACATGTATGTGAACATTCTTGATGTTAGTGTGTGGACATCTGCTAAAAAATTTCATTACTGAAGAGTGCTGTTGTAGAGGGAAAGAATGGTGTGGTGATTATTGATGCTGGACAAAGCCTAATCTTGTCTTGTAGGACACAGGCACTTCAACAGGGAGTTTTACATTCCAAAGTTGTATAAGGCTTGTGGCACATGGGGATCTGTCATAGAAACAGACAGTAAAACCTCAGCACCTGAGCTTAAGTCATCCTTTTCCTAGTCAGGCCTGCCTGTAGTAGGTGAGCACTGCCTTCCCCACACTTATGTGGCCATCTTTACTCTCTGCCAGTTGCTGGTCTCTGCTTTCCCACTGGCACCCTCCCTGCACAAATCCCTCCTCTCCACTTCCGGCAGTGCAATTCCCACCCTCATCTGAGCGATTTCCTATGGGACTCTATTCCCCCTTCAGCACAAGGGTGTTCTTGCACAAGGCTTCTGCCATTGAAATTATGTGGTTGAACTGGCACAGTCATGCTGGACATGAACGTGGTGTGCAAACAGTTGTTATTAGCAGACACAGAGAGCTAGAACTATTTTAAACCATCTTTGTTTTGCACAGCTGCAATGCTGTCATACTAGTTCAGCATACTTGAAAATTAACATTCAAAATATTACTTAATACAGGTGCTCCCACTTAAAAATTTTAAGTAATTAATTCTTTCATTAAATGTGGTTCATTCTAAATGAAATTTTTAGTGTTCCACTTCAAAACAAATATGATGTCCAAGCTGATGAAGCATGTGTGTGTGACCTTAGCAGACACGAGCAGATGGTTTTACTCTAGATAAATCTCTAGATTATTTTATGAAGAAATCTAAATTAATTATCTAGACATGTAAATTTATCTAGAGGGCTATAAATACCATGATGGTGATGACTTTCTGCCTCTCTTCAAATACAGTGCATCTCCAGTCAGTTCAATTTCAAGATGAAAAATGTGGGTTAATTCTGTGCCCTTGATCACCTGGGCAGGATCAAGAGGAGAACAGACTTCTCTGATATATACTGAAGACTGAGTCAGTCTTGGAGGCTTAGAGTCATCCTTGTTTTGATTCCCTTTCCCACTCCACCAGAGACACACAGCCCATTGACTATCAGAGGCCCACTGTGAGGGTTTGGACCCCTTTTAACTCAAGTAAAGTAATTTTAAAGCTACATTTAGGAAAGAATTCTCTAAAGGACTCATTACACCTCCTTTAATTTTTGAGAGAAAGAAACAATCCAACAGATGACCTCTAAGCAGGGCTTTCTGTTGTGTTGTTTTGCATTTGGTCAAAATTTACTTGCAGTTATTTTTTTTCCATTTCTATTTGCAATAGCCCAGCCCACTCTCGCACAAGTCCTTATTAATGACGGACATTTGTAGAGCACTGGAAGCTAAAGGGATGGTCACACTGTTCGTTAAACCCCAGTTTAGCTGATGATTAGAAGTCAAATAAACTTCTCAACCTCTGAACTCCAACTCTGCCACCTGCTTTCATGGTGTCTGCTAACTAAGCAGGACCCAAGCACTAGCAAAATGCCAGCCTGTCCAGGAGAACTTCCTGTGTGCAGTGTGGACAGCAAAGTGTGCTAAAGTTCAGGGAATAGTAGCCATGGGGCAGAAATTTCCTCTGAACACTTTTCAGTTTTATCTATTTCAGTCCAGTGCAAAGCCAAGGAGGTGAATACAGAAAATGTCAGTGCTAATATATTGCATTTTGCACAAGAATGAAGGATAACTGAAAGAGGTTGAAAGAAACATCTTAGTAATTTTTTGCCATCCTTCTTGGTAAGAATTCATTCCCAACTGTGTACTCACTTGGACAAAACCAGAGTAAATCAGGTGATAAATCAGGCCAAGGATCTGAACTCACTATTTGATCAATCTCAGAAACCAAAGCCTTCATTGAAATAACTTCCTTCTTCAACACTAGCTCTGCTACCTGAAACAAAATGCTGTGTGTTTGGGTGATTCCTAGAAGACCATCTGCGCTTCCCCCCAAAATCTATCCCTGTAAGGCCCTTTCCCAGCTGCAGCACATATATAATCACCATGGCTAACTGATTATTCTGAGAGCGTGTGTGATTCCCAGACTGTCAGATTTTCCTGGTCTGAGATGTTGACATACAGCTCCAAGCTGAACACATTCAGCTCTGGGATAAAGCACGGAAATGAAAACAGGGTGAGTTTAGTACACCTGTTCTCTATCCATCCGCCAAGGACACTGTCTTTTTTAAGACTCAAGACAAAGTCACCATAGACACTCAGAGGTAAAAGACAATGAATGAAATCACTCTACAGTATTTTATTTTACTGCTAAGATACCATAAGGTTGAAGGAAAGCTGACAGTGGGAAAGGTTATGCAGGCATCCCTGGAAAGAGCTCAGGAAAGAGTAAACACTTTTAGTGCATTTCTAGCTAAGCTCCACACATCTAATATCTTGCCCTTCATCAAAAAGATTTATGACGCTTGATAGCAGAATGGTATTGCAAAGAGGCTGTGCTGCAGAAACGCTATCTTTGTGGTGGCATGCAATGACATCTCAGGAATAAACGATCTCGCTCCCTTGCTGCAATAAGCACTCACAGTCTCTCTGAGCAATCTGTTTACCTAGAGATTCAGGTTGCGCACCAGTGCACACCACATCTGATGAGTAATATGAGCCTTCAAACCCCATCTCCATATCCTGTGAGGTGACAGAGGCTCCTGCTTCATCCAGTCAAATACTTTTCTGATTTGTCCTGAGAAGCTCACAGTCTCCCTCATTCTGCTGTCCTTTGCCTTTGGTCTCTTAAGATTCAGCCTTAACCTGGGACTTTCCTTTACACTCCTCTGTTGCTTTTGTATTCCCGTAAGTCTAAAATTCATTTTGTCAAAATCAGAGGGCAACTCTCTGTACTTCAGATATATTCACATGATTCAGGAGCCACAGAGATGTAAACTGCATTGAATCTGTCCCTATCTCTCTGTCTTGCTGTGTGCTGTTTGTTGATGGTTTTCATCCTAGTTCTGAATGTATTCTTGCTTTTACTGTTTGTTCTATCACACTTCGTACCAGTTATCTGGCACTCACTGTCCCCAAGCCAGGATTCATTCTCAGCAGTGGCAGAACACAAAATTTATTTCTCTGCATAACCAGAACTATGCCAAAAAAACTCCTCTTGGAGAACAACATGCAAGCCAGAATGAACATGAGGTATGTACAACACCAGTTAAGAACCACTCAGGGGTGAAATGTCTTTTCAAAAGTACTGAAGTGAGGTAGTTGCAATTCTGTCATCATTTGTATGGGGTGAAAGACAAGAATATTTTCTTGGTAACTGACTGAATAAACTTATGTGCATCACTGACCAGATACCAGTGTACTCCTCAGAAGGAGAATCTGGCTGGGAAAGGTGTTTTTGACACACAGCACACCTGTCAGAGCAGTAGTTTACCTTGGATCGTGCCACACTTTTCCTTGTAGCTTAAGTCATTGTAATAGAGGTTCATGCTCGCCAGTGTATTTGTTCCATATCCTTCTATTTATTTCTTATGCTAGTACACTACAGCCCACTCTTGTTTTAATCATGATTATCCTAAGATCTCCTTTTCTATGGCAATCTCTGAAAAAATCTATGAGTCTCATGCCTCAATAGTCACAGCACTATCTTTCAAGTCACCTTTAGTTCCCCACAATGTCCTTGAGGTGTCCTTAGCCTTGATGGATATCTGCAGGTCAATCTGTGTGAGGATTTGGCAGGCAGTCTATTCTTATCTCTGCTGCTTCTCTTAGTGGGTCACCTTGGAGGAGTTTGTCCCCTGTTCTTTGCTTCAGTCTCCTTGTATGTAGGAAGATATATTAAATATTTCTTGATGAAAAGTAATTAGCTAAGCTGTAACACAATTTCTCCTCCTAGTGTAACACATTCTCTCCTCCTATCAAGTTGCTGTCTGCTGAGAGAACGCTCGAGCTGTGGTCTCTCATGTTTGCAGATGCACCAAGGCACTATTTATTTTTGTTTTTCTTAGCCTCTCTCTTATACTTCTTGGGCACACACAGTCTTTGTGTTCTGACTACTCATAAAAAAGGGACCATAATAATCTGTCCATCCTAAATGCCATCACGGAATCCTTGATAGGCAAACACACTCACTGCCAAAAAAACAGCATTAGAGTTTTAATTTATAGTTTAGCTTCTGATTTGATATTTGAAATGACATGATGTTTGACGCAATTTGAAGTAAGTGATGGCAATAAGACTTTGTCACAATTTTAATTGACTCAAGACTATGAAGGAGAAACAATGCCGGAATTCTGCACTTTTCAGGAGCATCCTTTGGAATAGCCTCCAAATATCTGCCAGGACAACACACCTGATACCCCCACAGTCTGGAGCATGAGTTGTGGTGGTGGTCAGTCCATTTACAGAGTAACCATACAGGGCCTATTTGCAAAGTCCTGTCTGTCTGGGATACCCCAATGTCATGTTTTATGTGCTACACAGCCAGTCTGCCATGTGTGATAGCCATGTGTCTGGGACTTACAGGAATCTGGCAACTCCATTAGTATTACTGATCTTTGGTCTTATCTTTACATGGTCAGACATATTAAATAGGTCAAAAAGCTCTTTCTTTCTCCTAGCAAAGTTTCTGGGTAGAGAGAGAAAGTTGGCATGTCGGAGAAAATCTAGAGATGTTTTGGTTGAAAAACAACTGAGGCCATCTCCCTTTACCTATCCTTTCTCCCCAGTCTCCACATGAATTTTTCCCTGAAGCACATTGAAAACCTCCTCCTGCTGCTCTCTGGTGTCTCCTCCCCTCTATCTACTTATTTGTTTCTTTGGCTGATGGTGGAGGGGAAAAAAGCCCTCTCCGTGAAGGTATCTGCCTTTATTCCTCCTTTTTGCCCAAAGCTGCCTGGCTCTTCAAGCCTCTGCTCTATCACCTCTGCCCCTTTGTTCTTTTGCTTAGGGATTTTCCACTCTTCACCTTCCTCCTGATAAAGCTAATCAAACTAATTTTCCCACTCACTCACGTCCCTTATCACAGTCACTGTTTGGCCAGAGCCCAATGGATATGCTTTATGAGCACTGGTGTTTGT
This sequence comes from Dendrocincla fuliginosa, assembly GCA_035047845.1. NCBI lineage: Eukaryota > Metazoa > Chordata > Aves > Passeriformes > Dendrocolaptidae > Dendrocincla > Dendrocincla fuliginosa. The sequence goes on along the minus strand of JAWWMO010000043.1, from coordinate 28,770,411 downwards.
TCTGCAGCTTTTTATGGCCAGGGTGAGTAATGTGTCCCAGGGTCTGTGTCAGCTTCTGTCTGATTCACAATACCTTGAGACAAATAACAAATACATTTTGAACCATTTTGTGAAATAACTGGAATTCATAAATTCAAATAATTTCATCATCAGGAAAAGATCCAGGATTTTTTTGTTTTGTTTTGAAACTCTCTACCTTTAAATAGTGCTTACTCCATGGACTGATGGCAAATTGGTTCAGCTTCTGTGTCAATGATTGTAAAAAGAAGAAAGCATAGTTTGTTCTGCCTTGTGTTGCAGTGTACAGTTTTGAAGATGAAGAATGGGAATGCATGTGGGAATCAGCTAGAAATGTCTCTTCCCTTTGGCGCCTCTGGAAGATCTCTAGTGTGATCTGCCTCCCAAGTTCCCCTAAGCAGGTAGTGCAAGAGCACATGGCCCTGTAGCATCCAGTGACTGGGGGAGTCAATCAAATTGGTGCAGACTGGATACTTAACTTCAGATGGGCTCAAATTAGGGTGAGTGGTGGGTCCTACCTGGTGAGTCAGAAAGACTTGCAGTCACTCTTCCGTTTGCATCACTTGTGTTAGTAACACCAAGGGACAGCATGTAAGAGAGCCAACAGCAGCATTTTGAACAATTTGTCACCTGCTCAGGGGGTGCCACAAATGAGTAGGTAGATCCTTATGCTCAGGGTTGCTTCTCATCCCTATCATTTGATTTCATGTCACTGAGTTTGCCTGAGCATTTCCAGTGATTTCCAGCTCCCTACAACTTGGTTGTCAGTGTTGGAGAGTTCTGTGGAGGTTCTATCAGCTCAGTGACAGGAAAATTCCTGAGTACACAAGGTTTACACTCCCAAAAGGATTTTTCTTTCCACATGGCTCCTATTGTAGAGTGACATCTCAGCACTTTCACAGGTTGTTCTGCTGAGGCAAAAAATTAAAACAAATTTTGTTCTGCTACGCTAGAAACTGAGTTTAAAATCCTTCTAGGTTTGTAAAGCAGGTGCAAAGAATCAAAGGGTAAATCCTGCTCTGACCATCTACATGCTTCCCCCTGGCCACTCATCTGTGCATCCCTTGAACCAGCTCCAGACTTCGCTGAAGCCTCTCATGAGCTGATTTAACTCACTAGAGCAGCAGAAAACTAATCCCAGAACTAGGAAATGGAGAAAACATTTGCCTGAAATTTCCGTGAGGTCATTTGGCTCAGCAGGATGTCCGGTGAATATCGTAGCTGCAGAAGGGAGTGGAAGGGAGATGGTGGTGGACACAGGATGGAGAGTGGCAAAACCTGCCTTGCTCTGTGCAGCAGGCTGTGTGCCAGCCCAGAGGCACATGCAACAAGCATTCTAGCCCCTCCATGTCAAGCACCTGTACTCAGGGCAAAGCTCTGCGAACCCGTGCTTTCCCTGTGAATTAACCTGAGTGTAAGTGCCACACTGGGAATTTCCTGTAGCCCAAAAACTTGATAATTAGTTTAATTAGGCTATCGATTTATGATCTTCTTGCTAGTGAAAAGCTACTTGATACAATGCAAGCTTTTGATATGCAAAAAGGCTTTTGAAACTCTACCTCACCCTGGGTGGCCCAGAAAGTGTTATAATTTCCCTGACAATAGATAATTCATGCATAATACACACATGTATCCCTGCTTGACAAATACCTTTGGAGAGTGTCAAATAATCTCTGAGGCTATACGAAGTGTTCTCTGGTGACAGAGTGATAAGTTAGAGTGATAAGTTTTTCAGACTTCTCCTGACCCAAAAGCATCAGATCAATTCACTGACCTTCTTGAGGACCTGTAAAAATTTCATTCAACCTAGTGAGGGTGCGTAAAGACAGGGACAGGGCAGTGAGAGGGAGGAAATATTCTCCTCACACTAGCACTAGTATTAGGAAAAACATAACATGAAAATAAAACTTCAGTTTAAATACACAAGTCTGAAGGACTAAATTTCCTAATACATAAACCCACATAAATACCTAATAAACAGGCATTATGGTGATAGAAAGATAACAACTTATCTCCATTTTTATATTGATGCTAATTATGATTGCTAGCAAGATGAACTGGAAGCTTCTCAATTCTGAGTTATGGAAAATACCAGCATAGCACAAAGGGGAAGGTTGTCTTCACTGAGGCACAGCATGGTATTGTCAGCATCATTCTATGTTTCAAAATCCCCAATATTTAATTTAATAGTATTTTACTGCTATAAGAATGACAGTATTTCAGCGGGATTTCCACTGATCTCATGTCACTAAATAATACTTGATCTGTCACTTCACCATTTGTTTCAGTATTTTCAGCCATTCTGATTTAATTTAACTTTATTTTCTGCAGAGTTAAAAAAAAAAATCCCACTTACACTTCTTTTGGTCTGCTTTGCTCACAGGGCACATTTGTTTCTGTTTTAATTATGACCCTGTTAAAATGTAAAAACCTGGTTTAGACAGGACCATGCTAATTAACCTTAGCCAGGTTTTAGTGGTTTTATGCGTACAGTTTAGACTGCTGAGCCCAATTTCATATTCCCTATATTACTTGGGGAAAGTGTTATTAGTGACTCCCCAAAACATTTGACATTTTGCCAGTTGGTCAGTTCACCTTTTTAGTTCAAAGAGCCGTTGTCTTTAACAAATGTACTGCTATTTCAGACTGGTTTTCTGGTCAGCTTGATGTCAGGAGTATTGGTCCAATTCCATGGTTAATCTTGCCCTTGTGTACTGGAATCAAAAGAGCCCCCTCTCTCACAGCAGCACATGGTTGGGGGGGGCAGGGGCAGGGCCTGTACCCAACTGTGCACACTGGTGTGCCACATTAAGAAGAGCTCAGGAGGTTGCAGTACAGGTCTGGAGGGAGAGGAAGGGGAGTGATGCCATGAGGAGACAGCTATCCACTATCTACCCCACCATAACATCTATGCCTTCTTACCTGTCCTTGCTTTACAGACATGAACAAGGGAGGGACCACAGCCGTGAGGAACTGCCTTCAACTCCTGCCTCAGAAATATCTCTGGTCACGTCAAAAATACCCTGTTTCCTCAAGCCTTGGGGTAGCAGCAGTGTCACATGCTCCCAGTCCCAGGCCAGTTTCAGTGATAGCCATGGGTATTGTCTGGTCAAGGAGGGAAGGAGCGGTTTGTACAGCTGGTTGCTGTAGATACAGGTAGATGCAGACTTCTAAACCGCACACTGAGACATCTCATCTGGAGACAGAAAAGAGATTTCCAAATTATGGAAGCCAAAACCACTGGAACCTAAAAACTGGAGTGAGAGTTGGTGGGATATGCAATGCAGAATGACATCAAATGTTGTGAGCTACTGCCAAAACATGGAATATTGCCATAGCATAGAAGCATCTGCCAGTCCCTCCACTGCCCTTGAAGCAGGGAAAGGGGACCCTGTTGGGTTCCTCAGGTTGCTCCTGCTGCAGCAATTGGCAAGTTTTTCAATCACAGAATGTTAAGGGGTTGGAAGAGTCCTTAAACATTATTAAGTCCCAACACCTGTGGCCTTGTGCAGGGAAATCTCCCTCTAGACCACTTCGCTCAAGGTCTTATCTAAGCTGGCTTTGAATGCTGGCACAGTTGGGGCACCCACAACCTCACCTGGCAACCTCTTCCAGTGTTTAACCACCCTCACAGTAAAAAATTTATTCCTAATATCTAACCTATATTTCCCCTCTTTCAATTTGTACCCATTGTTTGATACATAGCATGTAATGAGGTGTGATAGGGCACTTTGAAGGGATAGAGAGATTCTTCTCCAGTCACCGGTAGACCTCACGTTATTGCTAAGTGCTCCTGACCCCATCCTTATCTCAGCCTTATCTGACCTAAAAATCTTCTGCAACCTCAAACCTCTGTGTCTCTCTCTGTTCACAGGATTTCCAAACTCTCAGGCCAGAACGAAGGTGTGAGAGCTGATACATTTCTAGTTGTGGGAATGCCTCACTGCCAGAGTAAAGTGTTGCTTCCAAACAACTCACACAACTACTGGCTTTATGAACTCCCTCAGAATTAAGGGCTTTCCAGGTGGCAGTGGAGACATATGCCATGTAAAGAAGGAGAGGAGTAAACCAAGTGTCTTAAGGAAGGAGGGGAATAAACAAAATATCTAAGCTGATGGGAGAAAGGAAAGAGGAAAAGGTTTGTTCTGCAGTCATGCAAAACAGGCATTTTAGACATCTAGAGACATTTCTACATCTTGGTCTGGATGATGGCCACTTTACACATGAAGTTGGTGCCAGTGAGGAGATGAATGAATAGCTTTCTTAATCCTCCCTGTATGGCTACTTCTGGGGAGATGCAGGCAGGTGTTCCCGCATGGTATAAGAATGAAACTGGTCAAAATCAAAGTCTCCCTTTCTACTCAGTGATCTTCAGCTGTGAACCTCCAATGTGAAAGGTGCAACAAAGTAGAACTCAAAGAAGACCTAAGAAAAGGAAAAGTAGCACTTCAAAAGCAATCCAAAGGGGGAGCTACTTCAAAAGGAAACCCTGGAGTAAGAAGCACTTCAAAGGGGAAAACTTCCCCTAGGGCTCCTGTTGCAAATTATCTTAAAGTAGGTTCTACCATCAAACAGACATAATTAGTTTTATTCCAATTGCTACTGTCATGAAATCTTGTTCATTCAAAAACAGCCTGCGCATTTAACATGGTAGAGGAGAACTTGCCAAAGGACACACCAGACTTTAGTGTAATTGGCATCCTACCACTGTGGGCAACTTGTGGGCTGCAAGAAGTACCTGCTCACTAGAGCTTGCCATAGCTCAGAGCAGGGTCTCTCAGAGCAGGGTTGTCCAGTGTTATTCAACTTAAGTTCATTTGATTCCCATCTCTTTCACAGCTGACTGAACTTGAAATAAACTTTGTTGCTACAGCAAAAAACAGAGAAAGTTTGTGGCCTCTTATGTATTTTCATGTACTTTGTGTAGTCATATTTGAGCATTCTAAAACTACATATACTTTTTTCTACCTCTGCTTCATTGTCTCTAGGCATAAGACAATCCAAACTCCAGGAATTGCATGTACTGCCAATTAATTTTACTCTTACCATAGACAGTGTAATAAATATAATGACAACGTGGTCTGACCATCCTCTTTATATTTTTCTTGTCATTTTTTTCCTTCTCATCACTTTGATCCCTTCATCTTCCGTATATCCTTTTCCATGTACTTGTTCTCACAACAGGGGAACAGACTTTCCCCAGATCTCCTGACTCCAACTGCACCCTCCCTTGGCCAGAATCCCTATTAGCTGCCTGGCTCCGCCACTAATATAAATGTTAATTTTAAAATGTCTCTTTTCTTTTAGAAGTTCAAATTCCATACTCTGTGAAGAAGGCAACAGGGTGAAGTGGGTTGTGTCTGCAAGTTAGGCCAAACATGAACAACAACTTCCAAAAAGAATAGAGACATATCAGGATTGTTAAGTTTCAAATTGCCCACAGCCTGATTACAGGAAACCTCCCTCAGTTCTCAGCAGTCTGCTTCCTCAATCCCCTCCTAAATATTTGGTGATGAGCTAATTTTTCAGTCTCTTGAGAACCAACTGCCACCTTGGGATTAATTAAAATGAGTGTCTTGTGAAAAGGCGCCCATGTCAATTCAATAACTGCTAAGGTACATTATTCCATGTAGATACATGAAAAAAGCATGAATATGTATTATAATGGTGTTAGATAAAGCCTGTACCACTTGAAGGCTCTAGCACAGACACCTAGAAAGCTTACTCATCTTTTTCTACTCTTTCTCATCAGAGTGTATCTCTTTCTCACCATGCATCTCATTCAATAGTTAAGTTTTTTGTGTCTTCCTGAATAGCATTTACATTGTTACTCTAAAACAGGCAAAGGAGTCTCCTTATTCCCTACCCAGGTCAGAAAAAATTCCATATGGGCTGGAAAAGGAGGAAGGGTTAAAATGAGGGAGTATTTACTAGTTTTAGACTGTTTACCAAAAAGCAACATATAATGCCCCTAGCATTAAGTTATAGTGCCATTTTTTTCCTTTCAAGAGACACACTCTTACTTTGTATTTTCAGTGTCTAACTTCCATACTTCATGTTAAACAACCATATTTCAGCAAATCATCCCCTAGATTAGTAGTGAAATTTATGTTGTCTTTTAAAGACAAAGAAATTCTTATGTGTAAAAAAAGATCCCTCCCTAGACGTCTCAAAGACACCACTTTTCTGGATTTCTGCAGTTTGCTCTGCTAGGCATATGGGGAAATAGCTACTGGAAGTGCAGGGATCCCTCAAGAGTGTGTGACAGGTACACTATGGGACATGTCAGACCTATAGCCCTCTGTCCTGCCAGTGTTGGCAAGTCAGCTTATCCAACCCCCAGAGGAGTTACTTGGCCTTACCAAAGGATGTTAAAAAGTGTGTTCTGCACAACATGAACATCTAAGATTTTTAATATTAACACTGTTGTAGTTGAGACTTGTTTTGAAAGTTGTCTCTTAGCAACATCAGAATTATTTACAGTAAATCACATGTAAATTAAGATGAAAGAACTTCACCTGACTTCAGAAAGTAAAATACACACAACTTGTGTTTACAAGGTAACCCATTGCAGACGATTGCTTTGGTGATAGCAGCTTATGGAACATCCATATGCGCTGTTGGCATGTGTAAGGTGATGAAACAGAATGCAGTTTCTGATATCTAAGCTGCTTTTACCGTGATATTTGCAAAAAAAAAAAAGATACCAAATAAAACCAAACTTGGGATTTATAACAGCTGATTTCTGTGAAAAATAAGAGCCAAACCATACTCTTTATTAAAATAAAGATCAATTTCTAAAATAAGTTAAAAAATAATTGTGTCTTTTAGTATTTAGAATGCTATAAAGCAACCTGAGAAAGTAATGGAGCCTGAGGCTGCTATTCTGAACTAGAAAGAAAACAAAGTAAGATTTTTCTTGTTTTAAACTAGAACGGAGATAAGCTTTCCAAGATTTCTTTACCAAATTCTGAAGAGGGAGAGAGACAATAATGCAGTAGAAGAAAACGGAAAAAAAATATTGGCTTGGGAACAGATGACCTGTGATAACACATACTGCAGTGCTGTTCATGTTTTGCTGCTCTTTTGCCTAGGGATTAAAACTTGCTGTTGACTGTTCAGTTTTGTAGTACTGGATTAATGGTGTTTGAATGGTTAGGGAAAAAAGAATTCATGCTGCAGACATCATATTTAATTAATTTAGAAAATTAAACTATGTCAACATCACTAGTTCGAAAAACAAGTTAGGCATTGCAGCTATGAATCTTTGGTATTGGAAAACTAGACATTCTTATTGAAAAAAAAAAGAGCAAAATTATGTTTTGGGGTAGTTAGTCAAATAGATTTCAGGCTTGTTATTTGAAGTATGGCAGCACCTTCCTGTTAAATACATTGTTTGTAGTGTACTCTGCAGACTAGGTTAGACCCACAGTCTATTACAGCATATGGGATAATTTAGCAACAAAGACATGAACAAAGTTGTGCAAGCCAACCAGGGGGGAGACTTCTTTCTTAGACAGTCCAAGGGGAAGAAGTGCTGTGGAGGACAGAGTAGCTCTGGAGTCACATCTCTTGAGTACAGACTTCCACCAGAGCAGTTTTCAGATGTGCAGCCTCTCCTAGGTTAGACCTCTTGCCAAGCCCTTCTTACAAAGTGCAGACAGAAAAAGTCTTCTCTATCCTCACCTTCTGTTACAAAAATTTAGGGGTTTGTCCTTTCCTTAGTAGAACTCATCTTCAAATCTCCCTTTTCCTTTAATCTTCCTCACTGTCCTTCTTTGCCATTTCCTAACCACTGTTCTGTAGCTATGCAGATTGTAGTACTTCTTTCATTTTGCATGGATTATTTATATATTCATTATAACTATCTTGGGTCAAAGCCCATAAGAATATGTAACTGGGAGGACAGCTCTTATCTGAGATGTGAGAGACCTGGATATCAATGTATTTTCCATTTAGGACTTATTCCTTTATCACAAAGTGGTAAATCTTTGTGTCTCCTATGTCTCCTTTGAATGCTTTACGCCTTTAAATGTAGAGTGTTAAGTTGCTCAGAGATGCAGTGAATGCCCCGTTTCTAGAAGAACTCGAGATCAGGCTGGATGGGGCCCTAGGCCACCAGATCTAGTTCAAGATGTCCCTGCTCATTGCAGGAGATTGGACTAGATGGCCTTTAAAAGTCCCTTCCAACTCAAACTACTCTATAATTTTGTGATTGTGTTCTAATATGTAGGAGGGAAGGTGAGCAGTCTTCCAGCCTGGAAGACAAGCCTAGGATGTGCAAAGTTTCCCAGTACAAGAAGGATGAACATGGTATGCTCAAATAGGCTGAGGTGGCCCCCTGTCTCAATGCTGTCACACCTGCAGGCAATTTCTTTATGTTCAGCATCAGGAAATTCAGTCTCTCAAGGTTTTGCTGATAAAGCTCTAACACTTTCACACTTTGATGGCAATAGAGAAGAGGTTAGCAGGCAACAGGGAACTCGGGGAAAACCTATCTTTAGATTTAAAAGTGCCTAAGTAACTGGCGGTGAGACGTTACAGTCTGGATGGCATCTCACCATCAGGCAGTGTCTCCTTCCACGCAATTTTCCCCAGTACAGCTAGCCTCCTAGAATAAGGAGATGATATCACACTCCAAGAAATAACAGCCTTTCTTTCCAAAATATTTGAGAATGTTTTCTAACCCTTCAAAATGAAAGTAGCAAATGTTTCTTATTTCCTGCAGAAGTCAAAGTCTGCCATCTTTATTTTTGTGTCAATCCTTGGCGTTCAGCTGTCATTGTAGTTAATTATGTTATCAGAGACATCTGCACTTTGGAGACTATTGCTTAAATATTTTCATCCTATTTCCACCCAGATTCCATCCCATGGTAGCATGTTCTGGTGAGTGGTGGGAAACAGAAATAGGATAGAGCAGAGAAGGACACAAAGATGGTCAGGTTTGGTAATGAACTCAGATAAGGCCATGATGGAGCAAGTTTAATTCCAACAAATCAGAGACCATAATGAACACAAGAATGAATGTACACTTTTAGAAATGACAGAGAACAACTCTACTTATCTTCGATGTACACAAAATGCCCAAAATCTTAAAGAAAGTAATTTTTAAGTTTACTTGTTATATACAGTTTGTTATACTTGCATAATGGTATGTCATTGCAATGACATATCTATTGAACATAAACCATTCAGTCTGAATGGTTTTATCAGTACCAATTTTTATAGAGGCTTTGAGGACGAAACATGCAAGGTATGCATCCACTGGCCAGAGCTAAGCCGTGGGGACATGCTTCCTCCAGCTGCAGACTATCTTTCTCAGGGTGAGGCCACCTGAAAAAGGTTTGGAAAGAGAGAGCTTTTCAGCTGTGTAGAAGGTGGCAGGAACGTTGACCTAGCAAAACCTGCAAACTTGCACATGCTATATCTTTTCCAGGACTGACAGGAAAGGCCTAACAGGTATAGCATCTGTGTAATTTAGTGATGTTCTAGGGTTGAGAGGACTCCTAGACACACAATGCCTCCTGGGCCTCCCATCTGGGTGAGAGAGTATCTATTATGCTGGAGCAGGCACATAAACCACAGGCTGACACATAGATTAATGATGATTACCAAGTCTGGACCCTGCTGAATCTCTAAATATACAGCTTTTGTGTAGGATGACACTGTCTCAAACATCTGCCAGAGGGGAACACATAATAAATTTCTCACATTTAGGGAAGGGAATAAGTGTTAGATTATGTTTGACAAATAAACAAAGCAAGAAAACCTGTTCTACCTCAGTCAGTGAGCAATAGTTGTCTGTATCATCCCTTTCAGCACTTGAGTAGATTTATTGTTTCTTATCAACAGCTAGGTAAAAAAAAAAAACTATGACAAGACATTAAAAAAATGGGGAGGAACATCCTCCAGACCATAGTTTGCTGTTGAAGTCTACAAGTCAACCTGTCTTGCTTGGAAATCATGCTATGGCTGTCAATAGGGATGAGCTATGCAATTTAATGCAGCTCTAACTGTTACAGGTGTCAAGCTCAGCTCCTTGCAAAAGATGTTAAAAGAGAAGTCTGTAGTGAATATGTGGGAATATGTAGCTATTATTGTATCATAATTGAGAAGTCTTAAGTAAACCTATTAGCCAAACACTAAAAAATAGGCTGCTTTGTGCACTTAAAAGTAAGGAATGAGGTCTTCTTTATGAAAACAACAGAGAGGTGGCAAAAATCGTTCCCTTCTGGTCTAAGATATATCAACTGTAAGCAAGTCCAGAATATATCCAAGGTTGCCAAATGTTTTAATGGAGGCAACATTATTATATTACTGCTTGGAGTGACAGATAAACCAGCAAAGGGAGATGTCAGTGGTAAGAGCTAACATGTAATGTTTAACAATCCACAATCCATGGGTCTTTCAGTTCACGTTGCTCTGTTTTCCTATAATGAAATCACCTCAGATCTATTGCCTACTTATAATTTGGATAATCAGAAATGTGTATGTCACATCTGGAGTTGTCAGTTATTAAGAACATGAGTTTATTATATATCTGTAGATCAGATTTGCACAATGCTTTTGTATTTCAGTTATGGCATTAACACAGTGCTATCAAGATGGCCAAAGGAAGGCATTTGGTTTTGAAACAGATCTGTTACAGTTTCATTTGTTTATAAGAGAAAGATAAATTCAAAAAAACGAATTTGTAAAACACAAGTTATAACTAAAGAACACACCTATATATTCCATAGTTTCTTCCCTAGTTATGCAGGCAGAAGGAATAGAATTGTCTATTTTTTCACTTTGTTAAGTTTAATCTACAAAATATCTATTCTATTGTAGATTTATGAACATAAATTCTAACTTGTAAGGCACAGATGAAGAGGAACCTAAATGTGGATGTAGTTTTAAATGAAAGAAATTTTATACCTCAAAGAATGAAATGCTTATCTGTGTTATCTCCAATTTTGATGGACTCTTTAGTGTTTCCTTCCTATTCCCACTTACATCAGATCATATGGGTAAAATACACAAATAAGTGAGATCTCAGTGTTAGAGTGACAGTGCACAGATGGTTTAAAATTCTATGCTAAATTCACAGACTGTTTTTTTTTATAAAAGTTATTTATTGCAAAATGTCCCTAGATTTACACTGAGGTGTAATGTTCTGCTGACAATTGCTTTAACAGCTCTCTGAAAAAGAACCCAAACCCAGGGACTCATTTTATCTCTGGTTTGTATTTTATTAACTCTGTAAAACTGTGTCACTCTTGTCCATCACTTATGTTTAAAACTGATTTCACAGCCCGCAATAATTAATGCATACATAATGGATACCTTTCATCTGAAAACAAGAGGAAAACTCCAACAACACAGAAATTGCATTTTTCTCCCGACGTGATTGTTCTCCACATAGAATTTTAAAGTACTGTTCTTGCAAAGACATTTTGACCATGTTCATGTATTATCAGCTAGCATAATCTGTATATGAATCACTGAAATGCAGTCTCTTCTGTTTTCACAGATCCCACCGTGTCTCATGGCAAACCACTTAACAACCAGCTGGGCCAAGATAACCCCTTTTTACCCACAGGTCTTTTGTCAGGGTGCAGGGGGATGACAGAAATAATTAGTTGATGATTAATCCTTATATCAGAATCAGAAAGCTCTTTCAAAGCTGTTTGCTGTAGCCATTGGTCATGGAGTACACCAAAAAGTTCCTCTGGGGAGAGTGCAGCAGCAAGTGCATTCACCTGGGAGGTGCCCCAAGTCTGCGTTGTGCCAAGTGTGGTGATGTCCTGGCTGTCCCTCCTCTCATGAAGCTGCTGCTCAGTTACTCCAGCGATTATATTGCTGCTCACCTGGCAAAATTGCAGTGGTGTGATGAGGCTGTAGGGAAGGCATGTGGCAGAAACACTGATTTATTAATTTGGGAGTCTATGCATATCTTGGCTAAGAAAATCTCAAAAGAAACGAATGTATTTATTGCATTGCAAGAGTTTCTTCATTACCTGAAAATAACTCGTAAACTGGAGGCTTGTTGTCTGACATCAAAACCAGCATCTCCACGAAGCACATTTGCAAGAGCTCACAGTCAGTTTCGCTAATTAGCTTTTTTATAATTGCTGTGGATAAAGTAATTTTACCCTCTTGAAATGTGTGAGCATCTTTAGCAAATTGTCTCAAAGTGCCATGTAATTATTCTATTTGTGATGGTGTTAAAGTAAAAAATACCACTTGCTGCTTTGCTCCCAAATCAACAAGCAACTTATTTTGTCAGTGTTAGAGACACAAAAGCCACACAAAGGCCACCAGGTTTTGGAGCGTGGCTTCTGTAAGCATGAAATGTGACAAGGCCCAAAAATAGCTCAAGTGCAACCTCAGCCTTATCAGACAAAGTGCTGAGCAGACAGGGACTGTGAGACAGGCTTCAGCTGGGAGAATGCAAATCTAAATAGTCAGAGCACAGGAGAAAGCAAACGTTAAACCTATCTTGCAGATGGGCAGCAAAGGCACAGAGCAATTAAGGTCCTGATTTGGGAAAATACTTAAGAACATACCAGAATCCCACTGAAGTAATTAAGTACAGCTCCTGGGGAATGATTTTAATGAAACGAGACCTAGGAAATTGCCTGCAGCCACTCATAAGCTTATGAGTGAGCCAATAGCGGGTTCCATCTCCATATTCTCATTTTGGTAACTTCAGTGGTGTCCTTGTACCATCCCACTGGAGTCCTCTCTACTGGATTTGTTTCTGACCAGAGAGCACAAAAGGAGGAGCTGGACATGTGAATACAGACCAGGAAAAACTGGTGGTCAGGGATCCCTCTGGCTGAACAAAGAATATTTGCTGGGGTGTTATTGCTCTTAGTTGTTTGTTTTGTTACTGTCCTTACTTTCTTCTATATCATCCTTTTTAGCATTGCAATTTTAGCTGTTGAGGAGAGAGGAAATACAGTGGTGGTCCAACAAGCTTACTTACCAAAACCAGGAACCCTGACACAAGTTGGACAGTGCAGCCCTGTCATTTTAAGGTGGTAGCATGGTCTTGCTGTCCATTGTGCCCTGCTGTTGCTGCCCCCCTCACTGAGACCTGCATCTCTGTCTGCTTCTGGAAATAGAGCTGGGGTCTGACCCCATCTAGGTATGACCCCCCCCATTTGCTTACAGGTGCTCTGCATGGGGCCACCCAACTCAGCACCAGCTTCAGGTGGCCATGCGAGCAGGAGGAATGAAGATGATGGGACTTACTGCCCAAAGTAGCTCATGAGGTGACCCCGCCTATCACAGCCTGGTGCCAATAAAGCCAAGGTCGAGGGTTTGATCCCACATATGGGCCATTTACCTAAGAGCTGGACTAAATGGTCCTTGTGGATCCATTCCAATGGACTTGTAGCTAAATTGAAAGAAAATAGTTGGAAGAATTTTTCCAATTGAGCTTAACTTTAGAAATATTCAGGACTTTTTCTTTTCTTCACAAAAAAACATAATAGTCAGTATTACTTCAGGCATGTTAATGGAAAGATGTGTAGTAATTTTGTTTCTGGAACTAAAGTGAAATATTTTTTGGTTCTGCTTTGGTTTCCTACTGCTATATTTGGCATGCTTTTCTTTTCTGTAGGATACATGTTTCTATCAGAAGGAAACATGTCATTTCAAAAATAAATATCTAAATATTTATTTTTATTCTCTTGAAATAAAATGTTCAAACTTTTTTCAGCTAAAGCTTTTCACAGGCCCAGAAAGGAGCTTTCCCATCTTCCTGCATGAGAGTGTCAAGGCAGTGATTTTTTCTCCATCCCTATCTGTCATCTCCCCTCTGCCATTTTGAAGAATTCAAGCTGTGACAAGTTAATGACATTTAACATCCCAAACATTTTCGTCGGATGGCCATAGGGAAGACGGTTCATACCTCTCTAAACACTTCTTGAGTCTCTGCTGCAGATGCAGTTAGTCCAAGTGAGATGACTCAGTGCATTTTCTGGCAGCAATCATTCCAGCAAGTGTTACCTCTTAAATCACTTCTTTGATGTAACAAAAATACAAAAAAATAAATCATGATTATGGAACTGGGATGTTGTTATGGCATGTGCTGGGCCAGTTGGTTTGGGACTGAGAGGAAGCTATTTGTTTTTCTTGCTACAGCTGTTTTCTCCCATCTGTAGTCATTTAGACTTGGAATATCTTGTGATAGTCCTCGTGAAAAACAAAAAAAAAAAAAAAAAAAAAAGAGAAAAGGCTGTTTTCTTTCACTTGGGTTTCAGTCAGGTGGTTTGATAACTGCAGAGGAGTTACTTGCCATCCTGAAGGCTGGCTGTCGCAACTACATAAAGTGTCTCCATTACTTATGAAAGATTTTTTCTTTCTCTGGTCACCAGTGTTGCTGCTCCTGTGTTTGGTTTATGATCTGTTGCTAGGGTGTTTTTCCCCAGCTGGGAGCTGGCCACATTTTACTGATGTCTGGCATGTGCTGCTCTGCTTTTTATTCGTATAATTGTTAAGCAGGAAATACCTATTAGCTTGTTATCATCTTGTGTTGAACAGAGTCCTGGTGAGCAGACACCAAGGAGCTGCAGCACAGTTGTTTCTGCTTGCACACACCATTCTTTCAGCTGAGTACAAAGCATATGTGTTTTCTTGTTTCACAGGGCACAAATGTAATAAGTATCACATCATGTGATTTCTCTTTCTCTGATTAGGCTTGCAGGAAACTCACCTCCTCCCACTAGTGAAATCCACATGTGTGTCCTTCCTGGGCTGCATTGCTAGACATTGCTGTAAGTAACTCTAGATTTCTAGCATGAGCTTTCCTGGAATGTGTTGGTGATAATTTCCTTCTGCAAGTGATTGAAAAGCCAATGAGAAGTAGTGTTGTGCTGGACGTTGTTCTCACCAACAAGGGGAATGTGATTCTCTAGGGCAGTCTGGGCTGCAGTGACCATGAAATGGTGGAATGCAAGATCCTTGGGGCAGGAAGGAGGGCTGAATAGCAAACTCACTGCCCTGGATTTCAGGAGAGCAGACTTTGGCCTCTTCAGGGATCTGCTTGGTAGGGTATCATGGGATAAAGCCCTGGAGGGAAGAGGCACCCAAAAGACAGGGTTAATATTCAAGGATCACCTCCAAGTTAGGAGCAATGTATCCCAACAAAGAGGAAGTCAGTCAAAAATGCCAGGAAGCCTCCAAGCATGAACAAGGAGCTCCTGGACAAACTCAATCATATAAAGGAAGCCTATAGAGGGTAGAAGCATGGACAGATAGTATGGCAGGAATAGAGAGAAATTGTCTAAGCAGCCAGGTATCATGTCAGGAAAGCTATAATTAAATCTGGCCAGGAACATCAAGGTAAACAAGAAAAGCTCCTATAGGTATGTCAGTGATAAAAGCAAGACTAGGGAAAACGTAGGCCTTCTCCAGAAGGAAATGGGAGACTCACCTAGGATATGGAGAGGGCTGAGGTACTCAATGACTGTTTTGCTTCAGTCTCCACTGGTAACTGCTCCAGCCACACCACACAAGTCATAGAGGGCAAAGGCAGAGAATGGGACAATAAAGAATCACCCACTGGAGAAGAAGGTCAGATTCAAAACCATATAAGGCTCGTGAAGGTGCACAAGTCCATGGGACCTGATGAGATGGATCCGCAGGCCCTTTGGGAACTGGTGGATGAAGTTGCTAAGCCACTGTCCATCATATTTGAGAAGTCATGGCTGTCCCATGAGGTTCCCCCTAATGGGAAAAGGGGAAACATAATCCCAATTTTTAAAAAGCAAAGAAATGTAGACTTGGAGAACTACAAGCCAATCTCACACCTGTGCCTGGCAAGATCATGGAGCAGATCCTCCTGGAAATTGTGCTAAAGTGCATGGAAAATAAATAGGCAGTTGGTGACAGTCAATATGACTTCTTGAAGAGCAACTGATATCATCTACCTGAATTTGTGCAAAACATTTGACACTGTCCTGCACAACATCCTAGTCTCTAAATAGAAGAGACATGGATTTGATGGATGGACCACTCAGTGGATAAGAAATTGCCTGGATGATCACACTCAAAATGTTGTGGTCAATGACTCAATGTTCAAGTGGAGACCAGTGATGACTGGTGTTCCTGAGGGGTTGATATTGGCCCCAGCATTGTTTAACATCTTCGATGATAACATGGACAGTTGGATCAAGAGCACCCTC
This sequence comes from Dendrocincla fuliginosa, assembly GCA_035047845.1. Lineage (NCBI taxonomy): Eukaryota > Metazoa > Chordata > Aves > Passeriformes > Dendrocolaptidae > Dendrocincla > Dendrocincla fuliginosa. Next base: position 28,754,218 of record JAWWMO010000043.1, on the reverse strand, counting down.
AAGAAGTTTGCTGATGGCACCCAGTTGTGTGGTGTGGTCCACACGCTGGAGGGAAGGGATGCCATCCAGAGGGATCTTCATAGGACTAAGAGGTGGGCCAATGCAAATTTATAGCTGTTTCTCAGTACCTAAAGGGGGCCACAAAAGTGCTGTAAAGGGAGTTTTCACATGGGCATGTAGTAATAGGACAGGGGATGTTGGCTTTAAACTGAGAGCAGATTAAGATATTAGGAAAATATTCTTCCCTATGAGAGTGGCGAGACACTGGAAGTGGCTGCCCAGAAAAGCTGTGGAAGCCCTGTCTCTGGAATTGTTCAAGGCCAAGTTGGACAGGACTTTAAGCAACCTGGTCAGTGGAAGGTGTGCCTGCCCATGGCAGGGGAGTTGGAACTAGAGACTATTTAAGGTCACTTCCAACCCAAAGCATTCTGTGATCCTATGAACTCTGTTAACTTGCCTCTGTTTGCAGAAGCTGATGTTAATAAATGAGCAGCTGTACAGCCACTGCAGAGACATCCACCCTGTTCTACTTCCAGGAAGAGACCTGGGCCATAGTTTCCAAAGCCACCAGTGGGCTTAAGTGCAGCAGTTACCCTTGACTAAGCTGTGTTTTCCCAGGACTAAGCAGTTGGCAAATTCTGAAAGCACACTCTCAACATAAAAAAATTGTACTTGATTGACATATTTTAGCTTTGTAACAAGCACATACAATTATGATAGTTTTTAAGGTCTGACCATATTCAGAGGTAGGTTAAAGTTACATTTTGGTAGATGCAATAGACTTGAAATTTGTGCCTACAAAGTACAAATGTAACATCTAAAGTGGGGGATTGATTAGTGGCAGACTTCATTGCAAGCTAACTTTTACCTGAGTTTCTTGGAAAGGTGATGTCCCCCACTAAAACCGATGTCTGGGAGACTCCTGATTATGGCTGGGCTGTGTATATGTGCCACATATGTACTACACTCACTGACACCAGGAAAACTGAAAAACAGCAATGTGGGGATCTGCTGAAGCAAGCTTCCTCATGAACTGAGCCACCGTGGAAAGGATTTAGGGGGGAGGCTGAAATCTCAACTGCTCAATGCTTTTTTCCTGGGCTTGGGATATCTGAGTTTCAGCCCTTTATTTTTGTGTAACTTGGATTACAGGATTACACTCAGCCTCTGATGAGTGATTAGTTTCAGGACTCCTACAGATCTTGCCTGAGGTTACCGTCCCCAACCCAGGAGTGTGATGAATGCACATTTGAACAGAGTCTGAGTAGGGATTGAGGAGCTTCCAGGAAAGATGTTACATAGAAGAAGACTGCAGCAAGGCATGCAGCCTTCAACCCTCTTCCTACCTGTGTCTCAGGAGCCCCGGAGGAACCTGGCTGGAGAGAGCTCCTTGACTGTCTCCTTTGGAGGAACCAGCTTGCTCTTGGTCACTCTCCCAGATGCTCCTCAATAAAGAAGAAAAAGGGAGCATGAGCTAGGCAATACATAGCAGTAAGTCTGACCATGTTGAGAATGCTCCAGAGTCCTGGCTGCAGTGAGGTGTAATATTATTCCAGTTGTTTCCTTGTATACATCTGCATGAGGATCATCTAGGGCTCTTTAGGTTCTATCTCAAGTCCTATTTACAGACAGCTGTGAAAGCAGTCATTATCACAGCATGGGCCACAATTCAGCTGCCTTCCACCTACAGAGTTCATCATGGAAAACTTATCATTTGACTGCAGGAGATTTCTCTTGCTCCATATCTTGGCCCCAGATGTCTCCAGCGGTTAATTTTGCAGAACCTCTGACAAGGGCTGCTCTCCAGGCTATGCCACAGTGAACCTGGCAGACCTCTTAGAGAAGGCAGATGATCAGCCCGCCCACTGGCAACCAACTTGGTGTGACTTAAATAACCGGGTCCAAAGAATTGTGAATAAACAAAGCATTTGACTAGTAGTAACAGAGATATGAGGGGGAGGCTGGCTGTCACCAGAAGGGATGGTTGCTGAAGTAAACTGCATGCTGGCATTTCAATGGATTCATTTGAGAAGGAATGATTCATAGGACAGCAGACCATTTTGTTCTTGTGTTTGATTTTGATGAACAATGAAATGAGGTTAAACACTTAATATGAAATACTCTGATAATGATGACAGACTTTATAAGGGCCCATTTTGCATTACTGAAGTGTCTTTTAATACAATATAATTAGTCTTCCAATGATGAGTGAAAGCTGGAAGGTTTCCAGGTTCTTGTCATGCAATAACTGTAGTTCAGTTATGTCTAACCAGGAAGAACAAATTTGAAACACATATTTTAATCAGAAAGGGAGGTGGTATATCTTTGCAACCAATGCTGCATGAACTATCTCTTAAATAATTCTACAGCTAACTGGGCCTCCTTTTGGGATTTACCCATCAATAAAGTGAGATCAAAATTTGATACTTTAGGAAGATAAAACTGGAGATTGCAGCTTTATTATTTTAAGACACATTTTAAGTTGTAAGGAGATGGCCTTCAGAAGTAATATATTTAAAACTATTCCAGGAAGCCAGCCAATGTACACAAGCATTTGCTGAAAGTATGTGAGAGATTTATAAAAAAATTTCCTGGATGAAACAGTAACAGCAGAAGGTCTTAAAAGTAGAACTGCAAGAAATGCAAGAAGTTTAGGTAGGCATCTTACTGAGATACAGACAAATCATGAGAATCCAGGACACAGAGCATCAGCTGCATGGTTGTGCTTCCACTGAGAAAGCTAAAGGACGTCATCAGTACGGAGACTACATGTTTCTCCTTACCGGTCACTCCTCACACATTTTGTCAGTTCATGTTACCTCAAAGATCCTTCCATTTGCTTTGCAAACATAGCATTGAATTACTACTCCATAGTTTAATACGTCTGGGCATGAAAAGCCTCTGTATTTTTCTTGAGCCCTTGTTCCACTGACGTGGGGTTGGATGTTTCTTCTTCCTAGCTTTCAGCTACTCAGTCTCATTCACTCTGTCCACCCTGCATCCCATTTCCCAGCATCTAATTCCCTTCTCTGTCCTTTCATATTGTTTTACTTATGTAATGTCCTTCATTTCTTTCCTTGCAACCATGAGGAGTCATCTCTGGCAATGCACAGATGCAAATATGTATAATGTGTGATGTTTACTTTTATTGCTTAAATAGCTTTTCCTACTCTTTGCCTTTGTCCTTTTTTATATCAAAGCCACTTTGGCTTTGGAATTATGACCATATTTTTTTCAGTATTGATCATAGTAGTGTGGTACTGCCATGTACTGTACCCAGAGGTACTGCCATGATAAAACAGCAAAAGAAACAAATGAATATGTAAAAGAAATACAAAACTGAATGAGAAAAACTCAATGTCTGTGGTGAGGTCTGAAGAAAGGTAAGAGAAAATGATTTCATAGATATACAAATTTACTCTGAAGACTAGAAATGAAACACACACCTAAGAAATTAGTAAAAGAACAGTAAATATTTCTGGAAAACAATCTTCATCATAAATAATGAACCAGATGCAACTACAAGTCAGTCATTTAGAATTCACTACACTAATGTATTTTTGAGCAGCCCTGGTCAAAACTCTGCTCCAGTGTGTGCATGTTGGGTATCATACCGCAAAAATTTTGCTAGCAAAACGGGTTTGCAAGCTAGGATTTCCTGGGACAGATATGACATATTCTTTCCTCAGTTTTAGAAGAGCTTAGAGTTTTTAGACACACCGTTCAAGTTTTAATCCAACAGAATGTTGCATGTCTTAGTGCTCCAACTGGGACAGTGAAAAGCAGTGTTGCCTGTTCAAGAATTAAGAAAGAACACTTTTTTAAAGAATAAGCTTGGAGTTTTGTAAACTACCATTTGGTGGTATCGGATGGAGCATCAGCTTGCTTATATATATGTAAATTTTGATTATTTGTCATGTCTGTTTCTGAAGAAAGTATTGCACCATAGAGCTGACTTTGGTCTGACTGCTGTCTACTGCTCACTCTTTCCCTAAAATACTCCCTGCATTTCAAAAATACTCCTACATGGCTGTGAAATGCTAGTGATTTTGCATGGAGTTTAGCAGACATGACTGATTTTTCAGGTGGAAATAAATACATAAATCTGGGTGTCATATGCATCTGAAAAAATACTCATGCCAGCAAACTTAGGTGGTCAGTTTCCTGAGGTCTACCAAAGCTGTGATGCAGATGTTTAGAAACAAGTTAATGATCATAATAGCTATTCTAGACCTTGAGCCATGATCATTTGCAGAAAAAAAAGATACATTTGTGCAGCTTTTGGTGAAGAATAAATAGTCATTCCTACTGACTTTGGAGCCAAACTGACTTTGGAATACACAAAATCAATATTTTCAAACAATACTGAGAAAGGTCTCATTGCAGCTTTGTAGAAACCCACTGCTGTTATGAGGTGGAGGTCCCTGAAAATCTTACTGCAGACCTGCAAGAGGAACAATGCTTTTTTTACTGGATCAAAGAATACATCGAACCTGGAAAACCTTGTTCAAATGGGAAGTCTTCCTACCATCATGCACTGCAGAAGTGGAATTCACACGGTAACAAGAAAAAACAAACAAACAAACAAAAAACCCCAGTGTGACAAGTCCCTGACATTGCAAAACGAGGGTTGGGGCATGTGTGGAATGAATTCTTCATTTCACATAAGAGCTCAGCAAAACCAGTGTAAGCTTGTGACATGATGCAGGTGGAAGAAAAATTACAAAGATATTTAGGATTTTTAACTTGTGCAGATGGTTCAGATGGTTATAATTCACATTGTAATAAAAAAATTGGCACTAGATACCTTCCTGAAATCTGTTATCCAGACTTCTAAAATGTGGATATGATTCTAGCTAGTTAATATCTAGAGACCTTATTCTAGAAGGAAAGAAAACTCAAAGGACCAAGTTTTTTCTTGGCAGATAGCAGGGTTCAAGAGTGCACTAGATAACAATTTTACCTTCCAATATGCCAGGAGAGATCAGGGCTGCGCCAGGTACTTCACATCTGGAAAATGAGAGTTAATTCCATTAATTTCAGGGGGAGTTGGTTTGGTGTCATAAGTATTTAGGCCCAATATGAAAGGAATATACTAAACAAATTTCTGAGAACTTATGACAAATAACAGTATAAGGAGAACCTTATTTTTTCCAGAGCACACTGGAAACCAGATGCAGTAATTCAAACTGGATTCTTAGGAGGCTCTGTATTTGTGTAATTTGCAATGATTTGCTGCTTCAACTTTGTAAATTATTGTGCATAGCTCATTTGAAGTTGGCTTATCTATACAGAAAACTTCATGAAAAAACCCATATAGTTCAGTTCCACTGAACAAAACCATTAAAAAATCCTGTGTCTTGCTTCTGATAAATTTCATATTAGCTGACACCTTGGAAGTAAATTTTGCACAGCCAAAAATATCTGCCTATCAATATATGCATGTCTATATACGCTCAGCCAATATTTTCTTCTCAGAATAACCCAATAAGCATTTTTAGAAACTAAAATTAGGTCAGTTGTCTTAAAATTTCTTGCAGAGGTTACTTCAGAAGGAAATCTTTCTATCTGTAGTCTAATACAGTAGTGCTGTGCTGGTGCTGAAGGCACTGGGGTTTCAGCCATTCTGGTGGCCACTTGTGACATGCAACAAGGAACTGCTGTAGTGTTGCATTTTTCTTAACAATTATCTCATTCTGCTTTCTCCCATTTTTTCCCCCCCACAATGGGCTTTTTTCCCCATTATTAAAGTCTAATTTGGCCAGATCCACCTACATATGCTCATCTTTCAAATGATTCATTTCAGATGTTCCTTCTGCTTACTTCTCGGCAGCATTTGTTTCTATCATTCTCCATATATCAACAGGTTATTTTGAAGCAGACTCTTCCCATTTTCTCAGTAGGGTTAGCTGTGTTGTCTGTTTGAGGACTGTGGCTATAGAAAAGAGTTTACAAGCCTTTATAGAGAATAAAAAATGGTTGAAGATTTAATCTGTCATAGGTTCATAACTCTTACACAAATACCAGATGAAAATCATCTCTGGTTTTCCTGGTGCCTAACAGGTCATTTATTTGCACATCTTTTCTCATTAGACAATAATTGCCTTTGGTTTCTCATATTAATTTTGGGTTTGATGTTGTGTAAGGGATCAAGCCTAATTAAAGGGACATGTTAATTTTGCGGGGGTTTATTTCTGTTATTATACCAATTTTTCCTGCAGATACTTCCCCCCTTCCCTCTCACTCAGCCTTTTAATGTCCGACAAGAAACACTGAGCAAGATGGGAGAAGCTAAGGGTCTATGGAATAGTCTTCAGTGCACTGACCTGCTGCAATTTTCATGTTATACTGTTGTAGCTCTTCTTCATTAGCTCTTCTACAGGACTTCAAGAGAGCAGAGGCTGTTTGTGTAATTTCTCTCTCATTTAAAATATCAGTTCATTCTCAATATGAAAACCATTTTGTGTTTTTGAACATACAGAGCTTGTATTATAATTGGCAACTTTGAAAAGTGCTGTAATTTACATTGCTACAAACCTTTCACACAAACACTGTTGTTTCCAATTCAGTCGTATTTCTTATTTAAATTTTAAGGCATACTTTAAAAAAAACCCCCTGCTTTGTAGATAGTCTAGTTGGTAACAAACAGACTTTGAATAATGCCTAGCACAAACTTTGTGCAGACAGCCAGACAATAGGAGGCCCGTGTCCAACTTGACAAATGTTAGATTCAGATTTCCATTGTCTCGCTCGTAGTTTAGGTTGCATCAGGGAATTTCTACTGCGATTTTACTCACTGCAACCAATTGTTAAAAATCACACTCTAAATCCAAAGTTATTAATAACACATCCAACCAATGGCAGATTATTGCAGAGGAGCAAAATGCAATGAGTGATTTAATGTGATTTTTTCAAAGGAATTTTTAACTCACAGTATTTGTCTCTAAATCCAATCAAATCAAATGTAGTTTAAATTGTAATATTAAGTAAAGAAAAATGATATTGTGCCTCATGTATCACCACTGACTATGATTTATGTATTTAACAAGTTTATTGGAAGATGAAAATAACATCACTGAGCAGGAAAATGCCATACAAATATAAAGGTATAGATCTTCACACTGAGCATGTGGAAAACCGAATCAGATTTTTGAGTGAGTTCTATTAATTATGCTACTTAGGATTTGCAAAGCTGGGATCTATAAATACCATTTCTTACTCCAAAAAACAACAAACAAACACAAAAAAAGAGCAACATTTAGAGCTCTTTGCAAGGATGATCAGGTGGAGCTGGACTTCTGTGATCATTCAGGGCTAAAGCAACCCCCAGGAAAAATAACCTGAGGACACATTGCAGTAGGAGTAGTCAAGGGAGGGAAAACTTTCTGAGCACAACACCTCTTTTCTCTGTAGATCTAGAAAAATCAGTAGCGTTTTTTTCTCCATAACAGCAAATCATTCTCCACATCACGCCAGTTCTGCTGTGCTTCTTGTTTTCCTGGTGATATACCAGCCAGTTTCTACCAATTCTTGCACCTGATGAGCCAACACTGCTCAGCAGCAGAGGCAAGTGACTATTTCAGCATCTATCCACAGCATGGTCTGCGTATGAATAACCTGCACAGGTGCTTAGATTGCATTTTGCATCTCTTAATGCCTTAATGGGATGGAGGAAGTACCAGTTGGTTGACAGAAGCAGAGCCCTGTGGAGCTCAACTGGATTGCATCTTCACGACCTGAATGCACAATGCAGTTCCTTCATGGCACAGTGAGGGCAGTATCAAAGGAAACCCACATGTGATGGAAACTGTGTGCTGGTTCCACCTTCGGGAGATGTTGCAGCCCTGTAACACTAATGAAAGGCTGGCTATACTGTCAAAACATAATTAAAATGTAAACTAATCTCAGTACAGAAAGGTACAGCATCTGCCTTTATCAGCCTGTCATGACTCACTCCTCTGTAGCATAATAAACCCAAATGAAATGCAGTTGGAGCTCAACCCACGCAACTTTGCCCTCAATTAACAGTAACAACAGCAGGAGAAACATATCTTGCAGAAGCAACTGGAACCTTTTTTTTCTTTTAGGAAATTTCATTTAATTTGTTTCTAAAATAATAGCAGTAAGTATGGATAGATAAAGAATTGTGCGTTTTTAAGTATCTACCCAAAGCTCCATAAAAAGTTTGATGTATGGTTAGCATATGCTGTATTGAATGGGAATATAGCTAAACTATGCTAAAGCTGGCATCATATTTCTTGTGTTAAGAGAATTTAATATGTAACATTATCTTGTGTGAGATTCAGACTATAATGACTTGGATTTGTGCTTTGTACTGGGTTCATGAAATATGTGGCACTACTTCTATTGTACTAGAAGAGGTTGTTTGAAGGGGAGGAAACAGAGGTAGCTTAAGTGACATACAACCAGCAAACTGTGTGAGACAATTGACCATAAACAACTGAGTCAAAATCATTCTTACTTTTCCTCTTATTTTTTCTTTTTTTTTTTTTTAATTTCATACAGGATTATTAAAGCATTTTCAAGCATTACAGACTACTCCATTATACTGCCTATCCCTACTTTTATCCAGAGTATGCAGAGCCTTTCCAGCTGTAGACAGGCAGCTGAAGGAATTCAGGAGACCGTGGGTGACATGCCAAGATGCCTTTTGTAGTTAGCTTGAGTCTGTCTGCGGCACTACCTCAATGAGTTATGTGTTGCTTTCATCTTAGCTACTTACAACATGAAAATTGCTTCCTACAAAAGGGATGGCATTTGTCCCTGCATGCATTGCTGTACTGATGGATTTTAAAATGTTGAGGGTTTATTTATCCTTACAGACCATGATGACTGGCTAAGGAAATGAAATCACCAGCACATAAGCAACTTAGATTTTTTTTTTTAAAGATGCTTTTTTATTCTTTTAGTCTATAGAGCTGATGATCTGAAATAGTTCTGTAATTGTCACCATTAATGACTGCATTTGTTGGGCTGGAGTTCAACATGGTAGTCAGGCATGTGCCTGGCTTCAGCAGGGTCATTCTTAAATGAAGCAGATCTTAAACTTCATCTTCAGTACCCAGAGTTTTATTCTAGAGTCAGTGGGCACAGGCAAGAAAACAATAACAGTGCTCAATATTGGCATAACCAAAAAACTAACCTCTCAAAACAGTCTTGGGTTGATATTTTGAGAACATCCATGTAAATATTTACTACTGACAACAAAAAAGTCAGTAGTTAACTTTGTAATATTGTTCCCAAAATGGACTCCTGTTAACTGGATTTTTTGAGTGAAGTTTGCTTCAATAACAAAACACAGTTTTGTTTGGGCATTGGTCCGAAGAAAACAATTCTCTCTGATCACCCACTTATTTACACAGTGAATTCTTCTAAATGTGTATGAGATTCAAGAATAAGTTCATGTAAAGCCTGGGAAGATTCAGATAAATTCAGTCAGTCTTAAATTTCTATTTGACTGAATAACCTCAGATTTAGGAAATAACTTTAACTTCTGAGGTGAGATCCTATAATTTTAACATAACCACAAGCAAACAATTAAGGTATCTTTCTCATCCCAAGGCTCTTATTGCTCATGAAAAAATGTGAAGAACGTTATTTGAAATAAACAGAGTTTGTAAAACCCAGGGGGTAATGGTGGGAAGCAGGGAGACACAATACCTGCCTTTGTAACATGGTGCTGTCCTTTGACAGAAGAAAATATGGAGTGATAGAAACACTTGCTGCTGAAACACATAAAAAAGCCAGTCCAAAAAGAAACTGGGCATGATGATCTGTTGGATCAGCCAGTGTCCCTGGTCAGTGTGTTCTGGGTATATAAACTAAAGGCAGTGGCCTCTGTGATAGTGTCGGTCCAGTTTATGCTTTCTAGATGCTACTCCCTGTCTACTTTCCTTAAATTAGGATATGATGAAACACATGGGTTTTACTCCATTCATTCTTTATCCTTTAGGAGCCTGTTGAAGAGTTGAGATTAGGGTACAAACGTTGCTGAGACAAAGTTTGGAAAAAGCCCCAGACCAGCCCCATCCCTGGAAGTGCTCAAGGCCAGATTGGATGGGGCTCTGAACAAACTGGTCTAATGAGAGGTGTCACTTCCCATGGTAGAGGTTTGGAACTGAGTGATCTTTAAGGTCGCTTCCAATCCAAACCATCCTATGATTCTATGATTCTTTGATTCAGTTTGCCCACCCAGACTTCTGCATGAAATCAGAGCATTTCTTTCTGTAAAGTTTGCAGAGGGAATTACTAGTGGGTTTTTTTTTATTTATATGCTGTAGTTATTATGTTATAGATAATGTAAATGCACTGCAGATTGCACCAATGCATACCCAAAATGTGACATTCAAGAAGATGAAATATTTCCAGAAATCTAATGCTGAATCTAAGTGAGTCCAGAGAGCTGCCAAATCAAACAAGACTCTGTCCCAAATTTTGTTCCACTGCTTAGGTGCCAAATTTTCAACCTCAATTCATTCAGGTGCCAACTTTTGAACCTGAACATTTAGAAAGCATGAATAACTACATAAAAAAAACCCAAACCTATGTTGGTCGTAGTTTCTACTAAAGAATATTCTAATAAATACTGAACACATTTCAGTGTTCATCTGCAAATGCACAAGAAGAATCAGGATCCTTGTAGGTATATTAACAAAACATATCATCTTTTAAAGCTGGTGGTGGTATTTTGTAATCTCTGATTGTTTGAAATTGACCCTCCTTTGAATATGATGAAAGTTTACAGGATACCTTTAAAATTCTGTGTGGCTAATAAGTATTTGTTGACTAATGAGTAAAGGCTGTTCCAAAGCACCAGGTGATAGTGATCACATAATGAAGGAAGTGATGAAATCATGAACTGCTGTTTAACAAGACAGAAATTTTCCTTTCAAGTCTCCTACTACTCACTTCTGATGAGTATTAATTCTGATTTTCTTCCCTATGTTGCCACAACATATGTCATAGAGCTGCATGATATTTTTCAAATAAAAAATAAACTTTTCAGTGTTCACTTTTTTTGAAATACATTAATTTTTTTCTAAGCATTTCATATGTTTCCATCCAAAACGCCCATAAAACATTCAGAAAACTAGTAACATAAAGGGGATTTAGTAATTTTAGACTAAAATTTATTTAATAATAAGGGTCTGTTTTCAATCACATGAAATAAATTCAGCTTGAAAATGTTATTGTTTATAAGCCTATTGCATTATTTTATTTTATTTTTATTTATTGTGGCTTTAATGCCTTTAAGGATTTGGTTACCAATAGCAATGGTTTTCTTCTCTATCTCATGACATGGATCTTGTACTCTATGAGTAGTTTCAAGAATTGAAGATGGACTGAGTGTTGCTTTCTGATTTTTTTTTCAGTATATTTTTCTGGATTCATTTTTATATAAGTTTATAGGTTACCTTTTTTAATTTTGACTGGTGAAATATGGGATGTTTGGGTCTTTGTTTTTTTTTTTTTTTTTTGGCTTGCACTTTGGAGTACTATCTGTAATTTCCTACCAGAATTTACTGTGCTGCTTATGTATCTGTATTCTCTTTTAATTCTCTTTTATTCCCCCCTTTTACAAGGAGGCATTGACACTTTTATGCACACACATATGTACATGCATTCTGACCTATAAACTGGGTTTTTTTGATGATCCCAGAGTTGGATTTTAGGTCTGTATGGTAATAAATTGGAATTCCAACTCTGAACATCTTCAGGTTGTCAGTATTTAACTCTGTCTCCAAGGTGTCCAAAGATGAAGAACAAATTTATGTTGTACTGGGCAAGAAAGCTGAAGAAGAATTTGCAGCATCAAGGGATTAATTGTAGTACAGAGCTGTTAATTCAGAATTATAAACTCTTAAGATCTAAATTATGGACTGTAGAGCAAAGTAGGTCTTCAAGAGCTGCAAATTTATATTGGCCACTTATTACTATTAAAACCAAACATAGAGGTGTTTTGCCAAAGGCATTTTTACAATTACATTTCCTTTGTCCTGGAATGCTCTGTCTCATTAAGTGACTAATACTGATCACAGGAAATTGCATGCTGCAGAACCAAAACCCAAAAGAATCAGCTTCCTTGACTTTCTTCCCCTACCAAAGCCATTTTTTATGCAAACTTATAAATATGCTTCTATTTATAATCGAAAGTAAATTTAAGTCCTTTACTTCTACACCACTGCTTAGCTACCTCTTCAGATCTTGACAAATTTGAGAGGTTTCATTTAGGTAGTTTAGGTAATTTTAAGTATTATAAACTATCGTCAAAAAATTGCAGGGAAGTTCTAAAACTCCACTTGACTTAAAGTAATCAAATCTGACTTTGTACAAAAGCGAGCTTTTTAGTGTAGTAGTAGAGTACAAAAGGCATGGAGAAAGCATCTTTTGAAATATAAGATTAACTATGGGTATTCTTTCAGTAAGAGAGTCTGGAAGTAAGTACTGTTTGAAAGAGAATAATATTCCAGCAGACAGTGAAATTCCTTCAAGAGTAAGCAATGAAATGAAAGTCAGATCCTGGTTCTTTTTATCCAATTGCATGGATAATCCAGTTCTCTGAAAAGATTATTCTTATGGAAAATGGAAGTGGAAAACAGAACAGTTAAAACCAGAGCTGAGTGAAGCGAACCTTGCTTACTGCCAGGTTCGACCAACGCTGTCTTGTAACACAGTTTCATCACTGTTTTCAGTAACACCAAGAACCTCCCCATGGAGAAAGACCTCCTCAAACAGACAAATCAGATGCTGAAGGAGAAATGTTGGCAAGGCAGGGAGAGAACTTCACATGAGGCCACAGGAATAAAGGAAATCTGACGCAGCATGCTGAGCCCTCCACTCCTCCCAGCATTACTTCTACTGCTGTAGCTGGTGATGCCCAGACACAGAAACCCCTTGTGGAGGCACATGGTCACAGCAAATATCTAGAAACTATGAAGAGAATAAATACCAGAAAAAAAAAAAAAAAAAAAACATTTAAAAATAACTAGAGTTATGGGATTTCCAGGCAGGGAACAAATATGTGATAGACCATCCATGCTTCTAAGAGACAAAAATCTTCAGTGCTGTAGTCACTTGTGGCATTTAACAAGTCCATCACGCTGGAAGACACCTTTCAGGCAATGTTCAGACTAGAAATTACTTGCTTAGAATTGCTCTCAGAACAGGTCCAATTTGTCAGGGGAAACTGTTTATGTCTGTGCTACATACACCGGTCTCACAAACAAACCATGCTATCTTGATTCTCTTTGATGTGTATTTGCCAATATGCTAATGTCTGCCTTTAGGTTTTGCTAGCTATGATAAGCAACACACTCTTATTTACTAAATACAACTTCACAAGCAATTCTTGATGAGCACTGCCATGTTCGCAAAAGCTCCTTCAGGTGGCATGTAGCTTTATCTCATTTTTATCTCCCTGTAGGCACCAGATACATCTCTGCATAATGGACATCTGCACCAATAGGGTGGTAAAACAGTGACAGTGGATGATCTCTCACTTATGTCTACCACTAGAAATTCACTCCATTGGTCACTGTTTAGCAGACCTCTTTGGGCTTGTGTCCCCAATCAGTCCACAGACCCCTTCAGCCTATTGTCCCCTGAGAAATTCCTGTTGACACCATCTAGCTGGAGTCCATGGTGTGAACAGTGACCTTTAAGTAGCACAAACTACCTTAGACTTAACACATGGAAATCAGATGTTTTACTTCTTTCTGCTGTAGCCTCAGCTCACTGCATGATTCCAGCTGAACAATAATGTAAAATGAATATGGTGGCTGAGCCTACGCTGTTTAGAAATTTTCCATGAGTAAAATCAAAGTTATCTTGCTTAAACTTCTTCTACTTTATTGAAAGGCAGCATTTTAGAATTTTTTGGCTGTCTCCCATTTTCCTGGCTAGAGTTCCCAGGCAGATCTGATGTTGTCAGATGCTGCCCCCAATTCTGAATGATAAGGGGGAAAGGCAACTTTTTTTCTCTGTGGCTTGAAGGAACCTTTTCTTCTGAGTTGTTTGATCCCTTTCTCACAGCCTTCTCTGTTCCTATGAACAAGACATTTTCTAACACCTTTTAGGACATTTTCTTCTTTTCTTCCACCAGGGTGTCATCTATTAATCTGCTTCTTTCTATGAAACTTAGCTGTTCCTCTTGTAATACCAATGTCCTTTTAGTGGTTGGGATTTTTTGGCAACTAAGATGCCAATTAACCATTCCAAGCTAGAGTCTCTAGGCTCCAGAAAATGTCAAAGCCACATACCAATAATGGTGACTTTCATGAAGTTTGCTTACATTTGTGTGCTTGGAACCCACAGAGTTCAGGTGAGTCCAAGCCAAAACCATACCCCTCCACATAGTTTTGGACACAGTGTGAGTAATTTTTTCCTCTACCTGCATTTGTGGGAGTGTCGAGTGCTGATTTACTGTGAGCCTGAGTCGCTTTTTCAGCTACCTCCCATTAATACTAACCACCACAATGCACATTCAGATGTCCATGCAGCAACCTCTCTTAAACCAGTGTTGCATTCATCCATAGAGCATCCTAATCTGAAAGTTAATACATTTGCTCTTGTTTTAATCATGTTGACTAGATTCTCCCAGTCTGAGGACTCACTGGGACATTTGTTATCCAGTTCAGTAATCTGACCTAGAGTTTTCTGTTGCACTTCCTGGAAAAAAAACCCAAAACATATTTTTTGTAGTATTTTGTCAGATGTTACACTCAGACCTCCTGGAGTGATTTCTATGACCTTGATCATACTTCTTCAGTCAATCTTACTGGGATGTAATGTTTCATATTCATCTCTCAACATATCTCACAATAGACCTGCACAGAAACACACACTTGGAGGCCACAGAACAGCAAGCTGTTCTGATGATCATGAACTGTGAATTTTTTGAAAATTAACTTCTGGAGGCAAAGGGATATATTTGAAAGAGGTGTTAATTCAAAAAATTACAGGTTTTTTGGAGGAGCTTGTTAGGCTTATAACCACATTATGTGCAGCATGCAAATCCTGGGTCATGCAATACAGATACTCCTTGGCAGGTTTTTCATTCTCTGCACAGCCAGGAGCTGTTTCCAGCTCTGAAGTCCACCCTGAGTTGCTGGTCATGGCCACTGAAACACAGCTTGAAATTCTGCATCTTCTATGTTGCTGCAGAATTTGGCCTTTGGCTATGCAAGATGTTTTACAAGGGGTGAACACATTGCCAGGCTATTAGTTGTATTGAATTTTAAGCATCTAATTTAGTTGTCTCCTAGGCTTCTTTTACCAACTGGGAGGGAGGATCAGGTTGGGGGCTACTCAGAATTAGTAAGTCAGGCTTTCACACTCTGTAGCAGCTAAGTCTCTCCCCACTAGCTAAGAGTTAGGAAAATAAGGAGCCTGTCTTATCTATAAGATGGTTTGCACATATCCTCTGACAAACATGCAACCAAATGTCACAAGACAAATTTCAACAAGAAGCTTTTGAACTCAGTTGAAATTTAGCTTGAGGAAGGCTTCGAGACACTGTCCTCAACCAGCAGAGACAACTGATAGCCTAGGAGTTGCATTTAGATAATACATACAATTTCTCCATGTATTGCAGATAATACATTAACATAATATTGACAAGCACTATGCATTCTCTTTACATATAATTGAACAATAAGGTATTTCTTCCAGGAATTGATTTTGTGTTGCATCTTAATTTTAGACTCAGAAGTGCTTTATAATGAGAGAAGGGGCAAAATATCAACCAATAGAAAGCATTATATTTTTTTTTCTAAATAATCCAATGGTATCAGAAAATCATAGAGCAACCTGTATGGTCAGATACATCTCATATGCTTCCATAATGATCTGTATGTAAATTACAGTGTTGATCTTGGGTAAAGAATTTTGTTATGTTAGAATTTGTTACAATTTGTTGTCATGTAAATTATTTGGCTGGCATTACTGACAGTTTGTCTAACTGGATTGCAAGTTGCTTATTAATGCAGTGTTGGAAAATTGTGTGAAATTACCATTCTTCTGAGAACAAGTCAATATTTATCTACATTTAGATGATGCAGCTGCCATGGTGATAGAGGGGCTATGAGAAGGCCCAAAATGCCTAGTTCCCAGATTCTCATTGCAGGCATGGTGTGCTTATGCCTCTCCAGCAGGTATGTCCCCCATAAAGCACCCTGGAAGAATCAAAGGTTCCCCAAGGTGGCACTGCTTACAGTGTATATGGTACCCTAAGTGTACCATTTTGTTCCTAAACAAACTGGAAAAGTTTCTGTGCTCACTGAAGTGGGGTAAGGAGGATGCTATTCCTACTCCTCAAGGTAGTTACCCATCTTAGCCATATTAAATTAAGTGCCCCTGGTTTTTGGAGACATTATTTCGCATTGAGTCTTGTTTTTGTCAGTCTCATCTGTCCTCTTCAGGCATCCTTCTCTCTTCCTCTGCTGAGTTTGAAAACAGATAATTTAAAAACATACACATGAATAAGACAGGGCTCTTCCTCTTAATGCCTTGCATCAAAACTCCAAGTTGTCCGTGGCCAACATGAAATATAGTTATATACCAGACACCAAGACAAGCACTGGCGTCTTTGGAAATAGAATCATAGTTTGGGTTGGAAGGGGCCTTTAAGGATTATCTGGTACAACTCCCCTGCAATGAGCAGGGACATCAACTACAGACCCGTCCAATTGGATCTTGAATGTTTCCAGTGACGAGGCATCCACCATCCCTTGGGGCAACCTGAGAAAGTGTTTCATCACACTCATAATAAAAAAAAGTCTGCCTTATAGTTAGTCTGAATCTATCCTTTTTTAGCTTAAAGCCATTACCCCCTGTACTATCACTACGGGCCGTGCTAAATAGTCAGTCCCCATCTTTCATATAAGCTCCCTTTTAGTACCAAAAGGCCACAATAAGGTCTCCCCATAGCCTTCTCTTCTCCAGGCTGAACAGCCCCAACTCTCTCAGCCTTTCCTCATAGGAAAGGTGCTCCACCCTTTTAATGACCTTGTGGCCCTCATCTGCTCTTACTACAACATGTTAATATCCTTCCTGTGCTGAGGACCCCAGAGCTGGATGCAGCACTCGAAGTGGGATTTCATGAGAGTGGAGCAGAGGGGGAGAATCACCTTTCTTGACCTGTTGGCCATGCTGCTTTTGATGCAACTCAGGACATGGTTTCCTCTCTGGGCTGCATGACCTTGCAATGAGTCATGTCCAGCTTTTCAGCCACGAGTACCCACAAGGCCTGCTCTGCAGGACTGCTCTCAAACCCTTCATCCCCAGCTTTTCTTGATACCAGGGTCCCTCCACCTTCTTGTCAGTCAGCTGAGAAGGAAAAAGCAGAGTTGGAAAGGAGAGGGGAATATATCCAGGGCAGTCATAATCCAAAAGGTCAGTGTTCACTCACATATCCAAAGAAGACAATCACCACACTTCACTGTGCAAACTTCAGTGGCAGGCTGAAACAGCTGCCTGTCATGCCTGAAGTTCAGCTTTAACTGTGCATCATTCTGTTTAACAAAAAGTTCAGTCTGTGGCCCTAAGATCTGACACTGACAGTTTTCTTTTTTATGTTAGTGTATATCACGTAACTCCTTCTCAGAAGAATAGGAGTGTTCAAAACAAGAATAAATTTCAATATTTGCTGGTCATGGCAGGTGCATGCAACAGGAATACAGACAACTCTCTCGGCTGATTGACATAATGGCTGTCCCAAAGACAAGACAGAGCTGCAAGCTCGCAGCCTTCAGGTGGATGGTTGAGCCTGCTGGGGAGTGGGGAGCCCTTGACTCATTACTTTCTGAGTTTTCAATCTGACACCCTTCCTTAGGAACAACTGCATGGTGTTTATAGAGCTGCTAGAGCCAGGAGAAGGCATACATAGGGGAGACCAAAATGGGATTTGTATGTTTAAGTATCCTGGTGGCAGCCTGGTAAACAGCAGCAGCAAACTGGGAAGATATAGGTGAGTCGTGCACTGTTGCCATCATGCAGAGACATTGTTACTGGAAGAGCTGGACCGTGAAGCAATGAACTAATATGAAGTTCTCCATGAGGAAAGGAAGCAAAGGAAGGAGGTGCTCCGATCTTTTGGCCCAAGAGGTCTAAAATAGCTGCCTGAAACCTGGCCATGGGATTTTGCAGCCAAATGAAATGTCATCTGTCAGGGTGCTTCTCTGACTGACCTGATGTTAAGCCATTCTGTAGACCAAGGGTAAGCAGAGGCTGATGAGAGCAACCTAAGAGCAGGGGCTCCCCTCTGGCAGATGCCAGGGGGTCCCTGCAGATGGAAATCTCAGTTTGGTCTCTACCTTCAGAGCAGACAGTGCATGGTGTCAACCAACTGTGTAAATCCAACATACAGAGCACTTAACTTGTTTTGCAGTTAGAGACTCACCCATCACAACAAATAGATAAAAATACAACTTTTTTTTTAAATTTAATTGGAGTTCTAATTGGAGCTGGTGTTTATTCATTTAAGAGCAAATTCAAATGATTCCACTCTCCCCCTAAGGAACATGAGAATATTTGCTAGTTTTAAATAACAAAGGGATCAAAGACAAAATCTGGTAAATACCACACTAATCACCCAAGTTTCAGGCTATCCACCTGCTGAAATGTCCCCATCTGTATGTGTATGTTCCCACAGTGAAGGGAGAGAGAAAAGAGAGAAGAAAAAGATCCATAGATAAAGGAGAGACCTCAAGGTGTGAAACCAGATAAACACCACAGGCAGGACTAAGATGTCTATACACTGAATAAAGCTTTGCACCATGAGTAATCCTGTAGCTATTAGTAGGCCAAATGATGAGGAAAAAAATTGTTACTGTGTGAGTAAGAAAATCACAATTTGGCCAGTACTCAAATGAGAATAAAAGGCTCTTATCAGCAAAAGAGATTAAAGATTTTTTTTCAAGCAATCTTAAATTACTTTTAACATTTGTTTGTATCCAAAACAAAGCTATCATGAGCCTTAATTTTTCCAGTGTTTTCACTGCTAAGGAAAAAAGCTTTACAGCTTTCTAAACCCTGATGCATTAACCACCATGACTGTCAAGTAAGATTTTCTTATAATACATCATACAGTTCTTCAGAAGGGAGAAGACAATGGTCTGTATACAAAATAACCTGCACATGTCTAGATCAGAAAAAGGAAAGGGTAATTTTAGACATCTATTTATTTGGCAGCTTTGCAGGTTCTTAACTAGATTATGAATTATCTCATTTGAACAGATCCATATCAGATGTGTAATTATACTTCCCAGGGACAAACCCTCCCAAATCAAAGCAGAGATCATCAAAAGTCATGCAACATCTAGGTTCCCCCTTCTCCAGTTTCTTTTGGTTAGTTACATGATTTAGGATATGTTCCTTCCAAGTTCAGAAAAGACTCCAGGTACTTCTATCTTCCAGTTAGGGAAGGATATAGTAAGCATATTATCAGCAAATGTACACAGTGTTGGGGTATTGCGATTACAACAGCATTATCAGCTTGGGGGAAAATATAAGGTTAGGTCTCAACTTTTAAGTGGGATCTGGTGGAAATAATGGCATGGAAAAAAACCCTATTCAAATTGAAATACTGTACTGGGATGTAAGACAGAATTTCTTTAATCCTATCTAAGCATTCAAACTGCACACATCTAACCTGTGATTAATCATCACATAATCCAACCCTTTTCTCTTTAATCCTCAGGTTAATGGAGAAAAAAATAATCTGAATCAATAAAACTGTAACAGCTTGACAGACACTGTAGATACACACTAAGCTAACATGGCAGATCTACAGTAAATTGCAACACTTAATCTATCACGTCATTTTCTTGTGAAGAATGTAGGTTTGTGTAACACATATTCACTCCCACTCTAATGACTCCATCCTGTGAACACTTACAGACTTCAGTTTCTTTCTCATGTGATCAGTGACAATGAGTAACAGGTCTCGGCCAGCAAGTGTTTACAGAGTAAAGCAGAGGGTGGAATCCAGTCTACATCACCGAAACTTTAGGCATGTTGTATCAGGGCAATTAGAGGCAAGGAAAGGACTGATTCATCTCATCTAAATTTGCTTTATGCATGGGGACAACTTCAGAAAACATATCACCCCATGTTCAGCTTCTCCAGTTCCTTCTGTCTTCAGAGGAGATTATGAACTCAATAGTCTTAAGCTGCACCAGGGGAAGTTCAGGCTGGACATTAGGAAGAAGTTCTTCACAGAAAGGGTGATTAGACATTGGAATGGCCTGCCTAGGGAGCTGGTGGAGTCATCATCCTTGAAGGTATTTAACTAATTAATAAGATGTGACACTTAGTGCCATGGTGTAGTTGGCATGTAGTTCAGTCATAGGTTGGACTCAATTACCTCAGAGGTCTTTTCTAGCCTAGTTGATTCTGTCATTCTGTGAACTCTTCAAGGCAGATACAGTCCTTTCAAGCTTTTATCTTTACCTGATGATTGAAGGAACCAGCAGCAATTTCGAGGTGTCTCTGTCAGCCAGTCTTTATAACCTTCTTCAAAGGACCTTGATGAGCATGCCTAAGTGAGATGTTGCAACACAATGGGAAGCAAATCCTGACAATGGACCCTGGACTCTGCTTGGAGAGGGGACAAACACTTGCCCACCCTTCTGGCAAGTGTTCCCAACACCAGCGCACAAGGTGCCCCAAGGGATGACCCAGCCCTCATGCTGCGCAGGGGTGGCCAGCAGGCAGCCACAGAGCCTGAGAGAAAGACCATGGGAGCCCACCACTGCCCAACAGGGGGTCATTTTGAACCATGCCCCTGTAACACACACACACACACACCCACACACACCAGCCAGGAGTAGATGAGCTGGGAAGATCTGAGCAACATGATGTCAAAACTAGCTGGGGTGGGGGTTTTGCAGGGGTAGTCCGATATAAAACTGGAAAATATCCCAGAGCTTGTTTTGAAGCACTAAACATACCCACATATATCCTGGCTTTTGTAACAAAAATGCATCCTTTCTCTTGCCCCAGTATTCTGCTCTTCCTTCTCCATGAGAGGTCAGCTCTGGTGACATCAGGGAGCCCTGTGCAACAAGGGAAAGAAAAGACTGTAGTTAGCAACTGTGCTGAGCATCTGAGCAAAGAATTTTCTCTTCACAGTGGTGTCACTCTATAGCACTCACAGTATCAATAAAATCCTCCTTGAAGGATGTGCCTTTAAAGTCCATATTCAGAATTAAAATCTTGATTATTTTTCCCCCTATACTGTTTGTTTTCCTTAAAGTGTTAAAATCATTGAAGAGACATTCTGACTTCTTTTGGGATGCAACTCACAAAAATTACTGATGCTATTTATTATTCCCACCATAAGGAAATGGAATTTCAATAGTATCCAGTTAGATTATTTTCTCATCTATTTCTTACTACAGGAACTTTATTTTGAATATTGCTGAATGTTTCACTTCACCCATTCTATAAGTTAGTCTCATCTGAATGAGTTTCATCTCTTCTTAAATATATGGCTTTCACTGCATTTTAATTTATATCACAGCTATTCCCTGTGTCAGTTTTGTTTCTCTTCATTTAGCCCTTGCATTTTCAGTTGCTACAGAAAGAAATTTATGGCTGAATCAGCAAGGATAATGTCAGGTTTTTAAGCATGATCTGTAGGGAGAACAACTGGAGGTACATTGCCTGGTCTCTGTCTTTCTAAAGTGATTTCTTCGGTTCAGATAGGTATGCTGCAATGGTGGTGTTCCTACCCAAAACAGTATGAGACCTTAAGAGCCACGGAAAGAGAGGAAACAGCAGTGTTTTCTTCTAACTAGAAGAACTATCTTCAGTACTCCAGTTCTAGGGAGTGGCAGGCATAGGAAAGGACTGGAGTGTTTTTTGTTAATGTGAGGGCACATCTGCAGCTTTATCCCAGTATGAAATGGAGCTGATATGCAAAAGGGGCCCTTCTTGTTTTGGTCACCATTGCCAGCTCTTGTGGCTTAATGTGAGACCCGTAATAATTAGCTGCTTTTCTTGTAGCTTCAACTCCTTGGGGAAAGTGAGACTTTCAGTTTTCACTTGGAGAGTAAAGCTAAAACTTTCTTGGTAGGAGAGAGAAGTAAGAAACCAGACCCAAGTGTATTCTGATAGCTAAAGAGTCCAGAGGCAAATAAAACATGCACAGTTACTTTAATGAATATCATGGCCAGTTGCAGGAAGTTGGGACTGGACTGATGATCTTTAGCTTGGCAGCTTACAGTGCTCCTTATTAATGTCCTAGTCAATCATATTTTATAAACATCTTTAATTTTATGGTATCTCTCTTCCAATTCTGCCCAGTCCCCAAGTATATAATGTTGGACTGAGCAACGTGAGACTCTGTTACTGATGTCAAAAAAACCATTGTAGATATTAACCAGTTAATGTCTATAAACACAAATAAAAAGTGTTATAAAAATGCCAACTATAGTAGTCACCATTAAGGTATATGGTTTTGACTTTTGCTTATATAGTTACCATGGTGTTATCTATGCTAAGGTGACATGGTAACTTTAAACACTTGGAAATGGAAACTATAAGCTTGTTAATGTTGAGCACTGCATTATTAATTGCATCACTCAGGTTTGAAAGGACAGAAACAAATTCAGTAAGATGGGGAACTCTGTATGAGAACTAAAGCAAGCAAAGAGAAAATAGAAGACCTGTAAGAGTAAAAATACTGGATGGACTCTAATATCCTGGATTCTGTTTAGTTCTGCTTACTGTTCATATAATATCTTTGGTTCTGTTTAGTCCTGTATACTTTATGTAAGAGCTACTGAAATAAGACCTAACAAACTCATTAATGTCTTCCACTAAACCATCAGAATATTAATCTCCCATCCTACATCCCCAAAAATGTGTCCTATGTCTTCACTTAACACTCACAGACCCCCTCACTAAAGAGGTTAGAGAGGAGGGCCAAGACTTTCCAAAGATTGCTCAAGATGAATGGAAATGAAGGTTGTTCAGAAATTTTATTCATATTGGGGAAGTGCCAGCTGCACTCATTGTTAATATTTGAAAAATTAATTGTACTTGCCAAAGATTCTTTCAAGACAGATGCTTCAATTCCTTTTAAAAATGCAAGATCAAAATATGTATAATCAGTTACTTTATTTTGAAACATTAGAAACTCTGTCCAAGATCTAATTCATGACAGTCACACAAGCTGATCTTTAAGACTGGTTTTCTGGCCTTTATTTGTTTTGATAAGAATAGGCTGTTTCACCATCTTTATAATTTAAGAAGAAAGAAAAGAAAAATAACATTAAAATGTAATCTGTGTCTTTTTTAAAGGAGAAAAAACTTTCATAGAAAGGGGACAGGCCTCCAACAAATACTAGGGATGCAAAATACTCCTTATTTTCCATTCATTCTTTGGCAGATCCTACACGGCTGGAGCATCATAATGCACTGTTGCTGCAGGTCTCACCTGAAGAAAATAGGTCAGTGATAAGGGCCAAAAGGTGAAGGAGAGGCTAAGAAACTGATACAGATGAGACCTGAAGCAGGTAAGGACATCAACTGTACCTGTCCCCAGGTAAGGTGTGCTATGTTAGCACTCAAAAGAAAGCAAAAAAGAACTGATCCTACTCTGTATTTCTAAACTTAGCATAAATATTTTATTTTATGTTCTATTACAAATACTATTTAAAACAATCATTGAAGGGTTTCATAATACATGATTAGAATTTCCCCCACCTATGAAATTAAATAAGTTCTGTTTGACTTCTCAAAGATAAAATACGATGTATAATATATGACTGGAAATCAATGGCCATATCTACTGTACATACAGAGCTGGACATCAGCCAGATATTCCAGACACATGTCTGGTTCCCAGAGAGTATTTGCCTTAAGGAGTGGTATCTGAAGAAGTTTTGTAACTGTCCAGTTCATTGTTACCTCTCTTCTCAGTGTTTGTGCTCTAAGGTGTCTCTTATCAGTTTTTAGATCAAATTTTCTCCAGCTATTTCCTGGCATCCACTTTGGGTACCCGATTTTTTATTGTCATTCTTTGGACACTGAGATGAACAGTGCAATAGTTATTAAACAACACTGCAGCCAATGTATCACTAAAGACAGTTTGATACATGCTGCTTTATAAACTGCCTTCCACAAAGCGCACAGCTGATGAGAGTGTAAGAGTGCAGATATGCAAAAAAACCAATTAGTTTTGACTCAGCTTACATAAAATACTTACTGGGAACTGCTGGATTCAGGCAACTTAGGTAGCTCCTATTTTATGATGTATTCACTAACCTGAAATCAGAGTCTTGAGTCATTAGTGATAAAAGTGTGGGACAATACAGAAGTAAAAACAGCATCAGCATCTGGGTTACAGAAAAGTTGTAGAAAAATCAAGTGATAGAAAAGTACTTAAGCAAAACCCATCCCTAAGTCTCTGCTTCTCAGTATAGAAGACAGGCCTTGCACAGAGCAGGTGACACAGCAGATGCTGATGCTGCCAGAGTCCTGCAGTCTTCACAGTAGTGCTTGAAGACTGAAATTAGGTATGAGCTAAATATTGGAGTAGGCTTGATTTTAGTAACATTTCTGTGAGAATCTGATGGGTGATAGCATCACCTAGCAGGAAGGAAAGCTATAGTAAGACGTCACCTCATGCCTAGAATCTGAATGTTGACAAAATTCAAAATAGAAATAAGACTCTGAATTTTAGCTGCCAGAGTGACTAATAACTAGAATAGCACGCACTGGGATGAGTAAATTCCTGCAGACAAGGACCATCCATTTTTCTAAATGACAGAACTTCAAAGAGGAGTGCTAAGCACAGTACAAAAATTACTGAGTACATTTTTCTAGCAAGTATCATGTATCATGGAAAAGGTCATTGACACCACACTTCCATTTGTTTTATCATCACGTGTACTCCAAAGGTCTTCATCACTGCTGCAAGACCATAGGCAACACCCAGCTCCACTGTTGCTCTATGGGACATAGTCTCATAAGCTTGAAAATTGCACAGATTTTTGAACCAGCATGGGGCTACTTTCAAACAAACCAGCATTGTTCATCTAGATTTTAAAAATCTGTAGTTTCATCTTCTTTGACACAAAATCCTCTAAATAAGGTTTCCTATATTTCTCTTGGGCAGAAATAGTAAAAACGAAACTAGGAGAATGTAGTTTATAATAGAAATCTCCAGTATTGCTGAGTTAGGAAGCACAGATATTTTCTCCTAATCTGTTCAGTTTTTGCCCTCTCAGAAAGGCAGTGTATCTCTGGCAAATATCTAAGCATGTCAGAAGGCCTCTCTCAATGAGTGTTTAATTCACATTTTACGCATATTGCTGAACTGGGGACAAGAAAAGGGAATGTTTTGGCCACTGTTCTCCCTTCCACCTTTTATCTTCCAAGATGAGCTAACTGGTCCCCTCTCTTTATAGAAATTGCAGAAAATTGCAGGAATTCATTTGTTCTCTATTTTCAGACCACACAGCAATCCCTGTCTTTTCACAGTACATCTTCTGATGGTGCAGCAATAAGTGTAATAAGCAATTTTACTGGGTCTCTGTCTGTGCTCAAGCTCAGTAAAGTGTTTTCCTTTTGCCTACAGAATATCTTCAGTGACTCGTTGCCTTTTGCATTGTGTCTTTGTGAAACTCAAGACTATTTGAAATTTCACCAGCTTTCACTTCATGTATATGAATTTGGTAGGGTTCATGACTCAAAATGAAAAGCAGGAATCTGAAATTTGGGATGAACTACAACTGAGCAGTCTCAAAAAAAAAATATTTACGATGAAAAAAGAGAGAAAAAACCAACAATTATACATAAATATACATTATTTAGAGCAAAACTCCATCCTTACACAGATTTTTTTATTTTTCAGTCTGTGCATAACACCACTTTCAGATAATTAATGAGCACAGCTCCCTGAGACCTCAAAACCTGCTTAGATTCTCTTTATCTGTTTCAAATACATTTTTCTACAGCAGCTTTGAGGTAGACTCCTGTCGTTTGTGCTAGGAATTTTAACCTCATTGAAAGGCTTGTACAGGTCAGAGTTAGACAAAAGACGGCAAAGCTCTGTTATTGTGATGTTGCTCAGGAGATTCTATTATGTGTCTGTCTCTCTCAATAAGCTGAAGCATCAGATCCTCACATATATGGATTAACTTTCAGTCAGCATAGATAAAAGACTGTTAGTGGTGTTACTTTCCCTAAGTCCTCTCACAATTTTTATTCTTTTTTTCATTTTCTGTGGCTAGGCAGTAGACATGCAGAAAGGGAAGAATGCTGATGTGGTTAAAAAAGTGTACAGCAATTACCTTTTCCTTGTCAGAGCACAAAACCTCCTGCAGCTGTATCAGAGGTCATGGCAAGGACACTGCCAAGCACCGCATGTCCCTCATTGATAGAAGCCCACGACCCTCAGAACTTTCTGAAAAAGGGCATTTTGTGAAAGCCTGCACGAAGTCTTAACAATTATGTCAGATTTTTGTCCAACAATGATGATTACGATGCTTCCCCCTTCAAAAAAAGCATAGCAAATTCTGACAAGAGGCACTAGTGCCAGTTGTAATGCCAGATCCAGGAGACAGATCCCACTAGCTGCAGCTGCTGCTAGCTGCAACATAGCACTTTAGGATGGGCATCCTTGTCCTCACACACCTGGTGGTGGGTCAAGGAGAAGGGCCTGTGGGATAAACAATGCCTGTTCTCACCTGCCCTCTCCAAGGAGCCCTGCAATGGAACCTGGCAATCAGAGCAGGACATCACCTACACCGTCTTTCCAAAAGCTCTGCAAAACAAGCCCCCTCTGCAGGGGGCTAAAAGGGAAAAAATGTCACCATCTTTTCTAGTGCAAGATCTACAGTGTCAAAAAAAGACCAGGTGAAGCTAGGCAGTAAATTCAAACTGAGCAAAATGTGATGGTCCTCATTCACTTATGACCACAGACCATTGCAGATGACAGCAGCTGCAGCTAGTGGGATCTGTCTCCTGGATCTGGCATTACAACCATCTTGCACTATTAAACATAAAGCCACTACTGCTGGCTCACTAAGCGCCTGCACCACAAATAACTGAAACTTCAAGTCTAGGCCAGGGTACTGTCATTATATGTTTGTCTTGTTTTTACACTTTCTCTTCGGCATCTTCTAGTTCACAGGCTGGATACAGGCTTCTGGACCTCTGATTTGATACAGTTTATGGTCATTATTGTATTCCCATAATCTTCAGAGAATCAGGCAATCTTGGCTAAACCTATAATATTTGAGTAAAACTTATAATTTGTGTGAGTGTGATGTACTGCAATAAATATTGAAGGTGGGCACATAATTATTTGTTGATTATTAATATGTTAAAAGTAACTAAAATCACGCCATATGAGCTGTTTCCCACTTTTCACTTAACTACACTCAGTTTCTTTCACTAACCTGTACACAATGCTTATCTTTCTTATTACTGCACTGTAGTATGAAGAAGATCTGTGAAATACATCCCGAGGGTGGGACGTTTGGGTCCAAAGTTTGCAGCTTGATTTTGCTCCCTTTGGGGGGGGGAAAAAGTCTATTCTGAATTCTAATGCTTGGTGAAGGGTCTGGAGCACCAGTCCTGTGAGAAGTTGCTGAGGAAGCTGGGGTTGTTTAGCCTGGAGAAGAGGGGACTCAGGGATGACCTCATCACTCTCACTAACTCACTAACAAATTTTTGAACAGTAAGGACGTAAATAACAGTAGTTTACAAATAACATTGCACCAAATATTGTAACTCCATGGCCTCCAGGCGTAATGAAAGCATAAGAAATATTTTGCAGTGCTCTTTTTTATCTCTCTCTTTTTTTTTCTTTTTATTTTTACATATTTATAGCAGGCTTGCTCATATTGGGGTAGAGTTCAATTGAGGAGGGGAGGCCATTTTCAGTCTAACTGTGGGTAAGTGCTATCTACTTCAGAGGGTACTGTGGGGCTTAATTAATGTTTACAGTGCCTCAGGAGTCTTACCCACATTAAAGGTATAATAAGAACTATTCCTAATTAGCTTCCTCCTAAAAAGCAAAGTTTCATGAAGTTTTAAAGCAGAACAGTGGATAAATTTGTAAACTCCATTTATTTGAATCCCCAGAGTAGGAAAAGTTAGTGGGGAAAATGGTAAAAATCTTCAATTAATTTTCCTCTACCTGAGGGATTTAATTAAGATGTTAGGAAAAACCTCTAAGTTTCCTGTGGGTATTTCTTACTTAATTTTTAGTTTCTCAGAGACAGATCTTGAAGCTTAGAACAGATTTTGTAAGCCACAAAGTGACTAATTCAAAAGTAGATGTTAGTTTATTAACATTATCCAGATGAGATTCAACAGCTACGTGCAGCACTTTATACTATTTATATTCTGCAGTCTTCTTTCTTTGAATTTCTTTTAAAAAGATTGCTAAGGGTTGCAGAATTAGTCTCACTGGCATAACTCAAGCACCATGTAGAGGTACCTGAGCTACCGGTGAAAGGGCTAACTCAAGTGTTGGGAGCTACATATCCCTGCTAGCTCAGAATTTTATCTGAGTTAATTAGTCCTAGGGAGAAGAGGAGTATGTTAGCTTCAGTGAAGCACAGCTAAAACAATGATACCCAAGTTGTCTATTCTAGACATACCCCTAGGAATATATTTCCAGTTGAAAAGTAGGAAACTATTAAAAGGACCCCCGGCATTGAATGCATTACAGTGCGCCAAAGGGAAGTGCTTGCCTGTGCCTTTCTACTCACAGGTAGAAGACCTACTTCCATGTGCACAACTATAACTTGTGACCAGACAGAATCTTAACTAATGCTGACTTTCCTACCTGTCAAACAAACCAATTTGGAGAGCTGCAAATGTCCTGTTTCCTTGAGGACTGGTCACCACATAGTATGTGGGGGCAAAAGATTATAGTTTAGAAGACATCAGGGTTCACGAGTTCCATCCATGTGAGGAAAAATCAATTAAATAAGGATGATTGAAGTTTAAAATTAAATATAGAGAAAGCACATCCTTCTCTTGGAGACTGCATGTGTGCTTTAGAAGCTAAAGTACTTTTCTCAAAACCATATCAGGACAGGCAGGGGGATATATGCAGTTCTGACAGGGAGTCCTGGCTCTGAGCAGTGCTTATTCCCTCTCTTCACCAGCCTGGCTTTCTAGCTTCTCTGCTATTTTCAAAATGTCACTGAGTGCTCAGTGCTTGTCCTTAGGCTCTGCCACCTCGCCGAGCCTGAAGAGATCTTCTGCCTTCCAGGAAAATGTCAGCAGTGTCCAGCATTGCTGGTTCTCCCCACACCAGGAGGAGCCTGGTGAATGGGACATGAAGCTACATGGTGTTAGGCCATCAAGTTCCCTGACAGCAAGTCTGCTTATTTTAGACATGTGAACACACCAATGGAAGTAAATGCTTAAGGATAAGATTTTTAAAATAGGTTTGAAGGAATTAAACACCCAGACTCCTATAGACTTTCTCAGTCTAAGTGCTATTCTGGATTCAGGCCAGAGTGCTAATCAACTTGCAGACCTGAGATCATAACGATGAACTTAAATCCCAACTGCTCCAGTGCACTGTTTTCCTTCTCATTTGACTTTGGCCAAGAGTGTGCAATAGTATCTTTGGTTTTGGAATACTAAGATTTCACAAATGTTATTTCATATCTTTTTAGATGAGGTTTTTCTGATGTGCAGCACAGCCTGCAAAAATATATCCTATAACAAGTAGAATTCCAAAAAGTGTGGTAATATCTGTCTAACACTACATCTGTCTAGCAATCCAAGAATTAGAACCATTTTTGATGAGCCATGTAAAAAAGACAAAAATTCACTCTTAGAATATCAATGGGGAATATTTTTTTAAATGAAATGTGAGATGATTTCAACCAAAAGCTATGTCTGCCAGCACATATAAGCCTCCAGGCAGCTTATAAAATGTTTATAAAAATAAAGCACAGACCCATTAGAAGACTTGGGGGTAAAACACAAATAGTACAAGATTTATACACTGTTTAGCCATATACAGGTGCTCCTGATGAAAAGAGCCAACAGAAGACTTGAGGGCATTTATGCAGACTCCATACTTCCTTCCACACAATAGGTTGTTTGTCGTTGTATTTTATTCACAAATAATTTGACCCCACAAATAATGTGAGAGTTTGCTATAGAAATCACTAGGGAAGTGCAGAGTGGTGAGAAGTCCTAGATGTGGGTTTCTAGACACCCTCCTCCCTAGATGATAAAGCAACCAATAAACATGTATAAGGACCCT
>JAWWMO010000043.1:28679559-28710704 GCA_035047845.1 Dendrocincla fuliginosa | reverse complement strand
GAAAGAAAGAAAGAAAGAAAGAAAAAAAAAAGAGATTCTCATAATCAACAAACTCATTTGTATATTGAAATGAGGATGTCAGGAAGCATGTACTCCATCCAAACTGACCAATTTAATGCTTGCTGTAACCATACTTCCAGACTAGCATCTGGAAATCTTAAATGAACAGAGATAGACATAGACACTCTTACACTCTGGGAAATAACTGAAGTTGGAATAAGAAAATGTTTGTGGACCAGATCGTCAGCTGGTATAAATCAGCACAGCTCCAGTCATTCCAAAAAAGTAATGCCAGTTTATGCTAAAGTACTAGCTGGCTCCTGCAGCTTTCCTTTGTGATTAATTTCAGTGCAATCATTTTCTGGAACATGCTTTTGGACCAGCCTTCCTGAAGCATTACTTTTACAAATCTCTTGCGTGCTCTTGGACAGCTGCCTGTAGCACACCCTTCTGTATTAAGTCTGCTTTTCTCCAAACAGAAAGCTCATGGTTTGGGATATTTCTGAAATTATATCTTAAAAATTAGACTAAACCCAAATTTTTGCTGAGCAGTTACTTTATACATATCACTCTTGCCTCTTCTATGAATCAATGATACCTGACTTTTTCATTCCTTGCCATTCTTTGATTAGACTCTCCTAAGCATGGTTAATGTTAGTATTTTCCACTCCTTGCATACCGCAAGCTCCCACTGAATTAAGAGGGGAAATCCGTCTTCATGGTAGTGCAGAAGTAGACACAGGGCTACCACGAGGTGACTCCAGTGCTGAGGGTGTGACAGTTCCTGCTGCAGTTTCACCCTGGCTGGCACCCAATCACACAAGGCCCTGGAAGTGCTGTGGCACCCAAGGAGCCATCACAGGTCAGCATAGCTATCCCTCCTACACTCTTCTTTTTGCAAACCACCCAGAAGGTCCCCAGAGCTGGAGTCTTTTGCCAGGGGAGGGTGCTCTGGTGGCTCTGTCAACTTTCCACTGGTGCCTCAGACCTTCCAGATTTCCCTCCATGAACACAGTGATCCTAATGTGTTGCCTTCTTCTGGAATCTCAAGCACCACACCTGGCCTTCTGCCTGCCCTGGAAAAGCCAGGGGCACCCAGCTTGAAGCATCATGGATGGAGAGAAAAGCCACAGCACTGTCTTGTGGCTGGAGAAGCACCACCATGAGAATCTGTGGTCCCAAAGCCCCCTTGGTGGAGCATATTGTTCTACCCTGCATCCTCATGTCCAAGCACTCTGTGGTGGAATGTAACCCTGTCCTCTCTCACAGAAGACGCTTACTGAGAAACCAGTCTAAGGGCGTGCTTCACAGCCATCATGCAGCGCCCCAGCTACTTCATGCAGCCATGGCTGGCACATTTTGTTTTCTAATATATTTACCACAGAAAAAAGGGCAAATTACCTAAAGTATTGCCTGTTACTTCATTACAATTAAGCAGTCCTAGAAAAACACAGACACTTGTCAGTTAATTTATCACAGTCTGTGTTTGCACTCCCTTCTTCCCCAGCTCTCTCTTCTCTTCCTCCGCAGTGCCAACCAGAACCCATGAACAAATGAAGAAATGTAGGGAACCTATCTGTACAAGGTCATGACTTATTTCAAGGCCATAATAACTCTTAGAATATTCTCCAACAGCATCTCTTAGGTGAGTCTGGCATCGCTCCTGCAGGAAGGAGAGCTCACAGAAATGTTCAGGACTGCAGCCTAATGTTAGATGGCAACAATTCAGTTATCCTTGGTCACCCACAGACAGCTCCTATTCCCCATTACAGGGAGTCTACAAGTGTTCAAAGACACACGGGACTTACTAAGAGCCCTTAAGTGTCAGCAGAGACACATTTCCTTCAGGGCACTGGACTAAATGCAGATATGTAGTCTTCTGCTTATGAGAAACTGAGCTGCTGCGATGTTGAGGCAACACCTAAAGAAATAAGCCAAAAGGGTACTTCAACACACACCTACCACCCATGTGATTTTCAGCACTCAGAGAGACACAGAAGATCGTTCTTTCAGTGTTATGCACACTTCCTCTGTGACAATAACTTGCAGAATTACTTTTTCTGGGTGCTTTGGGTTTGTGTTTCCAGGTCCTGATTTGCAGAAGTATTAAGAACTCATATGGAAATCTCCATCTGGAGATACTCCAGATTTGACTAGATATGACCCTGAAAGACCTGATCTGATTTCAGAGTTGGGTATAACTTCAAAATTGGCCCTGCTTTAAGCAGGGGGGTGGATCAGATGGTGCCTTCTAACCAGAACTATTCTCAGACTTCAAGCTGCCATTGCAGTCACTACGAGCTCTGCCTTGAACAGACGTGAGCTCCAAAAATTCATAGATTTTCTGCTCAGCACCCAAAATTGTTTGGAACTTTTTAAAATATTATGTTTAAACACTGCATTTATAAAATGGAGCAAATAATGCCAACAGAATTCATGGGCAGGGGTTAAAGATTCCTTATGAATCTCTCAGCTATTATTTTATACACATTAGAAAAGACTCTGAGGAAATCAGAAATTTACTACTGAAACCAGGGCTGGTGAAAAGGGACAGAGCTCTTCATGGAATTTTGATGCTCAGACACAAGGCTGAAAATTCATTTGTTAAGCCCTGTGTGTTCAGTGTTGCTTCTTTGAAACATGGCTTCTGTGCAGAAGAGAGTATGCCTTTGTGTAATAAAAAACTGTAGCAGGCTTTCATTTTTAGATTGTGCTCATTAACACTTATCTTCTGAAAACCGAGTTTCGACAGGCCGTTCCAATCCACTACATACAATTTTACATCAATATTGAAACAGACCTTTTTTTGGTATCGCTCTGTTTGGTCAAAATTAAACTTTTAGGTTTTGAAAATGGAGATCTGGAAGCTTCCAAATACAGCAGATGCCTTGAGTTTAAGTCAGTCAGTGCCTAGTATTGACAGAATACTATGAAAGCAGAAGAAGATGCTGTGGTGTGTAGACACACACATATATCTAGGTGAAATCTACTTCACCCAGCAGTAAATCAGATTAGGAAGTCTATTGAAGTAACTGAGATTTCATTTAACACATTTCTCATGGGTAACTACTAACAGTGATAGCAGAAACAACCCATTAAGACTAAAAATAGAAAGCATTCCTATTATGAGTTTTGCTTGAAGCTCAAAAACGAAAATGCTGTGAGAACAAAGGAATGGGAGCCTAGTGAAAACATCCCTCTTTGCCTCTCTTTCTAAAATGCCATGCTGAGAAGCAGCAATTGCTTTCTCCGATATACAGAAATCTTTGTGTTTGACAGAGAGGAGATAGAAAGTATACTAAGCATCCAGTGTTCCAGTACTTATGTGGGTTGATGATTTAAATTACAAAGTTTAAAGAATTTGGCACTTAGCCAAAAAAAAAAAAAAAGCCCAGGCTTTTTTTTTCCCCCTCTCAAAAAATAAGTTTAGAAAGCTTGAAAAAAGAAATATTTTCCCCTGTAATACAGCATATAAACAACATCTACTATTTTGAATGAGTTCAAAACAGTTTTGGAATGAAAGGTTTTTCCCCTTTGAACAGGAAAGAAACCCTTCCAGCATGCTCCAGTGGAGGAAAAGTCTCATGGAGATTGTACTGTCTGGTTCCATTGTCAGGTTGCTGGCACAGACCCGGTGGAGGACTGATATTGCATTAATCACCAGGCTCATGGGCCCTCTGACCCCACTCCACCACAAGACATACTGGCAACGAATCTGAGGAATGCTGCCATTATCCCAGTCCTGAAGACCTGAAGGCAAGTTCTCGCCTGAACTTCAGGTGAAGTGAAACATTTCATTGCACTAATAAAATACATATTTCTCTGGCATTCAGGCTAACTGGGATATAACTGCTAAATGTATTGCAAACTCTATTGCTAATATCTGACTTTAATAAACATGATTACAGAAAAGAAAACTTTTTGAGGTCTTTCAGCATGCTAATATTCATAATACTCATAATATTTTAGAAACATATTATCAGGTATGGATTTTGCTCCTTTTTAGTTTACAATGGGCCTCAATCTTATTTATGCATCTTCTGTAGAAGAAAGTAGCATCAATGTAAGAGTGGTATGGCATGCATCCCCAGAGAGTGAGGGACCCACAGGGAGCTGTGCTCCACATTAGCCTTCCCAGGCTTCCAGGGTAAAGAGATAACAGTGCATCATAGGTACATCGGCCAACGCTTTTTAGCAACTAATCCTTTCAGATGCTTTATTTCAGCTGGCTTAATTTGTATTGCACTGCACCCACTTGCAGAAATTTGGAGGGCTAGCATGATCAATTCTCTGCAAATTCTTAGAGCCTGCCTCAGTCCACGCACTAAAAAGTTAAATCCCTTCACCATGATCTCTATCTAATTGATTCATTCCTGTCTTGCTTGATTGCGTTGCCATTTTAACTCTAAATCTAAATTAATAGCTAAGAAGATGTGATCAAATTATTTTAAGCAGCACCAGTTCCTTTGGTTGTCAACCTTGACTACAAAAACAGTGGCAGTCAAAGCCATAAGAACCTATACTGATCTTTATGAACAGGAAGAGCTGCTGAATTTGGCATCATCTCGCAATAAACACTTGAGTAAGAGATCGGATACCTTAAGCTCAAATAAACATTGTTTGCAAACAATAAGCAACAGCAAAAGCAAAAGTTTTAGCTCAGTCTATATATAGTTCTTTAATCCAGGTGGGATTTAAACCAATATTTGGTTTTGACATATATTCCCACAAAGTGATTGTGAAAGACTTACAGATTTTGACAATGTTTATATAAAAACCTTGAAACGCAAGATGAAGAACTTGATAATTACATATCACTTCTAAAGATACAAGTGAATTCTTTAAGACTTTCAAATCAAAGACATAATGGAGTGCAGCTCTATATGTGATCAAAATAGAAATTTGTGGAATATGATTTTTTATGGCCTGTAGATCTATTTTAAAATATTTTTTAAAATGAAACATCCCATGATTAGCCCTTTCAATTACTGCATCACACAGTGTTTTTCACAGAGTCTAATTATATCTTAGATTAAAATTCAAAACACCTGCTCTTGTGGATCACACTAATTTCAGCCTTGAGTATTTTGATACAAAGAGCTATAATCAGTGAGAACCAAATGATTTCCTTTTCTCTGTACCACACCTTCTCAGCTGAGTACAGCTAGAGATCTCCATTTCCTTCTTATTTTTTATGTTATGATTATTACATCTTTTATTTAAAGATGTCTATCTAATGCTGAAATATGTAGTATTATTACTTTTACTTAAATCTGAAGGGATATTTAAGAAATATATTAACTTTTAAAATAACAGTAATTTTGATTTTAAACAGCAGATGAATAGTGTAGCTTACTTCTGTTCGTTGCCCTTTTCATTTCAGTGTAGCTAATATAAATACTTTGTTCCTGGCTTTTAAGAAAACTGGTCTTTAAAAACCCTGTAATTTGAGTTCAGGGATTTAAATGGGAACACATACTTACTTGAAAGATAGTTTTTGATGTGCTTAGTTCTCTGTTATTATTCATGTACTTTTCCACACTTTAGGGGTGTGATCCAAAGTTGATGGAGTCAGTGGGAAGATACACAGGTTTCCCTGGACTTTGGGTCATGCTCTAAATATTATATGAAGAAAAGGAACAGTTGAAATGTCCATGCAGATTCTATCCCAGTGAAATAGGGACATCTTTAACAGTACTTATTTTTTGATGAGCATAAGATGGGATCTGACTCTGCTCAGCTACACTTGTTTAAGCCAAGAGGACAACGCCACAGGACACAATGGGACAAGGAAGAGCCATGGTAGGGCACTGAATGAGACCTGTCACAGCCCTCAGAGGCCCTCCAGAGCACTTTGGTTTCTCTGAATTTTATGCAATGGTCTACTTTCAAATAACGCAGTCTGATGTGGGGGTGGGCCAGCAGTTATGTGCCACAGCTGCTTATTTTGTTCCTTCCCCATGGTGTGCTGGAACTTGCCACTTCGCTCTACTGCAATGGGCAGGTTTCTGAAGGCCCATGAAAAGCCACCTGGCTCTTGCTCCAGAGTATATTAATGCAATGAAAATAGAATTAATGGCATGTCACATCAGAGTTAGAATATTTTTTTCAGAAATTCAGCATTTTTATACCCTATGTTCCTCACTGGGATTAATTAGCTACAACTGTATTTATTGATATTTTTCTTCTATTTTCCATGTCATGCATTGGAGAGGTAGGAAAGGTAAGTTTTTTGTGGAAAAATTCAGTCTCTCCACATGATAAAATGCCTTATGCCCTTGGCATGGGCCAAACCCTTCTACTTTTCCCTAAACGCTCAAAACAATTTGTGCCTGAGTGTTGTACAGTGAGCTTTCCGTCACTGCAGACAGTGGTTCTGTTTTAGGATAAACAGTAACATGGCCATATCTAGTAGGACCTCACAGACAAGTCTAGTAGCTCTGGTTGACCATAAGGTTTTTGCTGCTTTCAGTGTCTTCCAGTAGTACTTTCAGCTCTGATCAGATGCACACAGCCAGCTCAGGTCTGTGACTGCTGGGGAAGGAGACCTACCCCGAATGGGCAAGAAGCATATGGGAGCCATGTGGAGACAATGAGACAGCACTGCAGCATTGGCCCTGCATTCCCCTGGCTTTGAGAGCATCTCATCAGCTCACAGCACTCTGCCCCAGTTAATAAGCTAGTCTTATGGAAGGTAAGTTTGGGTCAAGGATCAGTTTTGTTTTCTGCTGTGCAGAGTTTCCAGTCTTGCAGGAATCTCAGGACAATTGAAACTGGCTGGTACCTCTCTGCTAGCCTGCAGCCTTCTGTAGAGCAGAGTCCAGCAGCCACTAGCACTGAGAGACCCAGAAGGAGAAAAATAGTTAACTTCAGTGTCACTAAGAACAAAACAAGTAATGTCAATTTTTTTTCATAGGACCCAGGGCCTTGTTTCATAAAGTCTCATCTCTCTGCATGGTAGATTCATGACACCTGATATCTGCCTAAAGGAGCTGAAGGGCTGAGTAACCCTGCTGAAATTTAAGCCAGTGGTTCCAGACAGTCTAGGTGTTTCAAACGTGGTGCTTACACAACTAAACTACTTCTTCAGTTTTATTTAGCTGTGGCTACTGCTACCAAAATAAACCACACGTTGCAAATCTATTCATTATGGGTTTGTGATGGGTTGATCGTGGCTGGAAGCCAGGTACCCACCAAAATTCACTTCATTACTCTCCTCTGCAACTGAACAGGGAAGGGAAAATAGAACAAAAGGCTCATGGGCCAAAATAATGACAGGGAGAGATCACTGACCAGTTACCATCATAGGCAAAAAAGGGTTGACTTCAGAAAATTAGTTTAATTATTTACCAACCAAATCAGAGAAGGGTAATGAGAAATCAAAAAAAAAAAATCTTAAAACACCTTCCCCCCACCCCTTTTGCCCGAAAGAAACTTCACTCTCACATTCCCTCACTTCTCCTCCCCAGTCACTCAGGTGGATGGGGAGTGGGGACTGTGGTTGGTTCATCACATGCTCCCTCTCTAGCCCCTTCCTCCTCAGGGGGAGGACTCTTCACGCTCTGCTCCTGCTCCAGTGTGGGATCCCTCCCATGGGAGACAATGCTCCATGAACTTTTCCAGTGTGAGTCTTTCCCGCAGACTGCAGTTCTTCATGAACTGCTTCAGGACGAGTCCTTCAGGAACAGACTGCTCTAGCATAGATCCCCCGTGGGGTCACAAATCCTGTCATCAAACTTGTTCACCATGGGCTTCCTGTGGGGTCATAGCCACAGGCATCCACCTGCTCTGCTGTGGGGTCCTCCACAGGCCGTGGATGAATATCTGCTCCACCATGGACCTTCATGGGCTGCAGGGGGACAGGCTGCCTCACCATGGTCTGCACCATGAGTTGCAGGGGAATCTCTACTCATGTGGCTGGAAACCCTCTCCTTGCCCCTTCTTGATGAAGAGCTGTTCCGCTCACATATTTTCACCCCTCTCTCAAGCTGCTGCTGCCATTGTGCAGCAGCTTTTCCCCCGTCCTAAATCTTTTAACCCAGCAGCACTACCACTGTTGCTGATGGGCTCAGTCTTGGCTAGTGGCAGGTTCATCTCAGAGTTGGTGGCATCAGCTGTGTTGGACACAAGGGAAGCTTCTAGAAAATTCTCACAAAAGCCACCTCTGTACCAAAACCTGTTTATGCAAACCTAATGCAGAGTTTATGCTTCATTTGATGAGAAAGGGTTTTTTAAAGAAAGACAAAACCTTATGGTAATCAGACTGCCTTTATTTTTTAGCTGCACAGCTTAAAAAACACCTTTTTTTCCATAGTAGAAATTAAAATGGAACTGATATTTATTATTTGAATTCACTGCCATAATGAAAGTCTGCTTATCACCTATTAAGTGGAAACATTAATAAGTTAAAAAGATAACATAGATGTTATTCAAATGAATAAATAAATCAAAGCTTGCACAAGTAGTAAGTGTCTTCCATCTGACTGGAGTCCTTAGAGAGCAATACTGTGGCATTTTCCAGAATTAAATTGCATTATTATAAGAGCTTTAAATTAAGCTCCTACCTGTGACCTTTAAACACGGTGATTGCCATTATGCCTGCTGAGGGTTGTGGAGGGTTTGGAAACCCTGTGCTAGATTGATGGGTTATAATACGTAATCAAGTATAGGTTCATTTAGAACAGTTGTTGAACCGAGGGCCTAACACCAGGTTATCACAGGGAGCACCCTCTCTTCTCTTCCAGACAAATCAGTGTTAGCAGTGGGAGGCAGGGTTTTTTGTGCTATGGAAAACAACGCAGTGTCTTCCTGATAGGGCTGGAAGAAAATGTGGAGTTTAACAGTCATGCGTCTTCTTTAGAGAGTGACGAGGAATAAAATTTTCCCCCACAGTCAGAGAGACCCTCATGTCAACAAAGAAAGCATCTAATGTATAGCTTTGGTCTCAAAGTATTTTTTTTTGGGTACAATCCAAAGTAAAAATCATCCAAAAGACAGTTAAAGCCAAAAATGTTGTGGACATATATTCACTTAGTCCAGGTAAAACCTCATAAAATGTATACTTATAACAAAAACATATGCTAAAAAATCAAATCCTTAAGCAAGTGCATAGAGATAAGAAAAATGTTTTCTTGCTCTCCATAGCATTTTATTCTCAAATTACCTGTCGTATTACTGACATTTATATACCTATCTTATACCTCACATCTTACACACTTTCATATACTTATCTTATGTGTTATAGAATATCTTCAAGTGTGAGAAAAGGAAGCACACTGGGGAAATAAACGAGGTCCTCTTGCACTGAATGCTTATGAGAAGCCCATTCTGCAAATGTTAATTCTCATCATAGAAACCAAAACTTTGGGTGAGTATGAGGAACAGGTTGGAGAGGGGCTGACTTGTCTCATGCAAGTCCCAACTCTTCTAGAGGGCCAGAGGGGAGAGACAGGATCCTGATTTGTCTGACTCCCCAAAGCAAAGTTAGAGTAAGTCAAGGCAAAAATAAACTATTTTGTACTATCTGTACCGAAAGCAAACAACACAGGCTGTAGGGCCTCTTTCTGGCAAGCAGACAGCTGGCATTTCTCTGGAGAATCCAACTCTCCAGGGTTGCTGCCACTTGAGCTCTGATGCAGGAATCACAGCTGTGGGCTCAGCCCAGGATCTCATGCCTGAAGACTTTCCCCTGCTCAACTCTGCCAGTGTCCCTGACCACTCTTAGTCTTGGAATGACCCAGTCTGTGCTGTCAGGTTTGCTCATCAAACACAAGTCTAGCCTGATCTCACAGGTTATTAAATACACCAAAACCTCTACTGATACCTCACACAAACACATGCTGTGTCAAGGGCTGAAATTTGAGCAGACAAGATGTGGTGTGGCAGTTGTTTTTGGTGTACATGTGTCAGGTTTTCAAGTGGCATGAACAGGACAAATATACTCTGCTGATAATATTGTGCAGTATTGTATCAATAATAATTATTGCACATTTTTTTTTTAACTCAATTTCTAACCAGTCAATCAAGTAAAAGTAGGTAAATCCAGAAGCATTGCTTTCATATTTTAACACTATATTAGGCCAAAAATTCCAAGACGTTCACTGAGTCTTTGGGCTTAAAAAATATGGGCTCCAAATTCAGGTGGCCTACTGTCCCATGTAGGTTCTCCTTCCTACTTATCCAAGCATCTTTGAAGACTGAAAACCAGCCAGTAAAAAAAAATGGGGAATTTAGACTCTGTGAATCTGGACTTGTGTGAAGAATGCAGACATAAGAAATAAAAATATTGATAGGTTAAGTTATAATTGTGAAGGGTCACTTCATCATAAATGAAGATCAGGTTGGTCGAGCAGGATCCTCTTTACTAAACCCTTGCTGGCTGAGCATGATCCTCTGGTTGTCCTGTATATGCCACATGATAGCACTGAAGATGATTCTTCTCCATGACCTTCCCTGTCACCGAGGTCAGGCTGACAGGTTGTAGTTCTCTGGATCATCCTTACGACCCTTCTTATAGATGGGCATCACATTTGCCAACTTCCAGTGACCTGAGATCTCCCCGGTTGATCAGGACTGCTGGTGAATGATTAAAAGTGGCCTGGTGAGCTGTCCTGCCACCTCTCTTGGGTACCCTTGGGTGAATCCAACCCAGTCCTATGGACTTGTAAGGGTCTAAGCCACATTGGTATCTGACCATTCCTTCTTGGTTATGGAAGCTTCATTCTACTCTCTGTCTCAGTCTTCCAGCTCAGGGGGCTGAGTAACTTCAGGAAAATTGGACTTGTTATTAAATACTGAGGCAAAGAAGATATTAAGTACCTCAGCCTTTCCCTATCATTTGCCACTATGTTTCCCCTCACATCCAACAAAAGATG
Organism: Dendrocincla fuliginosa; assembly: GCA_035047845.1. Taxonomy (NCBI): domain Eukaryota; kingdom Metazoa; phylum Chordata; class Aves; order Passeriformes; family Dendrocolaptidae; genus Dendrocincla; species Dendrocincla fuliginosa. The sequence goes on along the minus strand of JAWWMO010000043.1, from coordinate 28,699,830 downwards.
GAGAGTTTGCTTGGCCCTCTTTTGTTGCTGATGTGTAGTGTAGTAACGCTTTCTGTTTTCTTTTACAGTAGTAACCAGATTAAGTTCTAGCCAGGCTTTGGCCCTTCTAATTTTCTCCCTGCGTGACTTCACAGCATCCTTGTAGTCCTTCCAAGCTGCTCCCTTTGTCCAGAGGTGATTAACTCTCTTTTTCTCCCTCAGTTCCAGCCAAAGCTCTCTGTTCAGTCAGATGGGTCGTCTTCTCCACGGAATCATCATATTTGACGTATTTGCTATATTTTGTCTTCTGGTTTCTCACAATTATGGGAAAAAGTAACATGTTTTTTTTTTCTTTAAGAATTTACTATATTATTGATTACAACATGTATAATACCCCTGTATGAGTCTTGACCACTGCCACTTTTTCTCAATCAGTCATGATTGGACAGAGTTCTTGGGGTTCTCTACCTGACCATATGGGATAACTTTTAGGAAACTTGGACATACTCCTTTCCACCTATTTCACTGGCATTTTTTGGTCATGGAAGAATGAATTTCCTTTTGTAATGATGTTCTGCTGGAAGATTCTTCACTTCTCATTCCCTCACCACTAACATATTTTCACAATATTTTTCTCCAGGCAATTACATTTTTCTTTTTTTTTTCCAATTTGGTCTTTTTAAGACTATTTCAAAAGTGATGCAAACTGAGACTTTGAACCGTGAAGTCTGCTTAGCTACATTTCTAAGGCAAGCTCAAAGAAGGGCACTGCAATCTTCTCCGTCCTCCTTTCTGCATTTCACAACAGCTTGCTTGATGTGCAGCTAAGTGTTACTCGTCTCTTGGGCTTTGTAGGTGAAGGCAGAATACATTCCACTTCAGTCACTCAACTCTGTTGTTAATTTCTCCAATGAACCAAAGTTATCTTAGCACTGGATTTAATGCTAATACAGAGCTGCTTCTGTTCTCTGCATGGGGGATGCAAGATTTTTTCTCTTGATATTGTGTCTACTATGCAGTTTGCTTTCTTGATCTGGTGAGGTTTATCTTCCCGTTATATTGGGAGGTGGGGAAAATTCTGTAAAAATGCATCAGTTTTCCAAATCCTAACACCTAAAACCTTGTCCAGCTTAGGTCATATGAAAAAATATTTGGTGGTGTTAGTCACCTTTCCAGGGGAGGAAAGCATGCTTATATAGCAGAAGACACTGCTATTAGTCACAGGATAAAGCATCTTTCTAGATGTTCATATCCCAGCCAGCTACCAAAGTCCTTCTTGTAGACATCTGATTAAACTGAATGGTTTATAATTATCTGCTCCAGAAATCTGCACTGTATTCTCATTGTCTGCTTTGCTCACACTCTTCTGATAGTGCCTTTTTCTGCACTTCCCAGCACAATAATGTACTTACAATAAATGGGTGTCCAGTCTTTTTTAAGCATCCTGTCTATTCTGATTTGGTTATCAATGAGCTAATATCAAGTAATCAACAGGAAGCTGTCTGGGGAGAAAAGATATCCTCCAGATGAGATTTTCAGCTGGAAGTCATAAAGTTGAAAGATCATTAGTGTCTATAAAACTTACAGTGTTTCACAGAGAGTTATCTGAACTCCAGTTTATGACTCTGCTGAAGGTAACCCACAGGCTGGGGATCCAGCTGCTGCTTTTGCTTCAGAGGAGTTGACAACTGGCTTTATGAGACAATACACATATGAAGCCCAACAGTTGCATAACTCCTCCTGTCCTTTGATGTAGCCACCAGTTTCTGAGACACATCCATGTGGGTGGTGGGAGTGAGGTTGGAGGATTCTGGGACACTTTGTAGATTCTTGGACCCTATGCACCTGGTTTAGCACCTTACAGGGTGACCTCTTCAGGTCCTCCACTTTTTCCGTGGGAATAAGATGGACTTCTAGGTCCAGAACTGTTTTCATCTCACTGTAAACCCTAACAAAGCATCCAGAACCAAATGCATTCTGCAACATTTGTTGTTGGCAATGAAATGTAGGAGTTGCCAGCTCTTTGGGGCCTGTAAGAAGGGATCCAATGACTTACTGCGCCACCTGCTAATGTCACATGCATCATCAGTATGGCCAGATCAACTTTGCCACATCTCACTTGAATTCAGAAACATTAGAAGTTCTTTCTTTGACTGAGAAAAAAAATAAAGAGACACTTCTAGTTCAAGAAAGTTGTTTTAGGAAATAATTTTTGGGCCTTTGTCTCAAATATAATGTTGATACTTGAGATGCTTTATCCCTTTCCTACTTGTTATATCCTCACATTATTTTCACAAGACAGAAATTATCATTCTGCCATTAACAGTGAAACTTCAAAGTGGATGGCTTAAGACTGCATAGTCGGGATTTTGGGTGCCTGAAGATATATAGCTGCAAAAACTGATGAAATACTTCCATGGAAGTAAAAAATATCAAGAGATGTTAATAAAAGACTACCATGTCTTCCTGGGAAAGTACCAGCTAGCTGTCTGCTAGAAGATTGCAATATACTAGCAAAAAATATCACTATGGACTTCTGGGTTTGTCTATTTTTTCTCCAAGTATCTGCTGTTGGAAACCATAACAGATGGAACACTGCTATGGATAAACCTCTAGTCTATCTGCTTAAAACTGATCTTAAATCCCTGTGACTCCTGTACTCTAATGTCATGCTGAGGTACCACCACTCTACTGCTATTAATTCACATTTACAGTGTTATAAAGCTGTCCTAGTGAAGTGCAGAATTAAGCCTGACAATGGCTGAACAGTAACTTTCTGAGATGAATTTGTAGAGTGACTGAGCATGCTTTCACAAGGCAAATTTACAGGCCATACCTGTGTGCTACCCCTGGTTTAGGGCAATACAACCTCTTCTTTGTAACTCCAGGAGCTCTTTAAGAATTTCCTTACAAAACAGAACTCATTTCTTGGTCCATGAGTTGTAGATTATTTATTACTTACTTAAGAATAATTACCCCTGAAGACAGTTAAATGTTTCAAGACTAAAAAGCAAAATAAATGTAGATTGAAAGCCATTATGTACAGATACAAAAGACTTTTTGTCAGTAAACTTTTCATGCAGTCGTCCAAAATAAATTGAATGGGTCCAATCCAGAGACTTCAGTCTGGGCAAAAAACTTATTGGGCTATTGCACTCTCCGCATTTTGGTAAAGAACAGTTGTGGGCAGATCTGTATTAAGGCAATATTTTGATCTAAAGACACAGGCGTGAAATTGTCTCCCCTCTTCCTGTCTCATGTGAAAGCACTACCTGGAGAAAACCAACAGTGCTGATTTTGAATAACCCAACTTGGAGGGTTGCCAGGCCTTGAGCTCCTCTTTGCAGGGTCTCAGTGCAGTGAGGGTTTCCAAAGAGTGCTCTGCCTCCAGAAGTGCTCAAATGGATCAGCAGACTGGCTCCAGCCAGAAATGGACTCAAAGTAGCTGTTGTTTCTTCTCCCACAGGAGCACTTTCAGAGGAATGCCTCAGAGGCAAGGGTTGAGGTTCCTGAGAACGTCCAATCTCATGTCAGGAAGGACTGGAGCATATCTATTTGCTAAATGCTCTATAAACAGAAGTATTTTTTAGTCACTTCTGGATAAATCCCACTCTACTTCTGAGAGAATATTTACAGACAGCATCTCCTGAGCATCCTGAAAGTAACTGACACAGATACACATGGATTTTGTTTATTCTTGTCTGTCTCGGTTTTAAATTTTATACATGTCCTCTAGGCATCACTTTGATGCTGATTCTTCTACGAGAAAAAAAAAACGGAATACGTAAACAAAGAACTTACACATACATGAAATAGTAAAGAATAAATCAAAGTCAGCCTCTGTTGGTTTGGGGTTTTTTAAAATGCCAAATACTTCAAGAAGCAGGATTCTGTTTCAATGGCTCTCTTGCCTTAGTCCTTGTCTACTTCAGTTTAAGGGGCTTTTAGTTCTGAATCATGCCCTCAGGAATTTAGTTACGTTGTGAAATTTTATAACTGTAAAGACAGAAAACTAAGAGCTGTGAAACAGTTTCACAGCACCAATATTTTGCCTTTTTCACAAATGTGTATTAAAATAAGAGGTCAAGACTATCCAACGTGATGCTCTGGTCTCAGAGAAGTTTACTGTGTCACCTGCTAGAGTGACAAATATCTCTCACATCTCTTTTTCCGAGATACACTCACACAGAAGATTCTGGATGAGAAGCCACTCACAGATATCTTTTAATGGCCGTGCATATATTTTCCCTCCCTTGCTAATCTCCTTGAACTAAGTGGGTGGCATTGACTATATAGGGTTCTTGCCAAGGAACATCCAAAAGCACTTCTACTGTGAAAGTCAGATCCCATTCTTCAGATCCCTGAAGAACTGCCAAGGGTAGTGACATCTCTACAGATCTCCTGGGCAGGTGCTGTCCACATCAGGAAGTTCTGCCTGGACACAACATTAGTTGTACATGCAATTTTTCCAGGAATCCAGAGCAGGTTACTCAGGTACATAATTCTTGTGTTTCATCAGTTCTTGTCCCTATCCTTTCCTGTAACTTCTCTGCAACCATAAAATGGCTCTGAATGGCTCCCTGAGTGTTAGTTGACTTTTCTTTGAAAGAAGAGGGCCAGGTTTCTTTGAAATAGTTAAGAACTATGAAGATGAGCTACAGAGGTGTAAAATTCATCCTAAAAGCCCGACTCTGACACTTTTTTTTTGCCTCACCTATGAATCCCAAACAAATATAACTGCTAGACTTGACTGTGTTCAAATCATCAAATCAGTTCAGAAGCTGGTTGTAGTCTGGAATCACATGTAGGTATTATAAATAATTGAAACCAAGGCATTATTTTCAGGTTTTAAGTGTTCAGAATTTCTTGGATTGATTATTTCCTGTGTTTTATTTCATGTGTTCAGTAGCTAACATGAGACCTCTGACTGGGGAAACATCCCACTGCAAAGGCTCAGATGAAATATCTCCCTGCCCACACATCTTTCTACAGCACTTTGAAATATGTGTTTCCTGCACATACTATAATTAGTCTCTTTCATTCTCCTTGTCATTGCTACCAAAATGCTCATTATCTACTACAAAACACTTGTATTATGGTATTTTTTATAATCCTCTTGTTATTTCAGGAAACAAATAGAAACATTTTAGTGGATTTAGTCCTAACAAGGGAAATTCCAGGATTGCTTCACCATGACAATGGGGCACAGCCATCAATGCAGGAACAACTTCACTGTGGACCACAGCAACTGCTAAAGCATTTGAGGCTGGCTTCTAGCATCAACACAGGATTACTTGCACCTCACCAAGCTGCAGAGGCAGATGCTAAATTTGAGTCTAATTCAAAAAATGTTGGAAGGATTAATAGTCCTTGGCACCTCAAGCACAGAACAAGAAGTAAAGTAGGGATGCAAGAGAAGCTTATTTGGTGACTGGTAGTTTGCTGTCTAGGTGAAAATTCTCTCCAAAACATGTCTCCTCCAGAGCAAAAAGAGATTGGCTTCTGCCTCAGGATTGTGCCTTACTCTCAGAGAGGTCATTTTATAAACTCAAAAGGTCCAGAGTTTAACCCCATCCTGCTTCTCTGAGTTGTCACTTGTAGTTTCGCATTTGATGAAATAGAAGGAAAGATGCAATGTCACTGTCTGCTGCTGGCCATAAGCCAGCTGCTGGAGCTACCTTGAATACTTGAGCAGTATGTTCCATCCACAGCTGCAAATGCTCCAAAAGGTTTAAAAATGGGCTTTGAAATATTATTAGACTGAAATAGCTTTTGAAGGTGAAAGGACTTCTCAGACAGAATATGGTTTTCAGGACGATGTCTGAAGCACCACATTCCTGCTTAGGTATATTTTGAAATACACTGGTACTATTCTGATCCAGGAAGTGCAAATTAGGCTGCAAGAAGACTAATAGGAATATGCTCTGGAGAAATAGTACTTCAGTGCAGTACTGGATAATCTGATGAAATGTATTTGGTAATGGATAATCTGATGAAATGTATTATGTGTAAAGGTATATAAAACTCAGGTGTACATTATAACTAAACATTAGAAAAGATCCTGGCATGACCCAGACCTAAAATAATGGGGCAATTATAACTTCCATTTCAGCTAAGTCAAATATGTTAATATACAATCTTACATTTAATTTTTTTTATATAAAATGAACTTGCTTTGACTTTTCCCAGAGGACACATGCAATGCAGTTTGAACTTTTTATTTATCTCCAAACAGGATCAAACATGCAAGGAATATTAACATGTTTAAAGTGCAGAGTTAGCCAGAAATGCACTTCCCATTTGAGCAAAGAGTTGAATAATTGTCTGTGGTTCAACAAAAAGGTGTCATTATATTGGAAGCAAGGTAACATGAGGAATTTACTTTCGGCTAGCTTTGAAATACTTTAATCTCAAGAGAGCGTCAGGTGGTAACAGGCCCACAAATTGAGATAAAATTTCAAAGATGCATATGTAATGTGCCAAACCCTTAATTGCATGGTTGCATATGCATGTAGACAGTGTTTTTTTGAAATGATTTTGTAGTTGTGTTCATTTTATACAAGTCAGTGTAGACATAAGCTCCTGTAAACAGTGATTTACTGCACACACGTTGTTTGAAATTATGTTGTTTACCTAAGAAGTACCACAGAGTGAGCAGAATTCATTTTGTAGAAGGTATTAGTGATGCACAGCAAATGAATACTCTAGTTCATTAAAAATTCTCTTTTTGTTTTCTTTGAACTTTGTTAGGCCTGAGTTTTCTCACCAGTCGATAGACACCTCTATCCTCATCATTTCAATGTATATAGAAGAGATTTAGATCATATGGCCTCATAGGATCACTAGCTATAGTTTCTTGTATTGCATCCTTTTCCTTCTGTGGTCCATTGACCATGGTTTGGGAAGAGCTGTCTTGTTTCCAACTCAAACATAATTGTCTGTTGCTAAAAGCCTATCACTCTCCTTAGTCTGAGAAGTGGCAGGCCCAGCAATGCTTTCAAAACAGACTTTGAAAAATGGAAATGTCCGTGGCTGTTGGTGTGAAACGGAGCTGGTTGGAAATCAAAGTGAAAAGAATAGGAAAAAAAATAAAACATATAAATAAGAAGACAAGAGGCAACTCGAGATAACACAAACATCTCCCAGAGATGGGATTCCATCCTCAGGAAAGACCTCAGGAGTCAAACTCCAGCCGGCTGGGAGCTGTAAATTACTAACACATTTGTCTCAGAAGCTTAACCATGCACTGTTATGACAAATCTGTGCCACGGTCTGTTTCTGGCATTCAATGCTTACTAGTTTCTGCATTAGCTGTCCAATGTGAATATATATGAGAAACATCAATCGTATCAAATTCTAAAGCAATATCTTCCTGTTGGAAAAGTTGGGGATTTTTTTATTTGTTCACGAGACATTATGAAAGCATGTCTAATTAAATGTTTTCCACTTTTTCTTTCAGAATCTGAAGAGATTTTTATTCGTGGGGGACATTCATTTCTACTGAAGACTTGAAACTTTGCCTAATACACATCAAATGCTAAAACAGATATTTTTAATTACTAGCACAAAGTCTGCAGAGATATGTTTTGTAGTGAGGAATGTAGTCAAACAGCAAGATGGTCCCATTTGCCTTTGCAACAGACTGCTAAAATTTCATTTTGACATATCCTTATACCACCATTCTATTTTCTCTCTAAACATTTACAGAGTTTTTTGCTAGGTCAGGTAAATACAAATGGATAAATGCTGGCCTGCCAGAGCAACGCTGAAGCCAATAGACCTCTGCCTACTCATCTCCGATCAGGATATTTTGCAAACACATTAAAATGTGATTAAGATAACAAGAGTATTATACTAATACTCTCTCTTAAACATAAAGAACAATAGGCATTTAAGAAAAGTTTCTTCTGTTCCCTAGACAGTTGCACATCAAAAATTTGCATATAATACTATGTTTTCCCTTGCAGTGGCAGTGTTTAACAACAGCAGTATCAGATAAAGGACAGACAAATTATTTGAAAAGTTTCTTAAAAACCTGTTTAAAGTTAGACACTGTTATAGTAATGCTGAATCAAATTCATTCCACCAAGCTTCCATCTTAGAAGAAGGTTTTGTGGAAATTTATTTAAGTACTAATGTAATTTTAAGGCAGAGACAAAAGAGGAAGGCAGAGAGGACCTACACCAGCCCCTGCTGCATAGCAGTGAAAGAATACTGTGATGTGTCAGTCCTCACTGGACAGAAATGGCCACATGAATAAAACCTGTCTCTAGTCTCACTCCAAAATATGCATTTAAGTACTGTGCATTTCTCTGCAAAGGTTTCTTCTCTCTGATGATTATAAGAGCAGTGAAGAGTCATTAATTTTGATTTAGAAACCTAATTTTTAGATATCCTTTTTTGAGTTAGATGAGCTCCTGCCTATGAAGCGTGGCACAGACAGCAGTCATGGAAAAGTGCTGTTGGCTCTGTTAAAGCCCATCTGGCAGAGGTCACCAAGAAAGGTGATACTGAAAATGTTTAACTCTTTTAAGTGGAACATAAATTATGTGAGCTCAGTTTTGCTTTATATAATCCAGAAAAAAACATGACAATATATAACAGAACTTTTATGTTCTCAGGATTGAATGTATCTCAGATTTAGATCACTGGCTAGGCCAGTACATGGGTTTAAGCAGAACTTTACCAAGCTGCTTTGGCTATTTTGCCTTTCTTCCTCTCTTCCTTTCTTCCTTTCTTTCTTCCTTTCTTCCTTCCTCTCTCTCTTCCTCTCTCTCTTCCTCTCTTTCTCTCTTCCTCTCTCTCTTCCTCTCTTCCTTCCTCTCTTCCTTCCTCTCTTCCTTTCTCCCTTCCTTCCTTCCTCCCTTCCTTCCTCCCTTCCTCCCTTCCTTCCTTCCTTCCTTTTTTATTTTGCCTACTTCTTACTTTAGAGTATGTTTCAAACAGCTAATGGCTGAGGAAAAAGAGATCTGAATATCATTGCAACATTTATAGACCATTAAGTGATGGGAAAAAACCTGAAACTCTGAAGAGAAGAATTCAACATAACTCAGTCCCTCAAAGCAACAGTCTCAAATGGAACACCCTTTCTACACCTATAGTCAGGCACCTAAAAAGTGAAGATGGGACAAGGCAAAAGCCATTGTGACAATCTTGTTGTTTCCAATACAATCAACATTTTTTCTCAAAGTTATAAACACTGAAGGAGGTACCAAACTGAAAACAGACCTATTGTCAGACAACAGTGCTTCCTGCCCTGTGAGAGACATGGCTGCAGATGTCTCTGAGCAACAGTTTCAAAATTCAAGAAACCTGACAGCTTTGCAAATCAGACTGTTTGTTAATGGGCTGTAGCTTTCCATCTTTCTTAGGTATACTAATGATGCACTTAGTGAATTGGACTGGCTCTCTACAAGTCTCAGCAGTCATGAGACATCAGCTATTATTTTTTTACTCATATATATATATATTTCATATATAAACCTGTATTTAATGCCTAATAAGTCCATATCATGATACATATTTTTGTTTGCATATTAGCGTAAAGCTCAAACACATGTACACATACACAATGTGTGTGTGTGGGTATGTATATCCATACACACATTTGCATACCCATCTGTCTGTGAATGCACAAATATCTCCAGATGACACAACAAGAAGCAGATATTTCTCCTTGGGAAGGGAAGTGGGCTAGAGGTACCTGTATACCACATTAGCATCCATTCTATAATGGATGCACAAGCTGAGCAACTGTATAGTAGTTTAAAATATACAAAGAAAAAGGCAGATCATTTATATGCAGCAGTAGGAAAGATTTCTGAAGTTGGTGTTAGTAGAAGATGGTGACCCGTTGGAATCACACCACAGCAGTGACTCAGGACAGTGGTGCTCTGGTTGGAGGGGACAACAACATTGGTTGATTCCACTGTTCCCTCCATTGCCAGAGTTCCCAGGAGTCTGCAGCAGTCCAGGTCCTGGTATAGGCTGTCTGGCTTCTCACCTGGGTTCTGGTCCCACCACCACCAGCCAGTCTCCTTTCAAACAAGAGTGACAGCAGGCCTCCCTGCTGGTACCACATTCCCCGCCACCCCCCCACCCCTCTCCCTGAGCTGGTCTCCAGGGCACACTGCCATGGAGCTGTTGGGCCTTTGGCTCTGGGGGAATCCAACCCACCTGCCTTGGCAAAACATGTCTGCTGTGTCTGTCCACAGCAACAGAGAGAATTCAAAGCACAGTAGGAGTACTGGACTTCCAGACTGAGGAGGACAGCTGTTTCTCTCCCTTTTGTCAGGGGGAGTGAGCATTAGGTGGGCAGAGGGTGAGAACGAGTAGCTAAGCTAAAAGTCACAATGCCACTGTGTGCCTGTCCCCCTCACCCCCCACCAAGGTAACCTAGGGCATTTGCTCTTAACAGGGAACAGAGTCAGGACTGCTGCAAAATATGCAGGAGGGTGTTTCATTAGGAGTACTAACTGAACAGATTTTTGCTGGTGACCTCAGATGCTAAAACTAATCTCAGGCCAAGAGCCCTGAGCCATGCACTGCATGAAGGTCCTGGGGCTCCCCTTCAACACCCATTCCATGGCAGCTGTTGGTCAAAGCAAGCTCTTGCCTCTCCTCTCAAGAGAGGCTAGTCTCAGTTTCTTTAACCTAAGTCTGTAGTACGTGCCAGTTCAGGTGAAGATGGCCTCACACAAGCTCTGTGGCTCCTTTGATACGCATGCTGGAGAGTTGGCCAGTAGGAAGGTCATGGTTCTTGCAAAGGTTGACCAAGGACCCCATATACTTGAGGCTTCCTGTCACTGCCTTCTATCTCCTCATGATGGCTCTTTGGCAGCTCATGTGAGTGAGAGGGCTCCCATAAGCCATGTTCACCAAAAACCTCTTCTCATAGTGTGTAGTTGTGGTTGGGCATGTGGTGTGAGCTTGTGGGACTCCTCACATCCATATCTGACATTGTTTGGGTATGTCAAGCTTGTAGTGCTTGTGATCTGTTCTCTACCAAGTTTCATTCCACAACCAGAGGGACTAGGACAGCAGCAAAAGACCCTGACCATGCTCCCATGACAGTGTAAATACAGCATCTGGAAGCTGGAAGGTGTTCACATATGGTTAAACCCCTGAGAAATATAAAGAAGCAATTAATAGAAAATGAGGACAGAACTTCAGACCATGAAGTAAAATGTTCAAGCCAATGTAAGAAGCCTGTCTAGGGATACAAGCCTGTCTTGGTTCTTCCTCTCTGATATGCTGGCAGCTGCCCAGTGTGCACTCTTTCCATTCAGAACAACTTTGCATAAGAGAAAATAATTGCTCTGCAGTAATTGACAGTCTTTATTATTTTCCACTAGGAACAATGCCCTGTGCCTCACCTGGAGTCAAATTAGGGAGTACAGGTAGTAGAGGTATGACCTATGGCCCAGCAGTGACAGAGAGTTTAGGTATAGGAGGCAGAAGGGGTAACCACACTGCCTTGAGCCACCAGCACCAGCAGGAGGGCACAGCAGAGCAGGCTAGTGCATTGGCAGAAAAATACCAAGTGGAAAGGAAACAGCACTGGTTCACCTGAGGGTTTGGAAAAGACAGTCTTTAATAAGGGTAGTTAATCATGGTTGGGGAATCCATCAAACTTTCATCTAATCCTGATTGTACAGATCTCATCTCTTACTTTCCATATCCTATGCACTATAATCTGAATTTTCTGTATCAAGTAACACATTCTTTAGAAAATGAAATAACAGTAATTGTTTTGCTCTTAGTTGGTGGTTTTCATTTTAACGCTCCGACTACCATAATAAACAAGTCTAAAATGTTCACATTCTCTCTTCACATACAGCATGCCTTTGCTTGCCACAGTAACAGTAGCACAAGGGTTAATTTTTTTTTTTTTAATTTTAAACACATGCATGCCACAAAATGTATCCTAGGGCTATGATTCATTTGATGAGTTCACAGGGATAGAAAGTCCATTGAATTGTAGCAGTTAAGCCTTTTTTGTGGGCTTGCATGTTTAGCTGGTGAACCTTTGTATTAAAATGCATTTTGTGTTTGGGTTTTTTTCTGAATAAAGCAGGGCATCCTTTAAAGAAAGATCCTGGACCAGATGCTTTATTTTTTAAATAACTTGTATGGTCTTACATCTTGTATCTGGGCAAAACCTCTTGATATGCGCGAAGGGTGAATATCTGAATGCTGTTTGCACCATTAAGGCCATTTATTGAGGGTCAGACCCTTATATCCTTTCTTTGATTACATTCTTCCCACAATCAATGGAGTAAGAACTGTTTGTCTGGCAATAACCATCAGCTAATTCTGGTTTCTGAAATAATCACAGCTTGTGACTAATAAAGTGTAGTTTTTTCGGGACCCCCAAATGTTGCCACAGTGAAAAACATGGTCTCTCACTAGTCCTTCAGGGTCCCACACCTGCATTTCACCTAAAACACAGTTCCCTGCCTCCCAGTCTGCTGTGTTGCATGCTGCAGGGGAGAGGCTGCGGAGGCTGCCTGTCAGGTCAGTCTCCCTTCTGCCAAAATTGTCCCCAGTTGCCAAAGATAGAATGTCACACTGTTCTCTAACAGTTGTGGATGTAAAAGAGACTTTGCTTCAGCTTCAGCAGCAGCTTTGAGAACTGGTATAGCTTTAGTAGATTCAAAGCAAGACTGGACAAAAATTTGTTTTACAGTGCCAGAAAGTGTCTGGAAATTTGCTCTGAGTGATGGTAGATTTTCTTTAAATCATTGGCCCTGGCAACAGCTACCTTTTCCTAATGGCCTGTCAGTGAAATTTAGCATTTCAAAATTATTCCTCCCACTCGGAAAAAATCCAGCCCAACTCTGGCCCACCTACCCTTGATCATGGGATAAAAATGATCTGGTTCCCAGCAACTCTCTGTCCTGTTGCCTCTGTAAATCCCGAACACATCACGTCAATTTTGGGGGATTTGGTGCAATGAGGAAAGGAAGAACAAAACGTGGGCTACAGACTCCAGGCTGATGCAGGAGAGAGGAGGATGTACACAGGCTGGACCTGTTTATCCAGGAATACTCCTGCATGATTGATGTTATGACACACATGTAGACCCTGTGGCTCCGGGAGACCAGAAAAAAGAAATAGCTACCTTAATTATCTGGCAGTAAAGGATATCTAAATCCTCCCAACTGCATTAAATTGTTGTTCTCAGCTCCAGTCACCCCTGGCTTGAAAAAAAAAGCAATGGGAGCTGTGTAGCTCCCTTTATATTAGGATATCCTCTGTCTCAGTTTGCTGTAGGTCAAGGATTCTTGGCTTGCTGGCCAGCCCCTGGGAGATAAAACCTTCACAGGACTGTTGTCCTCCATGGGCTGCTGCATAGCTATCCCAGTCCCCAAGACCGGCCCCATGAAATGTGCCTCTGAGTACTAACCAGTGTCCCAGGGCCTAGTGTTCAAGGATCACCATATCCAGAGAAATGGAATTGTTGGCTGGGCAACTGACCATTGTCTGTGACTCAAGTCAGAAGGAGACAAAAATGAGGAACAGCATTGATATCCAACATCCACAATAGACACGATAACTGTAAAGATGGAGAAGAAAAAATCATGGGACACTGATGACCCAAGAACAAACCCAGAGGGTCCCTCTTCCCCCTGGTACCCATCTGGGGTGCTGTGGGCTCCCACAAAACCCAAAGATCTTAATAAAACCTGCCAAAATAGAAACAAGTGTTTAACATAACAGTGAAAGCTTCACCTGTCTCTGCTCACAGACATTATAACCTGACATGGAACCCAAGGACATTTCTGCATAGAATTATTATTGAAATTTAATCTTTCAACCAAAATATAGTTATATGAAATCAACACCTCTCTGGTGTTGAAACACTTATCTGCAAGCTTTAATTTGTCTGGTTTTAATTAGAGGCATTTTACTATAGATTTCTAACAGAGAATCAAATATTCATCTTTTGATTTAAGGTCCACCATCTAGAAGCCCAATTTTCTGTGGGGCCGGAAGAAGTAACTTGTTCAAGAACACACAGCACATGAATCCCATCAACATTTATTGAACTTGATGAACATGTTAGAGTTTTTTTTTCAGAATGGATTCAGTGCTAAAATGTTTGAAAATCTTAAGCAGAATTTTTTGTCCTAATTTCCCTCTCATTATTTGGAATTGTTCAGCACAAGTTTGTTTTTAGGTCCTGTTTGTAACATTGCCTTCTTTAGAAGTACATATTTTTAAAGGCAAATACTTTAAATACTTGTAGGGGGTTATGGTTCCTTGATATCCATCCATCCATCCATCCATCCATCCATCCATCCATCCATCCATCCATCCATCCATCCATCCATCACTGAGGAAGGTAACTTGCAAAATCAGGACACTGGTTATTCACAAGCTGTTGCCAATTCATAGGCAGTGAGCAATTTGAGAAAAAAATTTCTCAATTTTTACCTATGGAAATACTAGATTCTACTTTTAACTAAAGTTTCTATAGTTTCTTCCAGATAGGAAATTAATTTTCTGAATCAATAGCCTTGAGAGTTATTCTGTTTCACAAAAAGTGGCACATCATCAAAAACATCTACAAAATTATGCCAAATTATATTCCAATTTATACATTAAAGTAAAATTGTGAAAGTTAAAGGATATGGCTATTACTTTTGTGAGGAGATCTACAGTCAGAAAACTAATTTTTTGTTGCTTTTTCTCAAGAATTTTCTGTAAGTCAGATGTAGACTATTCCTGGAAAGTAGAACCAAGCAATGTATCACAAGTACCTTAACCGATCTTGTTGTTCCTTGAATGGCTCCTATTTTGGGAACTGCCATTTTGAGAAGGAAAAAGTTCTGAGAAGGTAGATAAGCCCATGAGCAACTAATAAAAATGAAGCAACACCTGGAAGCAATGATATGCCTGATTGAGATTATCCATCATGCTCTTTTTGCTGCCCAGTGGAAACACTCCCAAATACCATTTCAGTGGCTGAATCCCATGATGGAAAAGTTGTAAATTACATTATATATTAAAAGATTCAGCTAGAAACGCTGAGATAAGACACCACTGTGTTGTTTCCAAAAACCAAGTAAAACCTATAAATATTCTGAATCAAAATCTGGTTCTAGCTTTGCATTACCAGCAACCTCAGTCTTCTTGTCGTGTCTGAAAACTCCCTTGTATGGATGGAAATTCAAAGAAATGCTGAAGATTTTTTGTTGATATTGGAGAGAACAGTGTGTTCTCTTCATGTGAAAGCCTATGAATTTGAGAAATACCTTTAGATCTTAAAAGATTAATGGAGGAGAGAGTGATGTAAAATGAGAATGAAACATTATATCATTTTGCTATGCCCAGAGGGTTAGATTTTTAGAAAAGAATTTGTACTTTAATTGGTCTGATTTAAAATTAATCAGTAAGAGAAAAAAAACATCAACTACCTCTTCCAGCAAAACAGAATGGTTTATCACATGTGTACCAGGCAGTGCAATATGTTCTCACCTTTACTAACCACAGGAGACTTTCTTTGGAAAGTACTTATATGCGTGGGTTTGCTGTAGTGTTTTGTTGTTTGTTTGGGGTTTGTTTTTATCCTTGGTATGGGCACAAGAAGTATGCATAAATGAGAAGCATTTACCCCCTTCACTTTTTTTGAAGAGTCTTTGTGCTATTTGACTATCTCTACAATTTCTTTGACTATATTATTTCTTTCTAATTCTTGACTAAGTAAATATGTTGGTGGCTCTTTTGGCATCCAGATTATGTGTTCAGCTGCATCATTGTTGAATACAGTTGAATTTAAAAGCCACCCCTCTCTCCATTCCAGACACATTAGCTGTTGCAGTAAGATCTTGCCCTGAAAATGTTTTTAATCTGTACTAAGAAAACGGACGGGTGAAAAACAAAAACACAAAAGGGAGAAAGGGCTCCAGTCTTGTCATGATGTGTGGGAGAACCAGGGACATTTGCCACCTTCTCCCCTTCCCAAAACCTAGTTGCCAGAGTACCTTGATACTCAAGGATTTGCAGCACTTTACTAACCCTGAAGAATGAGAAATACCACGTAGAGACCTACAGAGTGAGACATCTTTTCCGTTGAAATCACTGAGTTCCCATTGCCTTCAAGGGAAATGGGCCCTCCACCCTAAGAATACCAGTTTTGGTAAGAACCTGCAGCTTCCAGGCTCTTTCAATTTGTGGATCTCCAAGGGACACACTAGCTTTCTTACAAATGTGCATCACTGCTACATACAGACCTTGCAAAATTGTTTACATCATCTCTTTTTATTGATGTCTGGGAAAAGAAAAATCACGTCTCTGGGGAATCTACTGGCAACTTGTGGGAAATCACCTTTCCCATGGTGCAAAGTATCAATTGGCATGGCTAGGATAGAAACCTCAAGATCATACACCCCGTCCAGCAATGTAATATCACTAAGTCCCTGCTCCAGACACACCTGCTAACAACAGGCTTGTTTTGTCAGAAACAGGGTGGTGCAGTTCTTTCAATGTCAGCTGTGGCAAGGCTCGCACCTTCATCCTGAGGCTTTTTCCTGCTCACAGAGGCTCTGCACCACAGGTAAGCCACTTGAAAGCAGTAGGGTCTGATCACCAAAAAAAGCAACATACAGTGTTAGATATTAATCATAAAGCCATGACATTATTCCCATCTGTTATCCATTTGTAATGGATTGTCACAGCATGTGGAAGTTTAAAAACAATGTAAGAGCTAATTCCAGGCAGTGATAGCATCCTGTGAAAGAGAGGAGACCATTTCCCACCTCAAACCTGGGACCCGGTAGTAAGGTGAGGTGTTACTTGTTTGCTCTTTGGAGTTGGGGAGAAATGTAAAGAAAGACTGTTTCCCAGCTTGGAAATGTAACATTTGCTGGGCAGTGACAGACAGCAAAGGAGAGGTAAAGGAAAGAAAGGGGTTTCTTTCTACATCTGTAGCGATTTTGATGTCATTTGTGGTCCTTTTTTGTCTGTGACTGTCAAGAGAAAACAGGGCAAATAAATCAGCAGAACTCTGTGAACTATCTCTCCAATTCTGGATGTTCTTGACACCTCAGCTGGAGACATATTTTGCTGCTCTATGTCACAAATATTCCTCATGTGTGGGGCCAATAAGCCACAAAAGTGCTAAGGGATTTCTTCAAAATATCAATTACAAGAAGAGACATCAAACAAAGTTTGGAGTTCATTTCCAAAAGTACAGCCTTAATGAAATCCTTCTGCAGACATTCATGATATTTATTAACTGCTATTTTCCAACATATTTTGGAGGATAACTATGTGGATAGCCTGCCACATGCCCCACTTTTTTTGCAAAGGTGATATACATTGCAAGCCCTAAGCATTCCTGAAGACCAACGAAGAAAGCAAACTCAGCAGTCAGAGTTCCGCCCTCAGTTTAACTGGACTGACAGAAACAAGCCAGGGTTGAAAAGGGCAGAAATGTCTTCAGAGGCTCCAAGAGGGAGTGTGGGGAGTGTCAGCAGCATGGCATTCCCCTGCAGCCCCTGGAGCCCTTGGTCAGAGAGCTGTGCCAACTCGGTGGGAGTGAACAAAAGGGAAGTGGGATCCAGGGAGCAGACAATCTCCACAACATGTTCCCTGCCTAAACTGGTGGTGATAATTGTGCCAGAAAATAAAAATAATAAAAAAGCATCTTTGATTTCTGTTCTTTTGGAGTTTATTCCTGCAATGAAGCCAATGGAAGGAAAATAGCTAATGAACACACAGTTTCAATAGTGATTTACTTCTTGTTGTGAAGCGCTCAAAACTTGTTGTGAAAGCCCCGTGGGTTCCCAGTCCTGAGATGTGGACCAGATGTCAGAGCATCTTCCTGGGAAAACTAGTCTTTGCTGCAAAGAACCAGTGGGGATGGTGGGAGCAGGGATTTGCTGGGCCCTGACTGCCACAGCTGGAATGGCAAAGTGAACACTTTTCCATTTTTAAAACATTTTGCTAACCCAAATCAGTTCTACAGAGAAATTAAGTTTTTGCAGGTTCTTTGTGTTGTTTTGAATGTCAGAAATGTGATCCAAATGTTGTGGTGCTAATTGTCTGTAACCCATAAGGGAACTGAGCTTTCCCATTTAAATATGCTTTCTCTGGGGATAACAACATGGCCTTTCAAATGACAGAAAAATAAGTACCCCTCACAAGAGTCTGACACCTCAAATGATATTCAGTCATCTCCCTGCCACAGCACCCATGAGGGATATGACTACCCAGGAGTGGATTTGGATGACTTTAGGGGTTTTGAGAGGGTTTTTTTAGGATTTCACATTCACAATATTTATTTCAACTGGGAAGAAAAAGCAGTCTCCGTATTATACCAGATTGAAGTCCCAAGTGTGTTTATTTGCCTGAGTTATTAACCCCTAGTAATGAGGGTTTGAAATTGAGATATTAACTGCTGGAGGGGCAAATGAAGTTGCTTTTATGAGGCTAATTAGTCTGCACCTTCAATGGGGCTGGATGTGACTGCAAGTTGCTGGCAGCCACCCTTGAAGGCCAAGTCCCCAGCTCCTGGAAGCTTATCAGTGTTAGGCAGCAGCTTCTGCAGCAGGGCTCACTCCAGGACCACAGCCAGGACCTCAAAGAGGTGTATATCCAAAGATAAAGCCATCACAGACAGAAGACACACCAGCACAGCCATGCATCCTCAGCCCTGTTGAGGCTTAGTCTCCCAGCTTTGATGAGAGGATGCCGAAGGCCACCACAGCAGTGGCAGAGCAGCATTTGGTCCATGTACTGCAGCTATTGTCTTAGCCAGGCATTATCAGCCTGATTTACATATTGATTGTAGGACCATATTTAGTCTTTTTTATCCTGTTCTTTTTTTTTTTTTCCTAGAGCTCTGAAATACTTCAATCCTTGAAATGAGTTTCAAGATACAGGGAGAGAAATAGAAAGGAAAAAAGAGGCTAAGCTTTTCATTTCAATTTTTGAACTAACTGACATGTTAAGAAGATTGGGAGTTTCTCTAACAAAAGCATCTGCATAAGGCTCAGACCCTTCCTCTGATCCTCTTGTGCTGTTTAGGTTTTTATCAACTGACAGGTTAATCCAAGCATAAACAATTGCATTATCGTCCTGAAAATAATTTTCCATATAGTCAATATTCTTCTTTAAAGAGTTTCATAAAAAGTGAATCCATAAGAGGTCTTTAAATAATAAAAAGAGTTTAATCAACTTAGAGGTACTCATCCACCTCCAGAAAATAGATTCAAATGGCCTAATTACTAATACACCATATGGAGGAAAAGCAGAGGTGTGGTGAGGCCTGTTGATGGATCAATTAGCACACAAGGCAGAGGATTGTGTCATCATTGCTGTTACCATCAAAACAAAATCCTATTTTGCATGTGTCTGTAATATCACACAAACGATCTTGATTTTTTCCATTTGTGTTGAACTTCCTTCAAAACTAGTATCTCGAAACACTTTGAAAACATCAAATGAAAACATCCCTGCCTCTGCCTTATTCTCCACAGGTTAGAACGGTGTAAATGACAACCTGGTGCATCTACTGTATAAAAGTGAATAATTTCTAGAATGGCCAGTGCCTTCATATGCTCGTAATTCCCAGTACTTTTACAAAGTAATGGAAAAAGCTGCTGAAAGTGAAGAAGCTGCCTCTGTAGGTACAAACTAGCAAAGAGCTTTTGCCTTCACAGAATAATAAGGGGACCTCCCCCAGGTATCTACTTATCTTCAGGACTTTAGCAAGGCACTGGGAAATTATAGTGCGGTGCAAATCTCTCCACAGCCTTTATCAGTATAATACACATTGCTTTCGGGGCAGGGGGGAAAGGTTAGAAGTGTGAATTCTTTCACTCCTTAATACAATGTATTGAATTACAGAAAGCAGTTCATGCTGTTGCAATTAAGAGAAGTAGCTTCTTGTAGCCTCTTATTTTAGGCGTGGATTAAGCACCTACGAAGTTTCTGAGGGGGCTCCTAGGAAAAAGCATATTGCTAAAATCTGAAATTAACTGGGCGTAGTTCAAATAAGAGGAAAATAGTCACATTTTGGGAAGAAATTTGACAAAAATAATGTGGTTTTAAATATTGAAATTTCAGCACTAACCGATCTTTTATATGGTAAAGCATAGAGCTTGAAGGAGCACAGGAGACCTCTGCAACGGGGCTGGAGCTTTACCTATCAACAGCTAGCCCTAACTGGCTAGTTTGATAACTCCAGGTCTGATGCATCACTCACATAAACTTCCTCTGCCAAAAGTGTAGGTTTATGGGATTTCTGGGGCAACCTAATGCACCAGCATTGTCAGAGTCCAT
>JAWWMO010000043.1:28652502-28679459 GCA_035047845.1 Dendrocincla fuliginosa | reverse complement strand
GGCGTGGATTAAGCACCTACGAAGTTTCTGAGGGGGCTCCTAGGAAAAAGCATATTGCTAAAATCTGAAATTAACTGCGCGTAGTTCAAATAAGAGGGAAATAGTCACATTTTGGGAAGAAATTTGACAAAAATAATGTGGTTTTAAATATTGAAATTTCAGCACTAACCAACCTTTTTTATGGTAAAGCATAGAGCTTGAAGGAGCACAGGAGACCTCTGCAACGGGGCTGGAGCTTTTCCTATCAACAGCTAGCCCTAACTGGCTAGTTTGATAACTCCAGGTCTGATGCATCACTCACATAAACTTCTTCTGCCAAAAGTGTAGGTTTATGGGATTTCTGGGGCAACCTAATGCACCAGCATTGTCAGAGTCCATCCTAGAGTTGCACTGTGATGGGGCCATTCTGTGGAGCTGCCACTCTCCTTCCACATACACTCTTGACCACTGCAGGAGACGGCTTGGTTCCTAATACAGTGTCTATGAAGATGAAGCATTTTGTCATACCCAGATGCACTGTTTTCAAGGGGCCATACCTGTGTACAGAAGTCAACTTTTGAAAAGGTCACTGTTCCTGATTTCTCTCTTCGCTCTCCTAATAGAACTGCTGCATTTAATCAAATACTCTGACACCTCTTTTGTTCTCTGATTCATGTTTTCACTCATTTTCTGCTGCTATGTAGCGTGGGAAAATGTGTCTTGTACACAATTATTGCTTTGCTTCTTCAGGTTTCATCTGACATGCATTTCAGCTGAGAAAGCTCCTGGTTTCCAGCTTTCATACTTAGCGGACAATCTAAACCTCTGTTTGCAACATCACTGTCCGAAAAGTTATCCATTTCTGAAAATTTAAGTAGATATGGAAACCAACACTATAAGGATACTTTACTCCTGAAAGTATTTTAGACCACCACCATTTAGCTATTTCCACTACTGTCGCTTCATAATAATCTTTCATTCCTTTGAAGTTAAATCTCAGAAAGAAAAACAGCTATTTACTGAGTCCAAGATAATTAAATGTGAGTAAGAAGTCTGAGCAACTCTATCTGTGGGGCTCCTCTACTTGTTGGAAGCCATACAGATTGAAATGCCAGACTCTTTGCAGTTGTCTCAAAATGAGTAAAAATTGGGCAAAACTTGAAACACTCAAAATCACACATTTCTTCTGAAAAGCTAGGGCTAGCATTTTATGTTCTTCTGTAAATACTTGGGCAGGAATCAGCAGGTTTGAACATGTCAGGATAAGCATGGCATCAGGTTTCACCCACCCACAAGAAAGCAAGCAAGTCACATGCAAGACTTCCAGGAAGTAGCCTGGTGTCAAGACTGTGGACAGAAGCACCTTCTCTTCCTGAAGGGACAGTCTGACGCATCTGTGATTCTCATTCTCTGGGTGATTTTGGAGGTGCAATAAATTATTGCAATGGAGTATAGTTGCTAATTCCCATTGAAATTACTGTATTAAATTTTAAGAGCCACCTAAAAAATGACTGATACATTCCATTGTACCCAGAGAAAGTAAACTGTCTGAGTCTTTAAGGATACCTGCTACCAATTATAATCTTCCAGTGGCAAATTGTTTACTGTTGGACTGTCTCACTTTATTTGGTGAACACAGTGTGGTAAAAGATACCTCCCTCCTGTTGGACTGGCTCCCGGCCCAGCCTCCTCCTCCCACCATCCATGTGCTCAGTCACATTCCATTACAGGAGCACTGCATAATACTAAAATATTTAGGGGAATCAGATGTCTAGAAAATGAAGTGGGTTTGCAAAATGAGATGGTCTCTAGTCAGATTTTAGTTTTATTTAGAAAAGCTTGAAGCACAGTGATGCCTGTGCAAATTCTACTGAGAAACTGCTGGCCAAGATGAGAGTTAGACCCGAGGAAAGATGCTGTTAACACTCCTTGACTGCATATCCAGTCAGAGAGTGAGAGCTGAAGTTACATGACCCTGTCCAAATAGGCCTTGCAGCCATATGTTGAAGTGCACACTTCATGTCACATTTTAATCCTGTGGCGTGATAGTTGTCCCAAAGTACTATTTCTCTTCTTGTCTTTTCCCATGTTGCAGTCAGGTAATAAGGCATCATTAGTTTAACACATTGATCTTCCTGCATAATTTTTTTTAAAACTCAAATATATTTATTTTCTGTGAAAGGAAAAACACTGCTCACCCTATGTGTATTCAGTAAGCCTATTTACAGACTTCCAGCACTGTGGACAATAGCTGCCTATTAACACAGTCATTTGTGATCGAGGCTTAATGAAGGCGTCAAAAAGACAGGAGCCCCAAGCTCAATTCACTTTTGGCATCTCAGTACTGTTTTGCAGCACACATGACTGGGTACCATTCTACCCACAGAAACACTGTCCTTCAGAAAGAGGAAAGTAAATCATCACTAAATAATTTCTTCTCTGTATATAAGGTATAACACATTGCAGTTCAGCAGAGAAATACTTCTACCCTTTGAAACTCCTGCTTCTGCATCAGAAATGCTGCAACTGTAAGGCAAAATGCATTATTCAGTTATAATACCACCCACATTAATCCATCCAGAAATGCTAATGGCTTATCTGTATCAAGCACACCTAAGGTTGGACCAGATATTATTGTTCTATGCCACACTAACTTAAGCTGTACTGAAAGTCATTCATTCTCCCTCAGCTGGTGTAAAGCCAACATAAACTCCAAATGGACAGTTTCATATAGTGTGTTCTGGCAAATCTGACAGAAATGTGATCATGTGCCCATTCTTTAGCCAGATCAAATTTGTACTTCTGGGAGATCAGTCAGCACATAGGCCTCTAACTAATGGCTATGGAGCCACAGTATGAGCATGACCAGCACACAGATTCCTGTGCCTGAGGTCACTGGAGCTGGAATAGGATTCAACAAGCTTCCCAGGTCCCTCTCCCAGGCCCTCAAACCAACTACTTTTGGTTTCCTTACATTTTATTCTTCTGCCACATTCGGACTCAATCAAACAGGAGCTCAACACCATCCCATACCATACCTCCAAGTATTCTTCTTTGTTGTGGAGAACTTGAAATGGCCTGTGCCATTTGAACTGACACCCCCAGTTTTCTAAGTCATGGCACTTGTGTATAGCAGGGGAGTGTTCATCTTTAACAGGTTAGGTCAAGGAGAAGGATAAAACCCAGATCTGATTTATTAAAAATTTGAATACCATCACCCTCTGAACATGCCATTTTGTGGTTTTCAGCAGTAGCCTCTGTGGTTTCAGCTGCGCAGGTGTGTTTAGCAAGGTTACAGCTATGATATCCTGGCTTGACCTAGGAAGGTATTCTAAATGAACAAAACTGTCTTCACATGAAATTATAGTTTTATGTCCTGCTTGGTTGCAGTTGATATCAACTAAAAATCAGTACAGTCTTCATTATTTCAGGAAAGCAGTAGTGCTCCTTGTGCCTGGTCTTGAAACCACTTACAGATGCTGACTTCAAAAAGCTAGACAGATATAATAAATTGCATTGATGTAATTTAGATATTTATACTTTCTCATTGAAATGTTTTAAAATATGTAGCTTTTGCTCAAAGACAGAATATTTGTAGAACATTCTCTTTTCTTTTTCTGAGTTTTCCTTTTGAGTTACGCCTTCAGAGTAAAATACCATATAGCAGACACATACACAATTCATAGCAGAGTAAAGTCCTACAGAAATTACAAGCTTTTTCCCCTGGGGACTAGTTCTGCCTGTACTTCACATAGACAGTTTTATACAGCTATTTCCCTGTAAGACAACTTACAAATTTTACTTGCAGGGATGAATTCCTCTGACACTTATACTGGAGTAAACCTAGATCAATTTTCTTGAAGGCACCGAAGTTACTTAAGATTTATGCTGGCATAACAAGGCTCTGAGCGTGATCTATATATTGTTAGTTGGTGCTTGTAATATGAGACCTGAAAAACACAGTTACAAAAATGTCACTTAATGTGAATTTATTACCCATGTTTACACGATCAGCACTAGCAACATCCGCAAATAACAACAGCGTTAAAGGACAAATACGTTAGATATAATTTTTCTACTTCTAAAGCTATTCTAAAGCTGTGATACTGGGAACAAATTCTGAGATCTTCAGCCATTACTGCATCTTTGCAAACATCACTACTAAGGTAAATACCGGCTTTCATATAACAAAGCATGAAGCAAGAATTTAGAAACTTTGTCAGAAAATTAATTTCTGAAATGATCATAACTCATTCTAGCTTAGGCAATCTTCTGTAATGTTACTTTATTTTTCAAAGAATAAGCAAAATTACCATTTTGTTTTTCTGCATAGAGGATGGTCTTTTAATTCTAGATGTAGGAGATGTAAGACATAAATGGAAGCTAAATTTCAACCATAATAGACTCTGCATGTTGCCACTTCAATGACCTTTTAATCCCTTGGAGTTTAACCATTTCCTAATGTCTCCTAACAGCCATTTTCTTGCTGGGAAAGCCCTTTCTAACTGATAACATCTAAACAAACTCCTACCTTAATTAGAAAAATTTTCCTATAAATATTTATGTTGCTGTGATTAGGCCATTTACTGAATCCAGCTACCCATTATGAGTTAAAATAGAGATCCTTGTTTTGAGAAGCCTGGGGCATGACATAGTTTATACTAGGGGACTTTAGGTTGTAATTCATCTAATCAGGTGCCTGACCCCTTGCCTCCAAAGTAGCCAGTAGTCAGACGAAAAAAATAACGTTCTGCTGAGCGTAGCATCCTTCAGTCTGCATTTTTGTATGTTGGAAATGAACTGGATACATATCTAAGCAATCACTTAACTATACAAAAGCCTCATGCAGTCCTCCTTTTTTGCTTCAACATCCAATCTGTGACAAATTTGAGAGACAAAAGGGGCAATCTCTCTTTTCCAGCCAGAAATACGAAAAGCTACAGGAGCATAGAAAGAGGACTACAATGCAAAGCATGTTGCCACTGACTAATGAGCCTGCCATGCCTCATTGGAGCTGGGGGGCACCACGGTGACTGTGGTTGCTGCCAGGCAGCCTGCCACGTAGTAACCAGCGTGGTATCTCCTCTTAAGAAAGTGATGAGAGATTTAGGCAGCCTGTTCTCAGGGGCTGCTTTCTGGCTCCCCAGGTATAGGAAGCACTGAAATGGGGCAGCGCTTTTAGTGCATGGTTGCCTAATTTTACAGAGTCTCAGCAGATTCTGAGTTGGAAGGTACCCACAAGGATCATCGAGTCCAACTCTTAAGTGAATGGTCTATACAGGAATCAGATCAATGACCTTGGCGTTATTAGCCTTGTGTTCTAACCAACTGAGCTAATCTCAGGGTCAATTTAGATGCATATGGAACCAGAAGGCATACTACACTGGCAATCAGAATTCTTTTAGTTGCCTAAAGCCACTGAGTGCTTGGACTGGGTTTCTGAATGAGGCTTTGGGCAACCTCCATGTGTCTATACAAGAAAATATAACTGTGCCCAGAAGCTGGAGTCCAGCTATCCCACTGCTGAACAGCTAATTCACCTCCACAGCCCATTTTTGACTTTCTCACTCTTTCATGCAATTCCAAGACAGAGTCTTGGCAAGAAAATTTTCTAAGGCTACTTCCTGGGAGGAAACCTGTGCGCGGTACTCCCAGTTTGGTGACTGGACTGAGACTCACAGAACAGACAGGGGCACTTCTGGCCAGCTGGCTCACATGAGCAAGAGCACTGCTGGGCATGTTTCATTTATTAGCACTGATGTAATTTCTGACATCTAATGTGCTAATTCCATGTCTAAGGAAAGAGTCAAGATTCCTTCAAGAATTACAACTCTTTCAACATCAAATGGAAGAAAATGTTGCTTTTAAAGAGATTTTTTAAATAAGTTTTCACTTTATTCATCCAAAATGTTGTTCTTCTCAGGAAGAGTCACCTTCATTAATTCCCAGGCATCTGAGCTTAGCTTGGAGTTGCTTGTTTAAAATTACACGACTCCTCTTTTTTTGGCTTCCCATCACTTACGCTATCCTCATTTGTACAGATACAATTCTACAATTAGTTCATCCATACTTCAAAATCAAAATCATTTTCCTAGGTCTTCCAGCTGCAGCTTTCTGTCCTTGCCTTTCCTTTCCTGGGATTCAATTAATTCACATGTAAAGTAAGAAAAGTCTCCTTCCTCTACATGTTGCCTTTATAACCGCAGTTACTAAAATCCATTTCCATTATTTTTTTATCCACTTTTCTGATTTAAAATCATATCTGGATTATTGATGGATCTGGGCACTTTACCACAGTAAATTTACTTTGAAGCAGTTAACAAATAAGAAAGTCTGAAAATGCAAAAAATTATAAGCAAATGCTCTCAATCTATTGTTATTTGTCTACTTCTTAGTTACTCTATTTCCTCTCTTTACACACACACACACACACACACACACAAAAAGTATGTAAGCAATGGGATTTTCTGTGGCTTTACTGTTTATTTCTTTATTGTAAATAGAGTCAAATTTGAAAGAAATATTTTTGAAAGACACAAGGTACTTACATTTTGGTAGTACAATTTACTGGTCTGTTCTGGATAACAATTTTTGATGTAAACGCAGCTAACTTTTTTGTTAGTGTCAACTGTAGACTTCCTAAATTTGTTTCATGATAACCATATCTTGATACTGACCTTGAAATAATAAGATTAGAAAAACAATCATTTGAAGTCTTCTTATGTCTAGTCTTGTTTCTGAAACATGAGGGGTCACATTTTTGAGATTTTTCTTTCCAACCACACCAGGAATTTTCTCTAACAAAGGATGAAAACAAATCTGAGATGTTCTGCTGATTGAAAAGGAGTACCACAAACTGTTTCTTGAGAATGAACAAAAACAATTGTAAGAGCCACATTTAAAATCACTGAGGTTGGCTTCATTGATTTCCTCAAGCTGTGAGCCTTACTGCAGGCTTGCAAATCATAAACATGTACCAACTGAAGTTTTCTTGATATGTGGAGATACTGAGTGTCAAAAGTTCTCCTTGACAACGGTTTTCCAGAGCATCTAAAAATAAAGCCATTTTATGTAAATAAGCTGGGCACCATAACCCTTGTATGAAGGCCTGCAATGACAGTAAAAGTACTATGAATAATCTCTCTTTTAAGGCATGACTGAAAGTGAGGTAAATATCAGTTACGTGAATTTGTTCTCTGCTGCGTACTTGGTATGGATTATTAGCAGCTAAACCCACTTCAAAATCTCTTTTCTCTTCAAATAATGCTTCCTGTTCCTAATGCTATTTGCCAAATTTATTCTTTCCACCACACTACCCACAACATCCCCACCCCCCAAAAAAAAATTCTGAGTTCTGTTATGGATAAATAAAATATGTGCTTGAATTTACAACTTGAACTATTTTGTTATTTATAGTACTCTCCAAAGCACTGTCTCTGTCTACTTAGCTCAACCCATTTGTCACACCACCAATGACTGCATGAAGTGCTTGGGATTCTGAGTTACAAAGAGGATTTTAATGCCTTTTGCCCATGTAACATTTCAAACTTCCTTAACCAAAATTATTTTCTCTATACTTCTTTCAAAATGCTTATAACTTAGCCAACAGTTTTCTCCTCATACTTCACAGAAGAATCGTCTGTATCACTCAACAAACAACTTCTATTTCCCCAGCTTAGTCTGGGAAATGACCTGTTGCTCATCAGCAGCAGATCCCTATGACTCACCTTTCCATCCTTCAATTAACCATGAAAATGAGAAAACTGATGTTAACCAGAAAAAAATGCATTTACAGTCTTATTCAAGGAGACATTCTTTGTAAGAGTATTGAACACAACAAGGGATTGAATAAGACAGAACATCTGCCATGTAGGCTAATTGTTCAATTATTTCTGATACCAGGCTGAGGTAATGAGAAGGAACTTCAAATAACAATTTTCAGCAACAGGATATTTTGCTGAAATTACCAGAAACTGTTTCTTTGGCTGAAAGAAATGATAGAAAATGAGTATACCTAAGCTAAGGTGCACGTATAATGGTGTCAAAGAGCAGAGTCAGATGCAAAAAGATCAGTTTCAGTAGGAAACTGTAGGAATGCGAGCAATAATTCAGCAAAGGAGATAAAAGTGTGGACCCTCATCTTAATTGTGTCAGTCTCTGGGGCTAGTTGAAATCAACCACAAAATCTTAGAGAAACTGATCCTTCAAAATTCAAACATTTCAGTCCTTCCAGTCAGGCCAGAAAAACACTGTCAAGATTATGAAACTTCCATGGAATATTTTAGTTTTTCTATATACATCAAAAAGGTTGAAGCACAGAGGACAACAAAAAATATCTTGCATGCTGCTTAAAGTCTTTCAAGGCTGTTTTTCAGTTGAAGAATCCTTTGGTTCAGACTCATAGCCCGTGATTCAGGGTATAATCAGAGCTTGGGTTGTGTCTGACTTTATCCAGCATCACCTTGCACTGAAATTATTTTCTGATCTTTTATTATGGGCAACCTTCCTGCTTGAGGGCTAAATGCTCATTTCTGAATGAAACACCAGTGTCACCCTCCTTGGAGAGCCATGATTGTGAGCTCACAGGTCTCAGCAAGGTCCCAGGCAAGGCCCTGTAGCCACAAGTCACCAGCTGGGCAGTAAGTATTGTAAACCTAATTCAGATTCCCAGCAGGAGACTGGTTTACAAGGACTTGGTCCCTTCTGAATTGCATGTTCACACACCTGGAAAGCAATCACAAAGGACACAAATGTTATCTTTGAACACCGAGTATCTTTGCCCTTTATGGTAAAGACTCTTTAACTGGCCATGGCCAAAGCAGATGTTCCGTTCTGTAAACCTCAGCAGTGGTCCCACACTAACCAAGAGGCAGGTCCTTAGCTCTTCCATGTGTTTAGGGGACCCACTTAGTGATCTTCCCCTTAACTATCTGTCCATATTATATGCCATCTTTTCTGTGGAGCACAAAAAGGGAATACCATCAGTAGGTTCAGCACATTGCTAAAAACACTGAATCATCTCCATGACATTTCACATATTTATTCCTCTGAAACATCACTGAATTTAAGTTCCAACTGTCTCAAACTTCTCTGATAGCAAAGCACTGCAACAGATCACATCTGTTAGTCACCAGAGACTCTGATATTTTTAAAAGCAAATTATTCATCCACTTCATATATAACTTAACTAACCTTGGTGGAAACATCTCAGCTGACCATTTGAGACTTCCATGTACACAGATTTACTCTCAGAAGGTTTGTATGATGATGCTTAGAAACAAGGACTCATTTTCATCTTGGTTTTTTTTTTCCTTTTTCTCTGGTGGTAACTGTGAATTATCCCCCCAGAAGGACTGGCTCCTTTTCAGTGCTGCAACTATAAAAGGAATAAAACAGGTGCAGAGGACCATGCTCCAGCTTTGCAAGTGACAGCCATGGAGGCTAACAGCAGGAAATGAAAGGCAATATTTCTGCTGTATATTTTTTGGCTGCCAAGGCTGACATCAGAGTGTCATTACAAGGAAAAAGAGTTGAGATTTGACACTTGTAAGGTCTTTGTCCCATTTTATTTTATTTGTAACACATAGAGAAAAGGTCAAAGTACTTTTCCTTGCAATTTCTATTACAGTCATCTAAGGACTAATGTCTCAGTTCAGCCTACTTTTTGTCAACAATGGGGCATTTTTTTCCTACTTCCATTGTGCTGAAGGCCTCCGTGGTTCATCATGAATGGTCTACTGCTGACATTTCTGGCTGATCTGCCTCAACTTTCCACAGTTCTTGCCTGGTAAAAGCCAAGGAAATGAGCAGGACTCAAAGCTATACCAATTATACTAAACTGTAAGGAGCTGTGGACTCCCTCAGGGGCAGTCTTTATACTAATCATATGAAGTTTAACAAAGGGAAGTGCCAGATTCTGCACTTGGGAGGTTGCAACCCCAGATGCACGTACAGACAGGGGCAAAAGACACTGGAGAGCAGCACCACAGAAAGGTACTTAGGGGTTCTGGTCGATGGCAAGTTGAATATGAGTCAGCAGTGCCCTGGCAGCCAGGAGGGCCAACCTTGTCCTGGGGGGCATCAGGCAAAGCATCACCAGCCAGTCAAAGGAGGAGATTGCTCTGCTCTGCTCTGCACTGGGGTGGCCTTACCTTGGATATTTGGGTTCCAGTTTGGCAGTTTTGGGTTCCACAATATAAGAAAGATATTAAGCTATTAGAAAACATCCTAATGAAGGCAACGAGAATGGTGAAGAGTCTGGAGAGGAAGCCATATGAGGAGTGACTGAGGTCACTTGTTTGTTCAACCTGGAGAAGAGGAGACTGAGGGAAGAAATCATTGCAGTCTATCATGCTTCCTCATGAGGGGAAGAAGAGGGGCAGGCACTGATCTTTTCTCTCTGGTGACCAGTGAGAGGACCCAAGGAAGTGACCTAAAGTTGTGCCAGGGGATGTTTAGGCTGGGTATTAGGAAAAGGTTCTTCACCCAAAGGGTTGCTAAGCACTGGAACAGTCTCTACAGGGAAGGGATCACAGCACCAAGCCTGAGATCATTCAGGAAGCATTTGGACAATGTACTCAGGCACATGGTGTGATTCTTGAGAGTGTCCTGGGCAGGGTCAGGAGTTAGACTTCAATGATTCTTGTGGGTCCCTTCCAACTCAGGGTGTTTTATGAGTCTATGATTCAAAATCTCTGCTTTTGATTTGCTATGTAATAAAATTGATACCTTCCATGAAAGTAAAAAATGGCCACTGTAACCTCTCTTGGCTCCAGACTCACTTTCTGCAACTGTCTCTGCTGACAGCCAAGATCCACAGTCCTCAACAGATCTTTCTGAAGACCAATATTTCCTTTATTCTCCTTATGTACCTTGAGGGCTCCTTTCCTCAGCGGTCACCAGCATCCTAAGTTTAAAGGAGCTATTGTAGCGTTTCCCTCAGAAACATTGGTGAAAATTTAACCTGGTGAGTGAAGAAAACATGCAAGAGGGATTAATGAAAAAAAAACACAGTGCTGAGAATTCATTTTTATGCTGGAAACAAGTGTGTACAGCTATTTACAGAGGTTTCAGCTATGGGAATGCTGTGAGGTCTCTAGGCTCAGTAGGTCAGTGCTTGGCCATAAAGTGGTCCTTGTTTCCTGCTGTCCAATTGCCATGAGGCTGGCTGGAGGGCATCTGGCTGGCACATGGAAAATGGATGAGATATGTCTATGTAGCATATAACCCAAAAGGGCTGCAAATAGCCACTGGCTGCTCACAGCAGCCTGTACCAATTCTCACAGTGTTCAGTTCTCATGCCTCCTGGCACAGCCACAGAGCAGGCTGGCTTCAGGGACCAAGCAGGGCTTGGCTGCATGCCACATTGGCTACCTCACTCCTCCTACTACTTCTGAATGCTGGCAGTTTGCAGCAACTCTTTGAAAACCGTCATCCTCCTTTCCCTCTTCCCTGTTTATACTGGATCACATTCACCATCCTCTTGGCTCTGGCGTGCAGTCATGTCACGGACAGTCTGGATTCTCCCACAGGTGCTGTGACTCTGAGTACAGGGAAATGAAAGCAGTCTCTGTTCCCTTCATTTGTAGAGAGACAGGAGCTTCTCTTCCTGACATTTAAGCCCTCTCTTCCAGCATGACTCCACCTTCCTCCTTACAGTGCAGCAATCTCTCTGGCTCAGGAGTGGAAAATAACTTTGCTTTTAATTGGACATTCAAGAGAAGGACACGTAATGGGGGAGGAGAAGGTTGTGTGTTTATGGTGCTAGAAAGTGTGTCTGTATGACCTGAGGTGTTTATGAAGAATGAATAACATAGGAGCAAATCTAAATGAAGGCCTTTTGATCAGGGGAAAACCCCAGCTAAGTCTGGGACCAGTGCTGCACAAGAGTAGTGGCTGATTGCCCTGTTAAGGATGGCGCTGACTTTCTCATGCTGGATGAAATGACCTTATTCCAGCTCAGCAAAGGTGTTTCTTCAGCTAAGCAAAGAGAGGCTCAGCTAAGTGGGTCTGGATGATGGAAAAAACAGATCCAGTTAGGCACTGAAAGCCAGGAATAAGAGCAAACCAGGACCAAGATATAGGACCCCCACCTGGTGTTACTGGCAACTCAGTGGAGTCACCACAGAGCTCCTGACCTTACGTAGGTTATTGTATTTCAAAGGTAAGATTTCAGGACAGAGTGATTTGGCCCATCAGGAAAGGTCTGAGTCCTGTGACCCTTCAGGTGAAACAGAAAGGGCATGCCCAGAGATGATTAAAAGAGTAAGAGGGCAACATCTGCAGACCCCGAACCAGAGACACAGGGAGTGTGAGGGGTCTGGTGGAATGACCTGAAAAAAGGCCAAGGCAGGTGCAGTACAAGAATCATGCAGATAGCTGGGCAGGAAATGTGTTTATGAAGTGAGGGTATTTTTAAATCCATCACACAGTTCTGTAAAACCAAACCTCCCACCACGCTTCTGGTGGGGAGGGGGCACAGTGACAGCAGCAGAAAGCAGGTAAGGACTCAGAAAAGGTCTCAGGCATCTTTGTTCTGATGTTACAGACCTGGGAGCAGACACTTCTCGTGACATGCCTGTTCTCTATAGGAAAGATGAAGTCTGATCTCAGCCATGCTTCCTGCAGACGCTGAAAGAGAGGTGCAGGGAAATCTGCTCTGTCCTCCCCTCTGGAGCAGACCATGGGTGGAGGTCTCCTGAGCTGTCCCACTGCTTTCCTTCCCACTACGTCTCTCCACCACTCTGAGGGTATGTTTAGAAGATAACGCTGTTCTTTGTGGCTCTGCTTATACTTGCTCATTCGTTGTAAATAACTGTATTAACTTTATAGGCAGCCCTGGTTTGAACTGACAGGGGTTCATGTAGCAAACTGGAACTATGCCAGGCCCACCCGAGCAGCATCCTGTTAGTGCAAGGTGGAGCCTGAACAGCTCTCAGGTTGGGAGGTCTCTCCAAACGAATGTGATCCCTCCTTGTTCTTGCAGATTAGTTTTAACACTGACACAATGGCTGCCAAATGCTGAATCTGCCAGAAATGTTAACAAAAAGCACTTTGATCTCGTTCACTTGTTCTTGTTAAGTACGCATTGTATTATTTTGCCTCCTTTGCGGTCAGAAGAAAAATGTTTTGCCCTAGCATATCACTCATGTTCAGTAATCTATGTGGTGTGTTACACAGGGCTTCTGCTTTTCACTGTTCCTTGCTTTTCAGTTGCTTACTTTAGCAGTTGTTGCATGCTATACATTTGTTTGAATACTTTAGGGAGGTTTTATATTTTTATATAAAATACTGAGATTTTTGGATTCTTGCTGACATCCTCATCTAAACAGCTGAAGAATTTGTTTTTTATTATGTGGGTAAAAACTACTTAAACATCAGTTTAAACTTTCATGCTCTTGGCTTAGTTGTTAACACAGGTCACGTATCTCTTCTTGGCACAAAGTTTAGATTTTTCTAACCCCATATATTATATGTGAGAAAAACACTTAATATTCACTAATAAAATGGTACATTGGCAATTACCTAGCAATGGCAGATTATTCTTGCAGTGCATGGGCCTCACATTGTACTGTAACAAATACATATACCAGTCAAACCCTGCAATTCTCATCTTCAGACACAGTGGAAGTTTATGGAAAAAGCAATCCCCACCAGCAACTAATAAATTTTTAAAAAAAAAAAAAAGAAAGAAAAAGAAAAAAGGAAACTGTTGATGAGAAATTTTTGTGCCAAATCAAAGTACTTATATTTGTTTACAGATAAAATTGTAGAATAAGATGTAACAAGTCAAATGTATTGTCATGAGTCCCTGAATATATTCCAGTAGTTTGGCATGACAATACAGTCAGCAATTATCCTGGAAAAGATACAGATAAACATGCAAAATGGCATGAATATGAATCATTACTGGGTTTTCTTGATATTGTAAAAATAATGCTTGCACTTTTCATATTTCAGAAACAACTGCATGGGAAATCTCTATTTTAAAAATGCAAAGAACATTCTGTTCCCCAAACAAATTGATCGCTTGTTCTGGATATCACACTGCAGTTGATCAACTCTCAATTTCATCTTTGAAGGTTAAGTTCTGATATATGAACAGGTGAAACAAAAATTTATAGTACTCTTTCTCCAAAGGCTGGAAGTCAGAAAAGTGCTAGGGCAGAAAGCCATCTAGGAAATGCTATTCTGCATTTATAAAATTGTCTTGGTTCTCCTTGCAAAGGGATTTTTTTTTTTTTTGATCCCTGGATTATTGAATACCTAATGGGCACATCTTAACCTCATGGTCCAATTTCTAGGTACTCTATTTTCATTAGTAAGAGCTGGCAGGTCTGCTTTCTTGTTTTTCTTCCTTAATTTGGTGGGATACCTTCTTGAAGAATCACGTTGCTTCTCTTTGGAAGTTTGCTGCCTAAAGGAGTATGTCTTTATGATAAGATTTGTTATCATGTTGAGTAAGTGTCAGGATCAGCATATTATTGAGAATTACTATGCCTGATCCTGACCTGACAAGAAATATATTACTGGGGACACTGAATAAAATATGATACAAAGCTTAGCACAGTTAAGAAAAGTTTAGAAATTAAATCTGTTACGGCCACCTTCTTTCCTCTTGGTAGCCAGTGTAATCGACATCACACGTTACCAAGAGCTCTTTGAAGCTATTGACCTGCAAAGTTACTGCTTCAATACAATTGTGACATGTTAGGTGTTCCTAAACCGGTCTCTCGTTCTGAAGATTTCAGTGTCATCAAAACAGTTGGCTAAGGCAAGCAGTCCATGTAATGGGAGATACATCTTCAGGATTTCAAGATGTTAGGCCATTTCAGTCTTATTAATGGGAGCATACATTCATGCCAAAAACTTCTATGTCATCCATTGGATAGATGTGCTGTTCTCCTGTAGCTAAAATTGCACTTTTTAGCACATTGCTGCTGAAGATACTGAATTTCATGCTGATGCCAGTGATATTGGACTTGATATTGAGCAGCACAGAAGGATCTGAAACCCCTCATTTTTACCATTTCCCTGTCAATTCACTGTCTTACAGATAAAATTGCAAGACTTGAGAAGAATACCAGCCTGTAAAAAAATCACCAGTAGGGGTTATCTGGGACTTGAATATTGACCTCCATGGTTATGGCTTTTTTTGGCTGACAGGTTGTGCGATCTGTTTGTTCTCAATGATTCACTCCAAAGCAGTTTTGCAGTTCTCATGCAAAGACTATCATTAGCAAATCACTGTCCCACTGCTCATTTTAGGGTGAGAGGATCAATTCTGATTAGCAGTAGTAGAAATGGACATATCAGGAGTAGGGAGGAAATAGAAGGATAAGGGAAGGCACATTTTCCTTCTTACCAAAATAATCCTTCAAAACACAGACAGCTTTGCACAGTAATCTATAAATTTCCAGTATGTGTCACATAGTGTCTCTGTTCATGTTGTCAAAGTCTCCCACAGCTGATAAAATTTAAGGCAAGTGGTAGCTGCTATGCACTACTTGTTCAAAATGACAAAGTGTGAAAATAATATCAATGCAGGAATTCATGGAGGTGGGAGGGGGGAAACCACTCTGCTGCTCTTGAATTCTGTAAAGTAAAATTGTGCAAAAAAGTGCAGCTAAGCGCCTTTAGAACTAGAACTGCACAGAGATAACTCACAAGTACCTTTGTACAAACTCAGTCTGATTCAAACCTTTCTGGATAGGTTTTATAGTAAAGCTGAACTGGTTTTGGCATTTCTCTCTCCGTTTGGTGCTCTTTGATGAAGGAGTAAACCTCTCATCTGTCTGCTTGGGAGAGACTCATACTGGCTACCATTCTTGAAAAATTGTCATGATGCTTACAGCCTGTTCCTGCTTTTGGCTTTCAACCATGTTGATGTCTTGTTACCTAACAACTAAGGTCACCTTTGTTACACAGCAAATATTTCAGATCACTGTAACTTGTAATCTTCAGGTGACATCCAATTCTACTACTCTTTTTCCTGTGTTGTCTTCCAAGACTAAAGTGGGGGATCTTCTGCAAGATTATGCAGTTTTAAGCTCTCAGAAACCTAAGTAAATTCTTGTTTAAAATTTTCTAAGCTTCCTCAAGCAATTCCTATTATAGATATACTGGGTCTGGCTGGGATGGGTTAACCCACAGCTACAGAGTATCAAGAAGCAGCATGGAAATCAGTTGTACCTCAGCAGGTGAACAATACCTTCAGCAGGCACTCTGAATTAACCTCCCAGTGGAATACCTGGTCGGAGAAAAGGTGAAAACACTGTAACTGAGCCACTTATTTGGCAAATACTATTGTATTTATTATATGAGTACCTTCAAGGATTTTTGACAGGATGTTTATTATTCAAAAACCAAGAGCAGAAGATGTAGCTGCAAGGAACTGAGGTAAAATTGCCTAAAATTAAAAATGTCTGACTCTTAGAATTTTAAGATATTAAGATATAAACAGTCTTAATTGTTAAAATACAGCCTAAAAACATCTGCTGTGAGATAAATTTTCAATTGAAAACGTTCACCTATTTTTCAGAATGACATTAAAGACAGAATCTTATTTTACCCCCATTCAAAATAGTATTATTTATCAGAAAAGTTTCAGTGTTTTACTGTTTTGGATTGGGGATCTGAAGTATGCCAGGGCTGTGTGTTTAAGACTGGTATTAAAACTCTGGTTTTAGTCATTCCTTGAGGAATTTGCCCAAACTTGGTTAAATTATAAAATTATAAAAATTTACAGTTTGCCTCTGATAACAGATCACATGTTGGAGGCTGACACCTGCCTTTCCCCAAGAATCTCTGTTTAGAGTGCTCCATCACGGGGTTGAAAGGCACAAGGATTTCTTCCCCTGCAATTACTCCAGCAGGCACTGGAGGATGTGTGATCCAGTGACTAAAACCACATGCAGGGAAACGCCATTCTCACTATCCTTCCTGATGGCTTCCAGCTCTCTGAAAGAGAAGGAAGAAGTTGATTCATATCAGAAGAGCTTGTGAAGAGTGCTGGAAGGAAAGCGGAAGTGCTGGAGGGAACAAGGGAGAAGGCAGGAACTGGAGAATAGGGTTCGATAAGAGTACAGGAGCACAGCAGCCCCAGACTTCAAGTCGTGCACAAAACCCCTGAGCCTCTGCAGGCACCAGTGTTGTGTACCTGGCTAATGGCATCTGATACATCTCCTTTGATGCCCAGTCCTTACAGAGTCGTATGTCAGTTACCTTTAAGGATCCAATACCATGAGCTCCACGTCTGAATGCAACCAATAGCCAAACAAGGAGCCCATAGTCTTCCACTCACAGAACTGCAGCATCTTGTACTGCATGTGTCTGCATCTGTTCAGTTTTTACTTTGCAATTGCATTAAAAGGAAACCTATTTTAAATACATTGAGGTTGAGGGTTCACCTACTTAAACCCATGCAGTGTAGCACACATTGCTAAGCCAAGTAGAGTTTCTGTTTCTCAGGATTGCTAGTTTCTCATTGCATCAGGAGAATGAAATCCAAAATAAGGGAAACACTTAAGACTTCCAATTAACTTCTGAAAGCTTGATGAGTGCTAAATATATCATGTTGAGCAGGAAATAGACCAACAGGCTTGCAGTTCACTGATGTGTTTGTTTTAGTCCTTTGTGTATTTTCTAAAGATCCACTGATTGCTCTGCTATATTTATTTCAAAATGCTGCAAAAGAGAAGGGAAAAAAGGATGCCACAGCAGAAAAGAAAAATAGATTTTGCAATAGTTGAGTAGGAAAATAAAATTATCATAACAACATGCAGAACTTATGTATTAATTTTACAGTGAATAAACTATTTAAAGAAAGCTGAAACATAACACTTTTTAAAAATAGCTTATGCATAGTTATTTCACCTAGTTTGGTATTAAACACTTTTTGATTATCAAGACTGTAAGACTTTATTTTCTTAGATGTTAGTAAAATTTGAGGTGTCAGCTTTAACCTCATTTTAATGGGGTTAAAAACATTTATAATAATGTAAGAAATGTGTCTCTGATTAAGATTTTTGAGAAACCAGGGAATTGATTCCCAAACCATAGAAATTCATTTTATGCATATGTAATTTTTCTTAGTATTACAAAATTAAACCTGTTCAATGCAGCTGGCAGAGGAATCAGTAATGACAAAGCAGGCATGTAACTGCTTATTCTCCATTCAGCCTGTAGCTTAAGCTGCTGCACTTCTGATCCCACACAGACCAACCAAACAGGAGTGCACAGCTGAGGCTATTGCTCCAAAAATATGTTGTACATATAGGCTCTGAAATCATGGACTGCAGTCTATTATGCAACACTAAGTATTCTCATTTAATAGAAAATGGACTATTCATCCTCTAGTCCCCATCAGTGGTGATTACCACCTATGGGCACTGCCAGATATTACAAAACAGAGGCTCTCTGGTCAACAGCTCCAGGGCTACACAACCAAGCTGAACTTAAAGACTGACGGAAATCATCGCTGTGCATGCAGAAAAGACAAATGCAGAAAGTACAGCTTAGCTGTGAATGTCATGTCCTGGCCCCAACTCGGTGATCAAAGACATTCCAAAACAAGCACTAAGTTTCTGCAAGCTGCCAAAGAATTTGGGTGCAGTACTAGGAAGAAGATGAAGAACAGATTATACATCAGTAGCAGCTACTCCCTAGTTTGATGAGGATGGATTTAAAAAATAAAAAAAAAAAACAGCTGGAAAGATTTACAAGCCTATTACACATCCACAAAAATCCTGAAGAATAGGGGTACAAGGTATATTATATGGTAGTTCTCCAAGTTACTATTTAAAGAAAATACAACAAAAGGGGTTATAGATACTGGAAACAGAAGAGAGAGTGATGAAAGAAATAGTAAACTAAAAAAAAGAAGAGGAGAGACTAGGAGGCAACCATGGTACAAGGGTAGCTTAGAAACGAGGAACCTCCTGCTCTGAAGCTAAAATCATATCGCTAAAAAGTCACATTACAAAAATTAAAACTTTTGGCACCTCTTTCCTGCAATGGCTCCAGGAGAAGAGGGGACACAAACACCCCAAGGTGGCTTTCATGTTTATTGTGAAAAAGAGGCATCTTGGTTCTAAATAGTAAAACACAGTACATGCAATTCTCATGGAGCAGAGTTGCAACTTACTTTGGCCATCCCTCTCTCTGTGCCCACCTGTCTCCTCAGGATGGAAATTAGCTCTCAAAAAGAAAACAGTGAGCTTTGTATGACTGGTTTGCAACAGCATCTGGTGTCTTGGAAACCATTTCTTCAGCCAGTTCTCTTGGCTGCTTTGGAGGTGCAGTGGTGTTCAACTGCAATATGGTTAGGCTTGCTTCCCAGATCATATCTGCACTGGCCTGTGGAGCCTGGACCTCCGAAGTATTGGAGGTAGACGGAGAAACTGTTCAGAACATTTACATGGCTGGAACAAACTCACACCAGATGGCCATTCAAAATAGCAATCAGGAGAAAAGTGTCACACTGAGCAGATGTAAGTCTTATCCTCCAGAAAAATCTTCACAGCTGCCATTTTCATCTGACTCATCTTCTAGTCAAACTGTGTTTATTTTGATTGCAGCCAATGTTGAGTCACAGGAGCTGCATGTCAGACCAGTTCACTGGGTCTTGTTTGTGGCAGGAGTGAGGAGAGTACCTCAGGCAACTAAAGCTTTTTGCTCAGTACATGCAAATTCTCGTCTTTATTTTCAGTTACACTGTTGCTAGAGCAGTGGCACAACTTCAGAATCACTAATGCAAATGCAGACAAAAATATATCAGACAGAGATTTTTACCAACGACAAAGAGAACCCCCTTGATTTTAAGGAATATTGGATCAGCCTTGCATTAAATCAGAACTTTGGCTTTCAGCTCTGGAGGATAAAAGATATTTTAAACACAAAGTGTCTGAGATCTTTATAGATTCAATTACGTGAAGCAAAAAGTTGCTCTGAGCACCTACACCTGTACAAAATACTCTTTCAGATTTGCTGCCTTTGAGAAAGTTTTTTCCTTGACATTTCAAGAACCACCTTTTTCAATACTTAAGCCATGATTTCTTTGTACTAAAACTGGATAATACAATACAATGACATGAAAGGTAAAAATAGAATTGGAGGAGGTTTTTTTAATTTCCTGCTAATTTCCTCAGCAAATTCTGAAAGGTTTACAGTCATTTCACCAAACACTGGTACTGCCTGCACTAAACATATGGTCTATTTTCATCTTCTTTCAGTTCCCAGAATAAAAAGCTAAGGATCTTTTGTGAATATCTTTCCTCCCCAGCTAGAAAACATGTGAATGCAGCTCTGTCACTCCTCTTTCTATGCTCCAGTCAATCTGTGCCATGAAGGAATAAGTTTCAGCTCCCACCTTGGGCCAGTCTACAAAGTGTTTTATATTACCTTGCTCTAGCTCTTGGACTCTTCCTCTATCTTTTCCTACTGCTCTCCTAAAGTTCTTTCTCTCAGATCCTCCCACTTACTGAGGCAGGAGATTTAATTTACCATTTTCATGTCATAACTTTTTAAACACTTTAATTAAAAAAATTCTCTTTTTTTGGTGGTTGTGGGTTTTTTGTTGGGTTTTTTGGGGAGAGTTTGGGGAAGGGGATGTTGGGGGGGGGGTTTGTTTTGTTTTGTTTTGTTTTCGGTTTAGTTTTCTTTGGTTTGTTTTTCTGGTTGTTTTTTATTGTTGGGGGGGTAGGGGGATAGGTTTGTGGATTTTTGTTTGTTCATTTTGGTTTTTGAGGGTTTTTTGCCAAATAATATCCTTCTGCTATGAAAAGTGAGGGTTTGGCCCAATACTGTTCAGTCAGTGGACCAACTCCAACAATTTCCTTAGACTTCATTAAACCATGAGGAAGCTCAGAGGCATTTGCATTTCTTCAGAGATACCAGGCTCCCAAGATTTCCCAAGTTAATTATTCACCATGTAGACTTTTCCAGGGTGCCATAAAATAAACAAACAAACAGCAGAACAAGAAAGGTGGTTTCATAAAGCCTCAACTGCAAGGACAAAACTCTGTTCTGTTTTTATTAATTTGATGTATTTTTCCATGACGTTGGACCAAGTTATGCAACAAAAGGAAAACTGTCAGCATTTTAATTTTTTGACTACTGCATTGCCTTGATTCTTTGGCATCAATGAGTAAACCTACATGATTTTCGTGCAAGGAGAAAACATCCTGCTTGTAGGTGGTGAAACACCTGCTACTGAAGCTAGAAAGGCAGCAGCTGTTGTCCATAGCGTGCCTGAATTGGGGAAAGTAGGATGTTGTCTACATATTTTCACAATGTCATTTTTAAGGCATGTTTGTAGCTTGCTGCCATATGAATTGTTGCTTTGACAGAAGAAATAAATTTTTAATACAAGATTCTGACAGAAATATTCAAAAGTAATTTTCTGAAGCACTGGCTGAAAAAGTCAACTGCTTTGAAAAACTGAATAAATTCTCTTCCCAGAAGTGCTCTGCTTCTCTTCAGAAGCCTGTAAGAAAGTTCAGCTTCTTGCATCCTGAGACAATGGTTCTTCCACGCTGTAAGAGTTCTTTATTT
This sequence comes from Dendrocincla fuliginosa, assembly GCA_035047845.1. Classification (NCBI taxonomy): domain Eukaryota; kingdom Metazoa; phylum Chordata; class Aves; order Passeriformes; family Dendrocolaptidae; genus Dendrocincla; species Dendrocincla fuliginosa. Next base: position 28,657,928 of record JAWWMO010000043.1, on the reverse strand, counting down.
CTGTTGAAAAAACAACTGTCCGTGGTCTGGTTGGGATGGAGTATGGCACATCAGCATATTAAGACATCAGGATGTTTGGACTGTGTAAGGAGGTTCATCTGGAACCAATGTATAGGTTTCAGTTCTTTGTAGAAAATGTTTAATTCTAATTTTTCACGAAAGCCCTTTCTCTTAGAACAAGTCATCTGCTTAAAATTAGGCCTTGTACTTGTTTGTCTTGCTGACTTGAGGCCATACAATATACAGACCTCTGATGCTGAGTAATTTATGTGCCTGCATAAATCAGTGGGCAGCCAACAGAGGATAGACTGGATTCAACAGTTTCACATATCCATTCTTCTTTTATGGTCAAAAGATCATGGAAATAATCTCGTACATCATGCCTTTGAAAGCTCCTTCATTCTTCTGTCATGTCTGGAAAATGCAGTGGGTTATGATTATTTACAAGATTTTTAGTGAATTATTTACAATCATCAGCATAGAAAAAATGTGGACTTTGTTATCTTCTCCAGTATTTGGAGTGAAGGTTACAGAGGTGATCACAGTCTGCAATAGTTCCTTCTTTCCTTTCACATTTCTGAAAGATTTAAATGTGTGAATGACTTTAGACTGATAAAATCCCCATTTACAGCCTTGATTTGCTTCCTTGCCATGCACCAATGCTTATGGGCTATATTCAGGGAAAGAAAACACACTTTGCTAGGTAAAGCACACACTGAAGTACAGGTCTTTCTGAAGGTTATTTACCAGACTGCAATCAGCAGGTTTCAGCAGACCATTCCTGTAGCACACTGAGAGCAGTGAAATCCCAGAGGCTGAACCCGGTGTAGCTTCCCCTGGACAGCTACTGTGCAGGGTCTGGGAGTGGCACAGGAGGCTTTCAGATGGACAGGAGGATTTGCCATCCCACCAAGGGGAAGACCCACCTCATGTTCACTAATGGTAGACACCATTCACGTGCATTTAAAACTCTTTCTGTAAAATGCATATTAAACATTTAATTCTTGAATTACATCTTAAAGCCAAAGGAGTAGGAAAGAGGCAGCATCTCTCAGCCCTTTCCAATTTAGATGTGGGAATCAGAATTGTTGTTAAACCCAGATATAACTGAAAACATCATAAGATTTATGAGAATGATACAATTTTCTTTCACACCAACCAGAATCAGAATGACGAAATTTCATTGGATTTTGCCATATAAAGTGACAGTCAACCATGTGAATTGAAGAAATGCATAGTGAACAATCCCTTCATCCGCTCTGAGCTCCTTCCACATGCAGTGCAGGCTTTGTTTGACACTGATACGCTAATGCCTTGTATGTGCCTCTGGTCATGAACAAAGCCTCTAACACAGCAGACAGGAGAACATCTGAACTAGGCTGATGTCGCACCAGACCGCATTATTTGAGTTTTATGAGTGTGCACAAAACAGACAATCCCCTCTACCCTTGCTTTAATAGTTTCCTTCAAGTCTGGGAAACTACAGAGAAAGTAAACAGCAAGGTAATTAAAATGTGCATTGCTTAATTCATTGTTATGGGTGGTTGAGAGTTTTTTGGACAAAGTATTATCCCTTTAGGAAATATCTGTGCTTTGAAAAGTAAGACATCTGCTGCAAATAGAATTTTTTTCTCAAATTACTCCAAAGTCTTAAAAAAAAAATTATCAAGAAGACCAATTTCAACATTTTTAGTAGGGAACTTCATCTTTGGCTCAAATAATCTTGGAACTTCAAAGTACCTATAGTAGAAACTGTAAATGAGAATCACAATAGAAATGAAAAGTCTATAAATATTGACATATGATGTGATTTACTCAAATCAACATATCTTGTTTAATAGATTGCTGGAATGAACATGTGTAAGAGTTTGATTTTTCCTCCTGATTCAAGCTAAAAAGTTTTGTTCCAATGTCAATTTTCCCAAGAAAGAAATACAATTTCCTCATTGGCCCTATTCCTCATGAACCTTAATTTAACAAGTGCGTCATACACTGATTTCTGTCAGCAGATCATAGTGAGAATACACTGTGGTAGAAACTGACTCCATCTTCCATTCTGAACTATCTTAAGCAGCTCTGTTAATATAATAGGCTTGTGGGCATATATTATACAGTGACACGAGGCCTAACCTTTCTCTTTCAAGCAGTTTCTCATTTCCTGACTTCAACAAACATAAGAGAATATCACATGGTGAAAGAATGCTGTGAAAAGTATATTGAATCATCTGGCATTATTTAAACCATGAGATGACATTCTATTTTGCTTATTCTACGTGGAAATTCCTAACATCAGCTCTTGCTCAAATACATCAGTCCAGGCTCTGCTGTTTCTTTTCAAACATTCTTTATTCCCCTCTTCTTTTTATATCTTGCTATATGATTTGTCTTTTAGCTTGATTTCTGTAGATGTCTAAAAGGAGATAAACACCCAGGGTCTGAAGTTTTAATTTTTCTTTCTGGAAAAATGTGAATACAGAATTATTTAACATTACCTTTTTTTCCCCTCTCTTTTTCTGCTTTCTCTAGACTCCTTTGGAGTCATAGCTATTCAATTTGGTGTTAATAACAAGTGCTCAATGGCTGCCCTAATACTCCAGGGATGCTCTAAGGGAACCTTCAATATGTAAGTGTCAAAATAATGACTTTATATATGTTTAAATCAATTGATTTCTGGCAAAGTGGCTACTACACTCTGGGGGCTCTATTTAAAACCACAGCGCTTCTCAGTCCAGACTACTCACACACCTAAAGCTGACCATTCTCTTAAGAGCTTTCTTGGAGAAGGTCCAGACTCTCAACACCTTGAATGGCTGAGCCTCAAACACAGAATTATTTCCCAGAAGAGGTAGCACTTAGTAAAGCTAGAAAAGTAACAATTCACAAAAAAGGTGACAGTATGGAAAGGAAAGCAAATCAACAAAGCACAATAAGACATCACTTGCCTACCTCTAGAGACAAGTAAACAATGCAACTGACTGCTGGCATTTGAACCAAAGCAAAAAGGTTCTGCCGATAACAGGGAGGATCTTATGACACCACATATGTTTTCATGGATTTGAAACCCAATATGGACTATTAGATCTTCTAGTTATACTTTTTTCATAGAGTAGCCATAAAAATTCATGCTTGTCCTTCCATTCACAAATGACTTGTGTGCTGGCAAAAGCAGTCTGCTCCCCATAGGCATCCCCAGCCTTAACCTGAAAACTACAAGGGAAGAAGTGGGTCTCTCGGCCCTTATAGTCTCATTACAGTCCATCTATTCCAGCAAAGGTTTACTAGTCCATATGCACTCCAATACCAATATTACATTATCCAGCGACATACAATTATTTGTGACAGGCCATGATTCATTTCTTGCTTCAAATGTTCCCAAATGTGTCTTGGTTACTTGCCACCGCTGGCAACGGCAGCAGCTCTCAGCTGGACTGAACACTCCAGCAATGTGCTACTTCACTCTGGTGCATGTACTGCAGTTTGGGAAGACCTGGCAAGGTTAGAAAGATAGAGACATTTGAATGTCACACAAAACTTCTGTTTATCTCAAAATTGATTTCAAATTTTTCATGGTCATAAGGGAAATTACTCCCTACTTCAGCTGACTCCATGGAAGACATGAATCTTAGGGCCAGGCTTATTCAAGAAAAAGGGGGATATGAGATTGCAGAATTAGATATGGTATTAGAAAGGCCAGAGCACTGTGACCTTACTGTGTTCTTTAGAGTAGTTCCCAGCAAATTTGGGGATTGCTTCAGTGCATATGAAAAAATACCTTTTTTTGAGGGTAAGTTATAACAAGTAACTTCCACCAAAAACAGAAAGAAAAAGTCTCAGGAAAGAGGACATAACCATATTTATCCCATAATATATCTTTGCTGTAATCATATATGCAGGCTTTCTGGAATTATTTTTTTGTTTTGTTAGGGGATGGGGGGAAGGCAGTTAAGAGGAGGTGTTCTGTTTCATTTTGGTTTGCTTTGCCAGTTTTAATAGCACAAAGAAAGCTGGAAACTTAGGTAACCCTGCCTGAGTTCCAGTCATCCTAGAAACAGCCCAACAACAATCATGCAGTGTCTGTGAAACATCCAGGAGATGCCAGACAAACTATCTTTGAGATTTTTCCAAAACAAAAGAGAATCTTTAAAGACATTTTATTACCCATAAACAGTTCCGAGACAGATAGCAATTTAAGGAAGACAAGCCACTTCAGAAAGAGTGGAAATTCTGAATTCATGCCTAAAATTAAAATAACTTTTAAATGGCTTTGCCCTTACAGAGGAATTAATTAATGTTCTTTCACATCTTTACATAAAGCCAGACTCTGGCAGATGTGAGATAGATTATTATATGCAACATAAACAATATTTGGTCTTTTATTCTGGCAGCCAGGAGTGTACATTTCTGTACTTGAACAAAAGACCCTTTCTAGCTCAGCAGAGGATGTAAACAACCCCAGTCGCCAGTCGCACTCCAGGAACCTGCAGGAATACCTGGGCAATGTTTCTACCAAACCCTGAGAGTCAAACTATGGGGCAGGTGGAGTGGAACATGGCAGCAAGCCTGGAGCAGGATTTGACCTGAACACCAGGATTTGTCAGGAGTGTTTGCTTTTGTGCAGGCTGAGGACTGCCAGCCCCTGCCCAGCTGAGCTCTTCAAGCTGTAGCTAGGAGACTGCCTCCAACACACTAAAAATATATCCCCTGCACCAGTCAGTGACAGCCTGTTTGCGAGTGCAGGAGGAGACCCTAGATGCTGCTGGATCCTGGCTTTGGGAAAGCAGGGAGAGCCCAGGCACTCAGCATGAGTGCACACTGGCACATTTGCAGTATCCCACCTTGTCAGGGCTGCCAAGGTTGGTCCCCTCCTGCCTCTTGCACCGCTGCCCTCATACATGCCAAGTTGCCCCCAGTGGACCAGTGGCACCCTGCCCTGATGAGAGGCTGTGTCTCCTCCTGGCATCCAGTCAAGTGGGGCAGAGGAGATCACAGTCCCACACACCCACCTGTCAGGAGGAGGAACATGGGGCAGGATCTAAGGCTTCTTTCCCATGGGGAGAGCAGAGGAGGGCCACAAAGATGATCAGAGGGATGTTAACCTCTCCTGTTAAGTCAGGCTGGGAGAGTTGGGGTTTTTCAGCCTTGAGAAGAGAAGGCTCTGGGGAGACCTTAGAGCAGCCTTTTAGTACTGAAAAGGGGCCTATAAAAATGATGGGAATAACGTTTTAAGTAGGTCATGTTCCAATAGGACATTGGTTAGTGGTTTTAATCTTTTAAAAGAAAGTAGAACTGGACAGATATAAGGAAGAAATTTTTTAAGATAAGTGTGGTTAAATGTTGGCTCAGATTTTCCAGAGAGGCAGAAGTTGTCCCCTCCTTGAAAACACTGAAAGTTAGCATAGATAGGGCTCTGAGCAACGTGACCTTGT
>JAWWMO010000043.1:28579838-28645253 GCA_035047845.1 Dendrocincla fuliginosa | reverse complement strand
CTTGCATTTAGCTGAATTAAGGGTTCAACATCTTGTTAATACTAATCTGAGGAAACAGGTGAAGCAATAGAATGGTGCTCCCATTGATAAATGGTACTCCCAATGAGTAACAGTGCTCCCTTATCTAGTGACATTTTTTATTCATATGGGCACATGTTCACGTGTGCCTTTCTGACAGATTTCTGGCTCTATGTGTTCACATGGGAACATCCATAAATAAAACACATACTCTAGAGTCTGTGCTCTTCAGAGGAGGAACCATGGCTCCCTGAGGGTGTGCAGAGTGGTATCTTTGAGCAAGAGCCTCCAACTGAAAGGATAGGGCTGCTGCAATAAAATTTTTTAAAAGCAATAAAAGAAAATTTACAGTGGTGACATGATTTAGGAATTCACTGGGAAAGACATAGCTCTGCATGCCAGAAAGGCAGGTCCACATGGCACAGCACAGCCAGGCTTTGCAGCAAGGATAAGCCCAGTGAAAGGAAGGGCGGTATCTCCCAGAGGTACTTTAAAATAAGATCCTCGGAGCTGCAGATTTGTTATGGGAAGAAGGAGGTTTGGATTGTATCACATCCAAGTCTGTTATTGGTTTAATCCCTCACTGTCAGGACCCCAGCTCCAGTCATCCCTTCCTGGAGGAGGTGGTGCTGCTCTCCACTGCCACACCAGTCACAGTGCAAGGGGGATTCAGCGTTGCACTGTAAATCACATCCCCAGGCAGCTTCCTTCACAGGCATGCCTTGGGAGATAACAGAGCCTGGGGGCTGCACTGGCTTCCAGGAGCTCACCAGCTGACTCCCTGGCCCTGCTGTCACCAAAAGAGTTGTCTTTGCAGCCATTAGCAGGGGAGGGACCTGGCATGGGTGGGAATGCCTGGGTCAAGGCCCATGGCTGCTGTCATTCCAGCCCTTGCTGAAGACTGGGAGCCATGACCATGGCGGACAGATCACTCGTGTAAAGCAGAGGATATTTTGGTTCTTAGCAATCACAATAGCCAGTGTCCTCAGGGCTGGCTCGCTCTTCCACTCTGCTTCAATTTTTTGTTTACTTAAGGGAAATATTTCCTGTTGTGGTGTTGCTTCAGACAGGAGTTCCCTCATTTTGTCTTATCTGTCTCCAAGCTTTAGGAAGGTGGCAGAAAAGGTCAGTCTGAAATTCTTCTTGAAAACTCATAAGAGTTCTTGTTTTGATGACCTCTTCATGTTCTCTGCAGATCCTTTGGCACAAGGACAATCATCTGCACTATGTGCAGAATACGGACCCTCTGTGGAGGCTGGCGGGCTTCACAATCACTTCCAAATGAAGCCCCCAGACACCCTTGCTAAGCACTGTTATCCTACTTCTCTGAGAAACATTAAACCAGAAAGAGATTAAATAACTTCTTCAAGGTCGCATATCAAGTGTGTGACAAAGCTGGGAAAAGAACATAAATTACTGCAATTCACCATCCTTTGTCTCCATTAGCTTCCACCTTTTGTTGGCATTGCTATTAATAAACACAGACAGTATTACAGCAGGCACAGTTTCCAACAAGGGGCAGACACAGTTGCCCAAAGCATTGTGAAAATAAATTAGAAAGGTTGGTCTTTGTCTTGAAGATGTTGAAACCTGAAAGTAAGACTTTCAGTTCCTCAGGTTGCTCGGATGTTCCTGTACAACCTTGAAATTTTCACTGGACAGTCACTCAACATTTTACAGATACAGCTGTAGCCCTCTCACGTAGGGGATGCAGGGTTCCAGGAACCTGAGGGGCACTGAATTTCAGCTTACCCTTTTTTTCTGTCTTGTTGAAAGCAGAAAAGCATGCAAAGCAGACAGGATTTTTGCTCGTTTCCTGCAAATGGAGCTGAGTTAGGAAAAGTTACTGATAGCACTGACTGACCTATAAGAAGCACACAGAAAACATGATCAAAATTCAACTCACTACCAGCCAAGCCTGATCTAACACCAATATTACAGCGTGCAGTTCTGCCAGATATAGGCCTGGCTGACTTTATAGATTGGTCACAGGTTACCCTTTAGTTATGAAACAGCTTCTAAACTTCAGACATGAACGTAATGTGCTGACTCACTGCCAGGTATGTCATGCACAGGACAATAATGTCCAGGAAGTACAAGAATCTGGATTTATTTTTAAACTTACTTTTATTTAGCACTTCTCAAATACAATAGCTGTAACTTTCTGCTTTTTCAATTCCTGCTTTTTTCTGAGCCACAGACTAAGTGATCAGGCAATGAGTAACTCCGGGCACTGAATTTACAGGGAAATTGTTGCACTTTTCAGGTGGTTAAAGTCATTAACTCATACCTTATTATAGCAGCTGAGGCATGCAATAATCAGCCCCAAAAGTACTGCTCTTTAGGTCTTAATGCTCAATTAATTTTCTGGAATCCACATCAAGAAACAAAGGCATGAAACCACAATAAGAAGAACCAGGGGAAGAGTTATTGTGTTTCCTTTATTCTTTCATTTCAGTCTTGGTTTATCAGAATTATAAATACTTCAACAAAACCTCATGCTGGTCAAGCCTCACTGCCAGTCCAAATTATTCTACTACTTCTGTTGACTCAAACAGGATTAATTGCAGAAGGCAGCCATGTGGGTCAAACCAAAAGTCCATCTACTCCAGCATGAGCCTCCAAAAGTGCCCAGCAGTGGATACCCAGGAAAGAATATACGACTGGAGCAAAGCAGAAAGTGGTGCTTTCTCTGTAAATATTCCCAGTGTTCAGACTCCTTGTGAAACAGAGATGGTTTCTTTCTAATATCCCTCACTGGACATTGTATTCCATGAATCTATCAAATCCTTTTTTGTAGAGGTCTACAATATTATCATCTGCAGCATTCTGTAAAATGAAGACCTATGAAATAACCTTGCAGGCTACCAAGAGATGAGTCCTTCGTTTGTTCTGGACTTGGCAATTGCCATCTTTCTTTGGCATCATAACTTTCTCTTCAGCTGTGTATTACTGAGACATTGATGAGAGAAATGATGCAATAGTCATCCAGCCTCCCAAGATCAATGTTGCTCATTCTTGAAAGGTAACAAATGGTGTTTTGAGGGTAGGAATATAAATGACACTTAATTGCAAAGGAAAAAGGAATAAGATCAAGGGCAAAAGGCACTCACAGGCATAGGCACAGACCTATGGAAGACATAACAAAGCCTTTACTGACAAGCTACACTTCAAAGCAGTGCAGGCAAGCAAGTTTCTGGACAGGGTTCAGCCTCCTTTACTAGAACAACTGTAGAGGAATGTTACCCATGCGAGCTCAGAGAACAAATATGCAACTCTGTATTCAGATTCCAAGTGCAGTACTCCTGAATTTTCCTACTGCTTACAAGGCCAAAGAGTGATTCTCTTTCTGATTCTCTAGTCTGATCACATGGCTATGAATCTTAAAACAGGATTTCTGCCATCAAGCCCAAATTTTCTTTTAGAGATAAAAAAATACACAGGCTAAGAATTAAAGAATACTCTGTCGAGTATCAAAAATCCTCAGTTGAAAGAGACAATGTTCTGCACTGAGGTGTTTGGGGTTTTTTTAAACAATAATAACTTAGAAGAAAAATGTAATAAAAATTATGAAAACAAATGAAAAACAAAGAAAGTCAACAACTTCAAATATCATGTACAGTGAGAAGTCAATAAGGCAGGAAACAGGGCATGATAATATCTTTAGGAAAAAGGACATTAAGGACAAATAAATTTAAGCATAACTAAAATAAAAGAAATCCTAACAATGGTTTGAGTACAAGAGGGCAGAAGTATTTAAATATTTCTGGCCTTGTGGTTGGGAAAAAGACAGATTTATATGTATGATAAAATATTTCACATACCACTATAACCATTTCTAAAGAGGATGTTAAACAGCAAATTCCAAATGAAGATCTGCTAACAGCAAAATCAGATAATTCACATGTATGGGTTTTAAAAGGGCCAAACAACGATCTCTTTAGTATTCATCATCATTTATAGTAAGTTTTGGAACACCCAGTAACTGCAGTGGATTAAAAGAAAGCCAAGTTAGTGATAATACATTGGAAGTGTCAGCAGACATTCCGGGCAATCACATTGCCAGCAGTCTGCTAGCAAAGGCAGTAGAATAGCTGCTGTTGGTTTCTACTAATAACAAATTTTAAAAGGTAATAAAGGAAATGTCAATCAACATACCTTTATGCAAAATACATTTTGCCAAGTTAACCTGGGAATATTTTCATAGGATTACATGTTTGGGTAATCTTCTATAAATTTATATATTGCTTAACATCAGCACTGAAAGCAGAGGCAACATGAGGACATCTCCCTCGAGGGAAAACAGTGGGCACTGGGGGAAGACCCTGGAGGAGCAGGGACCAGGGGCAGCACAGAGAGAAAGACAAGGGGCTCCTCAAACCATGTCCTGTCAGAATCAGAGGGATGTGTGAATGGCCTACAAAGGCTTTTTAAAAACCATTAATTTGAAAAAAAAAATTAATTAAATTTTTTAATTAACAGAGGCCACCATCAAAGTTTGAGGCAGAAGAAAGGTCCATCTAGCAGAGAAACAGGTCCTAGTGTGCCCATCCCAGGCTGGGCACTGTCTTCAATACAACTTTGTGATGGATATTGAGGGAAATCAATATTAAGACTATATTTACAAGTATGGTATCAGTTGCTCTAAGGTTTATTTATTGCTCCTTTTAATTCAGCACATACAGTTTTACAGCTGATCTTTACATATGATTCACAAATATTGCATAAACCTATAAACTCTCCCTTTGACCAGCTGAGAGAAAATGTTACAGCTTGTGAATCCCAGAGTGAACAGTGAGGGACACTATTAATGAGATCCAGTGCAAGCAGTTCCTGAAAAATTAATTTAGCAAATACAGTCCCAAATAAATGTGCCTTTTCACCTATTTGATGCATTTTCTGTATGCATGAAAGGTGAATAAACTGTGTTTATGTTTCAAAATTGAAAACAATTTTCATTTTCTACCCATTACCACGTGCCCAGTTTTAGCAAATTAATAACTTAATATGTTCTAAAATATTCCTTTGCTTTATTTATTCAATTTTTTTTCATTGTTAGTTTTTTAATAAAATACAATCTTTCAAAGTTGGTTTTAAAGTAAACCTCATTTCTCTAAAATGTGAAAAGTTTGCAAGAATTTTGGTGAAGTAGCCCATGGATATACCTTCACCCTTTCCCTTTTTTTGGAAAGATTCATAATATTTTTGATCTAATTATATATTAAAGGAAAATGAAGTTCAGGTGGCCCGTGCTAGTTATAAACGGCGCTGATTTCAGGAAATACTTAAATTTTCTAGATGTCACTTAGTGAAGTAAGTGATCCTCCTCCTTTTCTCCCTGATGTTTTTGTATCCACATTACAGAGTAATGAGAATTTTTGCCTGTTTAAGATGTGAGGAAGGAATGTACGTGAGAATCACTGGGCAGGGTCTGTCAGGTACACAGACAGGAGGTTTAAGATTCAAGGCGACACAGCCTTGGCTGTTGATAACAATGGAGGAAGCATTACCCAAGAAAATGCAAGGCAATGAATCTATCAGCTGCTTCTGACACTCAGTTCCTCCCTACGTTTCCTGCTCACTCCCGCTCTGCTGACCTCCAAATCCCCTTGTTTCCTATCTTGCTGATTTCTTTTTCAGTATCATCACCACTGTTGTCTTCAAGCATTCTGTTGCTGGCCCTCCTTCCTTATTTTCTGTGTGTTGTTTCTAAGAGTCCATTTCTCAGTGAGAGTCTAATAACCATTATGTAAAGTGGGAGGCAGCAAAGGGTAAATAAGATATTAATTATAAATAAAAATCATATAAACACACATGTTGGACTGATTCCTGCAAATCCCCAAAGACGAGAATAACTTTACAACAACTTAGAATGAACTTTGTGGGAAGAGCATTTTAGCAAAAACTGAAGAAATAAGCTGTGTTTAAAAATGCAGATGGCTGAACTAATGTCTTCAGTTCTAAAACAGTCACTGTAAAAGTTCAGATTTTGGCAGCTTTTGTAAAATCTGATCTTATTCCATGTATGTTTTGATTGAGTCAAAATGGCAATTGCTAAAATACTTTATACTTTAAAAATATATTTTATAATTCAAAAAATGGCCATTTTAAAGGCAGAAATAAATAAAAAATTAAATATCCAGTGTAATCCTCAGCCAATCTAAACCAAAGATTAATCAGGATGCTACTCAGCTACAGAATACACGTGCCTGGTGCTAACTATAAAATCACTCTGTCTTGCTGAAATACTAAAGAATTCTGCAGATTTATAAAGGACATAATTTGACATAGTTTCCTCTACTACCATAGCGACTGGTACCTACACCAAACACAACTGATCAGCTGAACTGTTTAGTCCCTTTTTTTTTGAACCGTCACATTTCCCCCATTGCAATGACTCGATTGGACTGGGATGTCTCCCATCATTCTGTTTCTTTTCTAAAGAAGCAGCACAGAGATAAGCTGCTCAAAAAGGGGCAAACGTGCTTGCAAAGCCCAGAAATGTCCAGCAGGAGTGTGAAATGATGGCTGCTTTGCAGTCCTCTGGTGCAGATATTGCAAGATAGAAATCCTGCTTTATTTAATATAAATGCTCTTTATACTAAGAGTATTTTCAGACTGTTTAAGACAGAATTGTGTCCATTCTCTGGACAGTTCTTGTTGAACTCCCAAAAATAAAAATGCACTATGTGCAGCCCACTTCCATCCATCATTGGTGCCCATGTAGGGAAACCAGCCTGACCCCAAACCTGGGTTACAAGTGTCCCATCCTCCTGCATCCTCCTTCATCCCCGCAGCACCAAAGTCTAGGAAATACTCTGCAGCATGCCCGGGTTACAAATGTGTGCTCTGGGTCACAGCACAGCCCAGATATGATGGACTGACAGAGAGAGCTTCCTTTCAGCAGCCCCTCCACTGGGGCATCCAGACAAATGTCTTGGCTGGGAAGTAGAAGAAAAGCTGTCTCTTAGGCATGTGAGAAGGTGACTCAAACTTCTCTTGACCTTTCCTATAAATGGAAAGATAAAACCATCCACAGCTCAAAACGTGGCTAGAGCCATGTTGTTTGTATGTGCTTGTTCAGTCTTATAGTATCTGTAAGTATTCAATCAAACTGATGCACCATTTTTATTTTTTTTTACCACATATTTGGGTTGGTTAAAAGGCATAAACTTCCTCTGAATTTTAGCAGACATCACCATGGGAAAGTAAGACATGTCATCCTGTCACTGACTAGCAACCCTGCTAATCTAGGATCCAGTCTCTTAAGAGGAAAAATACCAAAAGAGGGAGAAAAGTGCAAGTTTTTCTGTTTCACCGAGATGTTTTATTTAGGGGTTTTGGGTTTTTTTTCTCACTGAAAGACTGGTATTTTAAGTTTCTCTTCAAATTTCACCACTATTCAATTCTTCTAGTCCCATTTCAGGTCCTTTTAGCACCTGAGTGCTAAGAATGTGATGCAGCTGTGTCCACAAATTCATTATGCCTCATGTGAAAAAGCATAGTCTCTTCTCAGCTTTAAACTTTTTGTTGCCTTCTCATGCGGTGTCCTAAATACCTTGCCTGGTGCAGCAGACACATTCCCTGTTGCCTCCTTCCTGCGCTAAATACAGAACAAGCCATTTTGCAGCACAAGCAGCAGCTTCTCAGCCACTATTCTACTGCAACTTCTCTTCAAGAGAAGGTGTCTCTTTGAAGTTTCCTCAAGACCTGTTTTTTCAACAAGATCCAGTCCTTTATATGCATACATTAGCCAAAACACAGCTAAGTAGTCCAGCAGAAGTAAGGAATTCATCTTCTCCCCAGAAGAGTGGAAAAGGCAGTGCTCTGCAGTATGTGGGACCCTGGCCTAAGCCTCTGAAATAGTCATTTCCAGGCTCTCAGAGTATTGAGAGTGATTCTGGATTCTCACAGAATATTCCTGGAAGAAGTATCCACTCACATTGAGAAAAGCATCTGACAAGTGGGTATTTTCCAAAATAAAAACTTTTGCTGAGTATTCACTACTCATCTCTCTAAATTGTACCAAATAATTTTAACCTGTTTGAATATGGAATCATGTGGAATCAGAGGCACTAGGATCAGGGATCACTAGTTATCTGTGGCTGAAAATCAGGAACCTGTGAATTACTTAAGGAATTTTTATAAGTTTTTTACCTTGCTTTGGGATCAATGACATTGGCAACTTGATTGAAATCTAGACCATTAAAATATATAATCTGAGGGGTTTTTTTGAACTGAAGCAAATTTTTGAAGACAAATTTTAAAGAGAGTTTGACCTGGCTTTCATTTTGGAGAACATTAAAAGAAAAAGATGGATTATTCTTGTCCCCTGGTCAACTGTCAATTGTTCTTTTAAAAGTAAGATAATTTCCAAAAATAAAGTCTTTCTCAAGCAAGTGACAATAGCAAGGGAGTGAAAAAAAGTCCAGCTAGCTGGCACTTTCTGCCAACCTTTTTTCAATGTGTGCTGACAACTATCAAAAGGTTTAAACCATCTCTGGACAAATCCTGGATTTTGAATTCCAGATTAAGTGCCCTACCAAAGTCCAACTGTGTGAGTTGAAATAGGCATAAAATCTCCCTTGTGGAGAGAGATGGTAGGAAGAAGTATATATATTTGCATTAATTTTCTTGCTTATTTTAATCTGTGGTCGGTTCATGAGTGTGTGCTATAATGAGTCTAGCAGTACTTCAAATCAGGTTTGCATAAAAAGGAGAAGAACCTCAGTAAAAACCAGAGAACCAGAGAATATACTGAGTTGGAAAGTGTTGCCTAAAATCCAGGAAAAACAAAGCTTCCAAGCAATACTAGTAAAGATAAAATAGAGAGCAGTTCTTTAATGAAAGCTTTCAGGTGCACAGACTACACAGGCGCACACCCAGTATAGGGTTCTTACAAATCTATAACACTACTGAATTATCATATCTAATGGGTACATCCAACCCAAAAATTAATTGCCCCTGGTACCACCCTCAGAACTGTCCAGTTGGAGCCCCTCCAAGGGTTCTGAGCCTTGTATCTTATTTTGGCTACAGTATGTCCAGGTGCATGTGTCCCAAACAAGATGTCCTTGCTGCAACCCCTTTCCTTGAAATGACCATTAAACTGAAACTCAGGAATGTAACACAAACCACAAGCTATACAAAAGAGGTTTAGAAACTGTTAGAAACTGTTAGCTGCTACCTCAGCTATACAGCTATGTTAAAATCTACAAATACATTAAAAATATTAAAATCTTAAGGCATCGTGTTCAACTCTTAGCCCTACATAGGACCATCCCCAAATCATACCATGTGCCTGAGTGCATTGTCCAAATGCTTCTTCAACTCTGTCAGGCTTAGTGCTGTGACCACTTCTCTGGAGATCCTGTTCCAGTGCCTTTTATATATCCTCTTTTTATCCTAGAACAAAATGTCTTTCTTAGATCAGTTCAGAAAGAGGCATCTTAACAAACCCACCAGCTCCTACTTCTGGGAAACTGCTATTGCCTGTGTCAGTCATGTGAACTACTACCAGCATTTAGCAAGTTTCCCAAATTTTTCTGTCTCATCCACAACTTTAAACCCGGGTTGCCTCATGGGCTGAGAACTCTTGGATGTTACTCTCTGTCACAAAGTCCTTCTAGAAATTGCCTCTCCTTAGTATTGGAAGAATGTGAGGGACCACTATGCTAAGGATGCCCTTAATCTAACTCTTGATTCTTGTGACTGCAATTTCATGTCTGGAAACATGAAGAGGAGCCATTAGCATGTGACCAGCCAGCTCTCCAGAGGCTTTTGCCAAATGCTCTGGGAACCACAGCTTGACAACCCCACAACCTGCACTAAATCCCAAATTCCCAGTTTTCCCATAGAGCCCAATTCAAGAGCTACGACATGTTGCTTTTATCATTTATATATTCGTGCATATTTCTAAATCTGTTTATTACTTATGTTTATACAGTCATGCAATACTGGAACTGATGCTGTTTAGTTAGTGGTGCTGGCTGTGGCTGTTGATGGTTCTTACCTGCACTGGTTAAGTTAGTCAGTCTCTAGAGTTCTTCAGGCAGGGCCTGTCTACTGTTTTCCCTGTCTTTCTTCACTTGTCACCGGTGTGTATTCCACTCTATTTTACTCTTAATTAAAGAGATAAGCACAAGCCTACCTGCAGTGTAGTCACAGCAGGTACAGGTCTGCCAGGTACCTTTGTGTACTTCATAAGGGCTCAGGCCATCATCTCAGGCTAGGGCATGACAGACAAATCCACCCAAGATATGTTCATAGCTGGGTCTCACAGGCAGCAGTGCCCATGGGATCAGCCTCCTGCCTGATCTCCACTGCCCTGAGAATGGCGTGAGAGCACAGTTTGAGCTGGCAACATGAGCCAGCTAAGTAGCTGGTTTTTTGGCTACACTTTGTAGCCAAAGTGTAGGCTACATATGCATTTCCCTCGGCTAAGATGTCTAGAAAGCTTTCTGGAGGGAGCAAGGTAAAGGAAGCTTTAAACTGTCAACCTTTCTCATTAGATTTGAGAGTTTCTGTTCATCACCTGGACACATAAGGCAAAAGCTTGGAGTCTTCCTAGCAGAAACTGCCAGAGTTCTGGTTCCCAGGCACACATGCTGACCAGCAGGAAGGAATGGTGACGTATCAGTCAAAAGTAGGAGGTCCAAAGACCCAAACCTGAAGGCTACAGACACATTGGAAGATGTTCTAAGGCAGCAATACTACATGCCTGCCCTTCTTTTACACCCTTCCCAAGCATACACTTTCAGCTGAGATCAGAGACAGATAAGAGGGCTGCATGGACCTCTGGTTGAACACAGCATGGCCACTCACAGCCCCAGAAGGGGATGCCAGCTGTGGGAAGGTGTGCTGGGCACTCCTCTAGAGCTCCTTCTCCCTGACTTTCCCAGCCCATCACCCAGCAGCTCCTCATGCTCCTTGTATTCTTCGGTTTCATGTGAAGAAACCTCACTCAACTTTGGAGAAGAATGACATGCAGGCCTGTGTCCTTTCAGAGTGGAGCCAGGACACAGAGGGCAACTCTCCAGGAACCGGTCTCTGAAGTACGTCACAAAGAAGCTGTAGTATAGACACAGCCTGGGGAAGCTGAACAACTGATGTCAATAAGAGGAAGATCAGATCCTGGTTCCTAAAATTACTTGCTTTATATTAGTGTTAAACATATTGCCAAAGCATCTTACACAATTTCAATTATGCACTAAAAAAATCTGCATTGTGGAGTTAAAGTTTAATTATATTGTCATTTACTCTGAGGAATGCTTGCGGTTTAATCATTGTTTATGTTTATTATCTTTTGGTTTACATTTTTTCTTGGATTAATAGATCATAAGATACCACCACATCAAGATTTCACATAGAGGCAAGATACTATTTTAACATTACGTGGTAACTCTTTAAGAACCAAACAATTGTCAATCTCGTGCCATTGAAATAACTCTTTGTTCCAAATTCATGTCCCTGGGAGCACTGGAATGTCCTCATGGTGAGGAGGCCTGCCAAATCACTAAACAAGGGCTGGGGTCAGCTCCCCTGCTGGTGCAACACTAATGACTCCGTGGAGCTGTGCCAGCAGGGATTTTGGCCCTCCATGTAACTGTTCCAAGGATGTTCATTGTTCTATTATATGGAACATGCACATGCTTTGGGCATGTAATGTCCTTCCAATAATCCACCTCAGAAAAGAGACTTTGGGATGCTGAAATAAGAAATAAGGAAACTAAGCTGTATGAATGTGGTTCCAAGTGACTGCAGGACCCTTCGGAATAACCAGTAATTTCCATCACAAACCAGCCATGTAATTACAGTCTAACTGCAGAACTAATGCTCATCTCACAGCATCTCAGTTGTGCTCTGGGTCCTGATCATGCCATCAGACAGCAGATGCCTTCCCAGACCATCCAAAGCTCAGCCCAGACCAATAAATGCCAGATTGTGTAGGGAAGGTACTTGCACAAGCTGGCATTCATGCATAGACTAGGGGTAGTCAGCAGGAATTGGATCACCAGGTAGAGAGTCCTGCATTATCAGAGCACAGTTTGGTTTATACAAATTTATCAGTAACATCAATAATAGCATAATATCATTATAGTACCTGTAGAAAAAGAACTGAAAGTATCATGTAAAAATACGTGTAGTCACAACACTTCACAACTTCCAAATGGTGAGAAAATACTATACAAGAGAGGAAGAGAATGAAGCCACTTCTTTCACTCTTCCTTACCTGGCTTGCTTTGGGAAAGACATTTGTCCACATTTCATTTCAGATTACCCTGTAGGTAGGACAAAATCCCCACAAGACACATTCACACTATGCAAACACCAGGTTTCTCTTCCAGCAAATGTGTGTCATTCAGTGCAGTCTCAAACAGAAAAGAAAAATGCTATGCAGTCAGGGAAGATAGAGTGTCATAAAATAATAGATGCAATATATACTGTAATATATATAATATATATGTAATATATATGTATATATATGTAATATATACTGTAATATACTATACAATGTAATAAAAATAAATATGCATAAATATTAATTAACATGCATAAACACAAAAGTACATGTTCGGATCTGCTCTTACCCCTTCCCATACCAACAAAAACATACATGAAGTTTTCTTGTGCTTCAATGCATAGTGTGCATTTTTGAGGACTGCAGAATTTGATCATATTAGAAGTAATAATAATGTGAGAGCTTGTCCATGTTCCTCAGATAAGTTGCATACTCCAACAATGTGCTGTCATCTGTACTAATATCTTTCTAAAATACTCCTGGCTTGATCAAATCTATATAGTTAATTCCCATTTCCTCTTTTTAATTAAATGACAGATGTTCCTGGTATAAACCATGAATGTGCGTGGAGACTGTTAAACCACTCATGAATGTAGACATTCCTGCAGTCAGCGAATCACTTGGAAATAAATTCTGATTTCATTCTAATGCATTCTGCATACTCAAGGATCCAGCAAATATTTTTTGTGACAAACTCTCAGCTGATGGGTGCTACTCAACATTCGCTGAGCACAGCTAGTAACCCACTGTGTAGCCCCCACCTTGATTGGATAAGGAGGAAGATTTTGTCAACAAGAAAATAAGGAAGAATGATTAATTCACTTCCCATCTGAAATTAAGACATTCAGCAACATTCATACTAGAATTCATGAGACTTTGGGGATTTATTCACACCAGGAAATTTGTTTCAACTCATTTTTACAGTGACTTAGCGAAGCACAAAGCAGTGACCAGCTCAATTCTTTCATGAGTTTCTTTATTCACTATTTGTTCATGGAATTTTTTTGCTTGTTTATTTTCTGTATTTGATGAGATCTTTTAATATATCTATATATGTGAAATATATTTCTATGTAAATAAACAGGAAATACCATGGTGGCCACCATGACCACAAAAAACCATGCTGGTGGGTAGGCAACACTATAGTGGCCATCTCCTTGGAAATCTGTAGGGGAGGGGATGCTTTTCAGGTACTCTGTCCCCTGAGCTATCCTAAATGGAAAGCTAAACTTACGTGAGAATCAATCAGACCAAAATTTAACCATCCAAAATTTAAGCTGGTCAGGTAGGTGGTTCTTGGCATGCAGCACAGAGATGGCCCTTCTACAACACAAGTCAGCCCAATAAGTCCCAGAAAGGAAAAAATCACCATCTGGGTTGTTTATCTCCATCCGTGGGGAGATGGGAGTGTGGGGACAAGTTAGGAAAATAGCTTAATGAGAAACTTAAGTTTTATGTAGTTCAGCATAAGTCAGATGTATCTCACCCTTTTGTCTGAACTTGGGAAAATAACCAAGTAAAATAAGGAAGTCATAAGGAATTCAATAGTTTTTGGTTTTTTTTATTACACTCTACAAAGCTTTATATAAATGCTGGCTAAGGCATTTCTGCATATAGAATAATAACATGAACTGACATTGCTGGCTGCATTTTTTTCTTTCATTCTGCAGAGGCTGAACGTGGAAAGTAAGTCACTGGAAGGGAGGGGAGCATGAAAAATGTGTCTCTGTCTGCATCTGCAACCTTTTGCTTATTAATTCTCAAAGGACTTGAAGTAGAATCTCATGGAAGTTTAAAATCTGACAAAGCTTAAAAAAAAAAAGGGCAAGTCCTAGAACTTCCAAGGTAATAAATCATAGTGTTCAGATTGCCCATTTCTTAGAATGTCAGTTAAGATGAAAGAGCTTGAGAAGGAATAAAATACTTAATCTTTTTTGATTATTCTTTTACCAAGTCATCATTCCTGTGTTTCTCTATATTTTGCTACAGAAGATCCATTTCTCTCTGTGTAACTTACAGTTAATTTTTAGGGGGTCAAACCTTTCTATGGCTTTTTGAAAGGAATAATCTCTGCAATGGACTGTAATGAAATAATATTCTAATATGCCATACTGAAAAATGATCTCAACTTTATTTCCTGTTAAACAGGAGAAAGATGCATCAGATCACACATCTATTACACAAATCAGTCAGACACAGTATCATTCTATTACATATGCCCCTGAAATTGTAGAGAAAGACCACTGAAGTTGCAAAGTACAGGATACAGATGCTATAAAGTCCCAAAATTAAGGATGCCACTGGGACTTCATTACACATCAGTACCAAATTGCTATTTAATGTTCCTGTGCTGTGCACAGAAATACTTAGATGTGGCCAACAGAAACGCCAGACATAGTGATGTTTCCTCTGCAGCTTATGCAATCAAGTCAAGACTTCATATAATTTTTTTGTCCACTTGGGTTCTAAAATTTGGAGTTTACTCTAGACAGCAGGCATCTACCTGTGCACAGCACAGGAATAACTTTTGTTGCCATGGCTTATGATGGGAAAACAAGTGAATAGGTGAAGTGCTTGACCAGGAGAAAATACAAGCTTAATGAACTCTAAAACAACATTCAAACTGACTGCTGACCAGGAGACTCTGCTGACCTCTGGAAGGGTCACCTGGGGGTGGAGGGGAAAAGTCATACCTTCATCTTTGGAAAGCCCCCTGCACTGCTGAGCATGGAAGTACCATGCCACAAAAAAGACAAGAAGTTAGAAGGACTGAGTTCCCTGAGACTTTTGGCAGGCCTGGCAGGCTGGCCTCCCCAGAGATTTATGTGACATTTAGAGACCCTTTCCACACACTTACCTGGGTCATGGGAACCAGACTGTGCATTCACAGAGAGACAGCTGGCCTGTCCAACCTGCTGCCCTGCCTCCAGCAGTAAGGCAGTAGCCATCAGCTGATGGC
Source organism: Dendrocincla fuliginosa (assembly GCA_035047845.1). NCBI lineage: Eukaryota > Metazoa > Chordata > Aves > Passeriformes > Dendrocolaptidae > Dendrocincla > Dendrocincla fuliginosa. The sequence continues at coordinate 28,629,975 of JAWWMO010000043.1, read as the reverse complement.
TGAGGACGATTTGGAGAAGAGGGTAAGCAGTAGAGCCATGATTCCCAGCTACCTGCCCCAACTTGCAACATAATTGCTGCTGTCTTTTTGTCTGATAGCCCTTCATGGCTTTTCCTTCCGTGGACTCCCCCTCCAACATCATGAACAAAACATATCTCCTGAAGTGACAGGAATTTTTTCAAACCTACATGGATGTGCAGGTCTGGAGCAAGGGGCCAGCCAGCAGGAGTGGGGGACAGGCTTTCTGAATGGCTCCCATCAACCAGGTGCTTCAGCTCCACTCCAGCCTGCCAGAGGTGCCAAAAATAGCTAGACTCAGTCTGGCCTCAGGAGTTTAATGTTCCTTTTATTGCTGAAGTAATGGCACAAACTATCTGAACAACAGTTTCAGAATGTAATCTAATACATTTTTTGTTTGCATCTTTTTAAAATAAAATTACTAGGGTATAAAGGCATTCTGTGAATTATGCTGGCTTTCATGTGCACTGAAATAGTATGTTTGAATAAGGAAATTCAGAATAAGAGTCTGTTGTGGCAGATACCACGTTCACACAGTTAATATAGTGCTATCTTTTGATCTGAAAGACATTTCCACAGTAGACAATACTTAGTTTTTGTTTGGGTTTTTTTTTTTTATTAAGCTCCTTAACTCCAAGCTATGGCATAGATGTTAAATTGGAGTAGGGGTGTTGCTTCAGCACGCTTTAGACATTGCCTGAGGGTTCAGAAGAGCCTTGCCTGACCAGCCACCTTCACAGGTTACCAGTGCCTGACTTGGTCCCCCTCATGACCCCTCCAGGGGCTCAAAGCACACAGTATGGCTACCCCAGGGAAAGCTGGACTTTTCAAAATAATTAAGCTCCCAAGAAAGCTGAGAGCATTTAAAGTTTCATCACCTCATTTAGCTGCCTATGTGGGAACTGGTGGGTGCTGAACTCTTTGGAAACGCCTGTCCTGTGAAATGAGTCTCCAAGCATTTTACATCACAGCTGACGGTGTCAGTGTCGACTTCTACATGTTGAGTAAGAAAGGTCCTGACATAATACACTATAATGACTCCCTGTGCAGCTCTTTAAGGCTTTTATGTAAAGACACACTTAGACATAGCTCAGAGTTGTTACTTTTACTACACATAGCTGTCTTACACATGTGGGTTTATATATCGATTCATGTCAGTGTAGCTGCTAGGTGAACATATTCACACAAGCCTTGGAATTTTTCTTGGAAAATGCACTAAAACTTTTCCCCCTCCCTGTGAAATAAATTACATCCATTTGATGAGGTGCTTTCTCTGGTATTCAAAGAGGCCATTGCTACAAGAGTTAATCAATTATCTGCCAAAAAATCGGTTGCAAAGATATGTCACTCTGTGTACCTACTAAAGTAAGTGTTTTACAGTCTGGTAAACTAAAAACAAGTCTGCAGTTAAGTCTCAGGTTGTTTAATTAACCATTCTTTGTTTTCAGCTTTGGAGATATTTCTTCATCTAACCATTGAATTCCTGAAAAAAGGAGTTTATGTCTGGAGCTGTACTGTAACAAGAGAAGCAAGCCTTTAAATTGCATGTATACTTTAGACAACACATGTATTTTACAAACCTATTCCATGTGGCTATGTTTAGCAGTCTAAAGCATATCACAATGAGCAAATGAACATTTAAAAGTAATCATGTAAAGGACAGGGGACATCTCTGGATTAATCACTTCAACTTTTGGGTGGTCCAGGATATGCTTGTAAAATTTTATGTTGAGCAAATTTAATATTATGCAGGAAAATCATCTTTGCAGGATATTTCACCTCTGCATTCCTGTGTCTGCCTTTCTTCCTAGCAGAGCCAGCATGGCCTCAGGCGCCAACAGAGGTTCAGCTCCTTGGGGGTGGAACTTCTGTGCAGACCCTTCATGGCTGTGGGACTGACTGTGTAAGCATATATTTGTTGGTAGATGATGGACTTTTCCATTGGTACTTGCCAGACCGACAAACCAGACCAGCTCCTATTTCAAATGTATTCCTGATGCTGCTGAGACTTTGAGAAGACCTGTATATTAATATGTTTGGCTTCATTTTTGGCCAAGCAAACTCTCTGAACTCAACTCAAGATGAATGCTTTTTTATGCCCTTTAGCCTCTAGCAATATGTAAATAGGTGAAATCATCTTTTACATTTGAAAAATAATTAAAAATGTAGAATACTATCTAGCTAAATCCACTTTTTCAGATCTGGCATTTGTTTCTTTCTCTGTTTACAAAAACTAGGTCACAGTGTGTGCTCATTTCAAAGAAAAAATTTAAATACGCCTTTCAAGCATAAATTAATCCTTCTCGATTATACCTTCCTGTAGTATTCAAAAAAAGATTTTTAAATTAAAAAAAAATCATAAAAGAAATGAAAAAATATCCAGCAAAAGAAAAAGGCTACCATAATCTACTGACTAAAAGTGTAAAGTTATTGGTTCTAGTAAGGTTAACACCAAAGTGATAAGGCTAGTAACATCACTCAAAGGATAGATTTTTAGTTACAGACAGGACTGTGTTTTTGCTACAAACATGAAGCTATTAAAGCAATAATAAATATCAAACTGTTCAGTGAACAAAGAATGAATAAGTGGGAAAAGAAAGCTTTTATATAGAAGGATATGCTAATTGTCCTGGTTACAAATGTCTGTCTGAAAACTATTCAAGCAAGTGAATAATACAAAAGCAAAACTTGTTTACCACTGATATTAAGTCTTCCAGGATCTTCTTCAGCTGTAATGGCAAGAGAGGGAAAAAAAAGACACCAAGGTCTTTGGTTTTCTCTTTTGGTGAAGGGTGTCAGGCGCTGCATGCACAGCTCAGCACTCCATCACTCGCTCCAGCACACTGACTACAGCACAACAGCAGTGGGGTGGCAGAAAACACCATTTCCTCCAGATTAGTATTAATTTTTCAGTGTTCATAGAATCATAGAATAATAGAATGGTTTGGGTTTTAAGGGAACTCCAGTTCCAATGCCCCTGTCATGGGCAAGGAGAGCTTTCACCAGATGGGGTTGTTTGAAGCCCCACCCAAACTGGTCTTGAACATTTCCAGGGCTGAGGCATCCACAACTTCTCTGGGCAGCTTGTTCCAGTGCCTCACTACCCTCTGAGTAAATATTTTTTCTTCCTAGTATGTAATCTAAACCTATCCTTTTTCAGCTTAAAGCCATTCCCCCTTGCCCTACTACTACACAGCCTTGTAATGAGTCAGATCTGAGAAAAACTCTTGGTAGAGATCAACGAAGAGAAGAACTTTGTTTCCTTTACAACACTTGATACAGCTGTGGTTTCCCCCAGGGATCAAGGAATGGGACCTGTGCTGATAGCTGCCAGCAGTAGCTCTTGCCACTTTCAGGAAAATACAAGCTTACCCCCTGTTCAGCTAAGCCCTCTTGGCTGGATGCAAACAACATGGTGAGCCACAGTGACAGAAAAAGCATACGCATATCTCTCTCTGCTGTGGTCTGTGGCTAGATACGCACCAGCTCGTAGTTAACATCTGAAGAAAGGAGTGACTGAAACAAGACATCAGCTCTGCCATGTCTGCTGGTGGTCCTGTCAGAGCGAGTCTTTGCCCAGGTGTGGGTCCAAAGCATAACAGTTCTGTCAGGGTCAAGGCTGCAGGGAGCCTGGAGGGAAAATGGCCAAGAAATCAAGATAGAAATTTGCACTGCTGCTGCCCAATAGACTTGACCGTATGGGAAAAAAAGCTTGTTCCTTACAAATAAGATGCATTAAAGCTTTTTTGTCCCTCTTTAGATTCAGTCCCATTGTCTTTTATCTATCATGTTTTGATCCCAGTTGGCAACAAAGTTCGACACATCCACTTGCTCAGCCCTCCCTGCCTCCAGGTGGGATGGGGAGGAGAATCAGAGGGGGAAAAATTAAACCCATTATTAGAAATAGGAGCAGTTTAATAATTGAAACAAAGTAAAATAAATAATATTAATGGCACTAATAACACTAATAATAACACTACTAATACTACTACTACTAATAATAATTGAAATAAAAGAGGGAGAAATAGCTAAAACCCAAGAAAATCAAGTGATGCACAATCCATTTGCTCACCACTCAGCCTGTCACTAAGCAGTGTTTGGCCCTTCCAGCCAGCTCTCCCCAGTTTATATACTGGGCATGGCATTCTACGGTATGGAATATCCCTTTGACCAGATCAGGTCAGCTGTCCTGGCCATGCTTCTGCCCAGCTCCTTGTACAAGTCCTCCCTGGCAGAGCTTGGGGAACTGGGAAGTCCTTGACAGGGTAAGCACTACTTAGCAACAATCAAAACATCATTGTGGTATCAACATTATTCTCGTACTGAATCCCAAACAAAGCACTGTATCAGCTACTAAGAAGAAAACGAATTCTGTCCCAGATAAAAACAGGACATCATCACCCAAAAAAAAACGCCAAAAATTTCAACTCAATATAAAACCACTTTTCATTATTCTGGCTAAAGAAGGTACTAAAACAGGATAGATGCTGAAAAGAACTGTTGTGAATGGTAGCACGGAGGTAAGCAGTGAGGTTTCCACATGGCATTTCATTTTGAGAAAACTCTCTAGCATTGTCATTTTCCAGCTCACATTCAACATGTAACAGGACTAGTGACTTGTCCTCTAATCCACTGGCTGCATAGGATACCTTTGTATGTATGTCCACAGTCAACCACGTATTAATGTAAGTACAAACAAAGCTGGTGTTCCTGGCCCCTATTTTGTAGAGCTGGCAGTAGAAATAAAGCAATAAAACTGCTAATAAATATTTTAAAATACCTATTCAGTCACAGCTAAACCAGATATAAACTCAGTATTTTTTGGAAACAGGAAAGAAACAGACACTTCATTTCTGTACCTCAGCTACACATGAGCACAGCCCGTGTTTGTAAACCTGGCAGGCTCAGGTACCTCAAAGTTACAATAGCACTGTGTGCAGAAAGCTGTTTCCAGTCATCCTTAGCAATATGCAGTTGTGTATCCCTTTTTGGCTTGTTCTACAGTAGATAGAAAGAATGTTAACACAAAAGTGCAAAATGCCTGGGATATTGATAGAGAGGTGAGAATCCAGAAGACTTTTTCCCTCAGTCTGGAAGATTTTTTTCAGGAAGTTAAATTCTCTGAGAACTGACAGAATTTAGGACTTAATTGTAGATTAAAGTGTTTCATCAGATATGGGGTGAACTGGATCAGCCTTTACTTCAAATGAGCTATAGATGTTTATATGCACCTTTGCCTCTCCTGAGCAATGGAATCATCCCTAATAATCACTCCCCAGAGGATCCCACTGATCAAGGGACTGTACACACAACAGACCATCTAAAGTTTAGTCTGTCTAATGTACAGATAATCAGTGAATCAGCTGAATGCCAGCTGTATTTTCTTAGCTGTTTTTTTTCTATCTCAAATGTATACAATATGTGGAATTTCTTTAAAGATCAGTTGAACATTAGTTGAAAATTGACAATAAATAAAATGGCAAAAATATAATTCAAATACATTAATTCACTGATTTTGTACACTGATTATTTAAAATAAGAGCATATGATTAGAATTGTTTTGGCTAAACCAAAATATCAGTTGTCCTGACCACTAAAATGTTCTGGCTGTGCTCCTAGGTGATGACAGTACTATATTTAGTCACTGAGTACCACCAGCTGTCTTGCTAACAGAAGTCTGGCATTTTCCTTAATTGAGAGATGCAGTATGTGTGAAATGATACCACTCACACTCACTCATGATAATACTAGCATGACCTAGTTGAAAGCTTTAGATTATTTTCTTTTTTTTGCTTCTTTGTTCAGAAGAATAACAGTTGGTTCAGTACAATGTTAAAAACTGAAACCCATCCAAGGGGTTTATCAAGAATTCTCTGCAGATTATGATCTAGAAACCTCATTTTTCTGAGTCCCCTGGCAGGAAGGGCAGGTGAGGGGGATGAAATGGAAAATACAGCCTTCAACATTTGACAATTACCTTCCCAATCACCCATATCTAGCAAGTTTGGGTGATGTTTTCTTGATTTTTTTGCCTGACTGACCCCTGAGCAAGAGATAGCTCACGGTGTTAACATTCTGGTAGACATTACTGCTTTCTGTCAACCTTCTACTTTAAGAGCAATGGTATAATTTTAAGTGGATAATGAATTTTGTTGCTGAATAATCTGTCCAAAAAATGCAGCCTTGGATATGAAAACTTTTTTGTGAATTCTGATTTGCGTTCCTAGAGTACAAATTTCAGAGAGGAGCCAATGGTCCCTTTTCCCACTCTCACTCCAAAGCTGTATTGCCCAGTAGGTAGGACAAACACCAGGTCAGAAACATAACTGAGTGCACCACTTCCCAGGAGAGCTACTTGGCAATGGGGTCTGGGCAGTGGGTAACGTAGCTCAGCTATCCTCTCTTGTTGACATGATTCCACTCATAAAGAAACATTCACTGAAGCAGCAACTAAAATTCTGAAGTCCTTTCTGTCAAATGACCTAATAAGCATCTGAGAGACATGTATATTGTTCTTCATCCCATAAATATTTCATTGTTAAGTGGTCCAGCCACAACAGAAGAGCCATGAGACCCCTGACTCAGCCCACACTGCAGCTTAACACAGCAGTATTTTCTGTGTGGGTCAGCCTGGGGTTAAAATTCCTGCTGTGGACCAGACAAAAAGGGAATCAGACCCAAGATTTCTCATATATGATGTGAATGCCCAGCACTGAGATCTAGGGCATGGGAGGAAGGAACAGCTTTAACACCAGCTTCTCCAGATTACCTCATTCCTCTTATGAATGTGGCCCTTGGGTTATTCGTACAGTGTCCCAAAGTGAAACCAAATGATTCAAGGTGAATTAAATGTTGCAAGCAGTCCAGAACTGCTTTTTTTATTATTCAATGAAAACGTTGAAAAGCCTTGTCTGGGGGAGCAGTCAACCACAACAGTCAAAAAAGATGGAAGAATGGTTATTGAGCAGGAAACATCCTCATTCACTGTGCCTGCTCCTGAAGGGCCAGTTGGAGCTGGTGTGTGCAGCCAACCATCCTTACTGAGAGTGTGGTGGCTTGTGAATGGGTAAAATAAATATTTAATAATATTTATAGTCACTGCAGGCAGGTGAGGAGGCTGAAATTCAATTCAAATGAGTGCAATTGCTGAATTGCTGAGTGCAATTCAAAGAGGTGCACTCAGCTCCCAGCTGGGCCACAGAATTTCTGTGCAACCTCAGCTGAGTTGTTTACTCCCTGATTGTGCAAGTGCAAATTCTTGTAGCTCTGTGAAAGGTTTTTCTGCTTCTGTGACCAGTTATTTCGGCTGCAGATCTTGGCACTGGCACTTCATGCCCCTTTGTATAGCCAGGTGGGTAGTGCTTTCCTAGATCTTGAGGACGTAGGACTAATGATAATGTCACTAATGAGTCCCGTGGGTGCCTGCTGTGATGGCTCATAAAGCCCTAAACAACCAAAATTAGTAAAACATATAACATGGCAACATATTAACCAGCAATTTATTGGACTCCACACAGCAATTTGCTGTGTGCTATATCACACTGCTATTGTGGGCTTTTAAACCTTTAAACACAGGATGTTTTCCTGTTGTCACACACTCGATGCTTCCTCCAAACGGGGAACTTCTGGTGTGTATGACAGATCAGCCGTTTGCGCATTCATTGTTCTGCAAAGGCACATTTTTCAGTAGTGAAGCTGTGACTTTTTGCTGCAGAGGTGATTCTGAAGACAGCTGAACCCATACAGCTTACCAAAACACTGTTGCTGGACAGAACTTCTCTCTATGTTTACTGTGAAGTGTATTTGAAGTTGATGCTTTTAATTAAAACTCAGTGTTCTTACCTGATATCACTGGAGGTTCACAGAGCAACACAAGAATGCAAATGAGTTCTGGTCTGCTTCAGCAGTGGTTAACAAGCCAAAAGAGATTATAAGGTTTCATAGAAAGCTCAAATTGCTAAATAGGAAACACACAGAGTTTCCCTGTCTGCCAATAAGTAAAGATCATCAGATCTGTTTTTCTGCTTTTCTGTTCCACACTTCTATCTGCCTGGGGAAAAATCTGGAAGGAATGAGCAGGCCCTCAGTCATTGTTTAAGTACCTCGCTTTTCATAAAATCATGAAACAGAAGTGTTTTGTTTGTCATTGCAGTTCACAGCTTCTGCACACTAAATGCCTTCAGATTCCTGCAGAGAGCTAAACCTGGTGTGCAGGCTACAGCAGGTAAACAAGTTATATCTTAATGAACTGCCAAGTAATAATATGAGGAAACTTTTTAACACAGCTTTACTTTTATTACTCATGCTAAACTCTATGTGTGCTCTAAGCCCTGGAAAAAAGAGGGTTTGTCCCTGTGATTCCTGATGTAACATGACTAGGCGGCGCAAACTTGACCCTAATTTAGTGCAGCTGAGTCACATGCCTTTGTAAAAAGACTGGCTAATTATTTTTAGGGGGTTTTTTTAAGGGAAAAGAAAAAATGGTTAAGATCTGTATTTAATTAGCGAAGCTGTTGGTTACAAGAATATGCCCAGCAGGGTGGCATTTAGTAAGATCACTGTCTCTTCTGGAAGTAGCTGGTCAAACTAGAGGTGTCCAGTTCCACTTGCTCTTCAAATATGATCTGAGAAATAGGTCCTTTCCAGAATATTTTAGGATTTCAAAATAAAATGTGACAAGTTGGTGCAAGCCAACAAAGAATGATTGAAAGATAAAGAGGTCAGGGAAAAAGGAATGTCATATGACTGGAGAGCTTGGCTTCTGAAACTTTGGCACATGCTCTTTTAAGAAGAGAAACAAGAGATCCTAATAAAATCAGTGGGTGCCTTCCATCAGCTAGCACTTTGGCATGGACATTGTTGTAGTAAGTGGTCTTGGAAACCAACCTAAAGAAAAAGACAGAATCTCACAATCATGGAAAGGTTGGGGCTGGAAGTGACCTATGGAGGTCATCTGGTCCAACCCCACATGCACAGGGAGGGACACCTAGAACAGGTTGCCCAGGAACATATCCAGATAGCTTTTTAATATTGCCAAGGATGGAGACTCCACAACCTCCCTGGTCAATCTGTGCCCATGCTCAGTCGCTCTCACAGTGAAAAAGTGCTTTCTGATGTTCACAGGAAACCCCCTGTGTTTGGGTTTGTGCGCATTGCCTCTGGTCCTGTCACCAGGCAGCCAGGAAAAAGCACAATGTTTTCTAGGAAATGGTTTTCACTCATAGATTGCAAGACTACAGATTTCTGTGTTCACAAAGCATGAGACAGATTATTTGATAAAATTCTTACCAAATTATTCACCAAGCAGAGCATTTAAGAAAAAACAGGTCAGCTGCAGACACTGTAACTTGAAGACCTGGCTTGAGAAACAAACGTGTGAAAATTGGACATTATATATCCAGTATCTTAATTTGCAGTAAGCCAGGGGCTGCGTGTTCCACTTGAAATTGCTTTGCTTTTTACAATTTTCATCAAGGTTGCTTGTATTGCCACACTATCACTTTATATTCTTCAGCATAATTGTTCTCCTTTCTAAATCAGCACCTTATTCTTGCTCTAAGAGTCTAAGCTTTCATTTTGAGCATATTAAAATCGTTAGCATAATTAACACTAAAGGAAAATGTCAGGGAGCTAAATACAAGTTCTCTGAAGTTACAAACAACATGAAAGCAACAGCTTTGTTAAGTGATCTGCACTCATTCCTCTCAATGTAATATTGACAATGGAATATTAATTACTAGCATAATGCTACTTCTTACATCAACATTTTAATCCATTTTAGAGGTCACTATTGTGAAAACATCACCAGCAATAGCAGAATTTATGGAAAGATGCAACAGGCAGCAAGCAGCTTGTTGTTGTCACTGATGCTGTGGATCTTCAGCATTCTTTGCCAAGTATAAAATACTTAGCAGAAGGAGAATATTCTCCAGGTTTTGCACTGAATGAATCTGCTGCGCTCTGTTCCCAAAAGTCACAACCAGGTTACAGATCTCTCTGTCTCTCAATATACTGGTTCTCCCAAGTCTGTTTCTACAGTGCAGCCACAGTACAAAATTGATCAACAGATCAACAGCACTGATTATATTGTTTCAAGTGATGGCACATATCTCACTCCCATCCAGTTGCTTTCCTCTGGCCCTGGATTATTTGCTGACTCACAATGATCTATTTTTTGACAGGCAATGTCAATGGTTGCTAGCAACCCATCAGTCAAGTAGAGCTACAGAGCAGAGTGTCTGTGTTATGCTCTTGACACAGGACCCAGATGTCTAATAGCACATACTAATGGAGAAAAGTGGCATTGTGGTTTGTCTTCCCTTATATGAAGACCTAACTTAAAAACAAACACCTGATGAAATTTGCACAGGAAACAACAAACACCTGATAAAATTTGCACAGGAACCTTCTGGACCTGGAAGGCTACCAGGAGTACTTCTTAGGCAATACAAGGCCCACAGCATGTGAAGTTGCCTAAAAGGCTTTAAAGACCCAAAAACCTTTGAAGACCTGAATCTCAACAGTGGAAGGTAGATTTCGGAAAGGTGTATTTTGTGAGATGATGTCATCCCATTCAAAGGGCTACAAACTGCAAAACAGGTATGTCATCCCATTCAAAGGGCTACAAACTGCAAAACAGGAATTTTTGATGCTCCCAAGCCTTTGGGAGCAGGGAAGAAAATGATCAGGGGACTGCAGGGTGAAGCACCACCTTATCAGCTTTTAGACACTAGATAACTTCCAGCTTCAGAAACCCAGCTGCGAAGAGTCTCTAAGTAGGAAATAAGGAAGGAGCGGGAAAACTGGAAGCGAAAGAAAAATCACTCTTTGGCATGGTCCTCCATCACGTCAGAAACTAGACAAGTGAATATGATGAATTATGCCAGAAATTGCTTTGAGGCTGCATCTTTGCCAAACATGGTGACTGTGCAAAGAGACCAGCCACGTTTCTGTGAGGTGTGGACTTACAGGGACTTGGGTGACACATCTGAATGACCAAGGCTGGCATCTCTTGCAAGGAAACCAAAGTTTGTCTAGCTTAGAGGCTTCATGTTAATCCGAGGATATTAAGCCCTCTCTAACTAAATGTAGCTTTTACAAGTTGATTTTTCTCCTTTTCCATATTCTTCCAGGAGGGGAAAAGAGTCTAGTTCCAAGCTAAGTATTTTTTCTGGCTTGCTCTTTCTTGACTAAGCTAAGCACAAATGAGTGAGGAGATTATGATAAATCATATGACAGATTACTCTCAATAATTGAAGTCAAAGCCACAAAAATAAATAAATAAATAAATCTGAAAATACAGAAGGATCCATCTAAAAAGGCATAAGTCTCATTTGCATTGCTCATTTTTCACTTCCATGCATAAATTGCACTGGGATGTCTTCAGTATTTCCCCATCTATTTATCTTATGATATTTTCATGAATCTGATCTCTTTTTTTCCTCTCTGATACATTCTAGCACTGTGGTTGGAAAGCACAGCTGAGATACAGCTGTGTACTGGCCAGCTTTGCTGAGCTATAAATGTTTTCCCTTGTGCTAATGGTATGACATTGCCCGTTGCTTTGGTTTCTTGAATTCTGATGGTTAAAAGGCACATCTGAAATCCCCAAAACCACTCTTTTTAGCCAACTGTTGCTCTCATTTTGTATTAGCAGTTTCTAATTAAACAGCACCATACTAGAGGACTTAAAGACCATTAAATGTACACTGGGAGTGTCCAAGAATAGAAACACAATGCAGGTGTTGTTCCCTCAGTTCAAAACAAACTGGTCAGTTTCCTCATTGATTAGCAATTGTGCTAAATGACTTATAAAAGTCTGACCCTAACACTGTTAATACCTTTGGTCAGCCAAATAAATTCTTTCAAACTTTCACAGTGGAAAAAAAATTTATTTTATGATTTTATAACCCTGTCATTAGCAATCTTTGAAACAGCATTCCACCCCCAGGTTGCATTCTGTGGTTATGAACTTCATTTGATCACTGCCCCATCAATTTGACATTAACTGCTACAATTTACAACTGCTCCAAATTTCTACCTATTATTGTCGTACCTCTGCAAGTGCAAAAAACTGCTGCCCAGGGGAAGTCTGAAAGAATGCAATGTCTTGTTAAAACCTGAAAGGGCAACAGGGGTGGGGGGAACAACCTCCTAGAATGGGTTTGATAATGAATAATGCTTCATTCTCTGCTGTGAACACGGGTCACCTGGCATGTAGACCACAGCAAAGTAGTGAATAATTCACTGAGAGAGTCATAGACCTCCTGGTAGACCACAGCATTGCTTTGTCTCACAAATATGTTCTCCCACAGAACAGGGCTCAACAGGATGTTTTATTCTACAAATGTTTAAACAAAAGGAGGGTGTGACGGGGTATGCAAGGGGAGCACCGTGCATGGAGCAGGCCAGTCAGTATCGCTCTTTTTCCATCAGCAGCTGATTGATACTTCTATAGGCACTGCACCTAAGGGTCATGGAGAGTAGAATGGCTTTGATGGAGATGAGTCACACAGCTCATGTCCGATTTCTAACCCAGACAAGAAACCAATTTCACCCTCAGAGAGGGACAGTATTAATTGTCTGAGCTGAAGCAATGGGAGCATAGACATTTTGAGCAGCAGCTGGAATCCAGGCTGATTTCCTGACCTTTGTGCTCATAAAAGGAAAAGCATCCAAAGGAACCACTGGGGCTGGAATATGGTCCCTATTTGTATGTGAGTTGTTTTCTTTGCTTTTGAGGGGTTCTCAGTCTGAGAGATAAATCTGAAGCCAGTTTGTTTCTGTTTCAGTTTGCAAATGTTCATGTCACTGAACACTATTCAGGCTCTGCCTCCTTCTGCCTCTGAGCCCAGGGCTGTGAATATGGACCTGGGCCCTGGGGGCTGTGCTGGGGACAGAAGAGTGGTGCAAAAAAACCCCTAAAATCCCAGCTTTGCTCTGGGTTGCAGTTGTGCTTAGGAACAAAGCTAGTAGGCACTTTTTATTAACTTGGATATCAAACAGTTTATTGAAGCTAAAATTTTAACAGTTTTTGCCATTTCTCTAACTTTTCCATCTCTGTAGCCAAAAATATTCTGAGGCTAATATCTGAACTTTAAATTGTTTGATTTGATGGGGTTTCTGAGTGAGTAATTTTTTAGACAGATCTTCTCATGTTACCTTACCCATATTAAAAAGGATCTTTTTATTTAATTGTGGTCCTGCATATAAGAGAGTTAATATCTAGCCTGTGTTTTCCTTCTCTTATCCAGACAAACTGAGCTATTCTCAGGCTCTGTAATTTGCCACAGTATCAAACAACTATTCCTCAGTTCTTTCTCCTGATTATCCTCCTATCTTGCACAACCTTCTATAGATGTTTTTTTTTTTCTAACATACCAGGCATCACCTTATCCTCTCACATGGTGAAAGATATGTCTGGTCTGTCAGCTTATGTGACAGGTGGAGGATGTTTAAAATGGTGTCCTTTGAGCATGGGACAATAGGCAGAGGACATTGGTGCCCATGACCTGGTGACTGCTGTGCCTGGCTCAGGGGGTCACCAGACAGAATAAATACTTCAGGTTGGCACAACACTTCAAAAGTGAGCAGGATATAATCATCAGTGCATGGGAAGAGGGCACAGGAACCAAATGTAGGGCTCTCATGCTGTGCATGGAGCCTCTAAAGGAAGGAAATCACGTTGTGAGTGAGATGATGTCTTTCAGTCCCCTTCCCTCTTGGCACTTTCTCGTCAGTATGCCTCAGTATGCTCAGTATGACTCAGTCCCACTCAGCATCATACCAAAGAGGAAAAGAGACACTGCTGTTCTGATTCTATGTCAAAAAGCTTTTTGACTTTTCAATTTATAGATCATAGACTGGTAAGAGTGTGACAACTCATTCTGAATATGACCTTTCCAGTCCATGCTGTTCCATGCATGCTTGCAGAGTCTCTTTACTGGAACACTCACAGTAACCCAGTTTTACAACTAACCAGACAATTATTTCAACTGTTTTTCAAATGTTGTTGATTTCACTGTATACTGCAAACCTGTACGAAAATTTCATTTTTAAAAATGAAGTCATTTTGGGATGAGTGCAGAAAGATGGCTACTCCACCTTTTTTCTGTGGCGTTTTTAACTCTCAGTCACATTGGTTCTTCTCCTACTTAGCAAAGCCACAAATGCTTTGTAATAGCTGATATTTTTATTTCAGATTCTCAGAATGATTTAGTCATCATTTTGTCTGGTTCAAAGGTATTTGAGAAATTACACCTAATATTTACATGCTTCTAATGTAATCTTTTCCAACCATCAAAGTCATATGGTCTCCTACAAATTGGCTCATGAAACACCACAGTTTTAGTGTCTTTTTCATTATTTCCATCTATTACATAGTACTCTCAAGCTGAGAAAAAACTTTAAAGGCACACAACTAAAGAATCTTTGTGTATTATTTGGAAAAGTTTGAATGTATTTCCTTTGGCGAGATTTTACTGACTATGACTGGAGAGCTAAATATTCCTGTTGTTTCTAGTAAATAACTTTTAATATACAGTTTTCTAACTTGTAGTGGATCATAGCAGACAGCACTGCTATTGGTACAAAATAAACCCTCATATTTTCCTAATCAATGGATGCCTGGCAACTTCTATGAGAATTTTATCTGAGAACAGACGTACTTATTGTTCAGCTTCCAACAGCAGGACTCACAGACAGGATCCTGCAACTCACTGTCTCCTGTTTTCCTTTCCGGAGGGGCCTGGTTTGGATCCCAGCTACCACTGGCACGCAGGGGAGCCAGGAGCGCACTCAGCCTCTCCGAAGTCACTCAGGGCCTTCGTGGGGCTGGGTCCATTATTTTCAAGGACAGCTTCATCAACATGAATGCAAAGAAGTAAGAGAGCTTGAATCCCATTTCAAGCAGGGATGCTCTGAGAGTCACTCACACCATCTCCTGCAGATTTTAATAGATGTTCTACCTCCTTCAAGAGAAACCATTACCAACACAGTAAAACTCCAATGGTTAGTACATTACTATTTCAATTTGCTTCTTTACCAAGGTCTTGCCCCTGCCACGTGGACATCACTCTCCATCAGCAACTTGTTAATAAGGCTTTATCTACTGACAGTACAAGTCAGGGCCTGTTCCTGTGGTGCCCGCCGAGAAGAGCTTTCCTTCTCCAGTTACCCCTCAGAAATAGAACAGAGAGAACCTAAGTCTTTGCCCTATAAAATTTGCATGTTGTTCTGAAAGTCAGACTGCAAATAATTCATGAATTTTGTAACCATCTCTAAGGGAAGAGAAAAATGGTAGGCAGAATTGCAGTCTGCTATTTTTACCCGTGTGTCTAGTTGATTACATGTCATTCTTCTCACACAGAACTAAATATCTTAAATGCAAATAGCCAGAGGTTGTTGTACGTTTTCTGCCCTTTCCACAGCTGTTCATTACAGAGCTCAACAGCAGCTGACAGCAGGTGAATATGTGGATGATGGGCCATGGATATATTCTGTTAAATAGAATGAATAAACCATTAAATGATCTTGTTTCTTGATATGCCTGAATGCAAGCCGCCTCTACAAGCAAAACAACATTACATTCTGTATAGCAAATCCCTCTTGTATTTTGCAGCACATCAGTCATGCAAATTTTATGCTATAATCTTTTAAGCAATTATAACCTCCATTTATTTTAAATTATATAGAGTATCCTTCTGCTTTTAGTCCTAGACAATTTAAATAAGGATGCATGAACCTGGACTATTGGACTACTTACATCTTGTTCATTTTTTTACACTGCATTTGGTGTTTATATGACTTGTTTGACCTGGATAGGATTGAGTGACAATGTATCTTCCCTTTTTGAGAATCAGTATCTTCGAAATTCACTAATATGCTAATTTAGCTGTATGTCTACATGCCATTGCTATCATAGGAATTGAGAGTGGTTTAGAGTGTCATTGTAGAGCAAATGCATATAGCATGTTTGTAACATATATGCATGCATACAATGCAGACATGAATTGCACATTTTAGGCAAAAGGAATTAAAAGATTAAAGAAATTATAAAATTAGTCCTAAAGCATCATCTCCAAAAAGTAACCACAATATTTTAACAACTTTTGATTTAGAAATCTGATGCTGGATTTGGAAGTGTCTCTCTTCAATGACGGGTTTTTATTTTCTATAGAAATATTACTTCAGATGTAACTATGCTCTTGATTTGCTCAAAAAGGGATTTATTTTCCTATAGCTCTGGGAATGAAGGACCTCAAATTTTTTCCATGAAACACTGTCCAGGTGTGACTCTCTGCTATTTGATCTGGTCCAGGAGAGCATGGTTTTTTGTAGGTCAAGCACATCAGAGCATTCCTCTGTATGAGGCAGAATTAAGAGGGAGAAGTGTAGGACCAGGCTGGGTTAGTGGTTCCATCGAAGGGATGGTATCCCTGCACAGCTATTGCCCTATCTCTAAATGTGAGGCTGGCGGGAAAAAGAAAAAGGGACCAAAGAGCATTAAAAAGTTAACCATTCCCGCCTTCAGGATCTCTTTTGCCTCATTGCTTACTCTCCCCATCTTACTTACACAGAAGAGCTTTTATCTAGTTTCCAAAAGCCGAGAAGGAGCCTCACCACCTTCACAGACCAGCACTGCATTACCACCCCTGGGAAATTCAGGAGAAGACATTTGTCTTGGATTAGTAACACGTGCCTCTGTAGGATTTGCATGAGAAAAACAGGATGAACTGCAGAAGTGAGCAGTTCTAACAGCACTGAAGGTCTGGTTTTCAGTTCAGTAAAGCTCAGAAAGAAGAAGACTTACTAAAGATAAAATTTTAGGGCCTATGATTCACAAGCTTCAGTAAACCAGAGGTATCTTATCCCACCAGCTCACAAGAAAGTCAGACTTGAACTCTCCATAGCCTGCTGCTATTGCATTTTGTGTGGAATTAGGTTGCATTGTGCAGCTGGCCTAATTGTGTTTCTTTGCAGGCAACTGTGGACTAAAAACAGGAGAGAGATTTAGTAAAGTTTAATCCTTTGTTTTCTGGAAGCTTGTTGTGTGCTCTATATTCAGAGTTGTCTTTTTTTAGAAAATTCTTCTGTAACCAGCTTTCAGGGAGCCCTTTTTCCCAGCCATACTGCTGCCATTTGGCCACAATTTTGACCTGGTGTGCTTTCAAAGACAGCTGTATCATTTCTCTTACCTGAGAATTGTCACAGGTTTAAAGGAGTGGGGTTTGCCACTAGCAGAATTAAAGAATCCTGGCAGTAGAAGCATATAAAATATGCCAATAAGAAGAACTGAAGACAAAGAGCAAAAATAAAATGTAACGTGTATGCTACAAAAACCTAAAACAGATAAAGATATTAATACATAATTTAACAATGTTTAGGGAAGCTGCATAATAATGAAAAGCAGATACAAAACCGTCTAGCTACGTACAATAGTACAGATTTCTGCATGTAAAGACTGTCATAAAAAATGAACATTGAACTAAACCCAGTTGAACAGACCAGAAAACAAAGAGCAGCCCTGTCAGCATACCAAGTTTCAGTAAGATTAATATGTGTTGCAAGTGTTGTTCCCGATGTATCTCTCTGCACTCATCCATCATCTCCCTCCCTGAAGCCAACATGAGCTTGTGGCCTTTTGGCTGCCTAAGGCAACCTGGTGTCTATGTGCTTGTGTGCAAATATAGTTTGTTTGTCCAGTCCCCAAACCAACAGTCCTCACAGAGTTAATAGCCATTTTTCTGTCCTCTCTCTGTGAATATCCAGGCCTTCCTTCTCCTGCTCTCACATTCATCCCAACTAACTTGAGCTATTAAGAAAATGGGCATTCAGAGGCCCACAGTAAAATTGGTGTTGAAAAGCTGGGCACTTCTAAAGGAAGGAAGTATTTTAGACACTTATTTTAAAACTATGAAAGACTCTCTGTCAGCTACAGAGGAAGCCTAAACATCTAGCTCGAGCTAGACACCCATTTGTACATGCTTAACATTAACTGAGGGAATTTGGTGCTTAGAAAGATGCTTCCAAATCCCACTGCACAGGAGTAGCTGCTACAGTCCATCAGAACCTGCCCATAGCCTGAGTACTCATTGGACCAGTGCCTGAAAACAACCATTTCTGACTCACTGGAAATTTGTTCTTTCCCTCTGGTGTTTTGAAATTAGCTTAGATTAACTCACTCCCTTCTTTTTAATAAGAACGGTAACTCATAGTGATACTTTTACAAGCCTCTACATACAGCATTAGCTTCAACTCCCAATTCCCCTGTCTCTATATACAGAATCCGTAGTATGCCTCATGTTCACAGCAGAGATGAGGGCGAAGTGGGAATTCGCAGAGCCCTGTCCCTGTGTGGTGGCATCTTCTTCCTCCCTCCCCAGATTTCCACTGGTGTCATCTCTGATGTCATTACTAGCACAGAGCAGGGCTAACACATATCTCACAGGAATGTTGTGGGTGTTAATTAATAAACGCTCGTAAAATGCTTGGAAACCTTCAGGCTGAAAAATGCATAAAACCTTTCCTAGAAATATTGTTCTTATTTTCTGAATCCAGATGCTGTGTCTCCTGAGGTCTCTGCAGTCTGAAAGTAGGTCAAAATTCGGCTCTTAATAAGTTGAATTGGGAGGTCTGAAATTTTCCTCCAGACACAATTTTGTCCTTGCTTAAATTAAGAAACATGAGGCCCACTTCCCTGCACCCAAATACCACTGTTCAACAGCTGAGGACAGCAATGAAAGACCAGAGGTGCTCCTCACACCCAGCCAAGGTGCATTTGCAAACCAAATGTTGACCTTGAAGTGTCAACCCACTCCATGCTAACATACACCTCAGTTTCCACAGGCTTCTACAGTTTTATCTTTTGGCTTCCAAATGAAAGGTATCCATACAGCACATCATTTAAAGCACTAAATGCTTCCTTTTGGGGGAGCCATGATAAGCCAAGTGGATGCACACATTTGATTCATGCCATCCAGCCAGGTAGAACATGGGCTGTTAAAATTCTCTGTATGTACCAACTGGAATAGTGTTGACCCCTACAAGAAATACATGACATTACGTTTTTCATTTCCATTCTGTAGGAGCAGACACAGCTGAGACGTAGGGTGTTTCCTGAGGTTAATGATAACCTGAGGTTAATGGTTTCTGGCTGAACTTTAGGCCCTCGGCTCCCCCTAACCTGTCATTAATCCCCAGGAAATGCCTGAAACCAAGCGTATTATTTAAATCTGGCATCAATTAATTTATCTCTGGACCTTACAGATGCTCATATTAAATTAAAAAGAGGATGATTTATGGAGAGTGCCAATAATGTCCAGATCTAGGCAAAGATAGATGTTATCCTTAATATTTAAAATTCAGGTTTCCTTTTTCACTAAGTCATTGACTATCAGCTGTATTAAAGGTTTTATTCTATCAAATAGGATATTTCCCCTAATTATTTCTTTTAAAAAAGACTTTATCTTGTATATCCTGTCAGATGCATCAAGATTTTACCTCTTTCCCTCTTTGGGAGTGTTCCATGAACATTGTTCACTGCCTCTCCTGAATCAGAAAATAAATGTATTTTTAGCAACTTAGCTTAAAAAGAAGCAATCAGGAAAAATGAAGTGGCATGTGTAAGAAATAAGAATTATCTTCTCACTCAGCAGTAAATCTATAAGTCTCAGACAAAATAACAGCTATGGGTTTATTTCTATGTATTAAAAAGATAGGCCAAAAACACAGAATAAAGTTGTTGGTTTTTAGAGAGCCAGAAGGTGAAGCTGTACATTGGTTTCCATTCTGTTTATCTCTGACTTTTAGGCTGAGGCTGCCAACAGCATGCACACTCTCTATTAAGGCTTCTGAAGCTTTACCGGAGCTCTCAGTGATGTGGTTTGACAATAGGTACCACTAAATCAGAGACATAGGCATCAGTGCAGTTGACTCTGTAATTGCAAACAGCAGCCATAAATCCATTGAAACTAATCCATGAACCAACTGAAATAAAATCCTTAATCCTAACTCCTTTCTGTTGTTCAGCTTTCACTTTCAAGTCTTATCACAGCATAGTACTGTTAGCTCTACAGATAAAATGGAGTCTTCCAGACTCCTTAAAATCTGAAATTCTGCTGTAAAAACAGCTCACAAAAATATTCGGGACCTTCTGAGTTAAAGGTGAACTGCAAGGGGACAAAACTCAGTTGTTAATATTTTCCTTCTTTGCAGAGAATTCATCCGATAATATGTTTCATGATAAAACGGTTACAGAAAACCCACACTTTATGCCTTAATATTTCTGTAAACTGATTAAACCAATTCCCTACAGAAAAATTACTGCCTGCATTGCAATATGAGCTCTACTGATACGCAGGATTACTCCACTCTTAGAGAGTAAGAAGAAAAATCTCACATGTGTATATGCGGTCACACATCTGGCTTTGTGCAGCTTTAGCACTCCCTTTCCTGAAATCAATCTCTCTTGAATACTTTTTTTCCTTAACAACTTCTTCTCACATGCTGATTCTGCTGCTGACTCTCAATAATTTCTTGTATAACCCACCCGTGGAGAAGAAGATGGGGCAGGTGCAGTGGTTGTGTTATTCTGGAAAAGCTCCTCCTCATTAAGGTGGGGCTCAGTTCCTACAAGTTCCTACCACTTCTAACACCAGTCTGTAAATGTAGGGAGGACGTGTACACTGCTGTATACATGTGACCATGAACACTGCTATGAAAATTTTGTGTGAGAAATGGAAGGCAGGCATCAACCTCCTCCACTAACATGTGGCTCCTTTGTGCTTGAAGAAAATGATTTTTCTCAACGTTGTGTTCAGAAATGCTTTTTAAACCCACTATTTTTTTTTTACAAGCTTAGCTTCATATGGCTTCAGCATTTCTTTTTGCTACAATATTTTTGTCTCCGTTTTGAAAATACCACTATATGTCCTCCAGCCACAGGTGTGGCCCTGTTTCATAACAACTAATTAAAATACATATGCTGCAGGATCATTTTCTAATGGCTAAAAAGGGGTTACAGAAATATATCTATAAAATGCCAGCCAGGGAAGGTAAGGGCAGTTTCTGCCGTGGCTGTACTTTCCTCTTTCATGCAGTCATGTACAGTGCCCATTTTTTCCAGAATGCAATCGAGCAGCTAATGAGCTTCATCGGTGCACTGGAATCTCCTGTTCCAGCAGATACAAGCGATTTGGGGCTTTTCCCCTTGGAGCAGTCAAAGTGTTTTAGTCATGACAGAATAACTACAGTGCCCACAAATTTTAATGAGCTAAAGAAAATGTATTTCTAGTGTTCCTCTAAACACTTAGGATCCAGTCTGCATCCTACATAATTTAGGAAGGCTTTGCTGTGCACTTTAGTAAACCTTGGTGCAAAAAATATAGAATGTGCTATCATGGGTGTTTTGTGGAGATCCTTATGGCAAGAGTCAAATTAAGTGATGTTTACATGCTGTTTGGCAAGTGAATACCATTCCAAGTAAAAAGCAATCAGCTATCATTATACAACCACATTTCTTATGGTTTCCTGATTTTCTGCCTTCTGGTATACCTAAATCCTCTAAATATGAGCTACTGAATCAGCATTTTGTATGCTCAGATGTGATTAAAGCTGTTCAGAGGACACGGATTCCATTTTGCTGTAAATTTCGAGGTTTCAGAATTAGTTTTCACTATTTAAAGGAATGAAAATAAACCCCTCAAACATTTTTGCAAATGGAAATTGTTATGAAAAGTCTGTTTCTGAATATAAAACCTGATCTTTTCAGCTCATGTTCTTTCTCCTCTAGCTGTAAGTGACAAGGGAACCACAGGGAAAAACTTTCTCAAGAAATGTTTGTCAAAACTGATATGTTGATACAACATTTTGGCTTTGATGAAGTGACATATTTCATTACACTGAAAATATTCCGACCAGCTTATTTAAGCTAAGAAAATGATTAATTGTGAGAGTCTGAATAACCCAATACAATAATAGAGTAATTCATGGGAGAGTCTAAATAAGCCGATAAAATCATAGAATAAAGCAATGTTCTTCAAATCAACATCACTGGATCTGAACTCTTGTCTTTATGTATGAGACAAACTCATAAACTAATTCAAATAATAGATAGGATGCTTACGTCTATCCAATATAGACTCCTGGATAATATTGGCCATTTCTTTTAGGATCTTAAAGTTATAGGAAAGTAAGGTCTGAATCCAACTTTCTCCTGTGCTGAAGAACTAATACACAAAGAACATATCTGAGAAAAACTTGTGAAACATATTTTTAAAGTTTTCTATAAGAAGAGAGTCTAAAATTTACCCAGATAGCTGTTCCTTTATTATTAGGGTATGTTGATCATTGAAAATGTTTTCCTCCAACCTAACTTGCATTCTCTTGATGAAACCTCAGATAATTAGGTTAAGCCACAGTTTAAAGGGTAATCCATCATTGCCTTCAATTGTAGCAGTTCCAGGTGTATTTCAAATATAGTAAAACTTTTTAAGGTCCTCACTTTTCTTAACTAAATAAAACTTTTTTTGAAGAGTTTCCCAACTACCTGTTTTCTAATCCTGTCTTTTTGAAAAGAAGGGCAAATTAATAAATTTTATCGAATTATTTCTGAACCATATTCATATTACCCAGTTAGTCATTTCAATACATAACCATATAGTCTAGTATTTGCGTTGCATTTTCTACATCAAGTTCAGTTACTACACTACGTTTAGTAAGGGGCCTCAACCTCCATTTCAATCAGAGGCAGGTAGGCAAATCATCCACCAGTTCACTACTCCAGACTGTCACAAAGATCACTGGATTTAAGTGGAGCTCTGACCAACAGCAGATGTCATGAAAGCCTTGACACAGCCACCAGATGCAGAAAATGTAGGGTGACTGAAGTTCATGTGAACTTCACACTTATCAGGGATTGGAAATCCCTGCCTGAACTACAGTTTTGAGTACCGGCTGTGGAATTTCCCGAGCCATCTGACAAAGTGCAGGCACCATATCAATAGCTCCTGCCAAGCCATAGCTGTGATCCAAACATCATTTCCTTCTTAGTCTGTCAGGAAGATTGGTGTGCTATCAGCCCAAGCTAGAATCAAATCACAGATAACTTTGTGCAGAACAGAAAAGAGGAGATGAATCATTATCTGTTTTGTTTTCAAAATCAGAGAAAACCATGACTTGCCACATTGATTTTATCTCAAAATCTGTAAACAGAAATGTGACTGCACCTAAACAAGGTTCTACCACAGCCAATCAAACAAAATAACTTTCAAAATTAATTTGGGATGTTTGCCTAATTAGTACAATTGCAGTATCTGTTTGATCCAGAATTGATGCAATTTGGGTGGGGTTCAGTCACCAATAGGAAATAAAGCCTGATTCCTAGTATTGTCTCTTGGGAACAGGCTGTCCAAGCCCACATAGATCAGAAAATCTAATTCTCACTGTTTTCCTTTTAAGAAGACTCCTGGGGCAAATGGAAACATATGAGGTTTTATATCAGGTCATTAAATTGTCATGCTTTGTCCTCTGATTTAATTAAAATCTTCTTCATTATTCAGACTTCTGTGCTGCAAGCTGAAATGTAGATGAATGATAAGATGAATGGTTTAATATAACATCTGCAACTCTATATTTCTTCTTACCTGAGAAGAAAATTGATAATGTATTTCTAACTCTATTTCTAGCCATCACTTCTCAGTGTTCAGAATAACTACTTGTGTTAGAAAACTAGAAAATATATTTTATAGTTTCTATAGTACAAATAAGCCCTAAAAATATTACTTTCTCTTTTTCTATCCAACAAATGTTCAAAATTCCATGAAATTTAAGGGACAGACCATTTTGATGTTTTCATATTTCAACTAAATAAGCACAAAATTGGATTGATATTGGTCATAATTCAATATCTTCCTTTTTTATTCCTTTGTTGAATAGGAAAAACACTTATTCCCATGGCTATAATCTATTTTTTAATATACTACCAATGATTTATTATAGATGTCTCTCAGGAAGAAGAGTAAGATTTTTCTGCATTTTTCCTCTGCTGACTTCAGCAATATAATTAGACATTTTATTTTATTTTTACTGATACCACTAAGCTCTAAAATCTGAGAAAAACATGTGTATTCATTGATACCACTGGAAACTAACATTCAACACAGATGTTTGCATTCTGCACATTTGCATTCTCCATATGTATTCTGTTTTTAAAATCTCTGCTTAGTGTAGATGGCAACCGACTCAATTACTCTCAGAGTATTTTTCTGTTCTAGACATAACATCTGCAGTTCAATTAAATATTTCATCTATTTGCTTCCTATCATTCCAGGATATAAAACTTGATTCTGCTAATGTGGTGCTGATGCTTGTTGTGAAAAGGACATTTTGAAATTCTTTAAAATAACATAATACTTGAGAAATGAGAAGAAAACAGAGTATTTTGACGTACAAAAAGCTACTATGGGATCAGTTCAGTAATTGCTTCATAATCACAGCTTTTCCCTGGCAGACAATTAGAGAAGATCATATATGCCTGATTTCTCTGAGGGCACTGAAATGCTTCTGTTCCAACTTTGACTAAGAAAAGAATTAACAGTTCTACAGCTTAAAATTCTGGGAACAGTCTCTGGTTTTTACCTACTTTTTAGATAATTTTGTAATTATTTCTGCAAGAACCAGTCGTAACTTTCAAACAGGGCTTTTGCAGAAAGAGATCTCACATGGATTGCTGTGGAACAGCCCAGCATCAGAAAACCTGCAAAAACAGCCAACATTTCTACGGATAGGCTAAGAAATGTCTGCTTGTCTCACATAAACACTTTTGCAGGTTATTCTACATTGCACTGATTTTATAAGACCTTGTCATTATGGCATCTGAGCACATCCAGGCATGACTAGGTGAGAGCATTAGTAACTGTTGCATTTTTTTCACTCTCTGTCATTTCTTCCTTGTAAGGACAGTAGAGGACACTTGTCCTGGGTCCATTTGCTTAATATGTATCCAGTGCTTGTATGAGCCCAGTTGCTTTGGAAAGTCAATCCACTGTCTTCCAGGAGGTCTCCACTGTCTTACAGAAGGTCTCTCAGCTCCAGGAGGTTGTCCTTGTCTGTTGGTCTGGGAGATGCATGGCTACTGCTCACAACTCCCCCTGGGGACCTCTTGGCTGTCATCCTAGGCTGATGAGTGCATTCAGTGCTCCCAACATTGAGGCAGCGAGTGCAGGGGCCAGTGGGGTCAGAGGTGACGGCCTCAGGACCTCTCCTGTAGAAGGTTTCCTGGTACTTCTCTGGTCACCAGCAATGTGCTGCTGCTTGATGCATTGCTCAGGGATCCTCACCCAGTTCCTTCTTTGAGGTATCTCAAAGGCTGGCTCTAAAACCTGGGCCTTGTCTTCTATCAAGAAGTCTAAATTTTGGAACTCACTGTCTGTACAATTGCCCAAACCCAGACTCCCTCTCCAAGCTAACCTTAAATATGGAGTGGTTCAGAAATGAGTTCTGCACCTTAGCATTTTCTGTGTTCTTTGTTTGGAGTACGTGCTCCCTTCCCAGCCTTATCTTTTTCCTTCTCCTCATTTGCATCACACTTTTAGCTTGCTAGACCAATGCACTTTATGTCCAATCTACAAAAGACAAATTACTCAACCAAACAGCACACAGAGGAGACAGCTTATGACAATAGCATCAAGTGTTGATACCAAGGGATTATTATTTTATAATAAAAGCTAGAACAAATTGGGTTTTGTGAAAGAAAGTCTGCTTTCTCAAATGCATAAAGTTTATATAATGGTCAGAAATTGGCCAGTTCAGCAGATTTTATGCACATAAATATTATATATAATATTTTATGTATAAATGTTCCAAGTTTACTCCAGTGTAAAGCTTTCCTTTAAAGAGTAATTCTCACCCCATAATTCACTTTTATGATTTTCTTAGGGCTTTAAGTGTAAAAGCTCAATCTGGTTTTGTTTTATCCTTTTCAAAAAAAAAAAAAAAAGGCACAGAGCAAGTTAATTTTTATATTGAATGTGCCAAAAGTGCATTGTCACACATGAAGTTAAACATGTCACTTTTGCAAACACATGCACACACACATATGTACATCCAGATACACAACAACTTTTTAAGACTTAATGACAATAGAAACAGTTTCATGCAAGTGGAAAAAGGGAGGCCCTGACCGGAGCTGATGACTGCAGCAGGCTGTGCTCATTCTTGGGCTCCTCTCCAACCCTCCCTCCAGCCCTCCTGTTTCACATCTAGTGTAAAGATATTTCTCTCCCCCAGACAGTTTCTCACAAATCTGAAACTTAGGCTTTCTGCCAGATGCTGGAACTTAGGCTGAGTCCTTTTCCTGACCATGACCTTTTCTGTGTCCTGTCCCTTCCCTTCGGTCTCAGACAGCAACAGTCAGGTTCTTTGTTTCTTCTTCCTCTTTCTCTCCTTCCCTGTAATGCACAGAGAAGAGCACTGACTCTGGCTCAGCCAAGGCCACACATTCTCAGGTGTTTTAATGGGACTTCAAAGGAAAGGATTTGATGAGGCTAACTGAGTTACATGTGTTTGGGCTGGAATGTTAGAAGACCACAATACAAGTTCTGAGCCTTCCCTGGATTCATCGAAGTCAGGCTGCAGGAATGTCTGCTTCTTCAATCTCCTTTCTTTGGCAGCTACCCAATTTTCAGACATCCCATGCATTCACCCACTTTTTGCCCCCCAATATTCTATTTTAGACAGAAATTATTCCCAGCATATTCTAGGATCTAAACAATACCTGCTGCCAGGTATTTGCAAAACCAAAGCCATACGTGGTTTACATTGCCAGAACTGACTCTGATAGGATCTGAAATCCTAATATATTTTCTGCCCATATAGACTGTGCTGTACTTCAGAGCTGCAGGAATTCCCTTTGCATTCCACTTCATATTTTAGCGCTTTTTAACTCATGTACATGCTGCAAAATGGAAATGCTTTTACCATCAGGATGCCATATAAAAGTGTTTAAATCTCCTACTCATCCGTACGGGGGTGACAGCACAAATAATGGCAGCAGACACTTCACTGCCACTACCTCTGAAGTCACTACCATCCCATTGCCATGACAATTTCATAGGGATGATGCTTAGTAAAGTGGCATTTAGGGATCAGACGCTAACATTGTCCCAAGGTTTATGGCACAGCACATGGAGCAACTTACAGGATTCTTGCTGCTCTTGAAGAGCTTGCATTTTCTGTTGTGAAGTCTTCAGTTATTTTACCATTTTTATTGACAACAGCATTTTTAGAAGTGATTCTAGTTGAGTAAAGGTCAGTTTTCTAGGAAAACAGAGATTTTTCCAGTCAGAGGTAGATCCAACTCACCAGGGACAGTCATTCAGACTGACTATGAGAAATGAGAAATAAGCATTGGTCTCACAGTATTAAAGAAGATTCCTCAAATCACTTACACTCATGAGTATCCATGGTGCTCATATGTTGGTTTACTTTTCAAGTGAAAAAAAATTATGCTTCCCAAGGCAAAAGCCAGATGCAGGTTTGGAGACCGTTTACTCCAGAAACTGCTGCTTACTGTGACAAGCTTGGTTCCCAGCATGCCATGTAATACATGCTCACACGTAGGCATTCAACTGGCACCTTCAGTATTGTCTAGTAAAAACACCAGTCTGCAGCATTGCCTTCAGGCACCTTTCACTGAAAAATTGCTAGTAAAATTAGGCATTGATGTATACGCGCCTGCACACACACATACACACATCTTATGGTCACAGAGATGCTGCTGGTGCCTGTAGGCACTCAGCAGCTCTGCTATGGAGGAACTTCCCCAGAAGAGTGCCAGGGAGATTGCTCTATCTATACTGTTGGGACACTTAGGTACCAGCTTGCACTATTCTTGCAGTACTGGATGAGACAATTTTCCTTGAAGCACTTCAAGCAATCATCAGCAATTTTTGCATAACTGCTAATAAGGTGTGTGATCCTGTAAAGGAAAACTTACAAAGAACACAGCAAAGGAAGGGACCTAATGCTGCACAAACATCTTAAATTGGGTATTTCCTACCCTATTAGTGACATCCATGTAGAATTTGTATTTTATTTTACTGTGAGTAGTCCTGTCCTCATTGTAAAAACATTTCCCCATGACAGCTCACAGAAAGTTTGATTTGAAGTGCTCCAAAATGGGAGCACACCATTCTTACATCTTTGATTATTTCTGGATTCAAACCAGAATTGACCAGTTCAATGTATCACCATAACAACATCTGAGCACTTCAGTTTAAGTATATTTTCTCTACTCTTTTTGTTCTAAGAACCAGTAGCTGAGTCATAGATTTCACACTCTTATTCTGAAAGAGGTTATTCTGAAAGAGGCTTAAGCAGACCAAGACAACCATTTTTGACTGTCTTTGGCACACAATACACCACAGGCTAAATGTTTCCTTGGTCCCAAGGGGTAAAGCCATTGAAGAAAACACTTAAAAGGCATTATTATTGTTGTGTGATTGGCTGAAATTCATACTTCTGACCAAATGTTCATAGCTTTTGATGTAGTTACTATTTTTTTAATATTTCATTTCAATTCCAAGCAAATCTTGAATCAACATAAATAAATATATCTAAGCAATAGATTTCATATATCCATACTTTCAAGGAGATTTATTTCTTTTGTGAGCACACCCACATAGATTTTCAGATGAGCTTTAAAATTTCTTTACTGGAATCAAACACCAGAAGATGTTTGATAACAAAAAGTTTACCGAAATTTGAAGCAACAGTTAGATATGTTTCATCTCTGAAGGATTTAAACCAAGTAGGATTCTTAGTTTTAGAAGTATTAAAACAAAAATTTATCTCTTAATAATGAAGACCTTTTCATATTAAAAAGTATGAAAATATGACTTATTCCCTTTATAAGCCTTGCTTGTCTGGCTGAGGCAGAGATTAAATCATTGGGAACATATTGAAGTATGCTTTATGGATCTTTACAAATGTTGTCAAGATTTCTATTGAATTAATAGATTCTTCTCTATAACTAAAAAGAATGAACCAATGCAAGGAAAAGTGATCCTGTTTCAAAAAAGGATGCTTCAGATATTCTTCTCTGACAATCTAACTACAAATTCCTGCTCTGCATCCAATTCCATATTCATAAAATAGATTCCTTTATTGCACAGGATGTTACGAGGCTGTTACAATAATGGAGTCATCCAATATCCTAAAATAAAATCAACCAACCAAACAAAAAGATAAAGTCAGTGAACTCGATTCTTCCTCAAGAAATCCTTTTGAGTACATTATGCAACAGCTTTCCTTGGGACACATCAGCAAATCTCTCAAATGTGAGACCCATTATATGGCCTCAGTTTTTACTGCCTTATGCTAGTAACCTCAACAGGAGCAGGCTGAAATGCCTGTACGTGGTTGTGTGTTCTTGCTTAGCTATTAGCAAGCTCCCGGTGATCTCTGTCAATTACGGTTCACACTCTTCACACCTGGGCAAGAGTTCTTAGGAAGGATTGCTACTAATTGACAATGAGCGGAAAACCACCCTGTTTTGCGGAGGAAAACACAATGGCTAGAGCTGTGATGCATTGTTTGCCCTCAGAGTGCCAAGGGCCACTCACTATTCAGTACCCTCAGGCCATGGTACGTACAACTCACCAGAACAACCATGAATGACAACCCCACATGAAACACCTTCCACAGCTGCTGAAAGACAAATTCAGCAGCTTGTATGTTATTTTTGATGTTGTTAGTACATAGAGAAGCACGGGGCTTAATAGGGAATTTTTTCCTACTATGCCCTATTCCCATAACTTTCTTTGCATTTTCTTTAAATCCCAGGCATGCATTTCTCTTCATTATGGAAAATGTATGCTTAATTTAAGGCCCAAAACTGAAATGCTGCTTACAGTAATGCTTTCTTGAGTCTTATTAACTTATGAACTCTTGGTGGGTTGCCGAGCACTCAGAGCAGCTTTTCTGTTATTTTCCAAGCTACATCAAAGTGTTTGTCTCAAGGGCCTGAGGTTTTTTAATAATTTTCAGTCAGGGAAAGTCTCAAGAATGATTTTCTAATGTTAGTCATGTGTGCTATAACTGCATTTCTCTCTTTATGCTAAGCTTAGCAGTTTCTCTACACTTAACACAAAAGGGAGGTATTACTCCAATGCTAGACAAGTGATATGCAGGTTATCTGATGTATTATTCCTTCTAGTAATCTTGGGAGTCAGAAGAGGATTCATGGTGTGAATCTATACCCAAAAGTGCTTCAGTTTCAATGACTCAGGATATTACAGAAAGGTCATAACAGACTCCAGGTGAACTACAAGGCACTGCAATAAGTACAACATGAGCTTTTGCTTGTCATAGACCCTGTCGTTCCCACATACACTAGATCCACATCCATGAGATGTATAAATTCAAATAATGGTCTCTAGCTAGCAGCATTCACATCCAAAGATGAATCATTGACAATATGGATTATTCAGGTGCACACCTGTAACAGTGACAGACCTTCCTTTTTTTCCTATAAAGCCTCTTTGTACAAACAGTCCATTTCCCCCCCTAAATTATATGAAGATAGAGCTGCAAAGTAAACACATTGCTGATGGGATATAGAAGGCTTAGAGCAGCATATCTTAGAGACTATAACCTCTACTTCAGCATGTGTTGGATAATATTTAGATAATTAATATCCATACATTTCCTGAACTATGAGGGGAAAATTCATTTAATAACAGTGTTGTGGAAAGGCTTAAAAGCTTCCCCTGATTCCTGAAGAAGCAGCCGCAGGGTTGCTCAGTCAGAGATGCAGGAGCACCAGAAAGCTGCCCCCTACATCAACTCAGCTGAAGTAGGACCCCCATGCCCACTGCAGAGCAACATGGTGTCTGTGCCCAGATTCAGCTCCTCCTCACACTCAGAACGAGCAGCTAGCATGTATTTTGCCACTGTATTTTACCTCACCGGTTTCTGGGAAACTTGAGAGCAGGTTATCAGATTTTAATTCTCTTTAGTGTTTATCCTTTTCCCAACTGGAAGCAATTTTTGTTAGCCTTTTCAGATGCCTTGTATGGCTACTGATACAGTGAAAACTTCAAGCTGTAGCAGCTCATAATGATGCCCACAGTTGTGAACATTTATTGTCTCAGCAGGAGACTGCAAATTAAACATGGCAAACCAGCAGCTCTCCTTTCAGCAAACAAATGTCCTGCCTTCACTTCCCAAGGGATCAGAGCTTCTTGGCCTCTGGCCTCTGCTTCTTACAGAAGAAAACTACTTACATCTATAAGCTCCAGAGATGTGTTTGACTAGAAGTGGTCCTTAAAAGCAACCTGGAGTGGACCTAAGACCAGAGCAGTATTGCTTTATGTTGCTCTGTGAGATAAAGAAGTCATAGTGACCTTCTAATCCAGCTCTAAGATTAAGGCCAAATAAACACTATGGAGATGGACCTGTAAATGCCAGCCAGGCTTGCTCTCTAATACATACCACAAAATAGACACAGATATACACTTGAGAGGAGTCTAGAAAGAAAAATGGTATCACATCTTCCTTTTTTTTTCCTGTGGAGCAGGGAGTGTGGAGATTAATCAATATGTCTGCAGTGTGGATGACAAGACCCCAGCTCCTGTGGAGCAGGGAGAGATCCAGCCAGAGCATGCAGCCCCGGGCTGAGGCAGCTACATGCCACTGCCCTGTGTGCTGCATCGGAGACCCACACAAGAAAATCCAGAGATGTCACACTTTCTGTAGCAGGGAATTTGCTGATAGAAGCAGGAGTTGAGGTTAGCTGTTCTTGAATTTTTCCCAGGCTGAGCCTTCTGCACAGTGCTCCACAGCAGCACAACACCAAATCAGTCCTTTCAGCTCTAACATTACCCAGATTGGGTAAGCTTTAAGTCTCAGGCTGAGCTTTGCATCGTGCAGACAACTCTTTTAGTATGTGCTGGGTGATTTTATGTTATATGAAGTATATTGTAACTCACTATATATCCCCTTTCTCATTGCAGCTTCAAAGAAACATATTTCTTTTTTAAAAGTAATTTGGTCATTTGGGGCCACAGGTAACCCTGAGTGACCCCAAAGGCAGAGGCAGGTAAAAAATACAGGACCTAATCCTGAAGCACGCTAATGCTGAATTTTGTTGGGAATTTTGTCAGAGTTTGGATAAGAGGAACTGACCACAAAGAATTTGTGGAGGCACAGCTCTCTCAGAAAATGTAACCTATTGAACTCTACATAATTAGTAATCAGGCTCCTTTCATTCATCTGAATTACAAACATCAGCAAGAGAGGGAGGAAAAAATCCACACTGATGCTTTACATCAATTAATTGCAACAGAATGTCAGAGTTTATGTATTATTAAACCTGTTATATAATTATATCTCCTGCAGTGGTTTGTTAGGTATCTTAAGTTATCGCTTTTTTTCCTATGTCACTCACTCATTCCTTTCAAAATTTTATCTGCCATTAAATAAAAATAAAATTCTTCTCTTTTTTTTTTTGTTTTAAATCTCACAGTTCTTTTGTTCTGATTAGCCATATTTTATCACTAATCTTCATCTAACATCAGGAGTAATGCAGGATCAGACTGTCGTCCCCTTACTCACAGTAGCCAAAAGTTGTGTGAACCTCTGCTGACTTCAGTGTAACACCTTGTGTGAGTACCTGTTCACCAATGGAAGAGCTTCACAATCTGGCATGTGGTGCTTTGTTGATCACTGGCACAATGACACTTCAGAGGACTTTCAAAAAGATAGTGGCTTATTGTTCCTGTGTCACTAATTTAAACCTTGAAAGTCTTGCAAATAAACACAGGCAAAAGAAAAATATTCCTGTTAGCCCCATTTTATTTATGAGAAAAGGTGGATAGAGTGATGATGTACCATGTCTAAGCCTTGCTTCATGAGTATTTTAGAAAAAAGATGGAAAGTGTGGCACTCAGTACTGCAGCTCACAGGCCATAAGACAGACTGTCAGGAGACTACTGTCTGCAGCTCCTGGGTTCATGCCTTCTGAGGCCAGGATGAAATCCAGACCTAAGTTGTTCCTATCTATTATTTGTGTATTTATAGGGTGTCAGTCGCTGAAGTACTGAAACGCCAGACTAGCCCAAGGCCACAGACTCAGCATCCAACTGGAGTTCAGATCTCAGAAATTCCTTCGTCCCATTCCCATGCTCTGTCGTCTCCTCTGTGCCACATGAAAACAAAAATAAAACTCAGGCCACCTTTATCTCTAGGACTTTTTGATCTCATATAATAGAGGCAAGTACACTATCACTGCTGCTAGAAAGTACTTACCCATTTTGTCCACCTTTCTATAGGAATTCTATGATGCAAAAGAGCAGTGCTGCAATCACAGAAATCAAGATACTTATTTCAGGATTGCCATGATAAGACAACTGCATTCCTCTTGCTTGGGCTGGACACGAAGAAGTAGGAGAAACAGTGGTGATGGAAAATAGAGGTTAACATTCAGCCATATCTCCAATTTTCTCAGAAAAGTGTTTGTTCATTGTCTTAATACACTCTCACACCCTTTTTTTGTCCTGTCCAAGACAAAAAAATTACAGCTTGGGAAAACAGGGAGGCTGTGTAAGAAGAGAACAGCTGTAATTTTTTTTTATTCTTTTGTTATCTTTTTCTAGCAATAAAAATCATGTTGTGAGCAGTGAAGGCGACCTTTCATACAGGTCTTGCAAACTACAGGGACTTGGGAACCTCAAATCTAAATCTTCTTAGTAATATAGAAAACTTAACTCTTGCCTAAACCACAGTCAAAACCAAAAAGAACAGGGCTCACCTAATGAAACACATCTGACTGTATCTGAGTCAGTTATCAATGTTCCCTCTACTGTTAACAGAAAGAAATAGGCAAGTCAGCTAAGGAAGGCTGGGTAAATCTTACTCTGTTTCTTTCTCTTCAGTAGTTACACAGGGAGTTTGTTGTCTACCTTAAAGATGGTTATCCCTACTAAAGTCCTATGAGATGAATCCCAGTCTGAGTCACCACAGTTTAATGATTTTTGTCCTTATAGTTTCTGGATGATGAACAGTTTAACACAAGGCATGAAGTGTATAATTTTATTTTATCTGCTTGAAATAAATACCAAGGTTTATCATTTCCCTGTTCTCTCTGAATGACTCAGTCCTAAGGGCCCAACTTAGTAGGTATCATTCAACAAAAATTTCTCACTAATGAGTTAGAAATGAGGGCCAAAGACCTGAAGAGCTAAGAGAGGCTTCTCTGCCCTCCTGCCTTTTAACTTCTCTCCATTTTCTTCTCTCTCACCTTAGCTCTCATCACCATCTACAGCTTTTAGCAGCTGGTGGCCATGATAAAGCAGGTCAGCTGCTAAAATTCTTCAGATAACTTTTGACAGTCAATTTGGATCAACAGTCTACAGGAATAGTGCATTTCTGAAAGTCATACTCACTTTATACCCCAGTGCAAATGGCTAATGTTCAAATATGTCAAACAGCTCAGGTTTATGTACACTGGAAAGTATGAATTTAATTTCCTCTGTTAAGAATTAGAAGAGAAGCTTGTTTTTTAAATTTCACAGTTGCAGAGTAGTCATTTCATTTTACTTCAGGGTTGTTTTCTGTGAGGTGGGGTGGTTGGTACCACACACAGCATTAATTCAACAACATACTTAAGTACACAGTTTTAAGCAAGGAAGCAGCCCTAATGAAGTAAATAAATTAATATTGCACTGTCCTTCAGTAGTTAAGATCTGAAAGTCTGAAAAATAATTTCTATTTTTATCTTCACAGAAAAAGCAATAGAAAACACTTATTTTTTTTACAACCTATTCATGCAGTAACTAATGGTTTTACTTTAGACTGTGTCATTATCTTGATAAACTTTCTTTCCAAGGTACTGCTTAGTTTCCTCCAGATCGGGGAGAAAGCGAGCAAGTGAGAAAGATTGACATGGGGTTGTGTTTGAGGCCAGATTACCCAGAGGCAGAAAGTGGTGGGCAGCCCTCCCTGGGACGCTGTTCCAGTGACATAGTATGTCTTTTGATTATAGAAAAACTGCTTTCAGATGCATCATAGCAACTCCTGAAGGATGCTCTGACTTTCAAAATGGGACAGAGAGTTACTGTTTAACACTGAAATACTGTTTATTAGATAAACATTACATTTAAGTAGCAAGAAAACACGTGAAACCATTGCAAAAGCTCATGTATTTTCTTTACTGCAGTGTTGTCCTTCATGCTATTTTTCTTGAAGAAAAAGTTTAATATTGGAGCAAAGGTTCAAAAATCACCGGTAATATAAACTGAAATTTACTCATTCAGTAATACTGTGTGTCCTCCATGTTGTTTCATCACTGGTTTCAATGTTTACTCCTGAATAATTGCTTTCTTTTTCACAACTCAAGGATCTTCTCATTAGTGCAGGAAGAAAGTAAAAACTTCTTGTGTGTGACATCAGTCTGCTACCACAGCAATGTGTGTAATCTTACATGCAACCTTTCAGGCTAAATTCTGCCCTTAATTATACTTGATTCATGCTGTTGGTTTGCATATTTTTGCAGAAATTTAAGAGAGGGGATCTATTGCAGGACTATTATGAGTACAGCACTGCTCCCATGCTAATCTTACTTCACTGGTTTCAACCAAGTTGCTCCTGATTTATATTAGTTTAGCAGAGATCAAGTTCAAGCATAAAAATCATCAGGAAGTTATAGACCTTTATTCAAAATAAAAATATTTTCTCTCATTAATCAGGAAAGGCTATGGAAAAAGTAAATAAGTGACTTTACATTTGGCTGATATGTGGGAACATTTGCTCAAGTACTAAGTCCCCCCTTTAAAGAAAAATAACATGTGCTAAAGCTATAAAAGGAGTCCAAACAGAGGATTAATTGAGGAGATTGATTTCAGTTCTCCCCATCCTAGTTTAATAGGCTTTTTCCCAACTGGGTTTTGGGAAATTTGGTCTTTTAGACCACTTATTCTTAACAGGAGTAAGGAAGAAATCTGGAAATTGATTTATTGTGAGGATTTTCCATTGTACTCAATGGACATTCTGTACTGACCTTTTTTATTCTTTTTTTCCTACATTATAACTAATATGAATCTGTTAGAGTTTATACTTTGCATCTACTAGTATCATATATCTTCCTTTGACATTGAGCACAAAAGACCTGGAGCCTGTATAAAAAAAGAAAATAAAAAAGAAGAACTTTTCATAATGGTATTTTACTATAATATATAGCTCTTATTTTTAGGTTAGTTGGAACTGTGAACTTGTTGTTACACTACTGTGCTTTAGAACTGCTGTGTGTTAGCTGAGTAGCAGAGTTAGGTCAAGCCTGAGAACTAAAAATCTCCCATAACAAATACAGCATTTGACCAAAGACCGAATCCTGGTTTGGCTTTGGCTCATAAAGAAGCAAGGCCCTCATCAATCAAGTTCTTTTTTTGAACTGATCTAATTTCACAACATTAACCCTTAAAAGCCCCAGGATCCAAAACAGAGAGAAATAACTCCTTTTAACAGAGGATGCTCTTGTCACTGCAGCACCACAACACACTGACAGACAGCTGTGTCCCATGCTGCAGGAGCCAGAGCTCAGGACAGCTCTGCCCAGGGAGCTACACAGACTCATGGTCATATTATGGGTGAGGACCTGCAACTGGAGGGAGCTGTCACTCCACATTGCTCTAATCTCCTGCTGTTTAAAGCTCTGGCACAGAAGAGCCTCCTCCAGCTTTACTGCAGCTCTGCTAGCAGATTTGGTCCTGCCCTGCGTACACTGGTGTAACTTGGAGCAGAGTCAGACACACCAGGCCAGATCCTTGGCTGCATTCACAGACCACACACCAGCAGGCTCAGCCTTAAATCAGCTAGTAACAGCACAAGCTGGTCAGAAACCAGAAGGGAAATGCTCCTGGATTTTTAACAGCATAATTTTTAATTGCAAAAATGTTCTTTCAGGTTTATTTAAGCCACAGGAGATCAGAATGGCAGGCAGGGGATCAGCTCACCAGAAGAGTGTTCAAGGCCAGGTTGGATGGGGCTTCAAGCAACCTGGTCTAATGGAAGGTGTTACTGCCCATAGAAGAGGGTATTGGAACTAGATATCTTTAATGTCCTTTCCAACCCAAAGCATCCTGTGATTCTGTGAAGAGTCCCCCAGGAACATCCCTTTCTCTCTAGGAACAGGTATGCCCCTACCATGGCTAGAAACTGCTGACTCTGTGATGCAAAGCACGTGATCTGGCTCCTGTACTATATTTCCTGTCAAAGCTGTACCTAGAATTTATGAAACTTGGTGATCTTTTTTCCCCTGTCTGTTTTAAATCAGGCTGAGAATTCATCTGAGCATTCAGAGATTTTTAATACCGTCTTTTTCTGGTTAAGCAGATGTAAAGTTTTGTTATTTTCCCACACTGCAGGCTTTCCAAAACGTACTGCTTTTATAAGTATAAATGTAGGAAGAGGGAGAGAAAATGGGTAATTATATCGCCTATCCTTTCTTATCAAAGCTGTGTGTTGGAAGAGAGAGAGAGAAATTGAGAAAAATGAGAATAGAATTTATTGCAGACATTTCTCAGCTGAATGTCTTCCAACTAAGCTTCCTCTCCCAAACCTTGTGATTTCAAAGACTGTGTAAAATACATCTTATATGCAAGGATTTAAGTGTGGGGTTTTTTTGCAATGCAAGAAAAAAATATTTCTAGTCTAACTCAAATACCAAGGAAAAAAAGTGTGTTCAGTGATATCTCCCAGAACTACAGCTGCATTGTGATTATACAGAGATTTTTAAATGCTGGCCTGTCTATAGAAACCAGCTGTAAACCAACCAACCAACCAACCAACCACACAAACAAAAAAAAACCCTACTAAAATCAAAACTATTCCTACAGAACCTGAAGGAAAGCACAGTTAGTGGATGTTCTCACTTACTCTCCAAACACTATGGCATGTCCTCCTTTCCCCGGTATATATACTAGTGATCTCAAAGGGGCATTTGCCTGTCACATTACACCCTGGAGTTTTGAATCAATATTTGCTTACTCATGTCAACCTCTAGCACTTAAAAGTCATGACTCCTACCCTAGGCCAGTGTGTGATGAGCTCCCAAATACTTTGATGCTTTTTTCTGACTCTTATTTTTCATTAGAAAATTGATCTTTATAGATCATATTTTCCTTCCCAGATATCCATACAGTATTTACAGTAGTCAGATCCAAAATATTGAGAATATTGAGAAGTACTTTTGGAAGTTCTTTACAAGAGTCTCACTTGGGAGTCACACCTGTGGTCAGCTCACTGTAACTATGTTTGGCATTGTGTCTCACTCAGTTCCATGTGAATTCAGGAATGTTCATCTCCACATCTACAACTCAACTTTGCAAGCAACTCAACCCAGAGACCAAAAGCAAGCACACACACTCCAGCAATAGATCAGTTCAGCCCCCAGACTCACATCTGTTTCTTGACCTAGCATCACCCCTGCTCCTTTTCTAGCACTGGGGGCTCCATATCTCATGGGTTCAGCCTAGGGAGGGTTCAACCCTTTCCCATCCTCCCTGTCCTGAAGAGGGAGATGCCCTCTTCTGAGACAGCAAGATGTGAAGAAGAGGGAGTGGACAGTTCCTTCGGAACTGTAGGGTCTTTTTGTGACACTTTCTTCTCTTCTGTGGGGTTAATTGAAGTTCTCCCTCTTTCACATTCCTACAGAAAATGTTGCCTGCTCATGCACAAGTGGGAAGGAGTCCTGTGGGCTGCCCCCAGCAGCCCTGCTGGCTTTCCTGTGGCTGCTGAGGACATGGCAGAGGCAGCTAGTGAGGACTGCAGAGCATGCAAGGATTGTGACCTGTTACCCCATTGGCATTTCAGTGTTTGTTGCACATGCTCTTCACACCAAGTCCTAAAAGAGGACAGCACTATTTCTTCCCACCTGTCCTGGGCAGCCTCACTCAGATTGTTCATATTCAACCACAATAGCAAGAGAGATGAGGTGTTGTGTCTAGAGGTGCTTTCCAGTGACTTTTTTATTTCTTCAACTAGAAATTCCTGGCACTCCACTTCATAAAATATCCAGTTTATCACTGTTTCTCATTGCTTTTAGTGACAAAGCTGTATGCAAACATGCAGCTATCAGTTACACTCACAGTTCAACACTCAAGTAGCAAAATTGTCTAATCAATTACTCATATGAGAGGCAAGCTTCAAGTTTGACCTCAGTTTCTGAGGCAGATTTTTGTAGTTCATAGTTTAAAACACTTTTATATCATTCAGTTCTAACCAGCTAAGGGAGTTACACCAGCACTACTGAGAAAATGAGGAAATCCTAATGAAAAACAATGGGTTTTCACCCCTGCATTTAGGCATAGAGCATGCATCAAATTCCTAGAATGAAAACTGTGCAGGATGACATGAGTGTTATGAGTTAAGACAAATCCAGGGGCTCATATGAAAGATCATGTACATCACGGAAATTCAGTTTTGAGGCAAATGTGGGCTTTGGATTTGAAATTAATGTGGGACAGACTTTTTACATTTTCCAATGCACCCTGCTCGTCTGTGTTTATTTTATGGTGATCTATTTGCTTTCTGAAACTACAGCATTGCAGAGATTAGAAAGAAGAATGGTTACCTGTTTATGAGTATAAATTCCATCTAGTTAATGTGCTGAAGCACAATGAATACCTCCACACAACAGTATCTTTAAAACTAGGTCAGGACTGAAGAGGAAATAGCTGGGGAAGTGTTGCTGCATCCCAAATCTCTATATTTTAGTACCTAGCAAGTTATGAAGAACATGTAGACAGGGGAGGTTCCCATAAGATTTAGAGCAAAGAATACAGAAATCATACATGAAATCAAGTTGAAACACTCAGCAGAGTTAGGAAACCAAGCAATCTAAAGATGTCTGCCTGAAAAATGTCAGAGAGAAAAAATGGTGAAACAGGTTTTCTACGAAATATGAGTAATGGTTAAGAGGTTTGCTAGTGATGAATCAAGTAGCAAGAGGACAAGATAGGATGGTGATGAGAAACTCAGTAAGCTCTGGTTACTCCTTTTATGTTGGAGGTTATTTTTTATATATATTGTTCAATCACTTGTTCCTAGGGACTGGATTAGCAGCCTTACATCTCTCATTACTATTGTACTTGTCAAAGAAATTGTACTTAAGTTATTTACATCTTTTTGTCTCTGGAACTCCTCTTAAACGACCCCTGTTGGGGTAACCTGAATCTTGCATGTGGTACATGAAGCATCTTGGAGATTCAGGGGAAGAGTCATGGAGAGCAGAGCTCTCCACTACGTTGATGTATAATGGGGAGTCAGCCAAAGAATCAAGTGAAATGCAACAAACACCTCCAACAATATCCACAATGGGACTGATTTTGATGATTGTGTCAAGATTCATCTCTTTGTTTGAGCTTTTTCTCCTTGAATGTATTTACTGGCACAATCTCACCCTCCACCACACCTTCTGCTAGCCTGCTGCATCAAAGAAGTATAATTTTGCACACTGACGGTAACTCAGCATCTCAAAGGCACAAGGTCGATTTTTTCCATTTGAATTGGGAGGGGAGGTAGATAAAGAAAGCAAATTTCTAGCAGTGAAGGCAATAGCATAGTCTACTAGGTTCTGTTTTCCAGGCAAAATTCTGCTTTCAGAGTGACACAGACACTTCTCGCTGACCTGAGTAGAAGTCATAGGTGAGTTTATCCTCTTGATATTTTTGTGAATCAAGGAGAGAGAAACTGGTTGTTCTGGGATTTCAAGGTCCAAGTAATGCACCAGACATACCCACTACTTCATATATATTTTGTACATACTCACATATTACCCTGCACCTTGTATTTTACTTATGTTTGGGGGGGGGGGGAAGGAGCACGTTTCCTTTGCATTCCCTTTCTGTGAACAATAAATTAGGCTCCAGAGAGCTCATAAATTTTGCTTATAGGAGTAAGATTGATAAAAAAAACATCTTTTGTGGACACAGCGCTGCACCCCTCCTTTTTGAATGCTCTCTTCCTGAAATGGAATCTGTTAAA
Source organism: Dendrocincla fuliginosa (assembly GCA_035047845.1). Classification (NCBI taxonomy): domain Eukaryota; kingdom Metazoa; phylum Chordata; class Aves; order Passeriformes; family Dendrocolaptidae; genus Dendrocincla; species Dendrocincla fuliginosa. The sequence goes on along the minus strand of JAWWMO010000043.1, from coordinate 28,588,920 downwards.
GAAGCACCCTGGCTCCCAACAAGGGAATAAGGGAGGGAAAAGTCCTTCACTTCTGCTGCCAAATCTGTATCGCCATCCAGGAATCCTGTGTCGTGGTTCCCCCATATGGTTTTCAAGTCATTCCTCTGCAAAGTAGGAGATACTAATTTTAGCCTGTAAGCTGTGAATGGAAGAGTAACAAGGTAGCCAAGCCTCAGGTTAGCGTTCTGGTGATGGGACTGATGTGTGAAAGATAGGAATCCTGCTCTCCACCGTCAGCTACAGGAACCTGAGCCTGATCTTTTTCCAATTGGCATGTACTCCCTTGATTTTCCAAGTCAGGATGACCTTCTAGGAAGTACCAATGCAGGTACAAATTTTCAAAAGAAACCACTCTTCTCACTGTTTTTGTATTGTCTGCAGTGTTCTTGACCAAGTCTTAACTTTGAAACTATATACATTAGAAAAGAAAATGCTTTCACTTAATGAATGCCATTTCTTCTCTCTTTCCCTCCTTTTAAAATTCGTTTTCATTTTGCATGTGTGTTTGCTACATTTGATAAAACATGAGCTAGGGGTCAATGAGATTTTGCCATAGTTTGACATAGATTTGACAAGTACTGACTAATCCTGACAAATTTCCCACTGATTACATTTCAAGATATAGTTTTGCCTCTGGACCAAAAAATAGGGACTTTGTAAGATATTCTTGTGGGTGACCAAAATTCTTAAAATTAGTACAATAAGAAGAATGAAAGCAATCCCTGCTAACACAGGCACAAGACAATACTGTTTTCTAAGTATGAAGGAAATGTGCTGAGAGATTTTACAAAAGGTTGTGATTCTGTATGTTTTGCACCCAATTTTAAGCACATTGGCTCCAGTGCATTCATTTGATGCAATCAAACAATGTACAGCATAATATCATGCTGTATTACAGAGGCTCTCGAAACAATTGAGTTCAAACTGAAAGAGGGAAAATTTAGAATAGAAATATGGAAGAACTTCTTTACAGTGAGAATGGTGAGGCACTGGCATAGGTTGCCCAGAGAAGCAGTAGGTGCCCCATCCCTGTAACTGTTCAAGGCCAGATTGGATGGGGCATTGAGCAATCTGGTCTACTAGAAGGTAGCTGCCCATGGCAGAGGCAGTGGAACTAGATGCCTTTGGGGTCCCTTGCAACCCAGACCATTCTATACTCTGAGCAGGAAAGAGTCTTGAGACTTTTTCTTCTCAATTAGCATAAGCTGGCCAAGTAATTCAGTGTGATTTTGACAAATCATTCTTTGCTGACTCCTTTGTTTTGACTTTATGTGTTTCCATTATATCATGTTTAAATACCTAAATGGAAGCAAAGAAATGTAAGGCATATTTAACTGATAAATCAGGTGGCTTGACATATTTTCACATCAACCTTGACAGATAGATAGGCAGAGCCTGAGAAAATGACATCTCCTAATGAATGAGGATGCTTTTTTATATTCAGTACCTCAGCTTACTTAATTGTTGATACCTCAGAGAGGCAACTAATATACAATGAACCTTTCAGGGTGGAGAATGAAAAAGTACAAAAATTTGGCAGCACTCCCCTCTAACTAGATCTAGAGAGAGACAGTGCTAAAGCAAGAGGTCAGGGCTACAGTTGTGACACACCATGGAAGAGAAGAAACCTGAATCACAGATGAGTCCTTAATTATCATCTGTTCAGGTTGCATCACTACTGAAGATACTTGATATTTGAATCTGGCAAAAACTGTGGGGAAAAAAAGAACAAGCATTCAAATTCTGTAAACATTTCTGATTTTCAGAAATGCTGCCCACTCATTATGCCCTTTCTCTCTGCTGAATTTCTGGCTCTTAGCCATCTCCAAAGAGCATCCTTTGATTTATTTACTCACAGCTTTTATGTTTCTGTGAACTCCCATGTTACCAAGTTTCAGAACTCAAATGTTTTCTGAAAATGCATTTCAAAGTAATTTCAAACTGCTAAAGGACGCAGAATCTTAAATTTGTCAATATACACACTATCAGCATAATGCCTTCATCCAATATGAAAATAGAAACAAGGTAGTGCTGCCTAATACACAGTAATACTAACAATTTGAATAATGAACATCAAATACTGAAAACAAGATATGCATTTAAAACACAGAAAGCAAATGTATTACATTCTTTCAATACTATACATCTGAGGATTTTCTTATTTTGTTTGGGGTCTGGTTTTTTCACACGTATTTTCCAAAGGTACTTTCAACGAATGTTGAAAATAATTAATTTGTTGATACTTAATCTAAAGACAAAATAAAATGGATTTTGTCTAGCAGAGAAGAGAGAGAAAAGAAATACTTCTGATTACATTACCATTTCTGCCTCACTATAGAGGCCTAGCTAAAATACTATTTAAATTTGATTGAATTCTGTTTATTCTTTTCATTTTTCAAACCATTTAGGCAATGGAATACATTTGTCTATGTGTGTGTATGTTACCTATAAACTTTGCATTTATGGTTTCTGAATTGGTTGTTACAATGCATATTTTTGAGGCAAAAAGACATTAAAAACTGTGAAACAACTCATATCTCTAAATCAAAGTGCTAGTCATAACTGAAAGCATATTCCCATTACATGAATTTCAAATCTACCAAATATTTGTGCTCTGTGTATTACTGCACTTATCCTATCAGCATCAAAACAATGTCAAGTGAGGTTATTATTTGCAACTAATAGCTGCATTCAGCTACACAGCTTGAATAATGATTACTTCTAGAGAACAGTTCATCCCTGGTGTTAAAACCCCCTAACTTTATCAATCCTTGTGAAATATTCATATTTTATTTGGAAAAGAAATATAATTTGCTACATTAGTGAAATTCCAGTTTACTTCTTCAGGTGGAAGACAATTTAATTCTTTTCACTTTTAGCATGATAGTCAAAAAATGCTGAATACTTGGAGAAAGCACTGACGTATGCTGGGGACTGCTGTCATGATCAGACAACTTTTACCTGAGCTGAATTAACTGAGAAGTTATTTCATTAACCACAGTTATGATTAAGAGTAATGCTGATGCTTTTAATATTTCTTAGAGAATGTTTTTCTAGGTATGTTACATGATTGAAGACAAAAGGATACTTTCCATTGATTCAAATGTTCAGCAAGTCAGGTACTGTATTCCTGGCAATAGCAAAACAATCACTAAATTCAGAAGTCCGTAAGACTTGCAAAACCAAATTCTTAAAGCAATGCAAATTTATCCATGTTCATCTTGGGCATTTAGTATAAAAAACTCACAAATTAGGCTAAAGATAAATTTAGCTGAGGAATTAAATGTTTAATTTGTTTTTAAGAATGTATTTTAATTTTTTTAACTGGTGCAGCGGTCACATAATAATGGAGGAGACTAAAACCTATAATAATAACAGCATCCTTGGATCAGACAGAAGTAAAGCATGAGAAAAAATAGAAAATATTTCAGGCTAGAGATGTCATCTGTGTCCCCATACATGAATAGGCTCTTTCAGTTTACACTTTTGTACAATCATTACTCAGTCTGTCAATCAGACATCTCACATTTTAATTTCATTTTGATTTAATTGCACGAATTGAAATTTCAAAAGAAATTATCAGTACAGAATCCAATAGTGTTTTATCTTAACTACAGCTTATTCTTCATGTCATCTATTCTTCTCTGACAATGATGAATAATTGATTACATGATTTGCCACAATTATTTGATGAAAAATCAATGGTATTCAATCAATTTGTTTAGCGTTTGTACTTTGCAATTTACATTTAAGTGAAAGATTAAGATCTTCTGCATAGTTAAACAACGAACTATGTTTAAATAATGTTAAAACTGTAACAGAGTGAAGCAAAAGTTAATCAGGTTAGGATTGTGATTTACACTTGTGCCATTACAGAGAAGGAAAAGGACAAATGATGTGGTGTATTATCCTTAACTTCTAACACCCTGGCTTCCCACAGTGTAATTTTTAAGCAAATTTAATTTAATAAGAAGAAAATATACTTAAAATCATTATGAATATTTATGCAAAATAATATTTATTGCCTTCTATCAAGGCTGGGTTGTTCTGGGTTTTTTCTGTATAGTACTTACAAATCTGGGTTGATCTTATGAAAGAGCTGATCATCAAGTGTCTTAGTGGATGTGGGATCAGACATGTGCTCTCAAAGCTGTTTCATTTCTCAAAGCAGGGACAACAGAAGGTTGTTGAATCTCGGTGTCTCCTGTTCAGACAGAAACACCTCCAGGCAATGAAATGGCCACCTTCTTGGGGAAAACGCTGCGAGAAGTTCATTGTAGTCTCACAGGCATACAGGTAGGAGACTGGTAGGACTGGGAAACAGATACACAAAGAACTGCTGAGTTTCTGAGGATCCATCTGGAACTAGGCAGGAATGCAGGGAGTTTTTCCATTGTTTGTTGAATACAACCAGATTCATCTGAGACCACTCAGAAGGGAGAGTACAATCATGCATGGCTGGAATAGTTACAGAAATATTGGGATGCTTTCCAAGACCTGCTCCAAATGTCACTGCAGTTCACAGTATTGACTCCAGCTCTAGTAGAAGAAACACAAAGCAATGGAAACAGGAAACAGGACTGGGATTACTTAGATGAATAGTAAACTAAATGTTGATTTTCTCATCTCAATCAAGTTGCCCATTTTATCTTAGGCCATAGGAGATAACTAGGCTAGAAAACCAATAGAGTAGTCTGTGATCAAAGGCAGGGTGTGAAGCTTTCGTATAAGAGTAACATTTTAACCCACAGGTAGACAGGACATAGACAGTTAAACAACCAATAAAGGTGCCTGGGAAAGAAATCCATAAGAAACATTTTTTTAGCCAGCCATGGAAGGATTCAGCTGACTTTTAAACAAAGATTAGGAGGGGCTATAGGGCTGAAAAAGTTATGGAGACATAAGATACAGTCAAAACAAATAAAACAGGCAAAATCAGCAGGAGAGATTTTATAGAAAAATTAAGGACTACTGCAAAAATAAATCAGAAAAGGAGATACTGTAAACTGGAACAATACTTGAACTGGAAAGCCTGAGAAGTCATTCCATCTCCAAAATGCAAGCACGCATTTCAGCTTTTTCCTGATTCTGTAGCAGGATGCAATTCCCTTCCTCCATGCATGCTGCACCCTGGTTTACATGGGAAAAGACCTCAAACTTGGACACTGTGATTGAAGTCATAGTACTCCTCACTCTGTCCCTGCTTTGACTGACCAGTGACCAGGTTTCCAACTACCCTACAAACCCATACAGCACTCAGAGTAGGTCTGGTGTAGATTTTTGAGTCTCATGTGGACACAGAAGAGGAAAGGGTACACCTATCAAGATTGTGGAGAAAACAACCCTCTTTATCAGACATTTTGAAAACTCATTATTAAGACTGGGATTTTTTTAAAGCCAAATCTATATAACTGATAAAGAACATATTGCTGGGTACAAGCCAAATAAAATAGTTGGGTTTATAAGAATCAGCATTTGAGAACCTGTGCCTAATTTCTTCCGCCAGTCCACGTGACTCCATTCCAGTGGAACTGGCCAAGAAACACCCAACACAGAATTTGACCAAGATGTTCTTGTTAATATCAATAATTGATGTGCTTCTATACAGCTTTTTGTCTGAAAAACTCAAGTGCTAAATATTAACTAAGCCTTACATGACCCATGTGGTATAAAACAATTTTATTCTCTGCATGCAAACAGGGAAACTGAGGCATTCCTACTGCTACTTAGAGGTACAAATAGAAAACGAATGGCCACTGCACAGATTGTGGGCTCCCTTCCTGAAGAAAGACTAAGTAATAAAAAGTAAAAATGCAATGTACAGCATTATAGAAAGTGAGCAGCAGAAATTAAAGCACTGTTCCTCTCCCCAAATCCTCAAATGAAGCTGGTCTATGCTTCACACTTTAGAGAAAAGCTAAACTAAAACCTTGGAATAAATTCAAATCTTGCCCCTAATCCAACACAAATTTTGTTTTAATACACAGTTAAACAATCCCAGGCACCCTAATGTCAATATAAAGACTGCTATGCTTCACTCAAAACCTCCATCTGCAGGCATGGCCTCTCTCTTTTACCCACACTTACACTGCTTTAGTAATTAGACTATATAGTCTTACCTGTATCTTCTGTATTGGCTGAATCAAAAAGCTCCAGATCACAGGATCAGGGTTGGCAGGGACCTCTGAGGGCCACCTGCTCCTGCCACCCCTTCCAACCTCAAAGCTACATCAGTGCTAGATTACATTTATGCTACCAAGCTAAGAAGTTATTTTTGTTCACTGCGGTTGCAGTTGTAACTCTGTGTGTACAATTTCAATGTGAAAACATGAGATACTTTAAAGATAATACGAAAAATTCAAAGTATTCACTGGAAGAGGTAGGATTGGAAAAGAAGGTCTGATGGATTGTTCTAGGCATTTCCTTCCAGGGTACCTGTATGAATCTGTATGGATGCTTTCCTCCTACTCCAAAATCACATAAAAACTTCTCATACTTCACATTTTTAAATTTTAACCTCTTGCAACATGGGCCAAAAATTGCATTCCTCACATGAAAGTAATGATAAGTGTCAGCACTACTTTCTAGAGAAAAATCACAAATACAGAACATATTTTAGAACATATTTTTCACAAAATGGGCAACAGTCTCATGGAATTTGAGGTTTTCACTGTGTTCTAGTAATAAAGCTGGGACTCAGGCCCCTTTAAAGTTGCTTATCAGTAGTTTATACTTTTTTCTTGCATAAATATTTTTAAATAGTCAGCAGAAGTTTAGGATATACAAATATATATGGTAACTCTTGGCCTTTTTCATGTGCAAGCTTTCCTTACACCCTTTCACAACCCACTCCAGGGAGAGAGTAGACCCCATCCTCAAATTATTTGGACTTCAAGTGAATGAAAAGTGCATGCAACTAAAAGCTGCAAACAGTACCTGAAGGTAGAATGCAACAAAATCACACAACAGACAAGTAGCTGCCACAAAATGTGCAAAAAAATGGATGGAGAGTATTATAATCCCTTCCTCATTAATTGCATTTGTAGGTTGTAATTTTTTTTTATATTATTTCTTGCTGTTTTCAATGGGTGTGTTTTCTCTTGGACACAAACAAAGCCCTGTAGGTCCTAAAAAAACCTGTCTGTGCTGTTTCACCAGGACTGGAGCTGGTGACTTGGACAGGCTTTATTTCTGTCCATGTTGTGAAAAACAGAGTTTATAACACTATTAAAGCAGCTCTCCTGGATTTGCATTGCAGACATGGCAGTAGAATGAGTAAATTACATTACTGTAGCAAACTTCCCAGGCTACCCATATGGTTAAGTAGAAACTAAGAGTTTACAGCTTAATTAGAGGCATTTGTAAGTGAGGATCAGATAAACAGATATACAACTTAAAAGAGTGCATTGGCCATAAATTCTTTCATTCCAGATTCAGATCTGCTAATATATGACTTCAAACACCTTTGACAAGGTTATTTAAAAGCCAAGCAATCTTATTTCCTATGCCTTTGGAACCTTAAGTGGGAAGAAGTAAATGACAGAAATCATGTAATGCTGGCAGCAGAGCCTAAACGTATTTAGATCTTTGTGATAAGGGCTGCAGAAATGCTTGAATAGGTGGCAGGGAAGAACACAGGACAAGGGAAAAACTACTCTAAGGCAAAAGATGGCCCTTTTGCCATCTTTGACACCTTTTCTTTGCATTCCCTTTACAATTATTTTTAACAATATTATAATTTATTTTTATTATGTATTTTACAATACTTTTTCCCCCCACTCTTTGCTTCATCCTCTGTGTTTTTTTCTTAAATTACAGATGGAATCCAAACTCATTCTGATGGAAAGAGTGGTAGAGGCTAGCTCTCCTGAGGTTTCACCTGTCTGCACAACTGTCTGTTCTTTCTCTCTGTAAACTTCCACGTAGATGCAATCTGGAAGTGTTTATTTTCAGACTTGATTAGGATTTAAAAGGAATTGTTCAGCAATGAGATGGTGACACTACATTAAGGCTGCCAGGAAAACAGCAGAGCAGAGCACCCAGGGTTTGAATTGCAGTCGAAACTTTTAAAGTGAAAAGTAGGTTTAACACTCTTGCGTAGTAAAGTTGTAGCCTTGGATTGTTATCTGAATTTGTTTCCTGTGAGTTGCATTTTTATTTTTCCGGATGCAGAAAGATGATTTTGGCCAGATTGGAATACAGATAACAAACTTACTCTGCTAACACAGGAAAATCAAACGTGCTTCAAAACATGATGGGGAAATTGTCATTTCCATTCCCTCGTGTAACTCCTTGTTTAGAGAATCAAGAGAGACACTGCCTGACAACAGACCAAATTTCAGCTTTATATAAAGCAACCTTTTAGGTTCCAGACACATTTGTTTCACCAAGTGGGGAGAGTTTGTGACTGCTTAGAAGTCACTCCGGCAAAATTATCTCATCTTTCAATTTGCTCCGTAGAAAAAATACAACGTTGACTTAAATGCCTTCATTGTTACCCATCCTTTGATGTTTCCACAGAGCGTCTAAACACTTCGAGACCACTAGAAAACCGGGAGCTCAATCCACTGCTGCTTAAAGTCAGTCCGGCGCAGACAGCTGCGGCAGGTACCCAGAGCGCCGGTGGGGAAAGGCAATTAAACGCGTTCTGGCTACTTCAGTGTCCCTTTAATGCCCACCGCCTTCGTTTAGCCATGTCCCTTGCGTTAAGGCCAGGGCTGCTTTGCTCTGGGCAGTGTCCGCCCGTGCCATCCCGCCCCGGAGCTGCCCCGAGCCCGCGGGGTGTGCGGAGCGCCCCGACAGCCCCGACACGCCCGGCCCCCGCGCCCGCCTCGGCACGGACCGCCCGCGCAGCTCCTTCTCTCCCCTTCCCCGTCCCGCTCCCTCGGGGAGAGACAGCGGCTCGGGGTTCCGCCCGGCCGGGGGAGCCCGCCCGTCCTGCCCGCTCCCCGGCCCGCCCCAGCCCCCGGGGGGCAGAGGGTTTCCCACAGCCGTTCCCGTGCTCCCCACAGCAGCCCCCCGGCTCCCCCCCGGCTCCCGCTCGGCTCCGCTCCGCTCCCCC
>JAWWMO010000043.1:28566400-28579211 GCA_035047845.1 Dendrocincla fuliginosa | reverse complement strand
GCCCCGTTCGCAGCTGCCCCCGTGTCTGTACGGACGCGGAATCCCCACAGGAGGGTGCTGCGAAGGCACTGAATGTGCAGGTTTGCAGGGAAGAGGAGGGCTTGGAGGAGACGGCGACTGTAGGGCAGCCAGCGCCGTGGCTCGGCAGAGCGGGGGACGAGGGAGGCGGCGCGGCGCCGGCTCGGTGCGTCCGGCGGAGCGAGGGGCCGCCGGTCTGAGAGACGGCCCAGGTGCGGGAGCTCAGCTGTTGCCTGTCAGTGGGTGACAACTGGCCCCTTCAAGGCAGCCTCCGCCCCCTCCCTCCCTTATCCCGAGCGCAGCGTCCCCCTCGGGGTCCTGCCCCGGGCGGGGACCCTGGCGGGGGCGGGGGACCCCGGGTCTGCCACCCCGGCAGCATCGCTGTCACTGAGGGGTACCTCGTCCTCCACTGCCCTGCGGCACGGACCTTGACGGAGCGTGTGGGTTTTATCTTCCTCGGCGAAGAGGGCTCCGGAAGGGCGATGGACCCTCCCCGAGCCCCTTCTCCCAGAATATTTATGCCCGCCGCGGGATTCCAAGCTCCAGCAGCCACCATTTATCAGCCTACCCGGCTGGGCTGAGTCCCGCCGCCTTCGCCGCCGTCCGAGCCCGGGGCTGCCGGGTCCGGCCGTGGGCAGGAATCCGTCACAGTCCCCCAGCAGGGTGGCCGAGGAAGGCAAAGTAAAGCGCCCGCCAGCACCAGTGTTTCTGAATGCCATCAGCCGGAGGGCAGGGGGACGCAGCGGGGGTATTTTACAGGCTCGCTCAGAAGCGTTTATGCAGCGGACTTACAGGTTAACAATGTGTATTCTCTACATGCTAAAACCTAAACGGTGGCAAAAATACAGGGCTGGCGTTATTGCGGCGAAGTTCCCTGTGATCATTGTTTCGCTGGTAACTCAGGTCTTTAAACTGCATGTTTTGTACGGCAAACTCGGAGTAGTGAGGTTTTCTAGCAGGAAGGGTTTTCTCCGCTTTAGTTCTAGTTATTATTATTTCTAGGAGGAATTGCTGTGATTTGTACTATTGCTTTACAACACAGGTATATCAGAGTAGCCAGGTTTTCACCCCAAGAGGTGAGTAGGTCAGACGGGGCTTGGACAGAGAGCGAAAAGGAATGGAGAAAGAGAGAGCAGTTACTCTGATGCAGTGACAGATTCTTTCATTTCTCCCTGCAGAAGCCCGGATGAGCCGGGCTGGTGCAGTTCTGCTAACAGCACGGTTAATTGTGTCCTGTAAATCAAGGTCCACGGACCTGCTCTCTTTCTGTGTAACAAAAGGCTTTGTAATGAGTAAGCCCAGATCAGTAATATAAAAATTTTAACATCAACTGGGCAAGGGGGGGGTGTGTGTGTGTGTGGACCTTACAGGGTTAATAGCTAAACTATTAAGATTGGAGTCAGATGTGGGTAAAAGCAACAGGAGAGTCTGGTTTTTCCTAATATCCTGTAGTATGATAACTCTGAAGAAGGTAATTGTTTAAAAAAAATCTGTTTCAATTTAAGATTTATTAAGCAAGAAACATCTTATGTAAACATCAGAATCCCTTTCTTGTTTGGAAAGGCAAGAAATGGCTAGAAATGTCATTTGAACTTAAAGGCTACAAACTATGTGTGGATTTTCATGCATATGTGCAAGAATGTTATTAATCTCATTTTCAACTCAATTATTCTATTTCTTAGGGGGACCAGGGTATTTAACTCAGGCTTTTGGCAAAATGGCTTCTGTGCTTTTAGGGTGGTTTTTTTCCCTAGCAAGAGTTTTTTTTCTAGCATTTAATAAGAATTTTAGAATACAGGAGCAAGAGAGTGCCTTCCAAAGAAGGAGAAACAGAGGGTGTGGGAGGGGGAGGCCAAGTTTTACTTATATATGTTGTAAGTTGGAAATGTAAATTTGTATATAAGGAGAAGATCTGAAGAATGACTTGGCACGCTAATGACCTGGCTTTTCAGAACTTTGAGTTTGGTCTGTCTCCCCCTATGGTTATAATAAGAGATTAAACGCATTTGGCATATTTAATTAATTAGCATATGAAAATAGGATGACTTTGTCATTGTTTTCCTGTGAAACTTTTCTATGCTAATGAATGTCTACATTTTGCAGAGTAATTTAAATGGCTTTGCTTTGTATTATATTTTTGCAGATTGCTTTGACCCTTTCTACTGCTTCAAGCCTTTGCATCATAGCATAAAAGTCCTTTCCCTTTGTCATATGAAACTTGTGTAATAAGTATGTTGTCAGTCCCTGCTATATGTAGCTTCTAACAGAGCAAACTGAGAGTTGGTCTTAAATTTAAAGCCTCTATTTGCTTGGGTGCTATGTCTTGTGCATTCCAGAGTTAATTGGATGTGCAGTGATGAAGTCCATTTAAAACAAACAAACAAGCTGGGTTGTGTTTCTGTTTTCTACGACTACCTTACCCTAAAGTAGAGATCCCTGCTTTTGGGGTATAAAAACATGCTCTGAAACATTACTTTTTTAATAATTGCTTTTGGGAAAACTGTTGCATGATACAATCTTGCATTAAGAATGCTTGATTGAGATGGATGCATAGTGACCAAGTGGTTTATATCAATATTCAGTTTACTCCCTTGTATTAAGGCTTAAGCTTCAGTTTGGCCAGCACTGGTTTTTGCTTATGCTGTTTAAACAGAGGTAAACTTGAGGTTAGCTCTAGCCATTAGTATATGCTTGGTGTAAGCCATGCATGCTTAGGTCCTGCTCCTGGAAATGTTTACAGAAATGAGTAACTTTTACTTGAGTGCTTAAATTGTTTGGATTAGGAGTTGTATAATGGGAAGAACTAGCTTGGAAGGATACAGCACAGTTATCACTCATCTTTTCCACCTCCCACCTATGGCTGAAGAATGATGGGAACAAATATGTTTTGCAAGTAATAGCACACTGAAGCCGTGGCATTTCTGGCAGAAATTCCCAGATAGACTATCAAATCAGTTTGCCAAAGTTACATGCTTTTTTTTCAGAAACAGATCTTTGGCTGCTGGTTCATTGACAAAGGGTATTTCCAGCTACTGAAGAAAATTTCATAGGTGGTCTGCTATAACTCTTCCTCCTTGTATTTTACTTGTTTATATTATGTACATACTTTTTTAGCAAAACTAAAAGAGCAAACAACTTCTCAGCACAAATTGACAATACTTCTCAAGCATGTTCTTGTGCAAGGAAGTTTTTCTAAGTGTACAAAAGGAGTGAAGGGCTCATATACAAGAGGTATGAGCCAATACAAACATTTTTAGTATTTTTAAAATATCTGTAAGTGACAGCTTTTTGCTAGTTTACCTTTTCTTGGAACTCTGCCTGGAAGGCTAACTCCTTAAAAGTTCTTAAATACAGCCATAAGCTTGGTGAGTTGCTTTTCAAGATCATTTTAAACCTATCAAGCTCAGTGTTTTGCTAGCTAGTAAACCTGGGGTAGACAGTCTCTCAGGCAGGCCGTTCATTTCCAGTGGATTACACATCAACAAAAGCTGGAACTGTGTTATTTCAGTTGTTCTGTACCAAAGTCATGTACTCCTGTCTAAGGTCTGTGTTTAAAATCTTGATTTATAGCACCTGATAGCTCTTGCTGTTCTGCCTTGTGTACTTCTTTCCTTCATTTTCCTCCTCTTCCCCTCTCTCCCCTCCTTAAGATCTAAGAGTATTGTGGAGTGTGCTTGTAGGTTTCTATCTAGAACAATTTTATTCAATGCCCCCCTTTTATTTAAGCACAGACCCCACAGCTTGCAATTACTGTCTTTGTAACTGTAGTTAACAATCCTTTTTTTTCCTCCAATGGTTCCAGTTACACATAATATTGGCTTTGTGGAGCAGTTGTATGCCAAAAAAGCATTTTCAACTGCCATCTGAATATTGAAATATAATTACTTGCTTTTATGTAAAATAAGTTTTGTTTCCTGTGATGTTTTTGTAACCACCTTTTTGAGGTTGTTGCCTTCTAATCTTGCATCAAGTAATCTCGGTCTTAATATTACATGATTCCAGAACTAGGCTTCTCTGTCGGCAGCATGCCAAGTCCTGTCTAACATCTGTGTTAATGTGGTGTATATGAAAACTGACTTCTCTGTGGATTTGATCACTGATTTGTATAATTGCATCCAGCATGATTAAAAATCTGCATGTCAATATCATCATGCTTGTAGTAAAACTTACAGATTCTTTTTTTAAGCAGGGTGATGTTAGTCCCTTAAATTTTCCTTGAGAGTCTTCATTGTTCAACTAACTTCATTTCAGAATGTTTGAGTGTTTTAAAAAGAAAATAGCAGCATGGATGTAGTTATGAAGATAATAACATAGACCTTGGATTGTGCTGTGTGGTAGGACTCTTGCATCCTCTTGTTCTGTAGGAAAGCTGCATTGTCTCTCACCAGTCTTAAAAGGACTGACATGAGAGGCTTGCATCTGTATCTTTAAACATACCTAGTCCAATACTGCTGTACGGTTTCTCAAAGCACCCATCCCTGCTGGTGCTATGTAAACCACCTCTGACACAGGCACTGTAATTGTTCAGCTTTACCCGTTTTCCCTCCTCTAATCTCTTCATTAACAAAGTGCTTCTGTGACAGTGTAGTGCTAGCTCAGCAAGAGGCTCTGCCCAAGCACCCAGGCACTCTTGCTCAACTCGTCCAAGCACATGGGCTGATCGGACACTGCCCTCCCCCATGGCCCATTTCTGTGGCAACACAGACACAATAACCATGGCACAAATTGAAAGCCACCTTGCACTTTCAGGTGTGGATCAAGTTCTCTAAGAGCAGTAAAACCTGACTTGTTTTCATGTATGTTAAAAATTAGTGCATGATTAGTGAAGTTGTTTTTTAAGGATCTCTTTTTATAATCAAGTGTTAATCACCCAGAAGTTCAAAAGTGTTTATATAAAGAAATTGCATGTGTTTGTGTGCATACTTTAGGACTAATATATTTCTACTTTATTTCAGATTCTTTGCAGGAATTGGTATTTTCATATAAAAATAAAGGCTTCACTTGCTGAGATGACTGTTTGAAGTATGAATATTTATGTACTTTAAAATGAATTTTATGAAGGCGCTGCAGAAATGTCTGAACCTAACATATTTGCATCTCTATATGCAGACTGCTAAATGAATTATGCCAGGTCTAGAATCTCACTGGTGAATTGCAGATGTCTTTTGTAAAAGTATACATACAGCTTTCCGAGAGCTTTGAACTGTTTTTTTCGTGCTTTGCTCATCAGAAAGATTGTATGGATAACTTGTGAAAGGGTGCTCCCTTCCCCCCCCCCCGCCCCCAGTTTTGTTTGCAAAGCATGGTGGATCTGTGTGATAAATATTGAATTCTTATTCATCCTAGGACTGAAATGAGTTCCTTCTGTGCATATGGAATATGAGAAAGATATATACAAAGGATATGTTTATATTTAATAGAATTAATAGCATAAAGTGAGTGCAAAGAAACTTATAAGCCTAAACAGCTTGGCAGGCCAATAGCCAGCAAATGTCTTAGAGTAGTGCCAAACATGTAGAAAGACCAGGCTCTCATCTGTTCTGAAGTACCAAAAAAGTATGTAACTTTCAGCCTCCTGAGGAGTTTGGTTACCCGGGATGCAGCTTTGTTTGCTCCTCTCAGCAGATCAGTAGATTTGGATTTCAGCTAGGAGGTACCACTGCTACTCAGAAGAAATGTGACTGCCTTAAAAAAGCAAATAGTTGCATTAGGGCAGCTCTTCCAAACCAGATCCCAGAGGGGGCGGTCCCCTTTTATAGGACATTGGCCTCCTTTTAGGGGGCTCTGGGGAAAGAAGTTGTGTTACCAGGGTAAAGCTGGAGAGAACATCCACGTGGTAAGAGGGAGTCCTGTGTACTGGTGTTGTGCTCAACTATAAGCTGCCAAAAAGCTGTGGAAGTGCTCTCGGCAAAGGATGCTGCCAAGTAGTTGGTGAGCTCAGTGGTTTCTTTAGCTGTTTGTGAATCCAGTAAATGTCATGCTTTACCCCCTGACCTTTCCTAGAGCTGCTCTGCTTGGACAATCTTTGCAGGGGATTTCTGGTGGTGTGAAGCTGTAGTTCAGTGGTCCAGGCTAATAGCCCATTTTGTTCTCAAGATATGGTTTTCTATTTACATGAAATTGTGGATTTCATGCAAGAAGAGCTTGTCTGGTTTTAGAGTAGCTGCTCATATACTGAAATTGAGCAATGCAGGTATTTGATTGAACTGAAGTGACCACAGTGACAAGGAGGCATCTATTTCATTGCTTCAGATTTATTGCTTTCCTGATTCCTTTGCAAACTGTCCCCTACACTTGGAGCTCTGTTGTCTGGTTCTCAATCTGCCGCTTTTTAGGCTGTAACTTTTGAAGGTTATTTTTTTAATGTCTCCCCGTATATCTTGTGTAATACTGTGGCTGTTCATAAACCTTTTTTAACCTATTAGTGTATGTCTTATTAGCCTGGAGCTGATGCTGATATGATGAGGACCCTTTCACTATGATATACTTGGAGGCCTTATTTTAGGAATAAAAGAGATGCCAACCTCCAGTTAATTTTTAAGGCGCCTTTTTTTTTTACTTTGATGCATAAGTCAGTGTTCAACATCTAAATTCTAACTACAGAATACTCAAAGGTGGATATTCAAGGGCATATGTTTGTTCTTGTGTCTCCTTCCACATTCCCATGGCCTCTGGAAGGAGACTTATGCTTTGAAAGAACAGGTCTCGTGAAAATCAGGACGCATATCTTGAATTATGCAACATTTTTTCTGCAGGTGTAAGTCATACTCCTTTCTGCAGTTCTGTGCATTTACCTTCATCCTGCTTTGTTGTGTACTAAATCAGCTGATATATAATGCAATTGGGAGAAGATAATCTAGGCTTTTTTTTATTTTCAAAGGAAACTGTTGGCACATTGTCCTACTGGAGTGCAGAGAGAGACTTAAAAACCAGTATGTGGGCTGTGACACTGGTAGTGCACACAAGTGGGGGGAAAGCATTTCCAAACAGGCAGTTACAGTAGTATTCTGTCAGTGTTGGACTCGAAATCAGTATGAATTACTTCAGTCTTGCATTACGGTGGTAAATGAAACCTGATAAAATAATGAATTGACTGTATTCCCTCTGTAAAATACTCAAGTTATTTACCTTAAACTGTTGCACAGTTTTGCAGGCACAACTTAAGTGGGGATGTAGAGATACTTTGGAAATACTTGGGGGTTTCCTTGCTTTTTAAGTGAATTTCCCAAATCAGTCTGAACAGTGCAATGATTGTGTTCATGCACACTGGAGTGTGGTGAAAGGGGAGCTTCCTAACCACATGCTGTTAAGAAAAAACCCCCACCCCACAGACCATAAAGCTGTAGCTTCTGTTCTGCCATAGCTCCAATCCATGAAGTGATTTTGTCACCTGTGTCACATCTAGTACTTTGTCTGACTTGAGTTTCAGTTCTAAGTGTTGCTCTTTCTCACCCCTGTAACATTAGTTGTTCAGATGATCCTGAAGGGTTTTAGAAGATTATCTGCTTGGGCTTGAGTATGAATAATGGTTAGGCACTATTAGTAGTGATACAAATAGTTCAGATCTCTGCGTTCACTTTCCAGTTTCTGGGAGTGGAAAGTCTGTGTCCTTCACAAAGGAAATGGCCTGCTCCTCATTTTAGAGAATAACTGTAGGAAAAAATAAATCAATTATGTCTGAAAAAAATTTAAAAAGGAATATTTATTTCTAAACTTTTATTTTAGAAACCAGTTCTAACAAGTCAGTGACTGGGCTTCTGACTTCCTAACACCAGTCCCAAGTCTTCAAAAAAAAAAAAAAAAAAAGGTAAAAAAAAAAAAAAAGGCAAACCCTGGGTAAGCTGCAAGTTCTCTTCACCCCCACTCCCAGCTGGAGAGAACCTCTTTGCCTGCCTTTGCTTGTGTACTCTATCGGTTTCACAGTTCATATACTTGTGTTTTTTTTAAATCTCTCCCTACACTCTGGTGGGAAACATGTCTGCTGTTTCCTTTCAAACACACAAGGCTTGATTCTCCTCTCACAATGGCATAAATTGTGAAGAACTCTACTTGAAATCAATGGAAGTAAAGACATGTAAAATGGGGTGAGAGAAGAGCCCAGTCTCTGGTTTCTATTTTTAAGTGAGTCTGGTTAACCTAAAATTGTTCAATGTGCCACTGTGACTTTAGTTTGTAGATATCAGTTGCTATGCCTCTTTCTTTTCATACATAATGTATCATTTTCATATATAATACATCACAGCTAGTACCCCTAATCATGATGCACATGTGTTTGATTTAATACCTTGGTACTACTATGTCAATTTTGGTAGTTAGTAAGTAATAGGTATGGTAAAATACTTACCTTACTACAGTCAGATCCTGAGGAAAGTCTAGGTTATAGCTGTATTCCTCTGCAGTTCCTGAAGAAAAGAAAGCTGGATTAGCTCTATCTCTATAACCTAAACTTTATTCGTGATTTTCTATTTCTTCAATAGTTTTAATCTGTGAATCTTTTTCCTCATTATCCAGGTTCAAGATACTAATTCTACATAAACAAAACTTTCTGTTGTCATTGTTTTTTCTGTGCTTGTGGAGTGTTTGGCTCCATTCTTATGTTTTGTACATGCTTTAGAACTTAAAACTTCAGATTTTCTCTAAACAGCAGAGTACTTTGTAATAAACCTGGAATATCCACACACAGTTTCTGCCACTGCCCAAGTTTTGGTGGTTGTATATATTTGTTTATTTTTTGGCAATGGATTATGGTCCTTAATTACCATCAGTAGTCAAATAACAGAATGAGATTATACAGCAGTGCTGTAAAAACTGTTCATGCTAGCTATGATCTGTGTATGTATGGATATCTTTGAGAACAGTCACCTCATTCATTAACCAGTGCAACAGACTCCAGCTTTACCACTATTTAGTTTTTGAAATTAATGCAACGTTCTCTACCTAACTGAAACATTGCTTTGACTACTTCTTTCTACAATTTAAAAAACTCCCATCCAGTAGTTGGCTCCTGTAACATATTCTAACCTGGAGTAAACCTATTGGCACATTTGAACTTTTGTTTTCTGCTGGAGTAGCAAATCATAAGTGTCCACAATGGAGTCTCTTTAAACTTGAATATTGTGGTAGCCTTGATCTATCACTTAAAATTTATGTCTAATTTTATTATGATGAGAGTGAAAACCCCGTGATGTTTAGCAGTTGGGTCCTTGAGCTTTCCCCTTTCATTTTAATCCACCAGCCCCTCAAAAAGTCAAGAGGTTGCTTAGGCAGTGTGTAGTGGCCTTATGTATCAGGGACAGAAGATGCCACAGAAGCTTGCTGTGCTGCATGGGATTGTAGTGATGCAGATCTCAATGTTCAGTGTGGCTTCCCAGCACAACTGACCTCTTGACTGCAGTAATGAATTCCAATAGCAAATTCTTCCTTGTCACTGCTTGGTTTTGCATTGCTTACCATGGCAAGAAGGGTTTGTTATGGTAAATTCCTTGTAGCTTTAACCATGGCTTTTTTGCAGTATAATTGTCTGACAGTGAGGTGGTGTGGTGGAGACTAAACTGAGATGTGGTGTTTGCTGCTGCTGTGAATTGCTGTGGTTGTGTGCAGCAGTGCTGGCCTACAACTGGTGTGAGGAGTGGTGGGAGCAGAGAAAGGTGTATCATAGAGATACATATGCTTGTTGATCAAATAAGCTTTTCCCACCTGGAAGCTGGATACTTCTCAGCTTTGTTCAGGTAGAGCAGTCCTTGTTTGGAGTAGGGAACTGACTGCCTTCTGAGCACAGAAATGTGAAGGTGGTCTTTCTGGTGGCAGGCTTTACTCATTTTTGATCTCATGGCTTTGAGATTCATTCCATCATACCATTTTTGGAGCATTTTTAAGCTCTTCTGAGAGTTACTGTTGAGACTGCAATGCATGTTTAGAAGAGAAACTACTTTTGGTAGTATTTTCAAAGGATAAGATCTGGTGTGCAAAAGTCATTTTTGAGTACAAGAGAAACAAAAGGTTCTGTGGTTAGAGTATGAAAATCTGTGGGGAAATTAGTCTCTATTGAAAACCAGTATGTACAGCAAGCTTGAATAAAGACTGAAATACTTGCTAAGCAGTATGGAGCACCTTATCCATTTCATGGAAGAAGCAGCTTCCACTGAAAGAAAAATAGGGAATAGAAGAGCATGCTTCTGGCTCTTTATTAGTTGTAGTGGTTAAGAATGGATCAAAGATAATAGGGTGTAATAAGGCTGGTGCCTTAAAGGCTCTGAACAAACTTGAGTAACTTTCTGCCTGTTATGAAATTTGTGACGTAAGACTTGACCTCAGGAAACAGAGGTGGGTTTGGAGATCCAGAGCTTGAGCCTGTTTATAGATAGTTTTGAGGAGTTGTCACCACAAAATAGAGATGATGGTGCCGTACTTCTTCAAAACACAAACCTGTTTTGGAAGTAGAGATAAGCCCAAGGTAAATTTCAGAAAGCAGTCCTAGTAAATCATTCCAGAGCCATTTCTTTTCAGTCTTGATTTGAATACAGGCATCCTGAAAACTATGACTACTTAGTAGTTCACTACATACCTATTCCAGCTGTTTTTAAAAGCTATCTCTTTTCACACAGATGCTTGCTGACCAGAGGCCTTAGATAGATGTTTGGCACCCATGTCTTTTGTGGCTGAAAGCAAAGATGATGGCATCAGAAGTGGGAATAAATTGTTCCTGCATAATCCTTCAGGTTTAGATATATACTGTAAGAAAGTGTTTAAAACTCTTTAGAAAGGTGCATTTAAAAGATGTATTAAGGACAGAAGTGTGTGTGGTGCAGAAGTAAAGAATTTTTTTTTTACATAATGCCAGCAGGCTCTGTTTTTATCTGTGTCGTGTTTAAGGAAGTTAAAAATGATTAAAAATTGGTACCCTGTAGAAGGGTGCATAGAAAATATGCCTTTCTTGACATCCTTGCAGAATTACTATTTAAAGACATTTTTGTAACATTGATGTCTAACAGCATTCTGGTAGCCTCTGTTTTCTTTCCTATGGGGGCAGTTTCAGCCCTCATTACCAACTACCTTGCTCTATGATACCTTATGGAATAACATAAATATCAGGAGAACACACTGCAAAACATCTATGCCTACGTTTCTGACCAAAGTATGCACACAGCTTGGTACAGCTGTGGATTTGGCCCTTAAGAAAAACATTTTGGAAGACATAGTCATGTGTGCACATGCTGCACCTGTACCACAATAGATGTACACTAAGCACAGTTTTATAAGGAAGCCTGGGAACCACTCCTCTAAAGCTGAAGTGTTTCTTCACTGTAGCTGTTAAGGTGCACTACAAACATGGAGGACAGAGCATACCGGCTTGAGAAGGTGTTGATGCTTATCAAGTCTGTGCTGTGACAGCTGTCTGCAGGAGAAATGCTTGGGAATAGTCACCTTGAAACTGCATAGGTGAAAAATATGCAGAATTAATGACAGTCCTGGACACTTTCACTGAAATACTGAATTATGGGGCTTGAGCTCTAACTACACTCTGGGTTTGCAAAGACAACTGGAAGTGGCTCAGCTTTCACAGCTGGTGACTCCAGGGAAGGGTTGAAGAGCAGGCTCTTGCAACAAGGAGGGTTGCAGCCAAGTCTGGACAGGTAAACACCGAGTACAGACTCCGAGGTGACAGAAGACATACCAGCTTACTGGTGGGGTGTGGAAAGCCTGTGATGTCAGGGCTCTGTCTGCTACTAATATCCACTGCAGACCTCACTGTCCTGGTGGAAAAAGGCTGTATATACCCTTACCTCTTCACCAGAGAGGGGCGCAGTGGAGTTGCAACCGTGGAGTTGGTGTGACTTGTGATGGTGGCTTAATGTATAGCTAAACAAAAAGTAGTTGAATTGTCATAAAATGGTTTGGGTTGGAAGGGACCATAAAGATAATCTTGTTCCAATCCCTCTGCCATGGGTAGGTACACCTTCCACTAGACCAGGTTGCTCAAAGCCCCATCCAGCCTGGCCTTGAGGACTTCCAAGGAGGAGGCATCCTCAACTTCTCTGGGCAACCTGTTCTGGTGTCTCGCAACCTTCACAATAGAAGATTTCTTTCTAATATCTAATTAAAATCTATCTTCTTTCAGTTCAAAGTTAATAGGCTTTGTCCTATCACTGTATGCCCTTGTAGGAAATCCCCTTCCAGCTTTCTTGTAAGTGCTGGAAGGCTGCTCTGAGGTCTCCTTTGAGCCCTCTCTTCTCTAGGCTGAGTGACCCCAGCTCTCTCAACCTGTTTTCATAAGAGAGGTGCTCCAGCCTTCTCATCATCTTCCTTACCCTCCTCTGGACTTGCTGCAGCAGGTTCACATCTCTGTTGTGTTTGGGGCCCCGGAGCTGGGCACAACACTCCAGGTGGGGTCTAATGAGAGCAAAGGGGCAGAATCAGCTCCCTTGACCTGCTGGCTGTGCTGCTTTTGACACAGCTGACTTTGACCTTTGGCTTTCTGGGCCGCAAGTGCATATTGATGGGTTATGTTGAGCTTCTCATCCACCATCACCCCCAAATCCCTTCTCAGGGCTGCTCTCTGCATTCTCTGCCCAGCCTCTATTTGTTCTTGGGGATAGCCCTGACCCAGGTGCAGAACTTTGCCCTTGGCTTTGTTGAACTCCTTGAGGTTCTCACAGACCCAGCTGTCCGGGCCCCTCTGGCTGGCATTGGCATCCCGTCCCTCCATGGTGTCGAGCGCCCCGCACAGCCCGGTGTCGCCGCAGCCGTGCCGGGGCGCGCTGTCCCTGTCGCTGCCCGCGCTGTCCCCAGCGCC
>JAWWMO010000043.1:28471369-28566093 GCA_035047845.1 Dendrocincla fuliginosa | reverse complement strand
GCCCGTGCGCTGCCGCTGCCGCTGCGCGGGCGGGGCCGTGCCCGGCGCGGGGCGCTCCGGGCGCTCCTGCTGCTGCCCTCGTGTTTCACCGCTGACGGGATTCCAGGGGCAACCCCAGGAGCACAGCAAGGTGTGCGTTTTCATTTAGCTCGAATTGTCGTCGTTCTGCTTTAAAGGAGTGAAATTAAATGGATTTGAAGGACAGATGATAACCTGCTAATGGAAAGGAAAAAAACCCAGAAAACAAAAAAACCAAAACACACCAAGCAGGACTGGCTACTCTTTCTGTTCCTCTGCTTGCTGGGTCTCTGTTAATTTGCCGCTGTTCAGAATTATACTGAAACCCAAAGGAAAAGGGAACCAGTCTGAACATCACAGCCCATACACACAAAGATCTGTGTAGATGTTCATCTTTTGGGGTAGCATCTTCATTTTTCCGTCAGGAGAAGATGGGCTTTGCAGGTGGAGCTGGAGAATAGGAGGTAGCATGTAGCCCTTGGCCTCTGGTTGCCCCAGCTGGCTGGAGAGTACAGCAGGAGCCTGGCAGGCTGTGGTGCTTCATGCTTGGAGAGTAAGCACTTCTCCACCCCAGAAGACCTTTTGGCAGAGCATGCATGTGTGTTGCCTGTTGTGGTGGCAGCGGGGGAGGGTGCAAGTGTCTGAGTATGGGTAAGCAGATGGAGGCAGGAGCTTTCTCACAGCCATTCTACAAGAACCAAAGACAACAGAAGAAATCCAGGCACTTTGATGTGGTTCTCTAGCACCCTGGTAAGCTGCCCAAACTAGTTTAACCAGGCCCAGAGGCAGCAGAGGGAGGAAGAAATGGGCTCTGCTGAATAGCCAAAGGAGCTTCCTTATCACCCTCATTCCTGGGGAGCTTTTGCACTCAAGTGAGGCTGTCCTGAAGATATGGGAATGAGATAGTCCTGCCTGAGACTGAAGGAGAAACACGTTTTGTTAATAATTGTGAGGAGGCCATCAAGGGTCAGTAACTGTTGGTTCTACTTTTTAAGGAAGGATGAGCAGGTGGTAAATTCAGGACTGCAGAGTAATCCTTTGCGGGGTGCAGGCTGTGACTGCCACTGCTTCCTGCTAATAGCCTGGGAAGGAGAAGGGACACCTCAGAACGTTGCTGAGACTTCAGATGAATTGTGCCTTCAAAGAACAGCATCCATATCTTTCCATGGATGCAGGATGACTGTCAAATAGGAAGGCATGTGACTCACCTGGCGAACAGGAAAGGGTTGCAACCTGTGCAGCCAGATTTGTAGATCAAAGCCTGCAAACACTGTACCCTGAGCTGCGTGTATGGTGAGCTTCTCCATCTGGATTAAACTAGTCTAACTGCAGAAGAATGAACAAAATACTCACTATGCAGAAAATTTTCTGTAGAAAAGAAATGGGAAGGAGTTGCTGGCACTGCAGAACTTGGGTATGTGGGCTACTTGACCAAAATATTGTTTAAAAATAAGATGATGGTATTTAGAATTTAGGCATGTGGCTTGAGAGTTTTTAGTAATTGTTTTTAATCCTTGTGAGCATTATCCTGCTAACATAAAAAATGTTAGTAGCTTTATAGACTTTCCGATAGGACTGTGAGACAAAGGTGCTAATAGTGAATCCCCTGAGTGGCAGCTGTTGTAACCGTTCTCAAATAGACCGTTTGAGACCATTTTTTTTTTTTTAATCATCTACAAATACTGATTAGTCCTACACCAAATAAGACTTGTCTCCTTTTGTACCCTCCTTTCCACAGGAGAAAGAAAACTTTCTTTCAGTAGTGGGGGTTTTTTTGTTTGGGGGGAGGGGGGTGTTCATGGTTTTTTGGTCAGGTTTTTTATGTTCCTTGGTTTCAATCTTGGGAAAGGAAACCCTCAGTGGTAAATAAGTGGGTAAGGAACTAGCAGGATGGGTTTAAATGAAAGTGCCTCGTTCAGAGATTCCTCTTCCTTCTTAATTGTACAATGGACTTTCTCAACACTGCTTCCTGGTATTCATCCAAGACCTTCAGCTCTGATACCTGTAAACAATTAGCATTCTCCCACGTGGCACACAAGCACTTGATCAGTATTTAACAGGGTATTTGTGTGTGGCAGCAGTTTAACCTCCTCATGGAGTCTTTGTCCTCCTGTCTTTCTCTTCTGTGTCCCTTCCTCCCAGTTGTTTGTTGCTGATTTATTTAGTTTATATGCAGATTCTAAAAACAGCTGTTTCTATGTGATGCTACTCTCTTCTCCTAAGAAGCTATAATTACACAAAAAAGCCAGTTTCTAATTGTATATATCTAGTAGTCCCTATCTAATGTTCACACCTACTTTTTGGTTATAGGAATAAGCTGCTGATGGGAACATGATGTTCCACTCTCTCGTACTGGAAAAAATGAAACAGTTCCTGGGCCTTCAGTGAGGTTTCTTTTATTGCTGTCCTCATCCTGTGCTGGGTTTGAACAGAGTGCATTATTAATTGCCTCTTGGCTGGCCAAAAGCACAATGTAAGGATGTGGAAGCAAGAACTCCTATGAAATGTACATTGCCTACTGCTATATAGCTTGGCTGTTGGGTGACAGGGAGTTAGACCCGTGGTGCTCAACCTCTTATAAGGTGCTAAAATGGATTGAAAATCAACATCTAATGAGAAACTCTTAGAAGTACATTTCCAGATCACAGAACTTACTGGTGTGGACTATGTACAGATGAGCGGTCTGGGAACTCCTTCTTAGCCAATGGTGAAGAGTAAGTAAATAAAAACAACCCCCAGCTGAAAAGTAAAAATGGTTGCCTTCCAAGTGCTTCCAGAGAGTGGAAAGTCTCCTAAACAACAGCTTTCTTTGAGGGAAGCAGTGCTCAGCCCTGGTGCAAGTTTTATTGTGCAATCATGAGGCATGAAAATTGCCATATAAAAGTGCTCAATGCTGCAGTACTGTTTTTAAAAAGGAAACCAAGCCCCAAGTTTTTGAATGTTGTTGCATTAGCCTCCAGTTTTCATCAGCTAATACACAGCCTGAATGATAAATTTACAAAAAATACCTTTTTCATGTGTATGAAGTAATAGAAATAGCATAGCAGCATCTGAGATGCTGGTCCCTTGGGCATCAACTGCAGTTGAAGCACTTCAGGATTCAGTGCATAATGCCTGTGATCATCTTGGTCTTTAGCAACCTGTACAAGGAGTTGACTTCAAGGATCAAAATGTTTGCAAGATCCGGAAATTCTTCAGAGACAAGTGCTTGTGACTACCAGTCTAGAGTGCTTCCAGAGGAATACAATGTGCAAATGTAAAAGAAAAGAGGTTCAGGGTGTCACTCTGAATTGTGAAAGTGGAATCACTCAACATAGATACAGCAATAATGGTTTGAGAATAGGAAAGGGAAAAGTAGTCACAGAGGGCCTGGTTCCACTGGCTTAAAGCAATATACGGGTAAGTGCTGTTGTGGTCTGCCTCTCGCATTGTAGTGGCATTCTTGCTTGTCTAACCTCGTGGTGAACAAATTTAAAAAAAATCAAATCAGCAGGAAATTTTGCATTTTTTCTCTTTTTCTTTTGACAGAGTTAGCTTTTTGCTTGTTTAAATTCCTGTGCAGTTCCATCATGAAATCAGCTGAGTGCCCGTGCTGGCACAGTACCTCTGGTCTGCACAGAGGATGAAGGCAGAGGCCATGCAGCATCCCAAACATAAATGAGTTTCAGTTGTGTCTTAAAAGTCCCTGGTTATGCAGTTCTTGTACATCTTGCTTTATCTTGTTCTTCAGTTACACCTACTTCTCTCCTTCAGGTCTGTTTACATGGCTCACTTTTGTGACTTCACTAATAGTGAAATGTTCCTCAGAAATGTTGGCACCTCCTAAAACAGTTGGTAATGCTACTGCCTGTGTTTACTGCTCTTGGTGGTGCAAAGATTAGTAGGGATTGGAACTCTTTGCCTGCCATTTCTGCTTCAACACAGCTGTCAACCCTGGCCTCTTTGCCAAAACTTATTGCCCCTCCCCAGTAGAGCTGGTGTAGTGTATGATGGGTTGAGGAGGTTTCAGTCTAAACCAGGGATAGAATCATAAGTCTAAATCCAAATAGCGAGTAAAAAGTACATGCCCTGGGGTGGGGGCAAAAGCATATCCTTAGGTCTAGAATAAGAGAAGTAATTACAAAAGCTGAGGTCTCCTATATGACAGACTTTTATTTTCCTGTAGGTAAAATCTGAGAAGGTTTGTCCCTAGTGCCTTTTTTTGTTTTGTGATAGGCTGTGAGATGGAATTAATTCCAATTAAAAACAAACAAATGTTTGTATGTAGCTAATTGTGTTTAGATTTTAGTTTACCACCCAATCTTCTGAGGTTTTTTTCTAGGATACTATATCATATTTTGGTTTCTGGCTTTTTTGGTTGGTGTTTTGATGTGGGGTTGTTTGGTTTGGTTTAGTTTGGTTTTTAAGTGCCAGAAGAA
The DNA here is from genome assembly GCA_035047845.1 of Dendrocincla fuliginosa. Lineage (NCBI taxonomy): Eukaryota > Metazoa > Chordata > Aves > Passeriformes > Dendrocolaptidae > Dendrocincla > Dendrocincla fuliginosa. Next base: position 28,561,657 of record JAWWMO010000043.1, on the reverse strand, counting down.
GACTCCAAAATGTGAGTTCACATTTTTCAAATGAGTGGTTTTGTATGTCTCTCTTGTGTCATAATGATCTTGTTGCAGATAAGGACAGCAGTGGTAAGAGATTTAAGAATGCTTTACAGTAATTGTCAACCTCTAAAAGTTCTGGAACTTGCTAGATCTTGAATGCTAACTCGAGTGTAATTGTGTTGTATGGTTTTGTAAATATCTCCTTTGTTTTCTGCCCTTGGTTTGGTTGATCTGCATTGTACCCACAAATACAAACTCAGGTCTGATGTTTATAAACAGCTGCTTGTATACGTCAGGTGTACAAACGCAGAAAAAACAAGAAGATTTAACACCACCCCACCCCCCCCCCAAAAAAAAAAAAAACAACCAAAAAACAACAACAAAAAAACCCAAACAACATAACAAAAAACCCAAACCCCAAATAAATCTTGTTTAATGCATTCATACTATGTGTTCACTACTGTGCTCTTAATGAGGACTTAAGAAGTCCCACATCTGAGGGCTTGTAGAGTAGTGGTATGCCAAATTGTGTGTTGCTTACTCATTAAGCTTTACTAAGTACTGGGTTTTGGTGTTGTCGAGAGATGAGTTCCTTGAGGAAGGGAAATGTTCTAGAGTATTAAAGTTAATTGACTGTTATTTAAAAGATGGGGCTCTGATAGTTGCCGACAGCAGCAGAGGTGGCAGCAGCAATCAAGATAGGCCCTGGGTTTGAGCTGTGGATGGAAGCAGCACAGGAGGTTCCTGAGCCCAAGGACACCTGAACAGCAGCCCCGCTCCCAGCCCAGACCCCGCAGCTCTTGGCAGCCAATTATGCACGCAAGGGGCATTGCCAGGACCACCTGCGGCAGAGTGACCGGGAGGGTGGCACGGCAGTTCGCGCAGGAAGGGCACAACCACCCTCACGGCTGCTGGTGGTGGGTTGTGTGGTAGTTGTGAGCCTGGTGGGTTTCGTTTTGGGAGGTTATTTGGTTTGTTTGTTTTCTTGCCCAGTTTGACTAGATCCAGTGATAGTTTACAAGCAGTCAAAAGCCATTGCTGCTGCTGGCAGCCAGGAGTGTGGTGATGCATACAGAAATGCCCCAGAAGGATGTAACTGTCCAGGTCACTAGCTGCAGGGAGTGTCTGAGCCTGGTGTTAGTACAGGACAGTGCAAAAGCCACCTGAGTGCAAACAGATGAATGATCTGCTCTGTCTAGTAGCAGAGCTTAAGGAAGAAGTGGAAAGGCTAAGGATTATTAGGGAGAGCAAAACAGAAATACACTGGTGGAGTTTCACCCTTCCAACCCTGAGAGAAGCTCAGCAGGAGTCAGAGAAACCCCACCACTCCTTCCATCAGGCAGAAGGAGGAGACATAGTAGGTGGAGGGGAATGGAAGTGGGTCCCTGCTCGGGAAGGTAAAAGAATCCCCTCACAACCCCATCACCTTCTCAGTGCCCTTACAGCCCATACAGTACAAGGCCCTGGATCTAGAGGGTCAGGCAGATGACACTAGAGAAAAAAAATCTGTCTGGAGGGTTTCCCAGTTGTGCTCTGTCTACCAGGTGGATCACAATCTCAGGTGTTAGGGTAGTTGTAGGAGACAACTCCCTTCTGAGGGGGACTGAGGGCCCTGTATGCAGACAGACCATCCTACAGGGAACTCTGCTGCCTCCCTGGGGCCTGGGTAAGGGGTATTACCAGGAGACTCCCAGACCTAATTCAGCCCTCTGGTTATTACCCACTGCTGGTTATCCAGGTTAGTAGGGATGAGGTTGACAAGAGGAGTACCAGGGTGATTAAAAAGGACTTCAAGGCTCTGGGTCAATTTATTTATGGGACAGGAGAGCAGGTTGTGTTCCACTCAATTCCTTTTGCGACAAGGATGAATGATGAAAGGACCAGAAAAAACAGTGTTACCAATAAGTAGCTTAAGGGCTTGTACTGTCGCTGGAATTTTGATTTGATCATGGGGTGATTTTCACGGCACCAGGCCTGTTAGAATCAGATGGGTTTCATCTGTCTAGCAAAGGCAAAAGGATTCTAGCGCATGAGTTGGCCGGGCTGATTGAGAGGGCTTTAAACTAGGTTTGAATGGGGAAGGGGATGAAACCAGGCTCTCCAGAGATTTCTTGACTGAAGTATTATATTACTGTGAGTCTCAAAAACCGGTGATGATAAACTTCATAAATGTTTGAACTAAAGAGTGATTAAGCTTGATTTAGGCAAGTTGTGGCTATGAAGTACTTGCCAAAAATCGTTACTTCATTATATCCTGCTCCTAGGGAAGGGAGATCCTGATTGCAGCTGTGTAATAAGTAGGCCACGTCAGGCTTTACCAAAGAAGCCAAGAATGCAATGTATAGAAATAAGTTCATTGGAGGTGATACATGATGAACAGATGTTTAAACTCTTTATTGCCATCAATCTGTGCTGTTCTCACTATGTTTAAATTTTCCTGTGTATTGTAAATATAGATCTTAAGGAAAAATAAAGGTGTCAGATTTATTAATTCAACTTTAAAAAAATGCAAAACAATCCTTGCATCTTCACATGAGGCCCTTGGACTGCTACATGATATCTTCTAGTGTTACACTGTGTGTAGAAAGAGTCTGGATGTTTAAAACAGACTAAAGAGAATAGGCAAGGACTGGAAAAAAAAGTAGTCGTATTCTCCAGCTGAACTAAGAAGCAAACCCAAATGCTAGTTGCTGAGGTTTTTACAGTGCTTGGCTAATAATGTGTTATCTTGCTGTATCCTTGAGTTTGAGTAGCTATTGTGCTGAAGTGTGGGTCCGGCTGTCAAAGTCTTTTCCCACTTGCCGCGTCCAGGAATGGCTGGAGCTCTGAAAGAACAGATTGTCTGGCTCTTTTTTTCTTTCTTTTTAGCCAACCTTGTTTCCAATCTGGTCTGTAGATAGCAAGCAGCGACTGGCTATGAATAATGTCTGTGTTACTTAAAAGTGACATCTGTGACTTGCCAGACTGCCTACGTGAAATGCTTCCAATGATCTAGCTGTTGCTCATGCACCCCTCTAGGAGGGGACAGCAGCCTTAGTGCAGAACCAGAGTGCTCTGCTTCACTTTGTTGACTCAGTCACATGCTGCTCTATCCCAAGATCCCAAATTCTGGTATATGTGATCCACTTTAAAATGGTGCTGGGGCTGGAGCAGGGCCACAAACCACTTCTGTTGCTAATGTCTGTGCCTGCTGCTGCTATCCTGCAAATGGTATTGTGCAGGAAAACCAGGAATTCAGAAATCTTGTGCTCTGACGCTTCTTCAGAATGTTTCCTTTTCTTAAAGAGCTTATGTGTTGAGATTGACTCACGAGGATTTCACAGAAAAAGCTGAATTTTCACTTCTAGGGTCAAAATACGGGTCTATTGGAAGTGGTAATATGGACAGTAGATCATCTTGGTGTTGGCTGAAGAGTAAATTTTAAGAGACTTTTGAATTTCATCTGCCTCTATGAAGGGAACAGGATAGTTGCTTATCTGTAGTTAAAACTAGGATCTAAAAGGCTGTAGTTCCTCTGAAGTGCAGGCTTACATAGTACAGTATGAAATAAATTCTGATTCAAAGGGCTGTAGTTGCTTACTGCTTGCACTCACGGTCTGGAGAAGATACTGAAGACAGATCTCACATGGCTCTCACTGCCATGGCAAGTTCTTTATTCCACTGTATTTCATGAGGGTGGGCTTCAGCATAATGACTGTGGCATATTCCTCTACCTGCCCTAAAGTGTGTGTAGTGTTTGTACACTGTGTATGTTTACAGGCAGGTCAGTGTTAGCAACCATTTGGAAGAGATGGAAATACCTTTATTTAGGAGAAAGGAAAACTAACAAGGACAGCTAATTGAACAAAACACTCATTTATCTGTTACCTCTCACATCTGTTACCTGTCCTGACTGTTGATTTAACAAGGAATCTAGAGATACACTTAACTACTGAAGAAAGCTTGTTTGCCATGCTCACATCTTTCTTCTTGGTAAAACCAGGAAAATAACTCTTCACATATGGATTGTAGTTTGGTGTGCAGAGAAGTGATTTTAAAGAGAGTCCTCATAGTGAATTCTGTCTAAGAAGCAGTAATTACAGCTTTGAAACCTACTGAAGCAAATGACTGAATGCTAAGAATACTGTTATTTTGAATTGGACTTGATCCTTGTGGGTCACTACCAACTGAGGATGTTCTATTATTTTCTTAAAAGCAAATCCACAACATGAAATACTTAAAACTTAACTAGGGTTAAACTCATCAGCACCAGCTAAGTGGGGTTTTTTGCCTTTTTATCTCAGGTTCTGTTCAGATGGCATGTAATTAAAATACCTTATAGCTTGGGTCATGTTAACTTAATAGCATAGCCTCAAATAAATCCCCAAAATGTAACTATTACTTGTTTTTACCAATTGATCATGAAAAGTCAGGGTAACTAAGTTTAGTTATGCCTAAGGAAGTCAGACAGGGCTGCTTTGCACACAAACTAACCAAGTTCATGTGCATTTTGTCTCCTGAACCCTGGATGTTCTTCTGGGACTTCTATTACAGACAGATGAATAAAGCTTTACTGATGTGTCAGTGTTTTTTAAGGCAGGAGGAGAGATTTAAGACTTGGGGTTTTTGCTCCAGAGTTGTTGTTAACTTCACATCTATACTCTACAGAAACGTAGTAGCCAACAGGATGGGTTGTTCTCTGTCATCCATGTAGTTATTAATTGGTCGCTTTGAGGAACTGTAGTATGCAGCCATGAAGAGTATTCTTTGAAACCAACCCTTGAATCTGCACACAGGGTTTCCCTTGTGATAGATAAATAGCTTGGTCACAGACATTAAGGTGTGTATTTACAGTTCTGTTTCCTGTCTAGCCAGGAGATGGCTCTGTCTAGCCATTCCCAAAGGACATCAAGATTTTTGAAGGTAGAGATAATTGGTATTCCTTGGGAGAAGTGTGTTTAAAATTGGTGTGTTATGCATCTGTTTCATGAATTTCAGAATACTTGTAGGGAAAAGCTTGAATGGGAAGGAATTCTGAACAGAATTACAGTAAGAAAAATGGATACATACGGACATGATTGTCTGTAATTGGAGATCTGTTTGTAAAAGGTCAAGATAAAGGCTTTACAATAACCAGAACCTGGCTAAAAGAGCCTGGCAAGCACTTGGAGAGTTGTCTTGCTACTGGAAACACAGCCTTTGGGCTGAAGCATAAACAGCTGCAGAGCATGATTTTCTTATTTTTCTCCAAGTGTTGTTACACCTAGTATCTATTTCCACTAATCTTAAAATAAAATAAACTAATAATGGTATGTGCTGAGTGGTCTCATGCCATTAAGCCAGTGATATTTGATCCCGTATCAGTCAGAGGAAGAGAGAAGGGATGGCTACTGATCCACTGTTTGGTACTTAGTGGTCTAGTACAAGACTGGGCAACCCAAGAGGAGGAATAAATGCAGCCTGTTTTACTAAATTCAAGCACCAAGACAAATACTCGAGAAAACCCCTCAAGAGCAGTTGACCTGTTGGCTTCATGTTCTGAATAAAGTGAGGAGAATACGTTGAGAGTCTTATGTGCTGCACAGAGTGAACTATCTATGAAGAAAGTGCTATGTGTACATAGATTTTATAGTTAAAGGACTCTGCTGAAAGGACAGATACAACCTAACTGCGAGTTGTATTTTTGACCTGTTGATGCAGATGATGATTACAATTCATGCTCCTGTGTCATCTAAATATGCACAAGTGAATCCTTGATGATTAGGTCAGGTAAAGTGATTACAGAGTATCTTGTCTCCTATCCGAGCTTCTTAGGTCAAAGAAAATAGTAGTATTTTTCTGATGGGCAGTAGATTATTAACTGTTACTTTTTTCCTAAATTCAAATTAAAATCATGTAATTGGATAGTATAAAACTTATTATTGTTCTTGTGTTGTCTTCTCTGTTGTATTGGAGATGACTTGCTGAATTTAGACCCACATTGATAGATCTGTAGAGTATTCACCAAACATGGTTCTCTTTAAACAGAAGATTTCAGTCTAGTTGTACTCTTTACTGGTAACAAATGTTGCTAAGATTTTACACAAGCAAACATTACTGAGAAAGAAAGAAACTGCGATTTCAAGACCCAAGGGCTTTGAGTGAAGTCTGTGTCAGGATATTTAAGTTCCAGGGACAAAAATGCCACGTTTGAAAGTATTGTTGTAAGATTGCCCTAGAATGGCCAATTAATTTTGGTTTCATTCTTAATATTTGGTGATATTTTTCATCAGTGTTTAGTGCTGAGACTTCAGCCTTCAATTTGTAAATAAAAACCTAGATATTTAAACTCAAGGAAACTTCTACTGAAAAGGAAAATACCAGTGTTTTATAGTTGGAATGTTGGTGATGTGATATGTAGCATCTGTTTTCTGGAGATAGGACTCAATTTAGGACTTAAGGAAGTTGATTATGGAATGTTTTGAGGTTTTTTTATTTCCTGCTTCCTTTATAGACAAGTTGATTTTCATTTTTCTTGATATTGAGATGCCTATCTGATCTTGAGGTAAGAATCTCAAATTATTCAACACTTCTGGGAGACCCTGACTAGTAAATATTAGTAAGTTTGACATTATTACTGTCCCAGCTTCTGAAAAGCTGGACTTCTCTGTGAATTTTCACTGTGGTTCGTTTTGTTTTGCTTTGGAGAAATGTGAATTTTGTTGTTTTGGTTTTTTTTCCCAGTGGTTTCACGGAGCTGAGTAGCTTTTGGGCACAGGAAGCTGACTAGTTTGGATGTGTTGTGGTTTGTTGGGGTTTTTTAACCTGATACTTAAATATTTGTATTATAACACTTAAGTATTTCTGGCCAGTTATAAAATCTATGTGGCTGAATGATCCGTAAGTGTTTTGCAATGTGGCAAGGTATGAAGATCTAATCAGCAGAGGGAGCTGTGTGCAAGACCAGTGATTTCTTCCTGTTTGGGGTCCAAGTTCTACAAGGCAAGACGACTATTTAAAAAGGTTTTGAGAACTGGCTGACTTTTTGTGGAATACCACTGGCTGCTTACTTGAGGCACTGATGTAAACTGATCTAAATGCTTTAGGGAAATACATTTCTATACTAATAGGTATAGCTGCAATCATCCTTTTTCAGATGTTCATGAAACCATAAGCTGATCATAGAAAAGTTAATTTTCAAGTGCAGATCCCAACTTGGGCTATACGTATTTTGAGCGACAAGTTGCAAAAGAGAATGAAAAGCACCTATTTTAAAATCCCTTTACTATCTGTGAGGCTCCTCAGTAGAGGGAACATCTTTGTCTTTAATTTTTCAGAGCTCATTTACAACTTTCCCACTAAGAAAATTAATTGTACTTGATTTTTTCCCCTACCCTCATGACTCCTCATACTTTTCATAGCTCTGAAAGTAGGATGGCTTAACAGCTGCCTCACAAGCAGCTGGGACAGCCCTACTATACTCATCTTAGGGAAGGGTGGGACAGGCAGGTGGGGAAGGAACATCTACAGTCATGTAGAAGAAAAGTTTTTTCTGAACTATTGGCACATCTAAGATCAAGAGGATCTAGAAAGCAGACTTGAGCTTTTTGTGATTCTTTGACTTACTTCATCTAAGTGTTCTAACTCTATGAGAATTACTATGTGGCTTTTAGTGCAGCACTGTGAAATAAAAGGTTTGCATTAGAAAGCTCTTCACTTAAAATGCACAACAGCTGGCTGCTGAACATGTAATTTTACCAAAGTTAAAATAAGTGATTTTAAAAAGAAGCTTTTTCTTGTAACTTGTGCATGCATGTAATTAGTAGGTTTAAACTTTTCCATCTGCATGATTGTTCTTTTGCATTACATAAGTCTCCAAGAACAGGTTTAATTACCTAATTAAAGCTATGGTTATTATTTCCTGTGGAACATTTTAATTACAAATAAAATCTGAGATGAAGTATCTAATGTTGAAGGAGAAGGTTTGTTCTGAAATTTTACAGCCATTTATGCTGGTATAACTTAGTAAATGTTTCCATATGAAACCCTAAGGAGCAGAAACTCTTATTTACATATATCCACCCACAGGAGCTCTTGCTGTAAAGGTAGCCTGCAGAAGACATTTTTGAAGGTGCTCTTAAGCCACCCTTGCTTCATACCTCGATGTAGGAAGCCTAGAAATGGTTGCAGTTAAGTGGTATGTATTCTTAAATATTTGGGGTTTGTCTTAGGTACAAAACATGCTGGATTAATTACCTAGATCTTGATGGACTTTTGGTCAGGTTCTCTACAGTGTGTGTTTTTGAAGGTTTGCAAGGTACAAGTGAACAAATGGAATTTCTTCAAAATTTACATCACTGAAGTATTAGATTATCTTAATTAGTTCTTTAATGACTAACTAAAAAGAAATGCTCCATTTAATACAGAGATTTTTCTGATGTGATGAGAAGACACTAGAGTAAATACATACTTAGACTTTCTCTAAGCCCTGGATTCTCAGCAAAGATGTTCTTTCAAATGAAATGTTGAAACCTGGATGCAGATTGGCTGGACTGCTTTTCTGGTTATTCAAATTTTACACTTTTCAAGGAAGGGGCATTTTATATACAAAATACTCTCTATCCCTAAACCCTCAAGAAAATCCAACCCAAACCATATATTTTTCTAGCCGTTTTGTCAGCAACAACAAGCAGATAATCTTATGTGTAAAATGATGGCATAAGAACTAGTGCTTGTACAATCCCCTGAGCTTTCTGTTAGACGGGACCTGAAGCTCTGGTGTGAAAATTATTTGAAAGTAAAAAAAAAACTTACTCAGAAAAGGACGTTATAAAGGTTGAATCCACAGACTGGTTTTGTGAAGTGGAGGAAGCCATGTTCTCCTTTTTACAGTAAAGAAAGTGAAACAGATGGACCAAATGGTTTGGCAGAAGCAGACAGTTTTATTGTTGGAAAGGATTAGAGTTTAGGAATTTTGGTTTAGTGGCTTGCACACACCCTTCTGACTATGTACTTATTAATTTTTTTAATAAGGATGTGGTTTAAGATGCAGAATTTCTTGAGGGGTTTTTTTTGAGAGATGGGGGAGATAGTCTTTCTTGACAATTTAACTTATATGTGCTTAATACTATGCACTGGAAATGCAGCACAGATGAAGCTCTGAAGATGAGCTCCAGAAATCTCTCTTGCTGGGGAGAGGAATATCCATGATTTTTTTGCTCTAGTGAAGCAAAATGTGGTCACAGATACGTGCTTGCGTTCAGGCTTTCCAGTGATTGGAAGAGTTGTGGTGCAAACAAACCAGATTTTCAGGCCACTTGCCAGAAGGAGCGTGAGCCTGTTTTGGGACTGGCAATGAGAGTGGTTAACCTATTTCTTCTCTGTTGGTGGAGCTTTATGAAATGTACATTCTGTGGATGGTTCTTGGTCCCAGTGGATTTCTTTCTCCTTCAGCAGTCCATGTCTGGCTCAGGGTTCCAGAGTGCAGCAATTCAGGAAGGTGGAAGACTTGTGTCACCTGGCTACTAGGCTAGCACTTTAAGAAAAGCAGTCGTAGCTTTACGCAAACTATAGGTACAGCTATTCTGGCTCTAACCACAGAATGAAATGAAGGAAAAAAACCCAGCAATTTCAGGCTTGTTAAGCTTGGCAGGGATTTCAAGTTAACTTATTTCATGTTAAATGCCACTTGTACCCACGAAAATAATTAAGCAAGTTCTGAAGTCAGTTTGCGTTAATTACTCTGGAAACAAATTTTACTGAATACAAAATGAATTATTCCACCATAAAATAGATGGAGGTACTTAGAATAAACTGCTTTGCATCTTTTAGCTGTCAGCGTGCCCTTTTAAATTGTGCTATGACTTACTTGTCTCAACCTGTCTACTGTTGTGTCCTTAAGTGCTCTGGAATCTTCTTGCTTGCTTATAGTCTTGCCTATGTGTGTATGTATACATACATATACACATATGTGTATATGTATCTTTTATGTATGTAGAGCGAGAGCCTGCAGCCAAGTCTGTCTGTGTTGTAGCTCACAGTCTGTGTGCTCTGCTTCCCTGTTGTCTCAGTTCAAGATCTTTCCCTCCCTGCAGTTCAGAGTCCTGTCCTGAGAATAGCAACCAAACTGTTGAGAGAGAGAAAGTATGTCTGAATCAATACTGCAGTGAAGGTGTAAAAACTGAGGTGGCCTTGGGAAAAGAAATACCAAGCCCTGGATGCGTCACTTCAGATAGTAAGACAGATGATGGGACAGGTCCTCCTTTTGCCAAGCAGACTGCCAGGGATATTTTTGCCATCACAAAACAGTTGGGATGTGAAGCTCCATTAAGTTCTTAAATAGAAAGAAATTGGATGCAAAATCCAGTGGTAGTGCTAGGCATCCATAATTCCTGGGCAGAGGAGTGAGCAAATGGGAGGTGCTGGACCGCATGTAGAGCAGAGTACATTCTCCACTGAGGAGCTCACCCTCTCTAACCAGGTGGCTTTCTGGCTTGCTCTTCTGAAAGCTGTGCCTTTTGAGGAAACGTCACTCTGCACCAGCAGTGTCTCAGCCACAAGGGCAGCCTCTGGGAGTGCAGATGCTGTTACTGAGCCTGCTGCTCCTGCTGTCCCTTTCCCCTTCCCTGGGATCTCCTGGTGCTGCTCGAGCCTGGTGGACCAAAGTCCAGTCTCAAACAGCTTCCAGTGCATGGTCAGGCATCTTATCCCGGTACTTTTCCCTCCCTAAAAGGAGTTTCAGTGATTTATGTGGCTTAATGGAAGTTGTCTTCTGTTACCTTTCCCTTTCCTTCCGTGCTCTGCACAGCAGTGCCTTGTGTTTTGGCCTAGGGCTATGGGCCTCCCTGAGAAGCTTTCCTCTAATTTCTGAGTCCCAGCTCAATCTGCTGCGTTGGTATTGGCCATTTCCCAACACTGTCAGTGCTGACTGTGCTGCTTATTTATCCCATTGGACATCATTAAAATAAAGTTTCAGTGTAATTTTTAGGCTATTCAGTGGATCAGTGCTGTTTGGACCTAAGCTGTCATATTCTCACTCATATTCTCACTGAAGTTTAACTGAAAGTAGCAATCCTTCCTGAGTTCTGTCAAGTACTGAAGTCCTATTTAAAACTTAAGCTTAAACAGCTTTGCTCTTTGAACGCTTTCTTTTTAATTTGGTATCTTTTTTTTCCTTCAATGAGCATCTGTTTCCAGATCCAGACTGCTGGTGTTAGCTCTCCTGTTCACCTGAATCACCCCTTCTACTCCTGGGTATCACAGCTGCTTGTTAAGATGGGGAGTGGGAAGGGGGAAGGAGGTCAGTTGTTAAATCTCTACCCTTTAGCTGGCAGGAAGATGGTGATTCATCCTGTCAGCTTTCACTTGGGCCATTTCTGTACCCCCGATGTTCTCGGCATTTCCAAATTGGCTCTACTTCCTTAGAAGCAGAAGCTGTAGGGGAGTGCAATAGAGACATCCAATTCTAGTGGCACAAGAGCTATGTAAATGCAGCTATATTGTTGCTGGCTCAGGCTGAATATCCAGCTGCACTGCATCACCTAGCTTTATGAGCCTGTGTCTCCACTAGCTCATGAGTCTGTTTCTGATCTGTTTCTTGGTGTAAGCACGCACATCCTTGCAGATGTATGCACTCAAAGGTCCAGTCCAAGACTGTTTTAATTCTTTATCTTACCATTTCAAGTACTAGCTCTTGAGCTGTGACTGGCAAGGAGCCCAGCAGCCATATGGCAAGGGGCATACTGCCCAGTGCTGTATTCACTTCACTGACTACATTTGGAGTCATATCTCAGTTTTGAAACCTCCAAACTTTTGGATGGATTAGCCTGGTCTTCCACTTTGAAGCGCTCTCTCAGGAAACAAGTGGGCAATTGTGATCCTTAAACTACAAAGGAGGAGGTAAAACTTTTTTCTTACTAACACCATGAAATGAAGTCTTCAGAAAAACTTTTCTCAGGGAGATGTACTTGGAATGTGATAAGCAATATGAGCAAACCCAAATGGGTGATGATGGAGAGATTTAAGATAATAACATTAATGAAGGGATCAGCTCTTCCAGCTCAGTTGCAACTATTTTAAAAAACGTTATCTGTCAGTTTCTGATAAACATTTACACACTGAGTCTTGCGTTGTTTGGCTCCCAGGGTTGTCCTGGCTTGCTTGTATGTTACACTGTAGAGTTAAGCATGTGGTATTTTTAATAAATGCTTATTTCTGCATGTTGGTCCAATGAGGAGATGCTTCTGAATAAGCTGAATGTTGGAAAACCTTATTTCAGTGTTTTGTTTCTTTCTCCTCAAGGAATGTTACAAAATGACAGGTTGCATAGCAGGTAAAGCAGTGTTGTCTAGGAAAGCATCTAGATGTTAACTGATAAGATCGTAACTAAGCTTTTCATGATAGAGCTATTTTGTCAGGTCCCTGCTTATTTATGCATTGAAAGAGTGGCATTAAATTAACTGTTTTCCTTGAATTAAAAATTACACATGCATCTTAGCCTGCTGTCCCATAGTTTTCTACTATAAAATTTGCAAAAACCAGTACAGAATGGCATGATGATTAAATCCACTGTAAATTACTTGTTTAAAACAAATATATGTAGTATAGGTAGAAGCTCATGCATCTGGCATGCATGTAGTACTTGCTAAACTTGAAGTCTTAACTCTAGCTTTTTTCTTCCTGTAAAGCCTATTAAACATTGTTAGATACCTGAAGAGCATGGATAATTTTTTAGTAATACTGGCTTCAAATTTCTTCTAAAGGAAGAAATTAATATGCTGCGTCTAATTGCTAATGGATCGAAATGACTGAGTAGTCCCTGGCAACCACTGGAGTAATAAAACCCTTCCTTGGACACATGTTTAGAGCATCCTCTGTCAGAGTGCTGTCATGGGTGGCTTGGGAAGTGTGGCAGATGAGGCCAAGGTACACGACTTGATGTTGAAATGCCTTATATTTCAGAGTGTGTACACCTAAGGCAACAACATATTTACAGAGGCTTAACTGTATGGGTTGGCTCTCATGCTCAAGTTTTGAGGTCCAAAGAAACGGGGCAGCTCCAAGGAAGGTACTGTGGTGTATGTGCTGGTCGTGTAAGCATACCAGTACTCACCTGGAAGGCTTGGGCACAACTGCTTGCTTTTAAACTTTGAGAGAATCCTTTCTGAATGTATTTGATAGAAACAAGCAATGTTTTTATTAGTGTTTACTAGCATAAATGTTTAAAACATTTCCTACTTAATTCCTCTAATTTTGTCTTCTCTGAAAAGCAGGTTCTTTTTGAAAAGATTGCTTCTCCTGGAGAGAAGGCAGGTACTAAATGTTTATAGATAAAAGGTCATCTAAGATATCAGAGAACTGTGTTTTGCTGTACCCCTGTGACTAATTGAAAGATAACATAGTAGAAGGGAGAGGACTAATGAGAGGAAGAGAGAGATTACGTGTGTGCAAGTCACAACCACAAGCTGCACTACTTTGCTGCTGGGGGCATTGAAGGCAAGGGCATATAAATGTAGAGCCGATATGGAATAAAGCCCTAAGACAAAACTGCTTATAATTTGCATGTTATCATACATCAGCCTGTCAACAGTGATGATTAGGGGTTTATTTTGCCTTGGTCAGTTTTATTAAAACTACAATGTGCCCTGTGTTAGGGTTGTGCACTGCGAGGTATCATACACTGGCATAAACTGCTCTTGCAGCTTTGCTGCTGGGACAGGTGAAAAGTATGTGGGGCTCTGCTGGTATAGGGTAACTTGCTGGGATGTTATAATATAATAGCCTTCATTTGCAGCCTGTACTCTTCATAATCATGCCTGCAGAAGCTGATCATGGGAGGTCCAAGTGAGAGTTTCTTTTTCGCAGCTAAAGGGAACTAGAGTAGAAAAAGGAGAATTCCTTCAGTGAAGATTGAATCTAACCCCATTTGAGTTTAAACTGATTCCTAGAATTAAAACTTAATTTTGGTTTATTTGTGCTTTCAACAGAAATGTTTTAGAGTAGATGACCTTGGTTTGCTGTGGCTCACATGTTTACTCCTATGTGTAAACTGTGGCCTGTTGATCAGACAGGAAATGTTTTGGGTTGAAAAGCTTCCTGTCATGTCCTCATTCATGTGAAAATGAAGCTTCTTGCTGTTACAATCCTTTCCGACACATCTTGTTACCAGTGTCCCAAGGATTACAAGCTAGCACTTTGAAGGAACTGCACTGCAGACTTTCGAAAGAGATTGCAGCACTCTTTCCATAGGATGCTGCTGTGTCCAAACAGACGGTTGTCTTGAAGAAACAAGGCTGGGACTCTGGACTATTTCTACAAAGAAACTGGGGAGAGAGCTAAGTGAAAAGGAATTTTGAAAGAGATGGCATGCAAACTTGTTGCACTCAGGAGAGGAGATCGTCACTTAAATATGGTTTGTGTGTGAAGGAAGGGTACAGATCAAATACTGGGGAAAGGTCTGAGGCAAGTCATCTAAGATCTAGATAAAGGTCCATGCATCCAGCGCTAATGCAAACTGGCAGATGTGGGATGACCACATATGCACCTTAACATGCATTATCTATATCATGTGATCCTTTAATAATTGGAGAATGGCCAGTTGGTCCATGCTGACTGTGCCCACTCTCCACACACTGATTTGGTGTAGCAAGCTAATGAACAAACCCCATGTCTCTAATCATCCAAGGGAGAACTGTCTCTCCTGCTTATGCAGCCAGCTTAAAATTAATCCAGGCTGGTGTGTTGGACAAGCAGCTAGCCAATCAACAGATCTGCCCTTCCAAATGTCCACTCCTCTAGGTCTTTCTCAGTAGTAGTACTGTCTGTGTGTTTTCTCCTGTGGAAAGAAAGGTTGCAGGTTTATGATGTATGAGCAAGTCCTGCTGGGCCCAGTTTTCTGCTACAGCAGGTTTTGTTGTCTCTGATACTACAGTAGCCTTGTTTCCCTCTTGGCTAGGTATGTGCTTCTCTGCACCTAGGAAAACAAGGGGATCTGCTTTGGAAGTAGAGGCACGTGACAGAGTTGCTGCATTTCACACGACTTATTTTATTATCTGCTTTTCATTTGTCTAGTGAAGACAAATACCTCTGCATGAAAAAGTCTGTTGGATAGTGATGGCATAGAGAACTTGGCAAAACCAAAGCATTTACAACATCTTTATCTTTGAAGTGCCTGTTTAATAGTGCCATTGTCATGCCAGTTGGAGGCAACACTTCTCTTTGCAATTGAAAGGCTCAGCAGAGCTAGCTGATAAGCACTGGTGCCCTGCTGGGAAATTGACCCTTTGAACTGGGAAGAATCTCTGCAGATAAGCCAGTAATGGAATTTTTACCAGATCTTGCTTTTATTGTAGCATGTTAAGAGTTGTCAGGCTTTTTACGTTGCAAAAATGTTTTCTCTCTAGTCTAGTAGGCGTGTGGGTAATGTAATATTCACGATCTAAAGATGCTGCTTTCAGGCTTGGAAGGGATAACCGAGCAGTGCTCTCACAGAACAGAAAGGAAGCAATGACAATATAACTTGAATAACAAACGTATGTTGATTTAAGAGCCAAACTTTCCGAGCATCCTAACTCCTAAGGGAAAGAGGAGGAGTTTTGGGGATATGCTTAGCATCTTTGTAGGACACATACGAAGTTGTTGTTGTTTTTTTTTCACTGCTCCCTTTTATAAATTAATAAATAAATAACAGGGGAAAACCCCAGAAGTTTATTTCACAAACTTCTGTTTTCATTTCACTATGGAAATAAAGGCTCTCTTCTACATTAAACTTCATGGATACATTTGTCTCTAAAAAGATAACATTTGTTTCAACAACATCACAATGTTTGCAAGCAAAGGACTGTTAAGCACCAGGCTGCTTCTGTGGGGGTGAGAATCTGCTTTCATTTAAAGCAGGGATCAAGCTTTTCTTTCTAAGCCCTGGAACTGAACCATTAGATTTACTGTCTCAAATCTCAGTACCAAGAAAGCAAAAATTCAGGCTTGACTTGGGTTTGAACCTTGTTATGTCCCTGTCCTGGACTGCTGGTATTTCCAGTATGACCATTGCAGGAAAGCACAGCGTGGGTCCTGTGGAAGGGCTGCTGTCGCCTGCGGGAGTGTTTGAGTCAGCTTTGCGTGTTCTGAACCGGGATGTTGCATATTCAGCCCGTGCAATCTGTTTGGCAAAGCAGCCGTCTCTGGCAGGCTACACGTCCAATACAGATGGTTTGATTTGAGACAATAAGTGAAGTTTGAGGCAATAACAGAAGAGAAGGCTCTATTAAATATGTTGATTTGAACAAATACGTCTGGTGGACGACCTGCAGATCAGACGAAAGCTGTAAGGGAGAGTATAGTGAAATGATGTGGGAAGCTGCTGCCTTTGCAGTGGGGGACGGGACATGTTGCTCTGAGTACAAATTAATCAAGTTCAGGCTGACATTCCTTCGTGTCAGGTTTCCCCTTTGGTCTCTCTAAGACACTGCTGAAGTGGAAAACCTTTCTCGCCAAGTAGTTCTATACCACTTAATTGCTCTTTAAAATGTGCTTTATTCCATGCTAACAATATAGAACCGCTGTGCTATATTAATGAATTTGTAATTTAAAGAAGGGGGGCTGGGGCTGACATATGGCAAATACATGTTTTAATTCCGGTATGCTCATGATTTTGAAGATAAACAAAGCTGTTTCCTTATCCTCAGCATGTACTTATTTTGTTTTGCTGATAATGAGAAGAAATTAACAGTGTTAAATATGATTGAAAACAGCAGTATCTTTTGAAATTAATGTCTGTGTGAATGGCATTGATAGTGCCTTTGCTTCTTTGCATTTACTCTAAACTGGAGTTCATTTATAAGTGTAAGATGCATTAAAAAATCATCCTAACTCAAAAAAGGAGTTTCAAATTTCTCTAATTTTGTTCTTAGTCTAGTAGCAATGGTATTTCTGCATTTGCCTCTCAAATGTGTTTAACTAAAAGCTGTTTCTATTAAAAACTCGATTCTGTCAAAAAGTTTCCAAATGATGAAAGAGTTTCTGAAAGTATTTTATAACATAGCTGTTTTGCATTGAAGTTTGTAACTACTTCCAGCAGTCAGGCTGGACTGAATCATAGTTCCAAAATTTTTTTTAATAAGGAGGTGTTTAAAAGACATGTAGATGCAGCACGTGGGGACATGGTTTAGTGGTGGACTTGGCAGTGTTAAGTTCACAGTTGGACTTGATGATTTTAAAGGTATTTTCCAGTCTAAATAATTCTGTTATTTTAAGGAAAGTTATGAAAACCTAGAAACTGAGAGAAGGCAGCAGTTACTCTGCTATTCCACATTTTAACCATGTTTATTAAAGTCAGTGGAAGACTTCTCAGAAGTCCAAGACTATCTGGGCAGTGTTTCATTTAGCAGTAACTGGTCCTCTGACTCTGAGACCAGGTGCCAGGCTGCCCATATCCATTGCCCTTGGCCATAGTTGCACTGCACTGTGTACTGCACCACACACGTGCCCTTCTCAGAGGCATTCATCTTAGGTGGATTGTCTTTTTTTGCATTCAACATTTGAAATACTCATCAGGGAGCTGAGAGTGTGTGTTGCGTGTGCAGGGGTGCTACATGAAAGCATGGGCTGAGTATTCAAAGGCTCTTTGAGCTAGCGCACTGGAGGACTGTGGAGGGAGGATGGAGAAACCCAAGGCCACTCCTTTCCTGGCCCACCTGGCAGGAATGGGTCATGGCATTTCCTGTATCCCACTCACAGTGTCCCATAGAGCAAGTTACTCAAAACCACACCATGGACTGTACCACCAATGAAGGGGTGTGAGTGGCTTCAGGTTGGTGCTTGCCCTGTTTGACTTACTAGTGCAGTGATGGTTGGAGTGTCCTTTTTGTTAAAGGAGGACCAAGGTGCTCTAAGTGCCAGCATTTGTGGCACTGAGGGTATTTGACACTGTGCAGGCTGCAACTGCACCGAAAGCTCATGGCTCATGTCTCATGTCTCACTGGTCCTCCCAACCCATGTGCTGATGTGAGTGCTCTCCAGTGCCCTCTGGGCTGGGGGTTGAAGGCTCTCAGCACTGTTCTCTAGCAGAAGTGCTCAGTGTGACCTGCTCACCCTGCCTGCTTTGGGGGCTTCGTTTTTGGTGACTGCCTGTCTCCAAGGGAATAGAGGGCCAGGAGGCTTCAGAACACTACTCTGCAGCTACAAGGTATATATGCAGATTATTCTTCATATGCAGTACGTGAAAAGCTAATTTAAGGTGTAAAAAGAAGAGCTGGATTGAGTAGGTGCTTTCTGAGACCAAACTGAGGCCAGTGACCTGTCCAGAAAAAAAGTTTGGCACTGCTGCCTTACAATACTGTGCAGAGGTAGCATCATCTCTAACTCTTTTCTGAAGCATTCTAGGGGAGAGTCTAATTGAGCTCATGGGAACGGAGGCTGGTGCTGTCAAAAACAGGAACTAGTTTATAAAGATCTCTGGCATAACCTAAGTCTATTCTCAGTTTAAAAGATAAGACCCTTCTTAATACAAAGCCCAGCCTCTGAATTGACATCTCTCCACCAGATATGAAAAATATCTTTGTGCCCTTGAATTGTGGGAAGAAAAAGAAGAAGAGAGCATGCAATTTGGAGACCTTCTGTGATTTTTTTTTTCCTATTTCTTTTCAAGTAGAGAGGTGATCTATCCCTTTTTATCTGTTTCTGTGGACTGAGCTGTATATGTAAAATTTTTCTAATCCCTCATTGTTACTATGATGTTCTCCTACAAAGTGACTCTATTGTGAACATTACAGAAAAAGCTACATTGTGGATTGTTCTATGCTTCTTCAGAATTCTGATTAATGATGTCTGGTTTCTTCTAACACTCCTCACATGAGTAATTAGATAAACTCTATTGACTAAACTTGGCACACACTTCCCAGAGGGGTTCTTCTGTTTTGCTTACATCACTGCCCAAGAGCAAGAGAGCACCATTCAGAGCAAAACATGCTAGTTAGCTGGAAAAGTGGATTCTGATGTTGCATTGGTCTTCTAGAGAAAAGATGTGCGTGATGAAACCTTTCACTAATCAAGTTCTAGTCCTTCAGAACAAACCAAGCAAATTTTTGTCAGTATTTCGTGGATGCTGCTCTGCAGGTGAGTTGAGGTAGCAGTCCTTTCAACATTCTTTCATCGTTACCCTTTATCGTGAGGCATGTTTTCTTGTAAAATAACCAGTTTCTCCATAAATTTGAACAGTTTGACTTAAATTTCTCTACTGTTGCGAAAAGCTTTTCTTTACTTCCATTCAGTGGCATCAAAGTAGCAAAGTATTGATAATACGATGATGCACTATTTTACGGTATTGTCAAAGTAGCATTCAAATTGTTCAATAGTTCAAATAAGTAATGAATCTTTGCAAGAAAAGGGTGGTATCAGCCCATGTTTCAGATAAGGAAAGCTGATAAAGAATGCTTGTGATGTGTTAGTCACTGAAAGGTGACTATACTATACCTTGATCCGTATTTAAGGAGTTTAGTTTGTATGGAGCACTTGTTTTGATAGTTGCCTTATCTTCCTTTAGATGTTCTGCAGAAGTCTAATGATACAGAAGCTTCATTCTGTCTCATAGGTCAGAATTCAAGGGTAATACACAAGTATCTTCCTGGAAAATGTGACAAGATATTGTTATTTGATACAGAATACATTTGCTACTGCTTAGAATAACTAACAAAGTGTATAGCTCTGCCTCAGGTCATCAGCATTGTCCCAAAACAAATGCCCACTATTAGAGGGATTCTGTCTTATCCAAGACAGACCATGTGCTTTATTATTGCCTTAGTGTTCAGAGCAGAGACTGGCTTTCTAAATGATGGGATTTGCTTTGAGTTCTCATTAAATGTTGTATGCTGTAGTGTGACATACAATATGCCCTGCAGTGTGTCATGTGCTATGATGCTAATCAACATTCAATACCAAAGGAGGAAAGCAGCTGCTCTGCAGTCAGCATGTCTGAACAGTCCTTCACCCAGCAGGGTATCGCTTAATTCACACTAATGGATAAAGAACTGGACTCATAACACTTCTGTAAATGAGGCTAATGGTCAGGCAAAAAATGGAAACTAGTTTTCATTTATTCATAGAGATAGGTGTAATTAGAGGTAATAGCTGGATCCAGAAACTTGCTCTCCAGCATTTATTTGTTGATAGTACAAAATGTGAATGGCTTGTTCCACTGTTTGTCTCTGGTGAAGTTATTAACTTCACACAGAAGTTGAAATATGTATGCTCTTAAATTCTCATTGAGAGAGTTACAGGGCTTAATGGGGAAAAGCTATAGATAATTCCATCTCTTAAACTTACCTCAGTCATTTTCACTGTGTGGTAGCAGATCTCTATTGTAAATCCACTGTGGAGCAGCTCAGCTTATTGATTCAGTTTTTTTTACTTTTTTCCATTAGCTTCACTGTCTTCTGTAGATTAGAGAAATCAAGAGGCAACCTGTCCATTGCAGTTATGGCAGCTGAGTACTAAGGTCATAACTAGGTATAAAGGTCTTACTTTAGCATCTAATCTGTAGAGTACTAACTTCCCTCTTCCATTTTTGCTGGCTTTCTTGCTTTTCCTCCTTCCTGAAGTCTGTTGTTCCCCTTGTATGTTTTCCCAGAGGCAGAGCTGATGCCACTTGATCATTCATGTCTTGAAGAATCAATCAGTCACTGTGACATAGTCTAATGGTATCAAGCAGAAGTTGATCTACCTAAAATTTTAACAAGTCATCATCTACTTGGATTTGATAAGCAGTGCCAAGTGCACGCTTCTTAGCCTACTCTGTGTGCTGGTTTTGACTATGCAGATTTCTCCAAAAGTAGTCTTCCCAATGTAATGAGTAGGGAAGAAAGAAATCCAGGCTTATATAATTTAAAAGAGGAAGCTGAGTAGCACTTAAGGCCAGTCTGGGTTTATTCATTCCTTATTTATATATTTCTTATTTTCTGTAGTTCAATGTTGTGCAAACTAACTACATAAAAATTCTGTGAGAGAGGGTTTTGCTCCCACTGAGCAGGGCCCTCTCTGGACCTTTTCATGGTAACTAAGTCTTGCAAAATTTTAGGTATTATCTGACCAGTACACCAAGAAGTGATTGAGAAAGGACATTCTAATCCAACTTGCCATAATGCATCAAGTTGGTTAAGGAAGCAGTAGCAATGATCAAAACAAAGTCAGGATTCTCCATTCTTATTTCATCCATTTCTTAATGAAACTGTAACTAATGCAACTTAGATGATCCTTTCAAATGTGTTTTATCTTTTTTTCCTTTCTTTTCTTGGATGTGCCCATGAGTAATCTCTTAATGTCTTCTTTCCCCGTGCAGCTTGTGCAGCAGTCTGGAGGGGGGTGTGTGTGTGTGTGTGTGTGATATCTGCTGATGAAAGAAAATCATCCAAACCTAAAAAGTGATCCTTGCCCAAATCACTACCCTGCTCTTTGTTGGAATAAGTGGTTCTTGCTTTAAAACTTGCACAGTGGAAGGTTCAGAGTGCCTTCAGAAGACTTTAAGTTCTTCTTACCATGTGGAAGAAAAGTCCAGACCAGCTGTCATTCAATTGCATTTACAAAAACAATGTAATTATCACTGACTCATTATTTCTGCATAGCAGAAAAGGAGTATTATGAAGGAGTACCAGTAAAGAGAAAGTAGTTGATGATGACTGAGGGAGGGATGTGTGTGTAACACAAAACTCCAAAGATTACATTAAGCTGGAGAGTCAGGTGTTTATGGCTGTTGTGAAACATTTGTTGTTGGCTTTCCCCTGCTTACTGATTATCTGAGAGTTATCTTGTCCTAGCAGTATGTGTTGTAGACAAGAAAGCAGGTCAGGAAAATATGCAAGTTTAAAGGCACTAAATCAATGAAAATTTAAACCAATACTAAGCATACATGAGTATTCTTATGACTTTTTCATAGACTCTTTATGTGACTATCGCTGTTTTTCAGACCTGTAAAAATGCCATGTCTTGACAAATCACCTGTCAGACATATCAGAACTCATATCAAGCAGCTCTGATATTCACAGGTTTTACTTAACAAAACCTTATTTGTCAAAATTTAGGGTTTTGCCTTGAGTTCACATAGCTATCTCAAGTATATGCTTTCAAAACCTGTTTAAAAGATAATGAAATACCATGTAGTGGAAAGGTTGGAAGTTTTTCTGCCGTCTCATGCTGAAAGTGATTGAATTTTTTCCTTAGAAACTGCAGAATTATAGATTTTTTTTCTTGAACTATCTTTGTGCAAGTGGCTTGACACTTCAGTAGATTAGCTCAGCCTCTGACATTGGAAGTCATAGCAATGGTAAAATGGTTCACTTCATAGTGGCCTGCATGTAAATAAATTCTAAGAAATGGGGGTGGAAGTTGTCTATTCTAGAAGCATGTTGTCTACGGCCATAGATTTCATTAGCACTTGTTCACTTCCATTAAATTCAGGTACTCTTTTGAAGCTAGACATCATTACTTCAAGGCTACGCATTTGAAGGAATCCAGCCTCCTGAGCAAGCTGCTAAGAAAGGCTGGGACATGCTGACAAGCCCAGGTGGGTGTAGCTTAAAGCTCACAGGCTGCCAGCTGAGTATCAGGTATCAGGTCTTGTCAAGCAGTTGCTGTTTCAGCAACTGACAGTACCATGAGGACTTTAAGGATCCAATGGATGCTTGTGCAAAGGTCATTAATGTCAAGGGTACCAGTTGAGTGTTCGTTAAGCACTCTCATTTGTACTGTTTGCTTCATACATATTTTCAGCCCTATGAATAATCCAAAATATTTTACTCCTAAAATATCTTTATGTATTCTTAAAAGTCTGCAAATGTTTCTATAAATACAGTTAAGGATATATATGTATTGGAGACTCCAGAATTTTCTGTAGTAATGTCATGTTGGTGTTGAGATGAAGTTGGATATGTAGGGGATTTAAAGTGATTTTCCCTGTTGCAGTTACATCAATTAATTGTTACATCAATTAATTGTCTTGCCAATTGGTGTGGAAAGTGTAATGACTGCTAGCTAAGAAACATAATTGACTGAATTTCTATTTGAATATTTCTTTAGCTAAGATCTTCGATATTATCCTACTGAACAAACAGACATAGCTTGCATCTTGAACAGACACTGCCCGCCCACTTGGCCTTGCAGTTCAAATGCAGTGGAGATGAAGAGAAGGAAAGGAACACTTTTATTTTTCCAATCACCCAGTCCTAAGCATCTAGCTCTGTGGTGAAGGGAATGCTCTTTCATAGTATCATCATAGAATCATAGAATGGTTTGAGTTGGAAGGGATCTCAAAGACCATCTTTTTCCAATTCCCCCTGCCATGGGCAGGGACATCTTCCACTGGAACAGATTGCTCAAAGCCCCAACCAACCTGGCCTTGAAGACTCACAGGGATGGGGCATATCAAACTGTTGACTGCAACTCTTGAGTGCCACTGTCCAGCCACTTCCTTACCTTTCAAATGGCTGTGGACAGTGACTCTGCTAGGTCTGAGGTTTTTATTGATCTAGCACTTCTTGCCTGATCTTTCTTCTCAGTTCATATCTGAGTGTCTGTAATCCCAAGGGTACTTGGCGTGCAGCTGAGAAGTGCTGTTGAAGCCATCTTCCCTGCCTGCCTTTTGATGTGGTTTTGATGTGTCAGTGTAGTTATGATAGCTAGCTGCTCACTAGGAGTGGGACCATCCCTGTCAGCTTTCCTCCCATCCCATTCCTAATATGGACAATTTTGCTCAACTCATCCTGCAATAAACCAGTTCTGTGAGCTAAACCAGCAGACAAAAACTAATCATGCCTAGGGAAAAAAAAAAATAAAAAAGAAAGAAGCAAAAGGAGGGAAGAGGGGGGAAAAAAGAACAGTAACCTCCGGATCAACATTCCTCACTCTGTTAAGCAGAAGCCTCTTTGGGTTTCCCAGAAAATGTACTGAATTATGCCCCTCCTAGGAAAAGAAACAGCAAGCTTCAGTCATGCATGTTTACCCTATATCTTATTTGGTCATACACAGGTTAATGTTTGTGAGGTAAAATTTATACTAAGGGCAAAACCCCCTTAACACTGATTTTTGTTTGCCCAGGCCTGTAAATGTGGGCTGTTTTGGAGTAGTTGGGTTGCATTACAGCACTTCCATTGAGAAATAAGACATTGGGAATTTTTTTGCAAAATGCCAGCATATGGAGGTTTACTGTGCATTTAAGAAAGACATGGCAGCGAGGAAGAAACCTTCATGTCTCTCACTGAAGGAACTTCAGTTAGGTAGAGGACTTTTTCTTATTTGTCTTTTTTTTTTCTTTGTATCCTTAATTTTTAATTTTGTTTCAAGCTTGGAGGGAATATAAAGGGGAAGGAGGAGATTTGAGTATCATTTTTGTTTTGAGGCAGTAACAAAGTATGGGAGCACATTGCAAAACTGTATATTAGTGTCTGGAGACAGGGTGTCATTTGGACGCTGCCTAACCCATGATAAGCCCTCTTAGGTGTGAAGAAAAAGGAACCTTATA
Source organism: Dendrocincla fuliginosa (assembly GCA_035047845.1). NCBI lineage: Eukaryota > Metazoa > Chordata > Aves > Passeriformes > Dendrocolaptidae > Dendrocincla > Dendrocincla fuliginosa. The sequence goes on along the minus strand of JAWWMO010000043.1, from coordinate 28,537,191 downwards.
CAAATCAAGAAAACTACAGTAACAGTAGTGGCAGAGAGCATGAACTGACTGGATAGAAGAGCAGTGAACCTCTGGTAAGGTACAAGCCTGCCCAGCTTTGAGACAGGGTTTTTTTGTTTGCTGAGCAAGAAGTGAAAGGACTGTTCCCAGGGTCACCTGGCTCAGGTAATTATTTAGCCATTGATCTTCCTATACAAAATACTGAAATACTTACCATGTTTTGGTGATGCCTTTTGGTAGAGCTTCATGGCCTTCAGCTCATCAATCAGGCAGTGTCTCTTGCAGATGCTATACTAAAGAAAGCTAATAAAGGTGTAACACATCTTGTTATCCACCTGGTATTTTTGCATCCTTCGTGAATCACTTTCTGCCCTGAGGCTGACCTTGAGATTAATTTGGTAAAATATACTAATAGTTAATCCAAGCATTGTTCATTCACCTGTATTTGTAGTGTGCTGTGCATATAGCTTGTGGAAAAAGGCAGCATAGAACTGTGCGGGGTACCTGTTTCACTGGCTACTGGATTTCCCTCCTGCAGACTTTAAGCAAGAGGAGATTATCACAAACCTTTGCACATCTCATCTTTGACTTAAAACTGAGTTTTGTTTTCCCTGGATAAAATGCTGCAGGAGCAGTGGTAATCCATCATGTCAAACTCTGCCTTCACTTAAACTCAATCACTTGAGTTTTTTCCCCTGAGTTCAGGCTGTTGAAAAGTATTGCCAGTGACAGGGAAGAGTGAGTGTAACTAGAGGATCACTCGTGCAACAAAACCATACTCACAAAGCATTTGAAATTTGGTTTTAAATACTAGTTCATATGTTTGTTTGAATTATTGGTTTATGTGATTGTTGTTGTTGTTATGTTTCTTTACGTGGATGCCCTGCTCCTGGCATAAATGTCCCTTTGTGTGTGTGTATGAATGTTGACCACAGTAGAAGATCCACAGAGTTCACATAATTTGTTTTTTTAATCTAAATCAATTTCCAAACGAATTGAAATAAATTGAGAGGAATTCTTCAGAAGCAAGGCCTGGGAGCAGAGCTTGACGTGAATAAAGGTGACATCATCATCTGCAAAGGCTTTGGCACAATACTTGACTGAAATTCCCTCAATAAGCAAACAGCGCATTAACACCGGCTCTACAACACCTTCCCTGTTGCATAAGGGTGTTTGTGCTGGGGTATTATTAAAAACCTGGGCAGCGATTCCACCCTGCCTCAGCCTCTGCCACTGGCAGAGTTGCAGGCACCCACTGTTGCAATGCACTTAGTTGTGCCTTGTGCAGCCTGGGAACTGGGCACTGAGTAACCACGGGTGTCCGTGTGGTCAGGGCAGCCCCACGCGCAGCCGTCAGCTGGTGGTTGTGGTGGTGCTGTAGGCACCCGGGCAGTTACCTCTGCCCCGTGTGACTGTGCAGAGCCAATTATGATAAAATCAAGATCACTGTCTTCAGAAGAGCCTGTGGGGTTAAGAGTTTCCAGATACAGCAACAGACCTGTTGGTTCAGGAGCAAGTCCTAGCCCGATCTGACAAGGAAGGGCATTTTAATGAAATTTTAATTCTTTGCTGCTGAAGCAAAGTAGGATTGTGGTTTTAGAAGGTGTGTTGGTCTTCAAATCTGAGAGCATTAAGGAAAGGAAATAATATAAATCTCTCTTAGTGAAGCATTCCCAACACACAGTAGCTGTTGCCAGCCAGTCCTCAGGTCATCTGTAGCTGGTGTAGCTCTCTGTAGCAAATTAGAGGCACTGTTTCCCTCCTTGATGCCTGGTTGCTTGATGCCTCAGCAGATCTGTGTACCATGGGCAGGTGAAAATAAAAATGAGCAGTTTTATTATTTATTCATCTAGTGCTACTTGATTGTCTTCTGTTTTGTTATCTGATGTTAGTTATTTCCATTGGATGTATTGACTTACTTTCTAAAGTTGTTTGTGGCAGTGTCCCTTCTGCATCGACACTGAGGAAAGCAGAGAGCAGGCTGTCAAGATCACAGGGAATGCAGCAAAGAGGAGAGTGGAAACCAAGCACCCTCACTTAATCACAAACCTTTGCTGGGCAAAAGTAATCTTATTTTTTTGACTTCTTGCATTTCTCATGCATGCTTCCTTTTAATCCCTGTATTTCTCTTTGTGTATTGCATATCTCTTGTGTTTACCAGTATGTCTCCTACAGAGCTGATTTTCTCTGGATTTTAAATGTTATTTGTTATTTTTAAACATTATTTTAAAATTGGCAAAGATTCAGACTTTGGAGCCATCAGAATTCAAAAGCTATTGCCTCCACACCCTTTCTCTGCAGCCTCAAGAAAGAAAATACAGGAAGGTACCAGTCAGTGTCACAGTCAAGAGGCCACAATATGTTGGTAACGACACTGGTTTGCCTCTGCTCCCAGCAACATGTGGTGATCCACTGCTGGTGCCAGACTCCCCCATTCGGGTGGTCAGGAGGAAGCAGTGTTGAACTAGGAGAGGTTTCACCTATGGCTGTAGGTATGAAGTGGCCTTGGGGTGGTGGCCCACAGGGATCCTTCAAGGCTTGAGCTTTGCTTCAAGGACATTGAGTGTGTCAGGTGTCTCCTAGTGAGTGTATATAGTGGATGAAATAGTGCAAACTGTTCCCACCTATGAAAGCACACTTCCACCAACTCATATCCTTAACCTGTGAGAGGAAACTTAGGGCTAAATTTGACAAGACATTCCAAGTACCTAGAGGTGCAGGTGGATGTCCACAGGGGTTTCTGAACGCACCAAGGCAAACACAGTTAAAAGTAACGGGGCCTCAGAGGTCAGGCCATTTGTACATGAGCTAAGCAAGTGAGTATAAACAGCCAGTTTTCCCAAAGAAAGAGGGAGCAAGGCTGGCAACTAAGCCTGCAGCTCTACAGTCTGTCATGGTTTTTCCTTGTGCTAACACTGGCAGATCTAGGCAACTAAACCAGTATTTTTCACTGGATTGGGTTTTCTAGTAGATCATCTCAGATCATGGTGAAACTGCTTCCCTTGTTCTTGTTTCTTTGCTCCCCTGGGGCATAAACCTGGGGCCACTGAAGGTGGAAAGGACTGTGGTGCTGTAAATGCATCCTAGAGCTCCCTGTGCTGTAACCTGCAGGCAGGACCATACATGGTCAGGTCGTCGTTCCTGAAGGGTATATCTGCCTGCCTACATCAGAGGTTGGCTTTGATTTGTGCATAACTGCCCCTTGGGGAGCAGTTGTCATTCCAGCTCCATGGACTCCTCCTGTGCTGTCAGCTATATGGAAAACCTTTCCTGGTTTGTTTTATTTCAAAACATGAAACCTTGTTTATTTTGAAGAGTTTTCTCAGTAACTTCTCTGAAATAATTATCCCTGAGATTTTTCTGTTGTTGTTCTAGCTTTCATCCACCTTACTGCATGCTTTTACCTTTCATAGCTGACTCGCAACTTTTTATTTTAAGTGAACAGGTGAGATGATGCTTAATTAAAACTCTTAGGATGGGGTGGTGATCATTAAAGTGTGATGATGCAGAGGGTGAACTCCTCTGTTTATCTCCAAAACTAATCGGGCTTGAGAGGTGGGTGTTAAGCCACTGTCCTGACTGGAGAAGCTGCCTCTGAATCACAAGAGTTTAATTCATTTTCTGCTCCTTGGTCTCTGTTCTGTGATTGCCTACAAAGATAGCAATTACCAGGTTATGTCAGGAGATGTTCCCTGGTGTGGATAATTTGGAACTGGGAAACCACACTGACAACTCAGCAGATTTCTTACAGGCCAGAGAACGCCCCTAGCCTGGTCAGTAATATAAGAAAGTTGTTATCTAGACTAAATTTGTGCTAATGCCTTAGGCCAAAAGGTTTCATATCCTTTACAGGTCTCTTGAAGCATTCAATTGTTTGAAGGATCAGCTCTACCCAAATACAATCAAGAATGTAATACATGTCATAAAGGGTCATTCAGTTTGTGCCTGTCTTTTTAATGTCTCTTTTTTTTTTTTAAGGCAACTTCTGTGGCATAATTTATGCTTCACATAACAAGTATGCATGCTGTCGAATTTGTTGTATAAAAATAAAGAAAAAATCATAGCAACACATTTGTTCTTGTGGAATCAGCCGGAATCAAAGGAGGTGGTTCAGGAATGACTTTCATAATTTGCAAATGCCTAAGGGGAGTTATAATAGCTGGTTCCTTAGCCCAACAGTCAAGGGTACCATACAATTGAGTATTTGAGCACTGAAACACAGCAATTTGAGATTAAAAAAAAAAAAAGAGAGGGGAAAAAACTAGTTAAATAATTGACTACTTGAAATAATTTAACAAGGACTGTAGTGGATTAAAGAGGAATTGTAGTGGGTTTTTCGTTGCTGGTACTTTTGAATCAAGATCAAATGTTTTGTTCATGCAGACAGGAATTGTAGAAAACTCTTATGATCACATTAGCTCAGACTAGAAGATCACAATGGATGGTTTTGTCCTGATAATCTGTAAGTACATTGTCCAGAACAATGTAGTAGTTTCTGTACTCAAACCCAAAAAGTCCAGGAAGAAAAGAACCATGCAGCCAACTCTCTCTGTACGCCCACGGCACTTCAGTGTCAGGGACAGCATTAGCAAAATAGAGGACAGTTTGACTGACCAGGAAAGTGGACATCTTTTACTTCAGTAGACTCTTGGTCAGGAAACTGCAAATTTATCTACAGCCACTGAGTTGGTTGTGGTGCAGAAGTTCCCAGAGGAGATTCTTATTTTTGCAATGTGCTTTGCCAAGGTGTTGAGCTCTTGACGTGGGGAGTTGCTGAGAAAAGGTCAGGCACCTCTGGAAAAGGAGTAGGTGATATATGCAAATTGTTGGTATTTATTCAGTCAAATAGTGGGAAAGAATAAACATTATTCCTGACATTTCCATTTTTGATTAATGATGAGTGGAGTTGGCAGATGTTCAGCTGGCTGCCAGATGGGGTCTGCTCAGTCCAGAAAACAGAATAGGAACAGTCTCGGTCTCAAAGCCAAAAAGCACTGACAAAATCTCTGGCTTGTCCAAGTGATACACCAATTTTGACCTCAAAGCGACTTAGCCGTTTCAGAATGGAGGCAGTACAACCAGCGAAACTGCTTATGGAAGGGAAAAGGGGGTGTGGAAGGATGGGAGCTGGAGATTTGCTGGAGTTTCAGCAGGATTTTCTCTGCCACAGGAGCCACGGCCTGTGGCTTTTATTCCCTGAGGTTGGATCCGCGCGGGGCCTCCTGCATTCGCCCACGGTTCCAGGTGTGATGGTCAGGTCTCTGGACTCATCTCCTCGGTTGGTGGTGGGGATCGGCTGCCTGTGGCATCGCTAGCCCGGGGATGGGCTGTGCCATGTGAGATCGGATACCCCGGCGCTGGCCCCGGTCTATGGGCCGGCCGGTCTGTCTGCCTGCTCCTGGCGATGGGGAATCAGTCCACGGGAGGAGGGGTGTGGGCTTTTCCCGGCCCGGCGTGAGACTCGCGTGTGCCTGGTCGGGGACAGGGCTGGGGCCAGCGACGCTGCTCGGAGCGCCTCAGCCCGCAGCTGCCGCCGCTCCGGTACCCGTCAGGGCCGGCTTCCCTCAGCGCCCTGCGGACAAAGCCATTCAAATTTGGAGGAGTGAATTTAAATCCATGCAAATTCGGTTCCTGGGGGAAGCGATAAGTGTCTGAGAAGTGCCCTGTCTTAGTCCCGGCCGCGGGACCTCGGGTGGAGACGGGGCAGGACGCAGGGCTGGGTCACCGCTGCCCCTCGCAGAGGAAGGGGGCTGGATTGGGGTGTGTGGTACCGCTTTGACCCCGAGATGCAGCGCGAATAAATTCCCTTTGATAATGACTTCCCCAAGGAGACAAAAGAGCGGGAGGGGAAGAGGAAATTTGACCGCGGTGTTCACGGTTACACTGGCGGTGCCGGGGGGAAGCCGGCCGCCTGCCTTTGAAGCCGAACCACCCGCCTCTCGGGGCTTTTTATGCCTGCGGGGATGGGGGAAGTGGTAAAAGCGAGGGCTGGCAGCCGCTTAGAAAATGCCCCGGTGCTACCTTCTCCGTGCGTAATCTGGGACTCGGACACAGCTTTCTCACTTGAGATGTGTCAGAGGAAGCAGTGATGGACGGCTGCTTGCTGTGGTCCTTGGCTTCAGATTTGGTTTATTATTTTATTATCTAGAACAAATGTTTTCCCATGCTGACCTGAGCCCTTCCCGTCCCGGTGCGCGGGGCGGCGGTGGCTGGGCCGGGCAGGGTCAGCCCGGGGCGGCCGGAGCGTGCTCAGGGTGGGGTGGGAAATCTATTTCAGGCGTAAACACGAACAAAAGCGCTGTCCGTCGTGTCCTGAGCGCAGAATTTATTGCTTCTGCAGGCGCTCGGGTGGGCAGGCGGCAGGGCCGGCGACCCCTCCTGCCCCGGGGCCGGTGGCAGGAGCCGCTCCCCCTTCCCTCACTCCCTCCCCCTCCTCGGGCAGCGCCTGGAGCGAAGGTCGCCGGTGGGAGATTGGTCCCGCCGCCCGACGGAGGAGCGGTGAGGGGCGCTGGGGCACGCCGGGGGTCGGGGCAGCCCCCGGGGAGGCGGGGGGCGCTGGCGGTGCGGGGCGAGTCGGGGAGGAGCGCCTCGCTGCTCGAGGGCGGTGCAGGGATCGCTCCCGCGGTGCTCCCACCCGGCGGGACGGCGAAGGGAAGGGAAGGGAAGCGGCGGCGCCGCCCGGCACAGACGGGGCCGGAGCAGCCCCCGCCGCCCCTTCCCTCGGCCGGGCCGTGCCTGTCGCGTCTACCAGCCCCGGGCCCGCAGCCGGCATCGCCTCTCCTGCGCCCCCGGCCTCGCTGCAGCCCGGCCGCTGCTCTGGTGCCCTACAGAGGTAATTTGTGGTTACTTGTGTATCCGCTCTCCCTGCAGGCAGCTCCGCCGGAGGGGCAGCGTGAATGAGCGGTGCTTGCCCGTGGATGCTGGTGCCTTCGCGCATCTGGCTGCAGAGCGTGGGGACCCGAGGGGCTGAGGGCCCCACTGTAACCTCTTTGAAACTTGGTCAGGGTCGATAAAACCCCACCTGTCCTCCAGGGAGCTCTGCCTGCTGAGAACGGCACCGTCCCGGCTCCTCCGGGAGCAGCGCTCGCAGCTCGGCGGGGCTGTCAGGGTGCACGGGGCTAGGCGCGGAATTCTTTTACTCTTCTGTTTTCTTACAATCCCAGCCTTGTGACTTATTGAACACTTTCTTCAAGTGTTTTCTCTGGAAACTTGTCTCAAATGAGGGCTGTGAGCCCTAACAAAGAAGGGTGTTGTTCGAGAGCCAACAGGTGACGGGGTGAAACCTGAGTATATGTGTACATTGGAGTAAAGTCTGGCTGCTGTTTAAAATAGAATTTAAAAAAAATCAATGGGAGACTGTAAAAGGCAGGATTTCTTTCTTTCTAAATCTGTACACCCTCCTAAGGAGACTGGGGCGGGGGGAAGCATCCGTGAGAATACCGCTTCCTCGGCTGGAGGTTTGGGTCTTGCCTTACCGCAGCGTGCGCTTGAGTTTCCATCAGCGCTGTACAGTGCCAAGGACAACACGGCCAAATCAGATGTGTTGGCGTGGGGCGATGCTTTGTCACGGGGCTTCCTCCTTTTGTTTAATGGAGGTAGCCTGTCTTTGCAGTGTGGCTCGTCAAAAGAAAATACCCCGAGAAAGATCATCTGATTTCCAGTTGGAAAAGTGATCTTTGTGCTAGGATGCTAGAGGAGGAAAGCAGTTAACTTCTCTGTCAGTCCTTGTATGCTGGCTAAAGAAAGGGAAAAAAGTTCTTACTTTCAGGGTCCGTCATTGTTGAATGAACAAGTAGACAGGCTCCACTCCTTCCCCCACTGTGCTGGGTAGTTCATTGCTCTAAGGACTTGACAGCTGAAGAAGTCACTGGTGCTGATACAGATTCAGCTCATCAACTGGATACAGATTTCCCAGGCATAGAGCTCACTGCAAATATGTTACTTGTACTGTAGCTAGGGAGTGGGACTTCCTGATCATGTGCATAATACATATTAGAAATAGTATTTGAATTATTAGTAGGTTACTTTATGGTTGTTTATTGCTGCTGTATTACGCCCTTCCTCTTCTAATGTAGTCATCTTGCACCGGGGATTAAAGAAGCAGGTGAATGAGCTGGCCATGCTAATCTTAATTCGTTGAGCCTTCATTGTGAATGGATGTATGTGATATGCATCTTTTATCCTCTATAGCCTTGTTAACAAGCCTTCTAACAAAAAAAGTTGTTAAAACAGTTTGCCCTGCAGGACAGAGTAAAACAGCAGGGGATGGGCAAGGAGATGTTTGTCTAACTGTGCTCACAAATCATGACCTCTTCTATCTGGTCAGGGGGGGAGATAATCAGTGAGCTGGAAATCCTAGCATGGGGATAACCTTCATACGGGCTTCAGCAACAGCTTTGCTCTAAGTTTGATGTCCCAATATTTTTTGTACCCATAGGTTTGTAATTAGGAGTGCAGTTTGCCTTTGCCTCTAAGGATTTTGTCATTTTATGGCTGTTTTAATTAGTCAGTGGAAAAAGCACATTAATTGCTTTTCTTTTTAAATCGAATTTAGCTGTGTAATTCAATTATGTTATTCATAGTTGTCAACCTGCCAGTGAAATACCTCCTTGTAGACTATAAAGTCTTTTTTAAGAGGTAGTAGTTGAACAGAGCTGAAAACCTCAAAATGTTCCACAGACTTTAAGAAAGCAAAGCAAAATAAAACATCCTTGCTGTATTCTGTAGGTGTCATGGCAGGAGTAGAAAAACCACCTTTCTACTCTTTCCTCAGAAAGCACTTATTTTTTCAGCTGTTGTTTATATTCATTTGAATCCTCCTTAGGATGTAATCATTTTAAACAGATCACTTTGAAGGATGAGTGCGGTTGGGGGGTGGGGAGGAAAACCCTGTCGTTTTAAAATGCAAACCAAATCACACTTGAGCAGGAGAGGAAGAACTCCTAAACAAGCAATTGCTAAAATATTTCTGCAGATAGCCTGCTGTTAAGGTAGGCTGGATTAGAAACCTTGCTCTCAGCAACACACCACAGTTTTTGTGACCTGGCTGTATTGTTACGTGGTGTACTGTCAGTCACTTTATAGCAGGCTTCACCTTCACCCTGTGGGAGCATTTTTCTGTTAAAGTGAATGATTCTTTGAATAATCTCAGTTCATTGAAGATTTGTGGACCTTGCTTTGAACATTTCCAATCGCCTTATTTGGGGAGGAGAATCCTGACTATAAAGTTGCATTTTACATTTGGAGGTAAGGTATATTTTTCCTTTATTCTCTATCAGCTAAACTTTTAGCTGTCCTGTATGACTGGAAACTGGACCTGTGGGTCTGTGGTTTCCTCTTGCTGAAGCTGATGTGCGAACTCTCTGCATTGGTGGGTCAGAGGAGGCCCAGCCAGGACCAGTGTCTGCGGGAAAGCAGCCTGGTCTCTCTCTTACCACTGCCCTGTCTTCCTTGGGAATTAGGCAACACTGCTATACTACATACTTTGCTATAGTTGAAATCCTGATGTCCAGTGCTGCTTCTTGCAATATGGAAGTAATATGTAGACTTAATGTTCAAAATACTCAGGAAAGTTAACAAGTCATCATGCATTCAGATTTCGTGTTGTTTCCTTACCTTTCAGGAGGTGTAAGTCAGAGAAGTTAATCTTTGATCTTGCAGAGAGAGGGTTTTGAACAATCAATTATTCAGTTACCGGTGGGCTGAGTGTTGGGCATTGTGTGAATGAGGCAGGGGTACACTCCGCTCAAGTGCCCAGGCACTTCCAGAGCTGTGCCTGTCTCTTTGCCTAAATTATGTTTCAAATCTGCTTCATGTGGTTTGCAGTTGAGGTCAGGCTGCCTAATGAAATATTGGCAAAGATCTTTCACCTACTGACTCCTTTTATTCCTGCGTTATTGGGCAGGAGTCAGTCCCTGAAAACTGACCGTTTGACCAACACAAGTTCTTGTGTTGTGATGCCATAAGAATTGGAAATACCAGCTTAGGTGTTGGTGAGTGGCATATTATTGTAAACCAGATATCTGCCTCTTTCTAAAGGGAAATGGTAAAACATTTGGTAATCATAAAATCTCTGCTGCAAAGATAATCTTAGAAGGAATTCTCATTGGAAGGACTTCTCAATGATGCTCACAGTGACTTTTTACTTGAGTTACTTGGATATAAATTATGCAGGATACACACTGCCAAGCTGAGCATCCCTATCCGCCAGCAACAGTGACGGATAACAGTGACTGTTGCCTTTTCCTGCTAGAGTGATTGCCTAACTGCATCACTAGTATTCCTCTGTCCCTCCTTCCTCACACCCCCGTTTTATGCAAGCAATAACAAAAACATACCTGATGCTTGACTTTACTTCTACTAGTAAGAGGAGAAAGGAAGCAGTTCTGTATCCCTTGTCTTATCTTTTGTTTCTGAAGGCAACTAATTCAAGGGATATAGTATGTACCAGAAGTCTTTCTATTTTAAATATATAGAATTGAGTTTGGTTATATTGACCTTCCCTGAGAAAGATTGTGATTATGGCCATGTTCAGCTCAGAAGATGTTTTGCTAACCTTCAGTTGTTCAGCTTGAGTAAGATTTTAGACATGTGCCTGACAGCTCACCAGCCTGTTCTCAGAGGGGAAGTTGGCAGGTTTGCTTGCCCCATGAAATATTAAATTAATATTTTATTACAGTGCAGCTATGAAGTGTGTTGGCATCTTAGGAGTGCACCAAAAATAGTGCGTATGTTTTTGAACCAAAAGCTTTTGGGATAAAGTTAAACAACTTAATTTTTTTGAGCCCTAGCCCAGTGGAAGAATTAAGTAATGCCATCTCTTTTTATTGGGTATGGGAATGTATGGATGTATTGAAAGTAGAGGTAGATAAGACTGTATAATACTGGATATTGTAATCTTTTTGAGTTTGTTGCTCTGGATGCATGTGGCCACTTTTTATTGGGCAAGTTTGGTTTATGTTCTGAATAATCAGAACCAGGCACTAACCAGTGCCTCACACTTGAAGGAGAAACTCCTGTTGAGTAACCAGCAGAATACCTGGGTATAGTCTTAAATCTTCCACCCATGATCTCTCAGCAACTTTCTCTTTTATGGTGATGAGACTGGAAATGTAATAATGTGGGACACACCACAAGTTTTCAGATTGCTCTTCCCATTAGACCCACCAGCAAGGCTGTATGTCAAGGAGATGAGAATTTTCTACAGCTCAGATCTAGCACTCCTAGAATTGGAACAGTGTTTCGATAAATAGGTGACAGAATGTCCCAAAATGGGGAAGGCACACCTCATGTGTGATGCGGTACTGTAAGAGCAAGCTTGTTCCTACCCTGAGTGGTCAGGATGTCTGCCATGTTAGGACACATCCTTTGTGGTTTTGGTTATCTGTATTTCATTGAAATTCCTTGTCTGAATTTCCTAAGAACTTCTGGTAGAACTAAAGTAAGATATTTATCTTAAGCTTTTTACTGCAGATTGCTGTGGATCTTGGTGAGAGCCTTCTTTGCCAGTTGTTACTCAAAATGATCCCACTGACATTAAGCTTTGCAGACTTCATGAATCAACAGAAGTATCACCCTGTAGGGTTTTAAATTGAACAATCATGATGTATTTTACAGACTAATCTGGCATAATTGGATTTCAGATATTTAGCAGGACCAACGCCCTTCTGCTCCCATAAAGCTAAAACAAAGTTCTCAGAGGAATCCAGCAGATGCTTGCTGCTCTGTTCCTACCTTGTGAACAACAGGATGCTACTTACACAACCATCTTTCCCCAATAATTTCTTTAGTTTGTGACAAGTGGTTGTCATGTCTTTTGTTTTACTAGATTAGTGGTAGTAATGAGTTCAAGAAGAGCTTGTCTCATTCCTCTTGTTAGTATCTACTCCATGAGTCTTTCCTAGATATACCTACATACAACCTGTGATGTGAAACAAGCAGAACTGTAAAAAGTGTCAAGTGTTAATATTGAAATACATTGGGGTTGCCAAATGGCAGTGTGTGTCTAGGGCTTTGTTGGGGGGGGATGTTTGGTTTTTTTGGGGGGTGTTTTTTGTGGGTTTTTTTTGTTTGTTTGTTTTTTTTGGGTTGTGTTGTTGTTGTTTTTGGGGGTTTGTGTTTTTTTTGGTTTTGTTTTCTTTTTTCCCCTGACTAGTTTAATTTTCTGACTCGTTTAGGCACTTCTGAATTGCTTGTAGCAAGTTGTAATGAAGCTTCAATAGTTTATTGTTCTGGGCAACACAAGGAACACTGAACTGTTTTCAGGTCATTTATACTGATAATTAGCTGTTGCATGTTCAAAATTATTAAAGCTTTATTAATCTCTTTCTCCAGATCAATTGCTTGATGAGCTGCAGCTGAAATATTTAAGCTTCACACTCATGCCATTGGAGATGGAGTCCAAAGCCAATAACCTCGTTTTTGGGTGTCAGCGAAGCTCAACCTCTGACGATGACTCTGGCTGTGCCTTGGAGGAATATGCCTGGGTTCCCCCAGGCCTCAGACCAGAGCAGGTACCAACTGTGCTTCTGCATTTTAAAAATAAGCCTGGGAAGGGCTGTCTAAGGGAGTGATGTGCTGCCTCTACAAGTCTAATTAAATTCTTATAATGTATAAAACTTTAACTCACTTAGAACTTTTTGCCTTTTTTTTTGTTTCTTGTTCCAATGAGGCTGTGTGTAGGGAGCTCAAAATCCTCAACCCTGAGGAGTTTTATGTTCCAAAAAAAGTTCCCAGTCAAGGTTTTTCACTAAGTATGTGCTGCAGAGGTATGTACTGTCAAGTCTAAAAGAAGCACAGAAGTTACTAGGTTAATTTAAAGCTTACGGCATACCTCATGGCTTTGTGCTCTTTGGCCAAGTACTTCACTGCACTTGTATGGCTCTTTAAATTATTAGGGATTTGACATTTAGAACATGGATGGTACTACAGTGCACGTAAATGAAAGTGTTGTCACTGTGACAAGTAATAATGTATTTTACACTTGTTTAAATAGTTGTATGGCTGTCATTTGTCCATGGCAGGATTCCTCTTGCATGGTGTCTGAAGCTGACACGGGTTGGCTGGGCTGTTCCTTCCCCTCTCCCCACTCCCGCTTTTTTTTTTAATAACATCACGGTAATGGAAATAAAAGTGAAATTATTGATGAGCAAGTTCCTGTGGGAGATCAACCTTTCATGGTATTCATTTACTTGATGATACTACAACTGTGCTGAAGCTGAAGCTGTGTACTTAATAATATCCAGAACTCAGACTTACATGTTAAATGACCAGGATGGCTTTGCAACATCTGCTAAAGGAGGCAGAGCAATCCTGGCAAGCTTATACAGTTCACAGTTTAAAAAAGTGCAAAATATGTCTCCTTTTTGCAATGCAGAGATTTTCTTAATCATGAGTAAAGTAACAAGTCAGCAGGAATAGCAAATAATGGGCTATTTTTAGGGCAACTCTTTTTATCACTTACTTAAGCATCTATAAGAATCCTGATGAATCAGACCTTAAGGCAAACAGCAAGCTAACATTCTGCCAGCTCAATTAAATGCCCTAAAATATCCTCATAATCCCAGCTAGCTCAAACTCCCTAAAGATTTTTTTTTCCAAGAACTCATACTTCTTATGAGAACAGCGCAATAAAGTTGAGAAAAGGGCATAAGGTATCTTTAAAGCTTCACTTCTTGTTGCATGTTATCTTCTTCCAGAGCTTCTCAAAATAGTCAGTAGCAAGTGGGCTTACAATAGACTTCAGTTGTTTAAATTTTGGTTAAATAAAGACCAAGTCATGTTTTGTACAACCTGTCTGTAATAATTTTGATTGCTTCCTGACTTAAGTGACTGATTACTGCTGCTTTTTTTATCTGTCTTGTGCAGTAATAAGCTGTCGACCTGAGCATTATTCAAATCTGGATGGCAAGTAATATTTTTGCCAATAGTCAGCTCTTATTTACAGCCCCAGGCCTCGTGACAAGCTGGAAGCTGCATAGGAAAAACAATAAATCTGTAGCTGTTCCACAAAAATATTTTTTGCCACTGGGCTTTGTCGTAATGCTCATTACAGCTTTCCTGTCATAATATTCTTCTGAAAAAAAAAAAAGAGCAAAGATTGATACAAAAGCATTCATCCCATGAAAATTTTGCAGTTAATTTGCATCTGATTGAAATGTGGCTGGATCTAGCCTCCTCCCAAGGGAAGAAGGTTTCCACCTTCTTACCAAAGCCCACATGGAAGCAATGAAAGCTGATGCTTTGGGTGAACCTGGTCAGCAGGGGACTACAAAACAGCTTTTGTCTTAACAATGTGTAAAATGCAGAGGGCAAATTAAATTTGTTTATACAGCAGCTGTTTTCTGGAAAGCTTCATGCCTTGTGTGGTAAATTGCAGAGGGAAACTTGGAATTTCCACAGAGTTGTTGACCAGCCCTAAAGGGGCTGGGAATAATGAGAACATTAAATGTGCATAATTTATGATACCCCCTAATTGTCACTGCAAATTGCATTCCAGAAAAGGAATTCAGCAGCTGGGTGCTAGTTTTATCAGAGACAATTCAGGTTTGCTGATCTGGTTCGTTTGGGTCTCGTATTTTCAACACAAACCCTGTCACAGGTCTAATGTAGCGTGACCTTCTTCCTTCATAAATGAGACCTGAGATAAAACAGTGGCTGAAGGGGCAGTGCTTGGGTGATGCCTGTCCCTTGGACTAAACTATGCATTTCTCCTGGTCAGGTCCAGCTGTATTTCGCCTGCTTGCCAGAGGAGAAGGTCCCTTACATTAACAGTCCTGGAGAGAAACATCGTATTAAACAACTTCTCTATCAGCTGCCACCCCATGATAATGAGGTAAATACAGAACTTAGGATGAACCATCAGGGCTTGGGGTCTCCGTGGCGGCTTTTATGTGAAGATTTACCTGCCTGTGTGTTTATTACAAGCCTAAACCATGGCCTGCAGTGGCATTGAGCTATAAAGCAGCATGGTGTGTACACTGAGTCCATTGTTCAGCTGTCCACTTGGCCTGTGTGCAGATAAGAGCTGTCTGGAGGGACACTGCTTCTGCTTGTTAGGGAGGCTGGTGTCACTGCAATAAACTTAACACAAGTTGGTTTTATAGTGTTTGCAGCCACCCACCAATTACCAGGAACCTACAAATTCCTGAAATTGCATTGTAGCGCACAAAAAGGATGCTTTGTGATAGTAAAAGGTTTGCATCTCAGTTATGTGGTGTAATTTGGAGTAGATGTGGAAATAACAAACAAGCTCTTTGTAAGGAAAGGGGCGGGGCTGTCAATACTTAAGATCTTGTGTGTACTGCAGTACTTAGTTGTAGGCACTTTCCCATAAATCTGATGCTGATTTGGGTTTTTTCCATTGTTTTACGATAGCAGCAGTTTGGGTTGGCTTTTAAAAATCTCTTTTCTTTCCTAAACAACTCCTTAGTTTAGCATGGTGGGGTTTTTTCCCTGTAATGCAAACTCTCTCTCTGTATTACAGTTGTGTTATGCCATATTACCTAAATATTCAGATGGTAGAGCAGGCAAGTTGGAAAAGTTTAATGATGACTGGCAGCATGCCTGATGAACTCATTGCATATATGCGCTTACTTCTTAATCTGTTAATTTCAAGGCTCAGGGTCTTTAATAAGTTCTCCTGTGTTTTCACTGGAAGGTAAGATACTGCCAGTCTTTAAGTGAAGAAGAAAAGAAGGAACTGCAGATGTTCAGTTCTCAGCGCAAAAAGGAGGCACTGGGCCGAGGCACTATTAAACTCCTCTCAAGAGCAGTGATGCACGCAGTTTGTGAACAGGTAATACTGCTGGTGCCACAAGCCAACTAACAGGCTGATGAATAATCTAAAACTACAGTATCTCAGTATTAAAATTTAAACTTACCTCTCTATATCTGAAAACAACAACAAAACCAAAAAAAGATGATTTTTTGAAGTTGCATGGAAGAAAGAATAGTGCTTGCATAAGCAAAACGCAACCTTTGATACTGGGGATGAACTGAGTCTTTGATATATTTCTTCCTCAAAAAAAAACCAAAACCAAAAGAAACCTGATGCTGACTCATACTAAAGTATTGACAAATGAAAACCAGACAAATAATTCAAAGTGTTATTTTGTATAAAATAAGCTTATATTCACAAAAGGTTCATTGAGACATAGTTTGTCTAGACCAAAAATTGATATTTTTTTCCTCTTGTCAGAATTTTCGAATGAAATCTCATATTGGGTTTGGTGTTTTAGCTTAGTTTAAGTGCAAGAAGCTAGTACTTTAGGATGGGAAGTGTATTCACTTTCTGGGTTTGTTCCTAGTGTGGTACAAAAGTAAACGGCGGTGAAGTTGCAGTTTTTGCCTCAAGAGCTGGGCCGGGAGTGTGCTGGCATCCCTCGTGTTTTGTGTGCTTCACATGCAACGAGCTGCTTGTTGACCTTATCTACTTCTACCAAGATGGAAAAATTCACTGTGGCAGACACCATGCTGAACTTCTCAAACCTCGATGTTCAGCCTGCGATGAGGTAAACAATTCACATTTTAAGCCAATCTACACTCCTGTTGTTCAGTGATCAAACTGCAACTGGGAAATGCCTAACTTCAGATGCAGTCGTTTAAGAAGTCAGGACTCTGTTGTGTGGATGTGTTTGAAGGCTGCGGGGTATTTAATTTCTTGTCAAATTGGCAATATTATAAGCAATACAATGGTATTTAGAAGGCAAAACCTGTTTGTGTTTAAAGTTGAACCTTGCAGATTGAGTAAGTATCTGTACAAATATTCTGCAATATCCTTACAGAAGCCTCTTTAATAGTTGAGTTCTTAGGTTCCATATTTTTTTTGTTGTTGTTGTTCTTACAGAAAAGGTTGGAATGCCACAGTTGCTGTGGGAGATTGTTGTTTCTATCTTTGCATTCAAAAGGTGGCAAAATAAAAATAAGTTTAGCGTGTGAAGTGCAGAATTAGGATATTTTACGTGCTCTAACTCCCAAGATGAGGTTTTGGCCACTTAACTAAAAATATATTTTATATCTCTGAAAAGATAATTTTTGCTGATGAGTGTACAGAAGCTGAAGGTCGCCACTGGCACATGAAGCACTTCTGTTGCCTTGAGTGTGAAACAATCCTGGGTGGACAGAGATACATCATGAAGGATGGGCGACCGTTCTGCTGTAACTGTTTTGAATCTCTCTATGCAGAATACTGTGAGACCTGCGGGGAACATATTGGTAAGTGTGTCCTTTATAAGCATTAAACTTACAAATTAAGGGAAAGCAAATTTATGGAATGATTTCACGATCCAGAAGTATGAAATCTGCAAGTAATTTTTTAGAGAAACCAAAAGCATTGCTTTTTCTCCCTTTCTAGGTGTTGACCATGCTCAGATGACCTACGATGGACAGCACTGGCACGCCACAGAAGCTTGCTTTTCTTGTGCTCAGTGCAAGACCTCCTTGCTTGGCTGCCCTTTCCTTCCAAAGCAAGGGCAGATTTATTGTTCAAAAACCTGCAGCTTGGGTGAGGATGTTCATGCCTCAGATTCTTCTGATTCTGCATTTCAGTCTGCTCGATCCAGAGACTCCAGGAGGAGTGTCCGCATGGGAAAAAGCAGCCGGTCAGCCGACCAGTGCCGTCAGTCTCTCCTCCTGTCGCCGGCCCTCAATTACAAATTTCCTGGCCTTTCAGACAATGCTGATGATACTCTTTCTCGCAAGTTGGATGAGTTAAGCCTTTCAAGGGAGGAGGCAAGCTTTGTTAATGAAGACTTCTGGAAAGGAAGAGTAGAGCAAGAAATGCCTGAAGACCCTGAAGAATGGGCTGAACATGAAGATTACATGACTCAACTTCTTCTGAAGTTTGGTGATAAAAGCCTCTTCCAGCAGCCCACTGAAGTAGACATTAGATCAAGTGAACACTGGATTTCTGATAACATGGTCAAGAGTAAGTTGGACTTGAAAAAAAATAATCCAAGCCTAGCTAGTAAGAAGTATCAATCAGACATGTACTGGGCCCAGTCACAGGATGGTTTGGGAGACTCTGCATATGGCAGCCACCCAGGCCCTGCCAGCAGCAGGAAAATCCAGGAGCTAGACATGGAACATGGGGCATCAGGATACAAACGTGACCAAACACCATGGTATGGAGGTTCACTCGAATGTTTGTCTGACTTGAAACAGCAAGAACAAAGTGTTCGAGACTCAATGGATTCCTTGGCTTTGTCTAACATAACAGGTAATGGGGAAATAAAGGAATGGTTTTGATGAAGAGGTCAACCAAAGCACGCGTGTTGGAGTATTCTGAACAATGATTTTTCATTTCTATGATTTCTAAAAAGCTTTACTAGCAAGAGATGCATGTAAAGTACACAACAGCTTTTATCAAGCACAAAATCTTTAACAATACATGTTTCTGCTACTTGTGAATTCTATTAGATTCTTCACCTTTCTTTTTGAATTCCATTTCCTTTGCTTAAAGCAAAAAAATCCATAACATCAAGCAGAGTAAGACTGGTCTTAAACTGTGCATTTGTTATATACAAATCACCGCTTTAAGAAAATGACAATTTATTTTTTCCATACCTTAAGTAGAAGAAATTGCATTATATATTAGGATAATATGAAAGATATTCTGCAGAACACTTAAGATAATTTTCTGATTTGCTTGTAAAAATATGTGGAAAGTCTGAAAAGACGGTAAACTTCTTAGCCTTAGGAAATTAGGTTTATGAGATTATCTTTCTCCATTATCTAAAGGGAAACTGATAATCCACTTTTGTGGACCTCCTTGTCAAACGTGATTGAAGTTACCCAAAAGGATAAAGTGCGTGTTAACCTTCCTTTCCTGTTTCCCTACAAAAACCTCAAAGCTGGGAGTTAGAAACCCATTTTAAAACTTGTCCAATGATCTTCTCCATTCCCTTCCTCCTGTAGCTTGAATTACTGCAGCTACTCATATAGCTCAGGCCCAATCACAGGTTGGCTGCATTTGCCAAGCAGTAATGAAGGACCTGAGGAGGGGAGCTTAGTTCAGGGGGCACAGGAGGATGAACTAGAGGTCTTGCACCTGGGACCATCACAGGGCATGTGACACTCTTGTGGTAATGAAGGGTCAGTGGACACAGATGGGGAGTACACCAGGCCAGCTTACTGTTGATGAATTTTGGAGTGTAAGGATCCTTCTTTGTAAGCTTGGCTTTCCTGTAGCAACAGCTGGAAAATGAATTTGGCAATACCAGTAACATGAAATATTTTAGCCTTAAAAATTACAATCATAGACTGCAGAATAATTTTAAATAATCCCTAAAAGTCTAGCTGTATTCATGTTTCAAAATATTAAACTCACTGAACTTCTGCTCTTGATGTCCTCATGTTAGCTAATTCTTTGGTAATAAGGGCTAATACTTAAATCTTTTAAGTTAAAGTTTAATCTTCTATGAAGCTGGTCCTTTTGGTAATAGTTCTGTAAAACATTAATAAGGTTTGCTTTGGTGGCAAGAAATGTTTAATATTTTGTTGTAGCACTTTTCTCTTTGATGCTTCTCTCATTTTCCTTTTCCTCCTTTCTCCATTCCCACCACAGGGGCCTCAATGGATGGAGAAGGCAAGCCACGGCCATCTCTCTACTCCTTGCAAACTTTCCAAGAACTCGAGGTGGAGGACTGTGAGAAGATGAGCAACATGGGAACTCTAAATTCTTCAATGCTCCACCGGAGCACAGAGTCCTTGAAGAGTCTGAGCTCAGAGTTATGTCAGGAAAAAGTCTTAGCGGAGGAAAAGCCAGTCCATATGCCTGTACTGAGAAGATCTAAATCCCAGTCTAGACCACAGCAAGTGAAGTTTTCAGATGATGTTATTGATAATGGAAGTTATGAGAATCTTGAAATACGTCAGCCTCCAATGAGTGAAAGGACTCGAAGGCGTGTTTACCATTTTGAAGAGCGTGGAAATCGGCCTTCTCACCATCGCAGAAGAAGTAGGAAGTCTCGTTCAGATAATGCACTTAACTTGGCCACAGAAAGAAGATGCTCTCCAAGAGAGAGATTTCGTTATTACTCCCCTCAGGATCATGAAAAATTTATTCAGAATAGAAGCTCACGTGAGCTTCGGGCATATATTCAAAATGCGGAGCTGTATGGACAATATGCCCATTCTAGGTCTGACTATGCACTGCGGAATCAGGTGGTTGATAAATTTTTTGGATTGTATGGTGAGGAAGATGACTCCTGGTGTTCAACTTCATCCTCATCATCTGATTCTGAAGAGGAAGGATATTTTCTAGGACAGCCAATTCCACAGCCACGGTCACTGAGATATCCATATTATACAGATGATCTTTCTGGTCCAACTACTGCGTTATCTACTTCTCAGTTTGGACAAAGGACAACCAAATCAAAGAAGAAGAGGGGACACAAAGGAAAAAATTGCATTATTTCTTAATTCATGCTTAATATTTCTTAATTGGGAAGACCAGTCAACTCTCTAGCTACAGTTTGAACCACATCTTTTTATATTAATAATTGTACTTAGGCAAGTTGCTAAAGTTCTTAAAGCTTTGCCAATGTAAATGATAACCCTGCCAGAGTTTACACTTGTACAAGTAACAATCAGAAGTGTCACCACACCAAATGATCTGCTCAGATACTGCTAGATTTACATACTGTGTTTCAGCTGTCAAAATACTGTTACTGCAGTTCTTGATACAGACTTTTTGTAGACATTTTATTTTATGCTCGCTACTTACATTGAATTATCTGAGAGAGGATTCAGTCCTGTGCTGTAGCTATATCCACATAGGTGATCTTTGAATTATTCCTCTTGCCGCCAAGAAAAAGAAGGCTCTGTGCTGTGTCCTTTCTTCATTGATAAAGCTTGCTCTTCCTCTTTCAAGTTTCCCTACAAAAACTGGATTTTTTTTTTTTTTTTTTTTTTTTAATTTGGGAAAATACTCCTTAAGGAGGCAAAAATCAGCATGTGGGAGCTGAAATGCTTGAAGCCTTGATGTATCCTAAAACAGCAGTAAATGGTTTATACATTTAACTTTCATGGGGTTTTCCTCCACATTTTTTTGAGAAATTGTAAGGTGGTTGTTTTGGGTTTGGGGTTTTTTTTGTGCCTGTTTAAAGGAATATGTTAATTCAGCTGCTGGAATTGGATTTAGCTGCCAATGAGTGGTGATGTTTCTTCTGTCATGCCCCCCACCCCTCAGCAGTGAGAGAGGTACAATTGCTGGAGTCCTTTGCTCAGGCATGTAACCCCATTTAAGTCAATGAATCTACTTACGTAACAAATATTTTTTTTCATAAGGGCTTAAAGGATTAGGCTCCAGAATTGTGTCTTTTCATATGCATTATCCAGGTTTTAAAATGTATTAGCTGCAATTCTAAGTCAAAAAACATTGATATTTATAATGTAGTATTTCATAGGCTTAAATGTATTCATAATTTAACAGTGCAAATACTAATGTACATATTGTACAGTTAAAATTTTAAAATCTGAATATTTTTATATCCCTGAATTTGAAGAAGTTTGTTACAAGATCAAACTAGATTTGTTAAGGGTTTAACAGCAGCATTATGGATGAAATATTGCTTGTATTTTAGTCAGGGGGTTTAAATATTGAAAAATGTTCAGTGCAAAACAGCTTAATTTTGTCTACTAGGTATTAAAAGCTCTGTATGCATGGTGGGGCTATGTAAATACTCTCTATGGCCCTCTTAATCTTGCAAGTGTTATTTATGGGTCAAGCAAAATGTAAACTATATAAATGTAAAAACCACACAAGCCTGGAATATATCAGTACAACCAGTATGCAACTCCTGTGGATGTGGATTTTTTTTATTAATTTTCTTCCCCCTCCTTTCTCAAAAGTAATTTCTGAAGTTTGCCTACATAAAGGAAGAGAGATACTGGGTGGCTCTAGAAGGCAAGATGGCAAAAACTGTGAAGTAGTAGGTATCGTCTCAAAGATGTGGAGCAGGAGCTACTTTAAGTTATAATAAACTTCTTCCACTGGTTTAAATAAAGGGCAGAAGTTTGTTAACAGTGACATCCACTAATTAAGATAATCAGAAAGCCAATGGCTTTAGCATTTACTACCTGAAGGAAGAAAATATACGAAAGAGTAGATGCTTCTTTCTTGAGCTTGCCCTTCTTGAGGATACAGAAGTTGGGAAATAAAAGCAGCTAGAAGTAAGGAATAGACACATGAGCACTGGTTTACACCAAAGAAAATGAAGCTATTATGAAGGTTAATCAGCAGTTACTTGCTTGTATTTTTCAGTTTAAAAGGGAGCACCAGATCCCCTACTCCCCAGAGTGGTACTCACCATGGAAGTCACTTTTCTAGTACACACCAGTCTTGTGTACATGAAAGCTGATCAAAGCAATGCCATGCTACATGTGAGGCTTCCAGCTGGCAGGGTGCTGCCCTGGCTCCAGCACCGTGTGCTTCCCCAGCAGCAAAGTGCCTGTTGTGCTAAAGCATGTTACAGCCACCAGACTGCCAGGACTTCAGGGGATTGAGGAGAGATGTTGACTTATTAATAGCTTCCCCAAGATGCTCCAACAATGATTAGGACCTTCCCTTCTTGCCTGTGTTTCCAAAAATGCGAAATCAGGATCCTCAGAAAGAAAATGTGGCTGTGCCACTACTGCTATGTCCTTTGTTGGACACAGTACATGTCTCAGGGAGAAGTGTTTCCACCAGTATTTCTTCTGATCTTATACCCTCTCCTGAGATGCAGCATGTGTACTCTCCCAAACTCCAGTGTCTTGTGGAATATTAGATGATAAGAGTTCTCCATAGATTGCCAGCTGCTTCTTAGTACTTTCTTCTTTAAAAAAGAGTTTAAAGATGACTAAACAACTTTGTTTGTTTTTTTCAGCTTAACATTTCTTCATTATTTTTTATCACTTCTAATGAGAAATATTTATAATTGATTCTTCCACTTTAAATATAAAGAGAATGGTATGGGATATAGGGTCTGTGACCAGCACAGGACTCAGATACAGTCACCAAAGCTCTAAATCATGGTTTGTGTTAGTGGACCTATATTCCAAGTGTGTGGTAGGCACCTACATCACACAGGTGCTCACTCAATATCCCTCAATGGGATGGGGGGAGAAGAACAAAAGTAAGAAAACTCATGGGCTCAGTTAAAGACCGTTTAATAGGTAAAAAGCAAACAATAAAAAAAATTAAAAATCATCCTGAAGTGATACAAAAAACCGCCAGTTGCTCATCACGAGTCACGTAATACCCAGCCTGTCCCTGAACAGCACCAGCCCTGGCAAACTCCTCACCCCTGCCCTCAGCTTTATATGATGAGCATGATGATGTATGGCCTGGAATATCCCTGGGGTCAGCTATGTTCCCTCCCACTTCTTGTGCCCAACCAACTCCTGGTTGATGGGATGGTGTGAGGGGCAGAAAAGGCCTTGACATAAGCTATGCTCAGTAGTAGCTAAAACACCCCTGTGTTACCAACAGTTTCCATCACAAACCTGAAGCACAGCAGCACTGCACCAGCTACTGTGAAGAACATAAACCCAGTACAACCTTCATGACAGAGAAATACTAGGGTAAAACATTATCCTCGAAAATCCTGCACAGACAACAGAGCTACAAGGAACTGGTCTTTCTCTGATACCTGGCATTACCTCCTTTTGTATTCATAATGGTTTTGTTGCTGATTTTCACCATTACTGCTTACATTGTCACTCAAAACTGCCAGCTCACCCAAGTGAGGTTACAGAACCATTCAGAACAACTTTAGCCTGGAAGATAGCACTGAGTTTCCACACTCCTTCAATTCCCACCATCTTTTTTACTCTTTTATGCGATCTGCACGTTAACAAGTGCTAGGAGTAACTTCCCCTTTAGGAGCTCTTAAGGTAACAAATTAAATTCCCCATCACAACATGTTTCCTTTCACCAATTCTCTTTCTACCACTTTCCAAGAGCCCCACTGAGGCTGTCCACTAGACCACACATGATTTTTTTTTTTTTACATTGATATGAAATAAATCTGAACTACATGCTTGTTCTAAAGGAAGCAAGACTAAAAGCCATCTATTCCTTATGAATGCAAATGAAACCTTTCACAGAAACAGCACTCAAAACAAATTAAAAGGACTTCTAGTTCACGAGTAAAATTCATTCAATCTTTAAAAAGTCAGATTAAGCAAAGGACAGTGTAACAAAATTTTGAAAGTTCTTACTGACCTGTTAGCTAATATAAAATACCCAAGAATACCAGCCAACAAGTAAGGCTCAAAGAATTATTGTAAATAGGGTTACCTCAGGCTGGCAGCTGGTCACCAGTGGGACTTCATGGGCCAACTTTAGGGCCAGGGCTCTTTAATGTTTTTATAAAAGGTACAGAGAGGAGTCAAATGTACATTAATTAAGTTTGTTAATGATACTAAATTGAGAGGAGCTGCAGACTCTCTCAAGGGCAGAGAGATCTGGATAAACTAGTGAACTGGGCAATCACCAACTGCATGATGTTCAACAGGAGCAAGTGCCAGATTCTCCACCTGGGACAGGGTAGTCCTGGTTATACATACAAACTGGAGAATGAGAAGCTGAACAGCAGCACTGTGGAAAGTGACCTGGGGGTCCTGGTCGATGGCAAGTTGAATATGAGTCAGCAGTGCCCTGGCAGCCAGGAGGGCCAACCCTGTCCTGGGAGGCATCAGGCACAGCATGGCCAGCCGGTCGAGGGAGGGGATTGTCCTGCTCTGCTCTGCACTGCCTCACCTTGAACATTGTGTGCAGTTTTGGGCACTGCAATACAGGAAAGATATTAAGCTATTAGAGACAGGAAGGTAATGAAGATGGTGAAAGGCCTTGAGGGGAAGAGTTCTGAGCATCTGAGGTCATTTGGCTTGTTCAGTCTGGAGGAGACTGAGGGGAGACCTCACTTCAGATATTTGAGATGAGCAGTGGAGGGGGAGGTGCTGATCTTGTCTCTCTGGTGACCAGTGACAGGATACAAGGAAATGGAATGACGTTGCATCACAGAAAGTTCAGACTGGACATCAGGAAAAGGTTCTTCACTGAGGGTGGTCAGTCACTGCAACAGGCTCCCCAGAGAAGTGGTCACAGACCCAAAGTGCAGAGTTCAAGGAGCACCTGGATGATGCTCCTAGTCATGTGGTTCAGTTTTGGGTAGTTCTATGAGGAGCAGGGAGTTGTACTCAATGATCCTTATGGTTCCTTTCCAACTTGAAATATTCTATGACTGTTAGCTTAGGTCTTAATAGAAAAATACTTGAAAAATCAGATACTTTTATCATAGTAAATTTAATCAGGCTTCTAACAAAGGAAACTCCTAACAAACTGTACAGTAACAATGGAGATTTTAATCAAAAATATATTAAACACAATTTCAGTATTTTTTGTCATTACCATTTCTAATCCAAAGCAGAAACTGTAGTGTAACACCCTGAAGGCTCTCAGTCCTGTTGACTAGTGAAGTGCTCTAGCTATGCTTCTGCATCAGGGAAGACTTTGCCTGTTGTTCAAGGCTGACCTTGGTAAACCAGAAGGGGTGGGCCAGGTCTCACTACTGTGTCACAAGAGGTTGCCTCTCTCCCCCTCTCTCCCTCACCAAATTAGCATTCCATGAGCTGTGCAGCTCACACAATCCCAGGTGCCAACAAGGGTAGTTGCAGGTCATCTCCTTTGAGCAATATGAACTCTTAGAAACCAACAAAAGCCAACTGCAAAGCCACATCCTACTACATGAGAACTAACAAGGCATCTCAGGAATCTGATCCAATGGATACTTAATATACCATACTGAGATTTGCATGTGCAAGATGTTGTGAGACTGTCTTGTACATGCAAAATAATTGCTATTTCATTTATGTTTCTGCACCCCATTCTGATGAAATCTGGAAATGGTAGGTTTGGTCATTAGTCCTTTACAGAGTTTCACATGTTCCTAAATGCAAATGTAGACAAAACAATCATGCTTATACGTATCTTTTTGTGATTATGACTCATGTTATCCCTTTCCTAAAACATTCATAAAAAAACAGTGCTTTAATAATTGTATTCAATAGTCAGGACTCCACAAACAAGTCCTAAATATTTTTCACTGGCAGCCTCTTGACTTTCATCCATCACTGTTCCCAAAATAGAAGTAGCTCTATCGGGCAAAAAGTGGTGCCAGACACTGCCCAGAATCACCTAGGTTTGAAATGATAGTGAATTTGGGGCCTTAGGGATCAACTTGGTGTTACACCTAATTCAAAGCAACCTGGGGTTACTAAAGAGATAGTTCTGTTTGGTTTCCTTGCCCATCTTTGCCGCCCCAATTCCTGCTCCTTCTTGAAATCAGAAATGAAGATTATACACAGCCTGCTTATTGTTAAAACTGATGCATGAAAAGTGGTGAAGAGGTGTAAGTGGGGAGAGGGACAGGGTAGGAAAAGTGACCTTTCCCTGCTCAGTGGCTGCCTGCAGTTAATTCTGTATGGTGTCGTCAAAAACACAATAAATACCAACAGTAAAAAAACCAGAATCCATCCTACATAATACTGCTTACTAGTATTGAGTCGTGATATGGAAAACACCAAAATTAAAAAGGCTTTTGCAGAACCTGCAATTATAAAAAAAGTACAGCACTTCTTATGTCAAATAGATAATGTTGCTCTAGCAGTCAGAAATTAGAGATCATCCCTAGTTGTAATTTCACAGAATTAATGTGAATTTTAAAATTAAACCAAAATAGATAATTTAAATCATAATTGTGACCAATTTTGCAAGTCTTCCCTTCCTACAGCATATATGAAAACCAGACATATTTCTTCATAAACTGAGGAATGAGAACTGCTTCTTGCTATTTTAATAAAAATACAATGTTTGAAGTTACATTTAGAAGCATCAAAACATAAGTGTGCATACATTGGGCTGGACATTTTTTCCAAGCTAACTGTGTAAAGGTTTCAAAAATAGTTTGCTGCTTTACAACATTTTTGAAAAGAACATCCTTTAAAAGGAATATATGTCAACAAGTACAGGTAGGAACAATACAATTGCTGAGACCACAGTGAACAAAGGAACAGCCACCTGAGCTACTACTAAGAGTGCAGGCCTTGGGTTCGTATCTTCAAGATCTCCTCTTTCCCTGCAGAAAGCAGATTTATGTACTATGGCATACACAATGAAGAGGATCTAAAAGCATATTTCTGTCCTTAGTATGAACCCTCTTTGAAGGATTCTGATAGATCTTGATTGGCAGCATCGTACTGAGCAATGAAATGTTTGAGTTCTTCAATGCATCGCTCACCTATTTCATGCAAATTCTGCCTCAGGGCAAACTGAATGGACTTCTCCAATGATGGATCTTTATCAATTAGCATCTTCACTACCATGCCAAAGGTTTCACAGTCTTGTCTGTAGACCTAGAAACAACACATTTTAGAAAAGTTAATGTAAGACTTTACATTAGCACACCAACAGCCTTCATTGAATTAGATCCAAATCAAACAAGGAATATTGGATTTAACACAAGTTTCAACTGTAAAGCTTAGTGGCATTTTCCTCCCTTCTGACCTGTGCTAATATAAATGTAACTAGCTCAGAACTATGTGGATACCAGAAATAACCTTTATTGGATGAAATGCCTTAAAATTAGAGATTAACTTCCTTTTGCAGCAATATTGGTACAGCAAAGTGCAAATGCTAAACCAGATTCTCATTTCATTTCAATATATTTAAACAGTGGCATGTCTAGCAATCTCCATTTTCATACAAAGCATCAATAACTTAGTTTGTAATCTTTCCTAATATTTTAAATATGAGTTGTGTTTAAATAATTTCACCAAATTTTGTTTGTTGGATCTCTGTTTCTTGTAGAAGTCCTTGACAAACATGACTTTAATTCCTTTGGTTGCACTGGTGATTCAATCACTAAGGATTAGAGAAATCCTGGCAGTGGTTTACCTGAACCTGTCTGACCTTGGCCTGCAGGGAATGAAGAGTTTTCAACTCAGTTATGCACCACAGGTACCTTGTCATTATCACTGCAACTGTTCTAACAAACATCTGACTATTCTCTTAGGCCGTTTTCAAAGCAAGTCAGGGGCATTTCAAATTTGTTGTTTTTCAGATTCCAGCTATGTTTATTAATAATCTAAACACCCAGCAAAAAAAGGATTTGTCAAAGTCTTCCAGCTGCCAGATGCAGTTCATTTTCACACCTCTTTGGCCAACTGCCATTTAGAAAATACACTAGCTTTTTAAATGAAAATAAGTAAGTAGTAAGTTTTCTATCTCTGCATACTTTTTTTTGAGTGGAAAAAAAGCTAAAATGCTGATATTCTTCAAAGTATGATTATCTTATAGTATTATGCACTTTTCTTAGAACTTGTTTTCACAGAAACTTGCAACCCTTCCCTCCCACATTTATCTATATTGTGGACACCAACCATACCACTGTATACAAGCAATTCTCCATTACTAAAAACAAAAGGAGAAACCAAACAAAACATACCCAACCCAGATCCTAACCAAAACACACCACACTGTTTTATTCATAAGAACCAGTTTGAGATCACATCAAGCAAAAGCAGTAAAAAAATCCCAATATTACGTACACAAACTAAATTATTCTTAGAAAAACAATGATTAACCTGATACCTTTAATAAGACAGTTCTCAAACATTTGGAAGCACATTCTATAAAACCAGCCTACAACAAGACCCACTGGTTGGCAAATAAAAGAAAACCTTTAGGAAGAAACTGCTTTTCAATGGAGATTAACATGTCAAAAAGAAGCAGCAGCTCAAACCAAACTGGAGTTCAACATCTAGGTGTGGAAACATTGTGCACATGGCATTTTTTCATAGAGGGGTTTGTTTCCTGTTTTGTATGTTTACTTCCTTGGGAGGAAAATACCAGCATAAAACCCAGACTTCCAGAGCTCATGTTCCACAGCAAATAAAACATGTTACCTGAAAAAAGAACTTCAGAGTAAATTTGGGTTACTTTTTTCTGACTCTTTCTGAAGAATCACTATCTCTGCTTCATGTGACAGACAGATGGGACTTCACTTTGGATAACTCAGGCCTTTCAAGCCTTGCCAGCACCTTCACAGAATGATTTCTGAAATATTTTTTCTTCCCAAAGACATTATGCTTTGGGGGAAATAGTTTGATTTTTTTTTCCTTAATGCATGTCTATTTGTCTTATTTTATCACCTTGAAAACTGCCAGATTAAGGATGTGTGAATGATCTTCCACAGGTAAACAAACCTGGTAATTCTGAGTCTTCAGAGGACCCCAACACTAACAGGCAACACAGATGTATTGCCCTGTCTTATGCACAGAAAGGCACCAAAAGCTACAACTGAAGGAAATGCTCTACTTTTGTCTTCAAATGAATGGCAAATAGTACTATCTGCTGTTTCTCTCACACACCACAAAGAACTAGCCCAGATGAAATTCTGTGACCCTTGGCATATAAATATTAGCTGGATCTAAGCACATTTTTCTTTCAAACTTTCACCGAAGAAGAGTTGGAGAATCAAGAGAGCCACTGTTGTCACTGAATCTGGAGTCAGAAGTCTTTTTGCTTTCACAATAATCTGGAAACTAAACACTTTCATACAAGAGATGAACATTTTCAATACTTTATGACAAAAGACTTAAAAAAATTAAAATTTACCTACATTAGGGGAAGAGGGCTAAGGTGTAGCAGGAAGGCAATTCTAACAACAGAAAACAAAGGAAACAGCTCAACTCCTCTAACAATAATTGAGCAATTTTCCCTGAACAAGCTTTCTGTCCCAGCTGCTAATTCTGATCCTCCTGGTGTAATCTGCCTCCTTCCCAATTGTGCTGATAAACCTATTTGTATAGCTGCAACGTAAATTGCATCAGTGAGATGATCCCTTTTAAAATTACTTCCCCCTCAATTAATGTGATTCAGTGACTCAATTCTAAAACCAGATGCATCAGCACAACTGAAAGCACTGTGAGCCATGGTCTTAAAGTGAAAATTACTTCACAAACCAGTTTGTATGTTAAGTTAGTGCACAACTACCAACCTTTAGAGAGAAGTTTTCTGTGCTTTACAAAACGAAATAGATTATCAATTACAAGAATATCAATACAGAAAATGTTAATTACAACTTAATGGTACAATCAGCTCTTTGAAAAATGTGTGAAAGCATCAAAGCTCTGAAAAAAAGAGGACAGTGGCATGACATATTAAAATCCATCTTTATAGAGAATACAAAGAGGTTATTTCTGGAAAATAAGCCAAGAATGTGAAGTTTGAAGAAGAAAGAAAACTGCAGAAAAGACTCCAAACAAGCAAAAAAGCTTTCTGTTGGAGAAAAATACTGGAAGAAATTGTGACCTAACAAGGTACAAAAATAACCCTATCTTTAAAATTCCAGCTGATACTGATTTTGATCTCAGGTCATGGAAAGCTCATCTATAAACATCTGGAACTAAAAGCTGAAAATTATTCCATGTGTGCGGAAAGAAGAAATAATTTTTTAAAAATGAAAAACAAGAAAAGGAATTATACCAATGACATGACTATTCTGTCCAACATATAAATTGGATAATCCTGAAAACAGCTAGAGCCATAGGGTGATCATTTACCGAGGTCCTAGCATACATTTATTCTCTGACCTAAGATACAGTACCAGCATAATGGAAAGAATGTGTAAAACTTTAGTAAGCAGATGAAGGAGAAGCAGAAACAGCTGTTCTATTCCAAAATACATAAATACATTTATTTTATATACACACAGTATGTGTGTATATATATATATATATGGTCTTGATTTTCCTATGAATGAGAAGTATTTAAGCTGAATTCAAGTTCTCTTTGAAGAGTTTTCCAAATTCAGCACATCTGGCATCTGTGAGGTCAGAGGTTCACAAATATTCATACTTTTATATTATTCTGATGGAATTTTAGTTCTTTTTATTGTTACATGATAACTGCATAGAAGCTCTGGCTGAGACAACCCTTTCCTGTGCTGGTCTCCATATAAGCACTTGATGCACATCTAAAGGTGTGATGCACCTGCAACATATTAGTGAACACTCCTCATTTATTTCAGAAAACTAAAACAAAATTTGCACTTAAAACTGTTTAAATGCAGCCAAAAGACATTTACTTCCAGATCTAGTTAGAGAAAAGATCTTAGTGCCCCAGGTAAGACGCGATCAAGCCCTAGAGCTCACTATATAGAATGAAACTTCTGAGAACTACCTGATCTACATCTACGGTGCATTTTCATAGTTAACCTCGAAGTGCCATCAACAGTGCCTTAAATTACAATGTATGACGCTGACATAAAAGTAATGACATACACCACACACTTCTTCCAGCTCAGCTCTGGAATGTTAACCTCTGAACAGGAATAAAGAGGGGCAGAAGCAAGCACATGGGGACTATCATTTCTTTGACTGCTATATCCCTTCTTCAATGATAATCTAAAAATGGCCTTGGCTTAAACCAAAGAAAAACATGTTGAATGGCTTTGCCCATGGGTGAAATTATACCTCGCTAGGCAATACCTTGATGACATGCCTGCTACTCACTGACAAAGTCCACCTAATTTCCTTTCTCTGGCTAGCAGAGCCCCATGTTTTTCCCCAAAACTGCTCCAGAGCTGCACATGCATTTTGTTCAACAGAGCTGTTGGACAACATAAACTGCAATGGGAATGAAAACTAGAATTTAAGATATCCTCCCCTGCAAATGATTACAGGCTACAGAAGAGTCACAAGAGTAGTCTTGATCTCAAGGTCTTGCATACCTGGCCAAAAACCAGCATAAGTTCAACAGCAAGAGTAGACATGATATTCAAGGGGATGAGGATAACGCTTATTTCCACCCATGCACCAAGACACCAGTTTAGCTCTACAGTCTGTACAAAGAAAGGCTTCTTAACTTCTCAAGGTGACTCAGAACAGCTAAAACCACAGCATCTATTCTAAATAGACTTGAAGAAGAGGGAAACAAGACAGAAGATCCCTGATAACTGGAATGACCACCAGGAGGACTGGTCCTACCAGGACTCAAAAGTTAGCCCCTGTTTATCCCATGTCCACAGCTCATAGAAAGTAGAACTGGGTAGCAAATGGGAGATGCAAGTTTCTGTCTCAGAAAGGACTCCACTGAATCTTCAGTTCTCATTTGTGAGAGAACTGTTATAATGGATGTGCTTTAATTTATATACAGGTGTTAAAACATTAACTTTCTTCTCCAGCTATGGTTTTGAATCACTGTGGCACCTTTTTTGAATGGTCTTGGCTTTATGCACATGTAAAAGCCCCTTGAATAGGACTCATCAAGGAACTTGCATATGCAAGGCTTGAGCAGCTCTATCCAGGAGGTGGGCAAACTCACTTCAATTCAGAAGGGGATACTTCTGCTCACAAACACAAGCAGGACCCCAGACGTGACAAGGACCACATTTATTAACTGGATGTGACGATTTAGCAAGTGAAACTGATGCCCATGATTTAATCTGTAATTTCCAACCCTTTGCTCTTTTCCATCACAACCCTTTCTGCATTTTTTCCAGTATTCTTATCATTTAATACAATTACAGATTCATCTAACACTCTCTCGCCTCCCACCAGAGCTCCTTCTTCACAGCAACACAACATAAGTCTAGGCTCTCTGAGCAGCTCCACACCATATGTATAACAGCCCACCCTCAGTGCTTGTAAGTCAGTGCTCATATTAAGAGATGCCTGTTCTTAGCTCCACATCCAGAAGGCCAAAGACCCTCAAGGCTCAGTTCACAGAGGGGAAGGAGCTAGGTTTGTGGCTAGAAACCACATTAAACAGCCTGCAACCCTTAGATACTAACTCACCTTTGAGAAGACCCAACACGCCCAGAAATCACAATCTGGCATCTGTGATTCATGCGTTATCTTTCATATTTAATATATTATCTTTCAGAAGACAGAAGCTCTTCAGTTACCAAGGGCACATTTCCCACAAGTATCAAATACCTCATGCAAGGAAGAAAGAAGCAACTTGCTCACTGGTAGCTCTTTGATTTCTCACAAAGGCAGAGCATGAACTTGCAGAGCACAAGTTTGAAAGCTGTACCACATCCCCTCCAGACACCTCACTAATGAAAGAGCAAACTGCCAGATATTTTCCTTGCTTCAGTGATGCCCCAGGGCCCCCCTACACCAGACACAGGTAACAGTTTTTGTTTACCCACCTAAACCCTGATAACTGGGTTGGTATAGCCCTCTGGTGGTATAAACCAACTTCTTATTTCCCCTCCTCAGCAGACCTAAAATAAATCTGGCAAAGCACTCTTCTGTTAACCCAGCCACATCTATGCCATGTTCTCCCAGCATGGGAACTACTAAATTCTATGAGGTATAATTTTTCTTCTACTCCTAACTAAAAGCAATGCTGAAAATTTTTGTAACGTAAACCTTACTCCAAGGCGATTGCATTTGCAGTCACGTTTTCATTTTATGTGTATGTAAGCTCTAGCAAACTGGGAAACTACTTACACTGAATAACTTCAGAACAACTGATATCAGGGGTTTTTTTTTGACAAAAACATCTTTTAAAAGGAATTACTACCTCTCCCAAAATCTCTTCTTTTTAATTTATTTACAAGCTATCTTTGAGTTTTTTCAACCATGCAAATTAGACTTAACTTACCTGAAGTTTACTCTCCTAAAGTACAATAAGCTAATCCTCTACTGAAAGAGTACAGAGAAGTTTTCATCACTGCAGTGGCAGTGTAATAGTACTGTTATATTTATGAGTACAATATATACATTTATGGCTCCACAGTGCAAAAAATGCTCAGAACTGTCATTAAACCACTTTCAGACAATTTTCACTATCAAGACATTTAGAATTGGTTTTCAACCAAGATGAACTATTTTTATGGTTACAAAAAGCTAAATTAACATACAAAAAATTTAATGTTTGGTTCCAATAGTGGTATACAATCTTTAATTATAAAGTATCAACAAGTCTACTCTATTCCTTTCTTAAAAACACACTAAAAATTTTGCCTTGAATCAATATTTTCTGCACCCATTAATCAATGTGTTTATAGACCAACTACATATTCATTGAAATGCAAATTGGGGGAAACAAGTTATTTAATCTACTACTTAATAAGAAACAATGTCATCTATTTTGCTATTTACCGAAGATACGCAAAATATTAAGGTTATTTGCACTTAAATGCACTTCTGCCTCGTTGCCATTGAAAGTTTCAAATGCCTGGTTTTGTAGATTTAATCAGCTTTCAGAATTTAAACCCACCATTTTTGGCTTCTAAACACCTGACAAAGATCTGCTGGAAGACCCTCATGTGGAACAGATGTCAATACAGCCCTCACTGTAAAAGCAGCATGAATTCAGACTTAGACTCTGCTCTGTCCTCCAGGACCAGGACTGGAGACCTTTGGGGACAACAGGTGAACACAGCACAGCAGGGAGAGATGCTGGGAGTCAGAGTGCCTGGGAGGAGGCCCTTGGGAGAGGCAGCTGAGGCTGCCCGGGACTCCCCAGGAGCTGGAGCCACAGTGTTTCTGTTCAGCTGGTCTACAGCACCTTGCTTCCATGTCACAGCATCTCCTGCCTATGATTTTACTTATTCCTTTGACTAAACTAATTTGATAGAGGAAATGCAGTGTAAAACAATGACATCACAAGGTTTCTCCTTCATTTTAAAGTAGAATTCTTGTATGACTGGCTCAGGATTGCCATGTCTGCAGCTGTGCCCCAACAAAGCCACACTGCCTTGTCTTCCACACATCCTCCTCCTCTGCCCATGGCTTCTGCAGTGCAGGGCTCTGCCCTCGAGAGCAATCACACCTCTAAGCATCTCTGCAGAGAAGCACCACCCCTCCTCAACTCTTTACCATCCCAAAAAAAAAGAAATGATATGGTTTTGTGCATTTGCTCAATGCTTATAAAGCAATCTAAAGATGAAATATATACCTTTTGTATGACACTGTTGAGGAGACATGAAGAAAAATAATAATAAAGAGCAATAAAAAGGGAAGTTCTCAATAAGTACATGATTACAGCTCCAGTTACAGAGGGACAAATCTGTAAGCAAGGCTGTATAGTTCAGAACAATCATAGCAAAAGACAACCAAGTCGGTACTACTTAGAAACACATTCATATGGACAACTGAACTGTTCCAGCCATCTTTAAACTCGAAGGGAACAGCGAAAACATCACATTCAAACTATTTTACATAATGCAAGATTAATATTAAACTGCTGTGACTTGTCCTGCCTGGCAATTAAATTAGTATCTGAACAGTTCACCAACAGTTTTCATTTATGGAAACTTACATGTGGCAAATAGTTCCCCACTGCTTTAAAATTACTACACATAAGTTTTCAATAAGAAGCAAGAATTTATTTTAAATATATTGCTAGGAAATTAATATATTTAATATTTTTAATACTATGGTAGAGTACTTGATACAACTCTTTAAATGAACAAGAACTGGTACACAACAGAAATGTACATGATGATACACTTCATTTTATGTCACATTTTGGCAAGAGCAAGTGTATTATTACTTCTTCAAGAAATGTCTTGCTCAGTCAAGCAGAAGTAGCTCCCATGTGGGAAAGCAAGAACTATTATGTTACATGGTTTTACTGGAGATAATTCTTTGCTAAACCAATCAGACCACATAATAACAGCATTCTAACACCAACTACAGGCCCTTGGAGACCAGTTTGTGTGTGGCCTAGATTTCACAGGCTTCTTTACAACAGATGTGTTGGATGAGGGTAGTGTTACTTCATATATTAAGTTGTGTGTTCCTTAGGTAAAACAGCAGTACAAGTTTAAACTCTGCCCCTTATATATTCTTCTTATATAAAGTGTGTGCCTTCTGTTAGCAGATGATAAATCTGAATTCAAATAATCCATAGCAATTACAGTTTCTCAGTTTCTAAACCTCACTAGGAGTACTAATAATCTCTTGAAGATATCTCAATGACATCTTTTCAGCTTATGTATTAAGAATACTCATCTATATGTTTAAAAATGCCCAGGTACAAACAACTGTGCAGCCAATCCAAAAATTGTCTGAAAAGGCAACTATTTATATATATAATAATTTCTCTTTATTCTATAATGATCTTCAAGTCAAGAAACTGCATTTTCATAGAAACATGAATTAAAACAAATTCCTAAATACTCTCTGATAGATGCTAAAAAACTCCCATTACTTGAAATACACCAGTTCTGGATTAAACAGGAAATAATTTGCTTTATGCCAAAGGAAGGACCTCACCCTGCAACTTTT
Organism: Dendrocincla fuliginosa; assembly: GCA_035047845.1. Lineage (NCBI taxonomy): Eukaryota > Metazoa > Chordata > Aves > Passeriformes > Dendrocolaptidae > Dendrocincla > Dendrocincla fuliginosa. Next base: position 28,500,897 of record JAWWMO010000043.1, on the reverse strand, counting down.
TATTTATAAAATACTGAATTGATGGAAAGCTATTTCCTAAATCTGCTCCATGGTAAACTTATTGCTCCATCCAAAACAGGAAGGGTGAAGTTTATCTACAAAAGACTCTATGTTAATTCTCTAGTTAAAAATGCCTTAATAGGTTTCAGTTATGTTCGCTGACCACAAAGCAACATGGTATTCATTTAAGCTTCATCAGAATGGGCTGCATATTGACAGCAACAATAAAATGACAAACTAATCTTTCTTGCCATAAAAACACACAAATATTTTGTATTAAATGTACAGTCATTCAAAATCCACACAGATTGGCTATGTTGCAGTCAAGATCAGTAATGATTCACTTGATTTTACAAAAAAGTGACTTGTGGTGATTTCATTTTCCTTCAACAAAAGTTGCCACTTTCAATTTCAACAAATATCCTCAGCTACAAATATTCTCAGATTCAGCCCTCTGCGTTAAGAGGGTTCATTATTGTTAAATGGCAAGACAGAGTTTTATCCTGAGGTACAATTGTCTGTATTTCCTCCCATTGCAAAGAGAAAACAAGCAGCAAAAGAAAAAAAAAAACCACAAACAAAAATCCCCTTTTTCCAATTAAGAGCAACTCCAAGTAGATTTGTTGTACAATTATCTGGCAGCAGCACCGCTAATAGAAACTCAAAGCTGATAGATCCATGAATTTAAGAACCAGTCCTTATATGAGAAGACTTGCTCATCGCCACTATAAAAAGAGCAACTTAATTTTTTTCCTTTTTCAGTGGTTAAAAAAATGCTAAAACAGATTTGAAATTGTATGCCTAAGGATAGGTTTTTTCCATCACATATGTACCATAAGAAAATACTACACAAATAAACTACTGTAGGTAATGGACAGCTTTTCAGAAAGGAAAAGCAACAGCTGCAAGAAGAAAAACAATTACTTCGATTACCAACATTTTATTGCTTAGTTTACATTAAACCTTACTGCTTCTGAAAGTTTAGAATTACTTCATACATTATATTAGCCTCACAAATCAGTTTTATTAGTGCCTCAATAATGGATCAAATTGGTTTTTATGTCCAAGTCATTGTCCTGTCTCTACCCTTGAAACAGTCACTCTCATCATTAAGTACTCATTTCAAATCTAAAATCAAATAAAGGAAAACAAAAATTAAGACCATGTTTATGAAGACTTCTGTAATCTTTCCTTAGTTTGTGGATGGGTATCTTTTTCCACATGCAGCTGTGACAGCTGAAAAGACTATTCCCCCCTCCCAGCTGTCAGCACCCCCATGCCAGAAACCATCACCCCACTTCTTTGTGTAAGCCAGTAGTATAGAGGACTAAAATGAATTTTTAGGCAAAACCAGCCTGATTAGGTCACATGATAGCACATCAGTTGGTCTGTGGGGAGGAATCGCCTATCTTGGGTGAGAAGGTGGCAAGTATCTGCGGATGACATGTAAATAGGACATTTATCTATAGATTTACACTAGCTGTCCAGTCTCCTTCAGCTCATTTGGAACTACTCAGAGAACTTCCACCCAACCCAGACAGATGAAGTGTTTAGATGTTTGCATATCTTAGTATATATCTTCATATCTTAGCATGTATCTTCATGCAAAATACCTATGGAAACAGAACATAAAGCTAACACAATGGCTGGGGTTGGAGCAGGTCAGAAAAGCTCTATGATGAAGCCTCATTTCATACTGCAAATATATTCATTCTTTCTCTGTTTTTAGTATTCAACACCGAAATTATATCTTCTTCTGAATCTGTTCCCACAATTCTAGATATTTCCACTTCAATTTGGAAGCAGAAATCTGATCCAAAAATTGGTACAAACAGAAAGCATGTCTCTCCCCAAAGAGAAAGCCACAAAGAGTGGAGACTGTCTTTTATGGTTAGTAAATCATGTCTTAGGGCAGCGATTACCAACTGTGGTTCCAAGGGAATGTAGTACAAGTTCTACATTTACTGAGTGGATATACAACTGATGGTATCCCACAGTACTTGGAACTAATTATTTGATAAATTTGGGTTACAGCTCATAAGTAATATTGAAGAATCACAGTGATTAACTGGTACAAAAGGGCTTGGGAATCACTGGTTTTTTTCATTGTGAACAATTTTTCCATGTGAAAAACAAGCCTATTTTATATTTAAAAGCATTGTCTCAGAACGCTAGCTTTCTATATTGTGTTTATAAGCCTTTCTTATTGAGATAGTTAAGCAGTGCTGCAAAATTTCAGCACAAGAACTGTTACCTATCAAACTCATTAAAGGAATGTCTGCCCTGTTCAATCCAGTGTCACTGAACATTTTCCAGAAGTTGTCTGATGGGGTGAACTGACATAGGACATACTGGGAACAAACTTGGCAAGGTATGTGAACACACTCATGACTTTTTGAAGTGTTTGCTTGTCTTCAGATTCTGGCATCAACTGAAAAGCTTTTATTCTTTTAGAGTCTGGTTTCAGACAGTCTTTATAAAAGGTTTTATGACCATGAGAAGAAAATTGGGATCAACAAATACTGTTCTACGTAGGGTTTTTTCCTGAGGCAGTTTTTGAGAGCTTTAGCTCTGTATTCTTCAGATAGATTACAGTAGCTTTCCATGATCTGTGACACTTATAAATGATGGTAACAGCAGGATGCATCAAATCCACTAGGTCAAAAAATAACAGAGATATTTTCTAGTACTCAAGTGACAAAATCCAGAATCACACAATCGTTAAGGCTGACCTTTAATACCTTTGAGTCCAAATGGAACTATAACACTGCCAAGACCACCACTAAACCATGTCCTTAAGTATCACATCTACACATCTTTCAAATACCTCCATGGATAGTGACTCCACCATTATCCTGGGTAGCCTGTTCCAATGATCGACAACTGCTTCAGTGAAGAAATTTTTCCTAATGCCAAATCCAAACCTCCCCTGGTGCAACTTGGGGACACTGCCTCTTGTCCTGTCACTTGTTACATGGTAGAAGAGACCGACCCCTACCTCGCTACAACCTCCTGTCAGGTAGTTGTAGAGAGCAGTAAGGTCCTCCCTGAGCCTCCTTTTCTCCAGCTTAAACAACTCCAGCTCCCTCAACTGCTCCTTGTAAAATTTGTGCTCCAGACCCTTCACCCTTCTACTGCCCCTCACTGGACACACTCCAGCACCTCAATGTCTTTCTTGCAGTGAGAGGCAAAACTGAACACAGGATTCGAGATGTGGCCTCACCAGTGCCAAGTACAGGGGGACAATTACTTCCCTAGTCCTGCTGGCTACACTGTTGATACAAGGATACCAGCTGTCTAGACCCAGTCCGCTTGGATATACTTCATGAATTATCTTATTTACTCTAATTGTAAAACAGGGAGCCTCATTATAGTACCAGTATTTGTTTACTAGTAACAACAGTAAAACATTATGTAAATTAACAAGTCAGTGAAAAATATATAGCCAGAACAAATTACCAGCTGCCCTAAAACTGTCAGCTTCCTGCAGGTTAAAGATTTGTTGAGTATCACCCGCAGAATTACTGTGGTCAGTTCAGAGATACAGCATATTCTGCCTCTGGCCAACACTCCAATGTCTCAAACTTCACTTTGGCAAATCACAGAGACAACTGAAGGTAGGGTGGAGCTGGCCCTTTAACTGAACACTTCATAAAATTTCAAACTACCACCAACTCATTGCTGATTTGAAGAGATCCTCAAATAATTAGAAAATCTGTTAATATCCACAAACATACTTACTTTCCCATTTCAATCTAACCTTTAGAGATACAAAGAATATAGTTTCAATAGTGTAAAATAACTCACTTTACAGCAGACACCAATCCAAGTAATTTCAAATCAAACACGTAAACTCTAGGGAAAGGGTAACGTAATAAGGAGGCAATACAAAAGAAGATCTAAACTAAATAATGAAACTGGAAACCACAGAATTATGAAGTATTTAATAAAATGTACTGTTACAACATAAATAAACTTTTAATGCTGAATCTCTAAGCAGAATAATAGCTGCTGATAAAGTCTACTGATGCTGGATTGATACAGTGTGTTTTGGATAAGAACAGCATGGAAAGAGAGCAGTGAAGTCTCTTTTGATAAGCAGAACTAAACAGTTTACTGCCTAAGATAAAAACAGGTTGCTAAAGGTCAAACACTTTTATGCAATAGCCAAAAGAAACAATACCATACCATTTACCTTTTAACCTTACTTCATACAAGATTACCATGTGCTCTCAAAGATACAGAATAGAGAGGGGTTATTTGTGCAAACATATCCTACAAAATAAGGCATTCCTCCATTCATGCAGCCTTGCAGAACTTTTTGGGAAAAACAAACAAGCAAACAAAACCACAACACCAAAACCAGTTCATGCTAATAAAGATCTGACTGTGCTACACTGTCTGGAATCGAGATTAAATCAGGAAAAATATTTAATTATTTAGAACAACCACAATGAAAATGAATAACATTTTATTTAAATTAAAAATTCCAGTGGGCTTTCTGTTCTTAAAATCTCAAAAAGCTATAAACATTGCAAACTTTCTATTTTCAAATCAGCAGGTAAGGGATTGTGCTATTTCAAGGGTCAGTATACACAAAGAATTCATTCATATACACTAAACAAAGGATTATTTAGTTTATTTATATATTTATTTAAGAGCACCAAGAACTGTGCAGAATAACAACACTGTTTTAAAAAAAAAGTTGCTTTCTCTAGGGTAAGTCAGTAGCTTACACTCTTAATGAAAAAAACACAACTAACACTTACTGTTTGTTGGCTGCAATGCACTGAAACCTGATCTTAAAACTGTTGCTTACTTCTAACATAATCCATTGACTGTCTTCATATTACCTCAAGTTAGTATTAATTTCTTTTTCACTTGTTCACCTCTTCTCTTTGTTCTCCTCAGCTCTCCATTGCTCAGCAAACTACACTGTGGACAAAGCCAAATCACTCTTCCTGCCCCAAAGACCCTGCAAAAGACCTAACCCAAAGACCTAACAAAGGAACCACTACACCTCTGACTCCCTTCACTTCTGCCACAGTTTTACCCGAGTCCTCCCTGTTCCCTTGGCAAGTCTTCACTCAAGCTCTCATATAACCTAGTACTCCAAAAAATCAAAAATTCATTAAAAGATATTTCAAGTCAATTGAGTTATCTAAGCATCTTTGTATTACTTTGTGATTGAAATGTATTAACATTTCAGGCATTTCTATCAAACAGGAAAACATGAACAAAAGGTATGTTCCATAACTACGTGGAAACATTATTCATGAAAACACTGTCCACTGTACATATCATGCACATACGTACACATGCTCTTTCAGAGCTTTAGTATAATATATAATACAGCAGCTTCAAGGAATACAGTAAAAAGCTACTTGCTTACTAATTACACCTACATGCTGAGTGATACATAGAGAAATCAACTGCAAACATACCAATGACAGTTTGCGTTCTTATATGCATAAAACCTACCTGACACCAGGCATTGAGTGTTCATATTCAGGTAACACGCTAAGTGACCTTGCCTCTTTTAAAATCTCAGTTGATCCACAACATACAAAAACAAGCTCAGCACTTTATCCCTAACAGACCTCTGCATATCTTAATATAACTCTTCAGCAACAGGCATGTCTTTTCAAGAATATTTTGTACAATCTTAACAGTAGATGAGATACTTTTCTTTGGAATCACTGCTCTGGCTGCTTACTGTGATATGAGTAACACACACATATCACACATATATTAAAAGGCTCCAGAGCCAACTCATTATAATGATACATGTTTTTCTCAGCAGCAAAAAGTTCATCCTGCTTAAAATAGAAAGCAGCACTCCTAAGCCACAGTTTTTATGGTAACCTATCTGGGTCATGAGAGACCATATAATTACTTGCTTATCTTTGCTTCTGATTTTAGCAAAAACATAGTTGCCAGAAAACCTCTTTCCATATGAACATAAGAAAAAAGAAAATTTTACAATGAGCTGTAGTTATGCCTAGGAGTAAATCTGACAAAAACTATGAAAAGTATTAAAAAAAATTAATCAGGGCATTTTTGAGTTATGGCTAGACCTATACTTGGGTAAGCAGATAAATAATTTCATTAAAACCTCATTTTTACATTAAGAAACATTTTTTTCTAGTTGATGATAAATACCATAAACTGAACCAAAAGGACAAGAGAACAGACAGCAGTGACTGACATGTTCATCAAATTTTTTACTAGGCAATTTCAGATACTTGATGCAAAAATGCTGCATTTCCTGCCTTACAATTGTAGCTTCCCGCAGACGCCTCGAGGGCATCCAGAAGGGAAGACACCAAGCTGGAAGCACCTGACTACTCCCCAGTTGTTTCTGGCACCAGAAATAGTAGCAAGTTTTCTTGCATGATGTAGTGTCTCCACCCTCTAGTCAGGGAGAAACTCCAATGCATTTGCCCATAGGCTTTAGAGCTTCTGTGGAATTAATTCCCATCTCCACCCATGTTCCCATCTCATTTTTCCCCCACCCTCTTGGCTGCAGCTCCTGATCTTGGCTCAAATCTTTTATTTTCAACTGCAAGTCCAGTCCCACCCTGGTTCACTGCTCCCCACACGCAGTTACTAACTCTGCCTCTCCTGTGACCACAAATCCTTTCATCTCTTCCAGATTTCCTCCACCCTCCAATTCAGAGGTCACCTTATTCCTCAGCTAGACATAGTTCTACACTGCTTCTTCCACAGAAACTCTTGTATCCTTTTGTCCCTGCCTTCCCAAGGACATATCCAATCCTCCTTCTCTCTTCCCTTTATGGTCCACCTCTTGCCATATAGAACTATGACAGGAAGATTGCTAATTTGACACTCATTTGCCTTCCTAGACTGGTTTCTCTCCTTGCAATTGCATAAAAAAAGATGAATTTCTGTTGCGGTTGGAGGGGTTCATCAGTGCCACCGCCAAGAGCTGGTGAATGCAGAATCTCTCTCCCCTTTGCCTGGAGAGCTACAGGCAAGCCTACACCACCAGCAGAAGCCATCGAACTACACATTTCAAGGAGACTGTATCCAGCTCACAGATCGCCCAAGTGAACAGAGACATCCTTATCTTAAACTGCAACAGAGTCCTTGTCGCAACTACCCTGTTCAGTGGCAGGTAACAGACGTGCAAAAGGGCTTTTGGCTTTTCTGCACAGCAAGTTGTGACTTGGTGTAGGAACATTTCTCTGTAATTGCACACTTCCAGTTCTTCATCACATTGGCTGAGATGCAATAAATGAAACAAATCTTTTGATCTTTGTTTTCCTAAAGTGAAAATACTTTAAGGAACTGCAAGTGGTTAGAGTTTGAATAAAACGAGACCACTTAGTTTACAAAACTGAGCTACCTCACTACCAAAAATATTGGTTATTGTGACTATTCTTTCCTCTCAAGATCTCCTCAAGAACTTGGGGGCTGGAGCAGACAGGTACCAGCTTGGTTCACAACTAAATCAAAGTTTGGTTCCAACAGGCCATGTGAAATAGGCTGTTATGAGGCCGTCTAGTGATTCTCAAAAATATGCAGAACCCATGCTATCGAAGTTAGAAGATGGCACAGTGTCTTAAAAGGAAGAAGAGAGTTCTGGCTCTGGCAGCTTTAGATGGAAATTGAACAGAAATTTTTTTTTAATTTTTATCTTCCCTATGACAAAAACGAACAGTTACTGTGCAAATACCACCAAAGACTATAGAAAGCTTTCTACAGATTTCTGCTGATGATTAAGTAACTTTATGTGTCTAAGCAGTACTTTCTATCGTAAGTGTCTAAGCAGTACTTTCAAGACAGTGAATGTTCAGAGACAGTACTGGCTCAACACAGAACACAGCATGGGTACCTCCCTTGTAGTAGCAGGCAATTTAAGAAGCCACACTGTGAATAAGTAACTGGTTAAAGAAGTAATTGCAAACTTTTCGTTCTTTTTCTTCTTTCTGAGCATGAATCAGGTCTTTTTCTTGACCTGATTCATGCTCAGGCCCCACAAAGACTACTGTACCAGCACAGGGAACAGTACAGTACAAGGACATAATTTCTTAAATTATGGCTGCCACCTAAGTCTTTGTAATGTGCAGCTGAGGTCTGCAATTGGTTGGCTGTTTTTGTTTTTAAACAGCAGCACTTGCTTAAAGAGACTTTCTGATGCCTAATGAGATACAATCATAATATGGTCTCTGCTGGAATGCATACAGGTTCTGTTACTGCCTATTTTCATAATGCTTGTAACAATTAACCATCTTGGTTTATGCCTAAATTGAATTTACTTGAAATCTGACAACAGAGTCTAAAGATACACAGCACAGATACTCTGCAATTGCATAAGCTAGTTTCTCCAGGAAGCCAAGTTAAAAAGAAACATAATAAAATGGGCAAATTTCCAGTTGAAGATGATCACTGAAAAGCTTGTGTCAGCGTATCCTAATCCATTTATTATTTTCTGTTTAAAAATGCTTATGTGGAGATTTTTATTTATTTTTTTTTTTTTAATTTAAGTAGCACATGACCAAAAGCTTAATATATAAATTATCTACCATACTGAGGTGGTGAGCTGCTTGTGAGGTGTAATTAGGGTCAAGTAAGCATATACAGTACCCACATAAGTATATCTCATGCTGTAATGAAACCAAGTACTTAAGCTATCTGGAGTCATGAGAAGGGGAAAGACTGCTAACAAGCAAATTAAACATTGGATAAACAGTATCAAATCCATGTATTGAAGGTTATTAGTGTCATTCAGATCAGTATTTGACGTTCAATAATTCAGAAAGTTAATGTATGAGTAGTCCTTCTCAAGAAGCATGAAAAGAAACTAAAGAACCATGAACATGACCCACTCGATTGGTCAGTATTCCCCTTCTGTGCTTTTTTCAAACCGGGCTGACTCTACTAGCCTTTGCGAGTCAAAGTACCAAGGTAAAACAGGCAAACCAAAACCTTTGTCCTGTGAGGAATCTTGGCCCTCGTTTCTCTGCCACGTTTTGTGGCACATGCCCTGTGAAATCCAGACATGTGTAAGTCCAGAGAGTCACCGAGGACTCAAAATCACAAGCAAGAGTCAAACAAAACAGGGAAGCAATCCTTGTGGGTCAGTGATAAATGATGATGTGCATTAGTCATTTATACCTCAAGATAAAAATCTAATGTTTTCACAATCTTACAGAAGAAGCACTTGCATAAACAACTTATGCAACAATAGATTTTTTCCTCATATAATTTAGAAAAGTTCCCAATTCTGATGCCTTTTGGAACTGTAAGATTACCATGTATTTTAAAGATCAGAGAAAAAACTTCAGCATAGAAAGTATTCATTAAGACAAAAACCTGTATAAATACTAAACACACTCAAAATAATTTGAACAAAAACAATGTAACAGTCTTCTGTAAATTGTACATTTCTAATTTTACATAATCCACTAATGTTCACAGAAAAGAATACGCTATTAAAAAAAGGTACAGCCTACCCATTTATAGAATATACTGAGTTTAACCTGCTCAGTGAAACAACTGCCAAAAGAAAGAAGGTATCAGGCAGTGAGATATAGCATATAAACTTAAGAACCGGGTGACAAATACAACCTGTCACCCAAGTGTCTGTGGTCACAGATGATCCTATATTTACACATGAATCAGTGTTGTATATAAATCCGAAATACAAATAGATCAGAGGATTAAACTGCATTCACCAGATAAACTGTGTTCTACAAACCAAGTTTTTGTTATTCAAAGATGAGCACCACAGTTTGTAAAAGACACAAAAATCCATAAAACTGTAGATTCACCCTTCAGCAGATTTTCCTTACCTACAGGTAGAGTGACACTACTTTGTCACTGAGTATTTCAACCTCCTGAGGCCTGAAAGCCCTTGTCAGTGCAGGAGAAATGGAAACCAGCTTCCATACCAAACATCAAGTCCTTCCTCTTACCTACCTTCTTGCCACTACATTTCCTTTGCCACTTACCAGGGATTTTTGCATGTTCACTCAGTTACTGCATTCCCATCATCACATACAGTTCTATGAAACCTTTTCTTTATGACACTGTTCTCTGTTTGCCCTACATACATCTTGTTTTAAGCACCACTTGGACTTCTGTTTCCTCTCAGTCTTTCAGAAGATCAATGTTCAGACTGTACTGGGAATACTGATAGAGACAATGTGAAACCAGCGGGGCACATTACAGACACTAGACAGTAGTTCTTTGAACTTGGGAGACTTCTGAAGGAATTTAGATTTCCGGATCTAATTACCAGGAATATGGGACCAATCCTATTCTCATTCTGTTTCAACCCAGGAAGTAGCAGGTTTCCCAAGTGACAATGCTGAAAAGACAGTAGGTTATAAGAACAAAAAATATCAAAAATTTTAAATCCTCAGTGCATTGAGCCAACTAAGAGAGAATTTTATCTTTAATCCTTAAAAGTCCTAAAAGAAAGATCAAATACCACTGCTAACCTACCTCTTAAGTCCACCAATGCCCTTCTGTTGAAGCAAGATAAGCTGGAGACAAAGTTGAAGAGGAGGCTTTCTCTACGCTCTGAATTAAATTCAGGTTACTAAAAGCAACAAGAAACCACCACCACCACCACAAAAAAAGCCCCTAAAACTACAAAAAACAAAAAGCCGCAACACAAAAACAGTGACACTCACTCCTACAGAAAATACTGTCTTTATCAGAGCTCAGACTATTCATCATTTCTGGTTTCATCCTACAGCATTCTCAGGTTTGCTGGTGTCAGTTCAGCTTATCCTTCCAAGCATCTGAACTTCTGACAGTTTTTCCAGTAGGCAATTTCTCATAATTAGTTCCTAATTATGTATCAAGGCCCACACATTTTAAGTGAGTTTCTTCTCTTCCTAACACCTTTTCCAATCCTGTTGACACTCATCATCTCTTGAAACTAATCTTTGTTCTTTCCAGCCTACTCAGTATTATAGTTTCCAAGTCTTCTTTCATCCTGTTTTTATTTTCTTCTGGTTTCTCATGGCTGAACGGAAAATTTTAAATCAATCAATCACTGCCAGCTGCTGATTGAAAAAAATGCCATTTAATGAATTACTCCTTAGTTTTTTACTTTCTCTGACCAAGAAGTGGAACGTGTCTTTTGGATTTGAAGAACCTTCTTTCACATTTTCTTTGGTTTCATCTAAGTCCAAGGATTTTATCAAGCACCTATCTACTAACCCTCTGTCATTAAAGCCTTACAGAGATCTGCCACCAAATACTAACACCCGTAAACAATCCCCCTTAACACTGTCAGTAAGCAAACAGTTCTCTTGGAGATCTTGCAATCTGCAGTACTGCTTGACCACATAAGGAAGCGCCACTACACCAAAAACTGTATCTCTCAGTGGGTTGTATCCCCAGCTTTCACCAACTCTAAAATAATGTGATCAGCACAGGCCCAAAACAGCTTACATTAAAAAACATAAGGCAAAATAAGCATAAGATCTTCAACAGATAATTAGTGATAGAAAGCTAAAGGTGAATTTTACCTAATTCAAATTTCTCTAAGAAATACCCTACTGTTACTGGATAAATGCATACATTTCTGATATTAGGTTCTCTTAAAAGTCTTTCCCTAAGAGCCTTGCATATTAAGTAATACTCAGTTTCTGTGAGTTTTCCAATTAAAAAAGCTGCTGGCAAAAAGCTGAAATGTGGTAATATATTTCCTTATTAAACCATACCTTCAGGTACTGAAGTAAAATGAATGAGTTGCACTGATTTTGCATATGCAGCAGTTTGCAATAACAAACACAGCAGTGCATACCAAATAACCCATTAATGTCCATGGAAAGGGACTAGAACACAGCTGAGCAAATGTAAATTTAAGGGCTACAACTTCTAAAGCACTGTGGCCCAAACACAAGAAAAGGAAAGTAGCTAAAGTTTTCATATCCTTTTACAAGTATCCCGCTACAAATAAACATATTTGTAAGGAGAATAAAAGATACTATGCAGATGCTGACCAAAAGCTTTTATGTTCTCCATCTTGCAGTTTTGTAAGTATGAAAACACAAATTTCTAACAAACAGCTCATATTTACAAAGTTGAAAGATCCCAACACAAAAAAAAGGACTTAAGGCAAGTGTGAATTATAAAGATCAAATAAGCATAGAAACGTAACTGATTTGATTTTGCAATGGTAAAAAGAAGTCAAAAAAATACTAAAAGACAGTAAAAAAATCAGTAAGCCAGAATCAATATGGAAGAAAAAGGGTCTAACAATGTGTAAAAATAAATTACTTGTGCTTTCCATATAAGGAGAGGGATACTGATACACGGAAACGAATAAATCACAAAAGGATGAAACAGGATCATAAGCAGATGACATAATTAAATAAAGGAATTGTCATCAATTTTTCTGAGAAGCCTAAGGCAAAATACCAAAAGCTGAGACAAATGTTTTTGTGATTAGGAAAAAGTAAATTAACTCTCTTAATTACAACTTAAATTTAAATAAAATAAACATAAGCTCAGAGGAGGCATGATACATACTATGATACCAACCAAATTAGACTGATGATGATGAGTCCATCATTAAGGCCTTGCCACTGTGTATTAAGTACACAAGGTTTGAAGCACAACAGAAAAGCTATGAGGGAATGAAAATCTACAGCTTCCCCATCTTTTACTCTCATCTTGCCTGTTACTCTTGCCTGGTCTATTCCTGTCAGAAACAAAGCATGTCTGACCTCATCCACAATCAGAAATAATCCTTTAATGTGTTTCTTAGCTACTGTTCCAGTTCCTTCAGCTTCACTTAACTCACCTATTTCTTAACTTATATTTTAATTAGGAGATTTTTTTCTAACCTAGATAATTTTGCCTGAAATGAGCAACAGCACAAGCAGACCAACAAGTTAATCTGAGGAAACAGTAACCTGTTTCCCTGGCTCAGCTGAAGTCAAAAAAAAAAGGTACACCCAAGGCCAGCTTTGACAGTCTCTTTCGGTTCTTCCTGGATTCCCATTACACCAATTATTAATGCACTTGTTTTATTTTAACCACTAAAACTTAAATGTTTAACCTATCATATCCAAGACTTACTAAAGTTTTCTAATACATTAACCATTAGCTTAATCCCAGCCAAGATGCAGAAGCTACTTCATATTTACATCCTTTTTCACCTCTACTCTGCTGAAGAACTGTAGAAGTGTTGTTTGAAGCAAAACAAAACTAGCAATGGACACAGGAAGGGTTGGGAGCAAGGACGAAGGCATACAGTATACTACCATACATTACAGAAATTTTGACTATTAAGAAATGCCTGTATAATATTTTTATGTTCTGATATTAGAAACAAAAATTTCTTAACTAAGTCCTTGTAATGTAAAGTATGACTTTGTGACAGATCAGTCTTCACTGAGAACAGCACCTCCAGAGAACAGAATCCCTTTAACAAGTGTTAAATGCACACAAAGACAATTCAGCTCTTGCTATACAGATCTTACCAGAAGAAGAGCTATGACATAGAAGGGGAACAAGAACAGTTCTTCTGAAACTACACACACTATAACTGCTAAAACCTGTTTTCCATACTTAACTGTAACTTCCAGGCCAGTGATCTAACTAATTTACCTAAAAAACAAAAGGAGTTAGTAGATCTGGAAAAAAGGATATGGACAGCCCGCTGACCCTGCCACAGACTCTTTTTTCCTTCTTTCTATTCACCATAGCTGTAGAGTTTCAAACACAAGCTTTAGAAAAATCTCTGATTTTCAGCATCTTCCAGCAAGAAGGTTATCCCATTAGGGTAACAGTTTATTGAGGGCTGTTAACAAGCAATATTTAGAAAGTCAAGTAAAGAAGCAATTAATACAAATGTTTTGAACATTTAAAAACATTATTCTGCTGAACATTTAACAACATTGGTGAACTGAAAGTCAGTCAGTAGTTCCACTAAGAAATAAATGCATTCATGAATGTATTAATTCCTGTGCTTCCTTCTCAGATGCCAGAACTCTGTGGTAATAACCAAACTGATGTCTGAGTATCAAATCTTATTCAGAAACTCAAAAGTTTGATTTTTTGCCAAAATCAAGAAGGGTACTTGGTAAAATCCCTCTTCAGAAAAGAACACATTTGCAGGGATAACCCATGTCATTTCAACTTGCATATGCAACATGTAAGAAACTGGACACAAAATAAGGGACTAATTAACACAGTGTTGCAGACTTGATGTCTAGACAAGATAAGACATTTCAAGAATCCCTGCTACTCGTGCTCATAAAGGAGGAAGAAAGAGATAGCCTTCTGTGCAACAATGATGATGAATAGCTCCAATTGTGAATTTAACACCAGGGACTTATTTGTCATCACTTCCAAAAAAAAATACCACAGTTCAGCACATTACACGCTAAAAGCGTAAGTTGATTCTTAACTACATCAAAACAGAAACTAAACAACCCCAAACCAATACTTCAATGCATATTGCGTGCTATTAAATGCAAAAATATTAACAAGTGAACGAAATGGTTACATTAGCAAACTGTAGAGATTTTCGTTGATCATGACATGCCATCACAAACTTCTCTGCTACACTGTTTTCAAGTGCCCGGACCAATCTTCTAAGCATCTATTTAATGGGGTTCTACCTCACTGTGCTCAGACAAATAGTCAGAAAACATACAACAACTTATTTCAAAATTATAAATGGAGAGACAAGAGAGACAGGCATGTTCTAAGGAAACACCTAGCTTCAAAAAACCCCAAACAATCAAAAAACACACCAACCCAGAAAGCTAATTACCTCACTATTTTATTTTTTAAATACTCTCCAGAGCTGCTTATTACAAAGAGAACATTTAAAAAAAAAATCATGGATGAAGACCCAACTTAATGGGATATATTAAAATATGAACCACACGTTAACACTGCAGAATTTTCATTCAGTGGAAAGACTGAAAAGACTATACACCTGGATGGAACAGTTTTCCCAGTACCTGCCATGCAAAAATTATAGGAAAAATCTTCCAACCACAGTGTGACAGAGCCAGAGAGTTCAGGGACATCAGCCCTTCCCTGAGAATAGCTGAGCCCACTCCCAGCAGAGCAGGTCCCAAAAGCTGGGGACCACAGCAAGGAACTGGGATTCTGCAGTTCAAGAGTGGGGACAAGAAGCTGTCAAGAGAAGCAGTAAGCAGAAACCATGTCCTTGGTGGAAAGTAACCATGTTCTGGACTGTGATGGCAACTGAGCTCAGAAGACAGAGCAGTGAAACACTGAAATAGGCTGCCCAGAGATACAGTGGAGTCCCTTCCATTGGAAATATGTAGTACTCAATTTAATTGACAGAGCCCTGAACAACCTGATCTAAAGCCCTTTTTCAAGAGGAGATTGCTTCAGGTGAGGTCCCACCCAACCTGGATGTTTCCAAGATACTGTCACTATGCCTGTTCTTTCAAAGATGAGACCAGAAACATCCAGGATCTGTGGTTCCCACTCAGAAATGTTTTCAAGCATCCATGCATCTTCAACCATGGTTTACCTTTCCAAGTAATACTGGCACACTTCAATTTAAATACAAGCTTTGTAGTTTTTCTGGTTTGGGAGTGACACAGTTCTTGGCTGTTTAAACAGTGTCTGGATTTTTCCAAGCATTTATCTGCGAGTAGAACTTTTAGTCTCCTCTCTTTATGTCAGCTTCAGTTTATATTTGCAAAGCAAGTGCAGACTCTTAAAAGATAGTCACTATATAGGAAACAGCAATGAGCACTTGGTTTGACACTTTTTGCCCTGTCATAATCAGCACACAAAACTTCATTTTTCTTCAAATGGCATTACTGTACATGAATGCTTGCAGTAAGTCCCCTGTCAAACAAATCATATACAAATATTTTCTTGATGAGTCAAAGTGATAGTTTAAAATGGCAATTCATTTAAAATTCTGAATTTGGGGATTGTGTTACTGTAGCTTAGAAGAAAGGCAGAGGGAACTTTGCAAAAGAGAGATGTGAGCGATACACAAGATACAGAGATGGCCTTATTTAAATAGAACACCTATATGAATATTTCAATTGCTCACGTGATTCTTTTGTTTGATTTTATTAAGAGAAATAACAAACTATATCACAAGTTGCCATCCCCTTCCCACCCAGGGCATCAGGCTGCCCGTTCCTCTGCTATACAGCAACAAATTTGTTCATTGCAACACTGTGCGTGTTGTGTCAGCAGTTTTATGCCTCTGGGTTTGCCTGAAATAGTACCATACCATGAAGTAAAAGTACATATTTGGAAAATGTTGCTCTTTTTCCTGGTTGGAGCCTTGGATACAGATGCTATGGAGAAAATAAAGCAAAGAGGGCTTTATCAGGAGTTTGAAACACCATGAATACCTGGCAATCAGGCTGAGAATGAGTATGTACGGAAAAGCAAACATGGTGCTCCAAGACAAAGTAGAAAAACATGGGAGTCAGAAGTAGAAGAGGTCCAATGGGTCAAGCCTTCTAATCAAGCCTCACTTCCTCAAACACTAGCCGGACCCTCACCAATTCTTTGACACATATCCAATGGCACAAGGCCTGTCTGACTTCATTACTTAAGCACCTTAATAGCTGTCCAGTGTATACTGAAAAACAACTTTTTGAAAACCTTGCTTTGCAGAAGGATTACAGCTTCACCATTTCTGCAGCATATGTCTTTGCAGTAAGCACTTTATTTGGTAATCCTTCCACAAAATTACATTCCAGAAATAATACATTAAAACAATGAAATTTAACTGAAAAGAAGTCCATGGACCAAAAATTTTTTTCTGTTATTACTTGAGTCTTCAAGACAAATAATCAGAAACAAATAATAAAAAAGCTTTCCCATATATTACATATTTTATTATAAGTCACTCTTCCTAAAGTGTATTATAGCTTACAGTTCACTTTAAAGATTGAAATGTTACATCTGTATAAAGAATACAGCATGACTAGCGACAGCATTAGTTTTGTATGTTAAGGACTAATTTTACTATGTGAAAAGCAGAAACATGCTTTCAGTTAAAAAGTAGTAAAATCAATACAAATTATATTGAGAAATTAATTCAAAAAACCTTTAGTAAGCAGTCCATGACAGCACTGCATATTTAGTTTGCATTCCACTCTTTGTTCTCTCTCTCATTACTTGCCAAAGGCAGAGAACTCAATCCACACAGAATTAAACTAAATTTACTTTTAGATGCTGAGAACAAAAAGTCAACAGAATGGCATATAGATTTCTACAGAGAGACTGTTTCCATATACAGTAGCAATATTCACAGTATTTCATCATGATGATTCATTATGATATTCATGATGATTATGAAAATCATCAGGTCTTTTACAATGATTAAAAAAAAAATTACAGAAAAGTTAATTGCCGAAGAAGTTACTTCTAAATATTTACTTGAAAAATATATAGATAATTTTTCAGTCAAGTTTCAATGATACATATATCTCTTGCCTAACTCTTAACAAATTCACAGTATTTGATAAGAAAATAAGCATCTTGTTCTGTTGAATAAATATTGAAGGTATTTCTATCATCATTCCAAAATATTATTTAAATTCTGTGGAAGCTGATGGCTTCAATATTCAAACCAACAACAGGAGAAACTAGCAAAATCCAAATCTTTAAGTTATTCCTCAGGCTTCTTTGACCAAAGTTTCTAGAAGTATTCCACTTTATGGAACATAATCTAGATTTCCTTAGAATTAAGTGCGAACTCTACCAAGCGCAACAGCATTAGATTGTATTGAAAACAACATTTGGGGTTCATGTCCAAATTTTCATCTGTTTTCACTATAACCCTGTCTTTAGGATCTAGGGAAATTAACCCAATCCATAGATTCATCAGCATCAGGCTAAACAAAATAAATTCAGCTGCTATTTTTTTAAAAATCTGCTCCTAGTCTTTATATGTTTTTCAGTTTGTCATTTTTAAATAGTCATGAGTTTATGCATTTGGTAGTGGCTGATCTAGGCTACGTACGAGCCTGTGATCAGATACACAGGGATAAACCAACTGCATTTACAGCATGCCCTGGTTAACTCCATCCCAGACAGACCCAGCACACATGGAAGGCCATGCTCACCAGGAAAATGATTATGCAAAGCCAATATTAAAAGAAAAAAAAATCCAAATAATAAAAACAATTGAGGAGAAAGCTGTTTTTCAAGTATCAATAAAAAGGAACAGTGCTACAGCACAGGAAATGAGCTCACAGGCAATAGATCAAAGGTCACTGGAATTAAGATGGAGAATGAAGACCTAGAATAAGCTTATCTCAAACAAGACAAGAAACCTATTTACTTGAAGACTGTTATTATGAGATAAATATGAGGGGGAAAAGTGATCTGTATTTCTCTTTCACCCATCCCAGGCATACACTAAAACCACTGTAAGTCATAGTTTGAAGAAAGTAATCTCTTTCTCCTACCCAAATTATAAACTTTAAACGCAGTTTACAGAGTTCGACACAGTTCCATTTACATCAGAAAGATCAAATCAGAAAAATCTCCAAACTCTCCATTTAAAATAATAAAAATTAGAAACAAAGCACTTTCAGTTGTTTACAACAAATTAAATTGAAGGTCATTGTAGATAATTTCCTTACTGTGAGGTAACATGATAAAGCCTAGTACATGAAAAACTTCCACTGAACCACCTCAAAATCTCAGTGTTCCAAGAGTGATAGAAATTTTGTTTTGTATTAAATCAATCCCCAGTACTGAACACAAAAGAGAAAAAAATACAGATTTTGAATACAATAACCCCCTCTCATCTATTCATATCTCTATACAAAACACTTGTCAGAGCAAAATTTGAAGGTTCTTAATATTCGGAGAACGCCAAAGGCATTGACAGTCAAAGCTGATTTAAAAAAACCCCAGAACAAACACAAAACCCTAACAACGCCCACACAAATCACAACTACAAAAATAAACCCAGTCAAACAAGTACAAACACACAAAACAACAACAGGTAGTTTCTGGTGTTCAATCTCAAACTGCGTATGTTTAAGTGAAGGAAATTACACTGTAAAATTGACTTTTCATAATTCGATCTCACATAAAGCCGTAATTTTTAATTATATTTGAAATTACTTATATTATATTTGGGTTTAAAACAATTATTCAAAGAAGCAGTCATTGTCTTAGCTTGAAAACCAGCAGCTGTATGTAAGTCACAGAAAGCTACCACTAATTTCCACATGCAGATAAATGCCATGGTTCTTCAGAATCAAATAGTCAGAGATGTTATCATCACATCATCTCAAGAAATCAAATTACATTCATATTATACTCCAAGAAGGAGGAAAAAATAAATCAAGATAATTCTAGCAGAGTAAACTATTACTGTATTATGACAAAATGCTAAGAGGACTCACCTGTTCAATCTCCTTTGTCTTAGTAGCAATTGCTTTTGAGCGGCCAAGAAGCTGGCCATCCTCGTACAATTCCGTACTATCCGTTATATTTGCTTCTGCTTCCTCTGTTTGTTCGATGTATAATGGAGCTGAAGATCCAGCCTTAAAAAACACCAAACAATAAACTCAATTTTGAGAGCAAAATAAAAACCTCCATGTGAGGAAAATAATAAAATTCCAAATAGAGTCATCAGTTAGATATCAGTTTGCTCATCAAAGCTAGGAGCAAAGTATTATTGCTACAATCCTAACAGGTAGAGAAATAGGAATTCCAAACAAGTAGAAAACATGACATCATAAAAACCCCTGTGACTCAGTCTTAACTCTGTAAAGGCAATGATGTAAGATAACCTTTACCTGCCCATCCAACTGAGAAGAAATTGGTACATGTGATATTTGTAACACCTGATAGCAAGAAAAATTCACAATGAAAGTCTGATTAGTTTTGTGGGCAAAGATAAAAGTAACAAGAACAAAGGTAAATAGGCATCAGCAAAATACAAACGCTGTCAGAAAGAACTCTTGAAGCATTCAGCACCACAGGTCTAATATTAAAGGAATAGTGATAACTATTGTATAGCAAAAGCAAACATGTGATTAGAGGATTTTTATAACATGAAAAATTACACTGAAGTACTGTCATTGTATAAACTTCCCTCTAACAGAGAAATTAAGACAGTATCCCTACACTAAAGGAAACAGACTGCAACTCCAAGGAGTCTGTATAGAAGATGTAGTAATTTACTTTTACGGCATTATTTAAATCCAGTATTATGGAACAGATTTGTGGAGTAGTAAAATATTTTATAAAAAAATTCGGATTTAAGAATTGAAGAAGATCAATAAAACTACTATTATTCAACAATACAGGTGTAAGACTTAACCAATGTGAAAGAGAAAAGCATTAGACAGAAAAAAGGAAGAAAAAAATTTAAGTGCTCCTGTGAGCATCTGAGCAAATCTTAGCAGCAACACAAACCAATAACATTGCATCCCAAATCTTGCTATCACAGTAAATAATGAAATGCCTGAGAGTGAGTAAAGGCTACTAAAAAGTTCAGTGCAACACAAAGCTCAGCTATTAAGCACTACATAAGATAAACTGAACAGAGTTAAAAACTCTTGCAATTCAAACATGACAGCCTACTAATCAAGGTGAGAAGTATCCTTTCTTTAAAACTCAGAACGAGATCCCTCACCTCCTTCATTAGCATTTCTATAGCCCACTTTCTTAGTCAATAAATCATCTTAGGCTGTGCCGCAATCAACTGCAATTGCTTCATTTTCATTCTTTATTTTCAATCTTTTTGCCACTGCAATTTTTTCTGACGTACAGAGGATGCTTTAAACAACTCTTCTCCATATGGCCCACTCTTCTTTCCTCCCTTGCATTACCTTCCCCTCATCAAGAGCAGGAGTGATATTTCTCTCTTCACTGCAACTTTCCTGAACCTCTCAGAAATGTCCATCCATATGTTCTCCTCCATACGGCACCCATCTCTGGATCAGTTGTAGCTTTTTCTTTACTTAACACTACCTCCCCTTTTTTTCTCTTTTTCATTCCAATTGCTTTTTCCAGTTTTTTTTATCCAACTAGATCTTCCTGGCCAGTATCGAGGAGTTATTCCTGCATTCACCCATTACATCAATGGGCAGGACTTAAAAGTTCAGATAAATATGGATCTGGTGAGTTTATTTCTCTAACCTAGCCCTTATATTCCACAAGCACGAAATAGAGGGGGGAAATGTGATGCTTCCCAAGATGCTTTCATTTTCCCCTCAACTTATTTACAAAGAAAAACAAAATTAAACCCATTAATTGTAAAGTTTAAGACACACAACCTTGTAAAGCAGGTCCTGCTTTGTTTTACTAAGAGTGCCTCTCAAGTTGAAGCCAAGTGAAAGTCAAAGAGCAAATTATTACAGAATTAAAACATAAATTTTACATTACATGACTTATGGCTTCTTTTAAATGACAAATACATATTCCACTAAAATAACAGAATCAAAAAAGGACATCCTATCCAAGAGTAGCATAACAAAACAATGACTGAGAAGGGCTATAATGACACTTCAATACAACCAGGGGTGGAAGACAAGGAAGGGTGAGAACATATGGGAGTAAAGTAGCAAATAATTAAGGTTGATTATTAGTGAAATAAGGTTCCAGATAAAACAAATAGTATCTACCCACTGCAATATCAAGGCAAAAGCTTCATTTTTAATACAGAGGACTGCTTTCTGAAAAAGAATACATGACATGATAGGCTGACATGGCATAAAACTGAACTCAATAAACCAGAGCTTCATTTCCAAGTCTTTATGTTTTACACATACACTCGTGTTTTGACTCAGAAGCGCCTTGGTAATTTTAAGGGGTTCAGTAGGCACATAGACCCATACGGCTACAAGAGTTCCTTGGAGAATTCCTGGGAGAGCTGAAGCCTTGCTGTGTTGTAGCTCAACATGAATGCAAATTATACTAACAAAATGCACTCTGGCTTTGTGTATTTTTTCAAAATAAATAAATCTCAAAGCTTTAGTCTCCCTCTCACTCCCTTTCAACAAATATTTAATAGCATAAGCAGAAAAATTCAGGGATAAGTAAAAAAATGTACCTTTCAGAAGAGTACAGAAAAACAAGAGTCTATTGTTGTAACATTTTAGAATAAGTGGATTAATAATCATATCTTACATCATACTCTGTTATTTCAGGTAAATTGCTTTCCTCAGTCTTCTCTGACTTTTCAGCTGCCCACTTGCTTGCAGCTTCTGCAAGTTCCTTTTCTGATAGTCTGTTGCTCTTCTCCGAAGCCTGTACAAAAACATTATAGTCAAGATTTAACATGAAATACCCTTACACACAGCAAAACATCTTCAAAATCAAAATAAAGTTATTCAGATCCCTAAAACATTTTAACATAGGAAATAAGAAAGCTGAAATTATTTAGTTTGCTGACTGATTTCTTTAAAAAGAAAAGTAGGTGGGGAAGAGAGTAGATAATAAAGCAATAAAAAGAGAAGAGGGAAAAAAAAACCAACAAACCAACAATGAAGTTTAGTAGACTGCTAAAAAAACCCCGTACTTTCAGAATCAGTTTTACTAAATTCTCAGGTCAGACATAACAAAAAAATTATTTGAGACCAGTTGGGTGCTAAATGAAGTCAGATACAACTGTGGAGATCCAATAACTAATGTGATTTTCAGGCATAATAGGCTGTAACAAATTTAAACTAAACTATTAAATACTAGGTAGGGTATACAATCTAAACTAATTAGGGACAAAAAGTATTTTATACATACATTAAGTGATCAGAGCTCATTCCATTAGAAGTCATTATTTTTTATTGGATGGGGGGGGGAACACTGATCATTTATAATAGAGTCTGCCATGGCTTTATGGCCTTTAAATCTACCTTTTCATATGGAAATTCTCATATAAATATTATTTAAAAATTGATTGCTCTCTAACAATACTATTTGGTTTTTACTATCAGAGCAGCAAACAGACAATACCAAATACCAGTTTAGGAATAGCTAGTTTGATAAATCCTGTCAATCACTATGTGAGTATTTCATTTGAATCACCTGTATGCATCCACCCAAGAATCTATACCACTCTAGCATTAAAAATTGCAACACTAAGATGGATAGCTAAAAAAAAGATACAAAACTCCTACTGACTGAAAAGACTATAACAATTTCTATTCAATGACTGTTTCATCTTCGGAAACAGGTAGACAAAAACCAGCAAACAAAAACCCAAATGAAAAAAAATGCAAACATTCCCCTTCTTATCATTCGTTCATTCTAATTTACAAAAATGGCCAGTGAAAGCGAATATTATGACCTGTATCAAGACTGCTCTGTCTTCAGACATTTCTTGTTTATCTCAAGTATAGTATTATCTAAACATCTCTTTGTGCTGTAGTATGGCATAAGTACCTAATTCACCGAACCCTTATGGGATTCTGTGTCATTAAGACACCATCTTTATCTGAATCCAGAAGAGAAGTGCAACAAAATGTTCCAACAGGAATCCCTGTTTTCTATACCTGCAAATTACAGAATTACAACCTGTGAAGTCAGAAAGTTCAATATGCAGGGGGATAATATAATAGCAAGGAATAATATAATTCATAAAATAGCTAGCCTGGCCCACCTTACCAAACTATACAATTATTCTTACACTAGTCTCACTAAAACCTAACTGCTGCCAAGTCTTTTTCTCTCAATGTTCCTATTTCCCATAGTATGCCTGACTTCTATCTTTACCCTGACTTTTCCCTAGCTGCCAAAAAATCTCATACTGTGGTTCTATTATGAATCTCTCCCTTTTCTGAAGTGTAGCTCTGTCCAGTACTAACAAAAAGAAAAGACCAGTATCTTCATAAACAACAGTCAGCTTTGCATGAAATGAAAATAAAATCTCACATGACCTACTATATTTCCACAAACCATAAAAAGAACCTAACCATTCTAGTATCCAGTGGCATACAGAAAAAAATCTGTTTAATTTAATCTCACTAAATTTAATTCTCTAGGTTGAATGTCAATAAATACATATTAAATCCTGGGTGAATTTTATGTAATAAAGTAATGGTATTTCCACACACACACTACAACCGAAGAGAACGAACAGGACATATTTCTCAGCTGAAAATGTCTGCAGCTACTTAGGCTGCAAACTTGCAAGAAATGACCAACCTAGTATACCTTGTAAAAAACTCAAACTGCCCCCCTCCGCATACTCAAAATAATGCCTGCCTCAAAACAAAAGTCTCTTTTTTTTGGTTGTGTTTTTTTTTTCTTTTTTACCTCGTGGATAACATAGAACAGCAAAAACCTGTCACTTTGCTGGGAAGCTTTCCCTGTCTCAGACATCTGCCTTTTGCTTTAAATATGTTGAATACAGCCTCCAAGGCTTATGGTCCAGACTGCTATTAAAGAAAAACACGAAAGATTTCATGCCATAGACAATTAAACAGGTGGCTAATATCAGATAACATCAACATGCCTGAAGTCACATGTATGAATATGTGAAAAATTAATTACAAGATAGATAAGAATACTTTTTCAGATTTTCAAATAGATACTACAGTAAAAAAGGTATTGCTGTGGAAACATATAGCTTTGTAAGTATTTCAAGGCTAAATGAAACTTAGAGCATTGAAAAGCTTAGAGCTGATTCCTACAGGCTCCACTGACACAGGATAGTACATTACAAGCAGATCTGAGGACTTCAAGAGAAAAGCAATAAATGGTCACAGAAGCATTTCCACTTCTGCAGCTGATGCATACCCAATAAATACTTGTGTTGTCTGTGAAATGACTTCCATCAAACAGAAAGTTTCATTCCATGTAGCCTATATCAGATATGCATATATAGGCAGACTGTTGGCAAAAAAATAACAATGCAGTATAGATCAAACCTGACTAAAAAAAGCAGAACATTTACAGAATGCCTTACAGTTCAAGCTCATACTACATATTAACACAAGAGTAAGAGATTTTGCAATGCCTCCTTGTTTGTATTAAGCAAGAATTCAATATTAAGCTGCAGTATGATGAGTCTGTAAGCAAAATAGATGAATTAATTATAAAGTTTATTTTATGATCTCAATCAGTGTAACTTTCGTGTAATAGCTTTTATCTTACTTTCCCTACTTACATCACTGAAAATGTATCACTTGCCTCCCCCCTCAAAGACATTGGCAATTAGCTAGCACAGCAGTTCTGAAAGAGCTGCATAAAGAATAAGTACTTAGAATGAAATAACACAACCAAACCATGATTTTTTCCCCCACCTCACTATATTCTTCAGTATCTCCTTCTCACAACCAAAAGTAGCCTCTTTTTTTTTGTATAAGCATTCCACTGCTTTTACTAAAAAAACCTCAAGAACTGAGAGTGTGCACCATGTTACTTAGGGAAAGTGCTATTTTAATGGGACCTTTTTAATTTTAAACAATATCATGTGTTGTTTCTTTACTCCTCATTAAAGTATTTCTCAACAATTTACAGAAAAGACTCCTGTGGAGGTGTTAATTTTTAACTTCAGATATAATTTGCAGAGAAGCGGTCCGTGACGTGAAAATTATTTTGCTGCCACAGGACAGCCAAAACAGTATTGAATACTCATTGTTTATTACTGTTTATTAGCTTGTCCATTTACCTAATTAGCAAGATTACATAGTTGGTGCTCAGCCCACAAGATCTGATGAGAAATCAAACAGCATCAGTAAAAACATAAAGTGACATTTACCAAACTACCTTGCAATGCAGCTCCCTTCCAATTAAATGCCATCATTCTTGCCATATCATCCAGCAGCCTTGCTTCTCTGCTATTTACATTATCTTCCCAGTCAGACACTTTACACACTGTTTCCAAATCCAGTCACATCTTAGGAATCACTGAAGGATGAAGTTCAGTGCAAATACAGGCTTGTCCAACTGATCTGTTGCTCCTAAAAACCACTTGACCATTTTTTCTCCTTGCCATTCCTATTCTAGCACAACCTCAACTTTAAAAAACAATTGTAGATACATACAAAACTTCCTTTTTCCTAAAATGAGGCAGTGAATACCGAATAACAAGGTCTGTTGGTGCCATCGTTAGATACACAGCATTACCAGCACCTTCCTACCAGACAAGGGAAAGCTATCCTCTGGTGGATTGCAGAGCAACCCAAGATGCTCCCTTCCTTAACAGCTGCACACAGTACCTCCTTCTAACTGAGGGGAAAAATCCAACAACGAGCAACCTGAAATCATGGCAAGAAGTACTCGAAAATTTACCTTTGATGCGGGTACTGCTGTGGACCCTGAAGGTGATGCATCTCTTGATGTTCTCAGTGTCCTCTCTTTACCTACAATTAAGGCAGGAAAAAAGACTGTGAAATTAAAGATATACATCATAAATATGCTTACTGGCTTAGAAAAATTGCAGTGAAATTTGCTCAAGTCAGACACGAATCTTGCTCTCTCCAACTACCTGACGACAGGAGGTTGTAGCAAGACGGGAATTGGTCTCTTCTCCCAGGCAAATAGCAACAGGACAAGAGGAAATGGCCTCAAGTTGCACCAGGGGAGGTTCAGGTTAGAGATAAAGAAGAATTTTTTCACTGAAAGTGTAGTTAAGCATTTCAACAGACTGCCCCAAAAGATGGTGGACTCAATGCCCCTGGAAGTGTTCAAGAAATAACTGGACACAGCACTTAGTTTTATGGTTTAATTGACAAGGTGGTGTTTGGTCAAGGGTCGGACTCAATGATCTAGGAGGTCTTTTCCAAGCTTAATGATTCAATGATTCTATGAAGTCTACATGTGATAAATATTTTTAACACTTCATTCTCTTCACAAGGAGAGAAAAGACACAGTTGTGTCATTTCACACATTTAGGAAAACCCACTCTCTTTTTTTTCATCATTAACAGAAAGGGTGTATCAATATGATTCAGCAAGATGATATGGTTTCACTTTTTAATATTCATGTAATATAAATGGGTAAAATATTAAAACACCAGTCAATCATTACACAAAATCAGGCAGTAAAGGAACTGGTTTAGCAGGTCACCACACGCTGAAAAGCCCTGCCATGGGAAACAGTCCTGTATTGTATCAGCCACAGGCTAGATGCTCTTTGTATGATCAGTGTTTTTCTTGTAAGAGTTACAATTGGCAAAATGTCAAATCAAATTCACTATGCTAATCACAGTCTGTGCAAGGTCTTGCCACAGACCAGTTTCAGGCAGCCCACAGCAGTAGAAATGGCTGCAGTGTAAACAACTAGTTTCCAAGCTGTGGTCCATAGATTACATCTAAGGGATCTGCAAAAGGTAAATACAAAAAGCAAACATGTTGTCACTAGGCCTAAATTAACTAGACTATTCACACTGGAAAATGGTTGACTGTTCACAAATAAAATACAATATAAACTTACCTTGGTTTCCAATAAATTTTTATCAATAAAATTACTAAAGAGATGAATTAAAATGCCTATCAAACACTTAAAAAATTGCGATACAAATTATTTTAGTAGTACTATAAACATGTTTGTTCATTATGGCTTTAATTCAATGAGTATGAGCAGACATGGCATCTCCCTTCTAAGAGCTGAGCTATTTTCCTTTTTTTTACTCAATATCATAAAATAATAGTGAATCGTGCACAGGCACGTTATACAGGGACAGGCAGTTATAAAGAAACAGCACTCTGTACAAATCATCTGGACTCTTAAAACTGTTTGAAAGTGATTGGGAGAAATGTTTAACCATGCAATTGGGAAAAAATAGCAAAACCTATAGACCTAGATGTAAGCTCCTCTCTTGATCAGCATCTTTTCTGGTTTGTGAAAATGTCTGCTTCTACTTCACTACCTCCACTACTGTCTGAGTAATTCTGACAATATACTATATATCTACACTTATGTCATCAAAGTCAGCTCAAAATTTTGTATGGCTTTCTCAAAACATTGTTTTCCTGGTGCTAGTAATTATGAGCTGCACATCTACAACACTTCTACAAATGTAGCAAAATATATTTTCCTCTTTTTCT
This sequence comes from Dendrocincla fuliginosa, assembly GCA_035047845.1. NCBI lineage: Eukaryota > Metazoa > Chordata > Aves > Passeriformes > Dendrocolaptidae > Dendrocincla > Dendrocincla fuliginosa. Next base: position 28,472,926 of record JAWWMO010000043.1, on the reverse strand, counting down.
CCTACACTTAGAGAAATTTACATTCACTGAGTACTCTTACAAAATGTTAAAAGAATTGCAATGACCAAATAGAAAGATCCTCTGTGTTCTACAAGGACTGAAAATTGAAATAATTTCTCAATATTTAAACAATGTTAACTAAACTAAAAAGATCTTTTTTTGGCAAGAAATGCTACATAATGGTTCTCTGGAAAAACAATGTGACTATCAGTGCGTTAAAAAAACCCAAACTAATAATATTTTAAAAGCTGCCAAAATGAACAGTAGGTTTGCATAGTTCACTAGAAAGCATTTGCAAAAAGGGAAATCAAATCAGATTAATTTACATAAGCAGTACAAACAGCAGTGACTAAGACTGTAGCATACTAAAAAAAAGCAATTTTAATTTTTTTTCCCCGAATCATTTAAATAGGAAAACCTCAAATATTTTCAGAACAGATGATTCATTAGACTTCTGGAAAACATTAATAGCCAAGTTTTTAAAAGGCAGAATGCACACAGTATAGACTAAACTGAGATATTTTTCATACTTCTTTGAGGAAAGCAAAATTTGCCAGTGAGATGAAATTGGTTAAAAACAAATCAACTTCAAAAGACTAATAACACAGTTCTAAGAACATCTAGAAAAAACTCAACAAGTACGTACTTTAATTTTGCCAATATTTTAATCCCTCTTTCCCCCTGGTTGCAGGAAGAAATGTTTTGATCTGCTATAAATGACAGCAAAGTTTTTTTCTAAGGGAATCCAATAAAGCACATAAAGTAACAGAAGGAGCTGATGCTACAAGGAACATAAAATACTAGAAAAAGCTATACAGCTCAAACTCCCACAGTCAGTCTAGAGGTGCTACCAAAATAACACCTCCAGTCTCCCACATAAAATACATAAGAGAACAGAAAGTACAATGAAACAGCCAGAGCAGACAACACACAGATGGCACAAAATGGCTAGTTTTTCATTGTAAAGGAGAGCATGTACAGAAAACGGCCTTAAACAGTGAATTGCAGTTTCCCCTCACTAACCAGTTCTCATCAATAATCCAGCATTACCTTGCTGAGAAGAAATATTTCTTTTATGTAAAGATGACATACTTCTGCTATGCTGGTGGAAAGGATAGGCTTTGCTTCTTTCAGGAGAGTAGCTCCTGCTGCTGACACTAGAGCCCGATCGGCTGTGTGGAGAATCCCTTCGGCTCCCTGGTGATTCCCTGAAGAAAGGAGAGTCCCTCTTATGGGGGGATCGATCTCTCACATAATGAGAAGGATAGAAGCTTTTTCTTCTGAAGCCATCTCTGCCATCCCTTGGAAGAAAACACAAAAATGTAAGTTACTTGGTTATCCTTTCAATGTTTCTAGAACAGCACTAGACAGTACAATGGTAACATTTTGTGCCTGGTAGATACAAATAGCTTAGCAGCCATCGGCAGAAAATGTCCAAAATCTTAAGCGTTGTGTGGGAATACTTCCCCAGTTCATATAAATCATGTGACCTGGTCTCCAAGGCAGGCCTAAAGTTAAACCATTACATGTTGCTAAGAGTACTAGGCAATGAGTAGA